>CANIUD010000649.1:192500-792500 GCA_947470075.1 Closterium sp. Yama58-4
CTCTCCCCCGCCCAACTCTCCCCCGCCCAGCACTCCCCCCCCCCCCAAAACTTCCTCGCCCAACACTCCCCACACCAGCACAGCACTCACGTCATAGTGGTTGCGGTTGTCGCCTGCAGCAAATGCGGAGGAATCTCCTCGTCTCCCCTCCCCGCGCCCCCTGCTCCCCCACTCCCCACGGGGTACCCCATGGCCACTGGCACGCGCCCAGGCCCACCATAGCCCTGGGGAGGGTACGACTGGGGAGGGTACATCTGGGGAGGGCCGTGGCTGAAGGGCGCGGCTGTGGGTTGCGTCTGGGGCGGGGTGAAGACCGGTACGACTCGGTTGGGGTCGCGGGGGGGGAAGGGCATGCCCATGCGCTGCTTGCATGGATGGGAGGGTGGTGGTGTGGGGTTGAGGAGAGGGGAGGGAGAGAGAAGAGGCTGGGGAGTTGCTTGGGTGTGGCATGGGCGTGGGGTGAATATGTGAACCATTTGGGACGGGTGGACAAATCATTGGAGCAGGGTTGACTATCCAATAAGGTAGGGTGAGCTGTCAAATTGGGCAGGGAGGGCAGTGTGAGCTGTCCAATTGGGCAGGGAGGGCAGTGTGAGCTGTCCAATAGGGCAGGGAGGGCAGTGTGAGCTTTCACAGGATTGCTCAGCCCAATGCACCCCTCCCTGAACGAGGCAAGCATTACGTGAACACGCCCTGTGCACATGTCAAACTGGCAACTATCGCACAGCACACATGAGCTGCCTGTGTGCCCTGCTGCTTGCCCCTTGCCCCCTGCTAACCCGCTCCCCGCTCCCCGCCCCCCGCATCCTGCCCCTGCCCCTGCCTCTGCCCCTGCCCCTGCCCCTGCCCCTGCCCCTGCCCCTTGCCCCTTAAGCTCTGCCCCCGTCCCCTCCCCCATGCCACCTTCCCCCCCGCCCCGCCCCCACCTTGAGTTCGTCATACGCCAGGAAGAACTGCACCGGCCGTCCGCCTGCCCCTCCGAACGCCTCCTGCCACACGTCCAGCAGCTCCAGTATGCGCATTCGTACCTCCTCGTCGCACTGATGAGGGGGAGATGGGGGAGAGTGGGGGGGTCATGGGGGGAAGGAACGGGATGGGCAATGAACGAGCAGAGAGGAGAGCAGGGGGAGGGGGGGGGGGAGGGGGGGGGAATTAAGGCGGGGGAAAGGGGAATGCGGGAAGAACAGAGCAGAGCAGAGCAGGGCAGAGCAGAGCAGGGCAGAGCAGAGCAGAGCAGGACCGCCCCCCTCCCCCAACGCACCTTCTTGCGGGCGATCTTGGCCATTTCTGCTGGCACATCCTTCTCCGCCACTATGCGGTGCACGTACGCCGTGCAGTTCTTGATCAGCGTCTCCAGGAGCTGAGGGATCGGATGGCGCCATGCATGGGTGCACAGCGGTGGACAGGGGCGCACAGAGACAGACAGGGGTGCACAGGGGCGGACAGAGGCAGACGGGGGCGCACAGGGGAGCACAGGGGCACACAGCAGGGGACAACACGTGGGCGCACATGGGCATGTACAGGGGTGGATATGGTATGGGGTACATGGAAAGTCTCTCGGAGGGGCTGATGCAGGTGGCGTGGCAGGAATAGATCAGGCATGCGACCAGAACAGCGGTGTATGTATACATGTTACCACGTGTGGGGCATGGCCCGCATGCAAATAAATGGGCGTGTGTGAGTTTTTGATAAAACGAAAGAGCAGCAGTGAACCAAGCGCAGTTCGAGCTAGCCCCGCGAGCGGTGAACGTACAGTGAGCGCGAGGAGCTGCGTCTTCCTGTTCTTGCTGCCGATGCGCTTCCTCACTGCCTTCACCACATCCTTCACTTGCCTGCCATGCAGGTCACGCAATGACACAAGGAAGGAAGGAGCAAGTATGTTAAGAACTTGAAAGGACTTAGAAACGCTCAGCCAAAGACACACTGATGACACCAAATACGCTTATCCGGAGCGCTCGCATGAGCGCACGGATAAAAGACGTCTTTAAGCTGCTCACCCGGAGCTGGCGTTAAGGAGGTCGCAGAGCTGCATGTTAAGCGTCCAATCAGGGCTCGCCAGCAAGTCGCTCGTCGCCTTATCCACCAGCTGCACCGCCGTCGATTGCGACGACGAAAACATGATGGCTCTCGCTCGCTTGATCGCTCGCTCGCTCGCTTGGTCGGTCGCTCTCGCTCGTTAGATCGCTCGCTCGTCGTTTGCTTCCTCGATCGCGCGGGTTCGCTTGCTTCCTTGCCGCTGCAAGAAGGGAGACAAACGTTTCAAACGCAGGGACGGAAAGGCTGGAAGACGTCAAAAGCGGTCGCTTTGACCAGCGGCGGTACGGGCGCCCACTGCGACGAGGAAGGCGCGGTGCTAGCTCCGTAGCTCGCTACCATGCCACCGCGACTGCCAGATATTCGCTCAGTGGGAAGTGCGTGTTTCTAATTTTTGTAATAGGCGGGGAAAGCGGAAAAGGACAAGTTTCGGGAAGGGAAGGAACCGCAGAACGATGTGTAAGATCGTCCAAAACGGAACGCATTAAACAGAGGTTCCGTTCAGTGGGGTGACGGAATACGAGCGCCTTGAAGTGGTCGGAAAATAAAAGCGTTAATAACGAAATCGGCTTCCATGCTTACTGTAGCGAAGAGGTGAGAAATACCAGAAAGCACAGCGAAATTACGTCATTCCCGTGAAGAGCGCCACATGCCAGCGGCGAGCAATGACCGCTGTAGAAATAGGAACGTGAACGCCGCTAACAGACCTAGACATCTATTGCGGATAGGGGACTGGGAAAAAGCAGAGCAACTGTTTTGCCAGTGAGAGCGCACATTTACATGGCAAATTTACAGCGAGGCTAGTCAGGCCCTAGTTCGTTTCCAGTTCAATAATCACTGTACAGACTGGTGGGTGGCGGTTCAACGCGGTGGAGCAGGCAAACCGCTCGAGAGCTTACAGCACCTTTTTCCACCGCATACACTAAACCGAAATTGAATAAAACTTTGACCTGCCGCTGGTAAGTTATTAGCGAGTCTTTCAGGTGCAATGGATCGAGGTAGCTAGGATTGCACTAAGGTGTGAAACGAGTACAAGATGTGAGCAAAAGCATGAGTGAACATTTATACGCAAATCATGCAAACGGTAACGCGGTGTGTGCGAGCTAGCTAGTGCTACGCTGGCAGCGAGGTTCGGGCTAGTCCCGAAGCGTAGGCCGACTCGGCCGGGCCAGCAGTGCGAGGTTTGGTAAAACAGTGCGCGCGAAGTTGGCGAAGCCCCGTTAGCAGTAACGGGCGAACAACGGGTGCGGCTGTACGCGATGTTGACGGGCTTAGTAAGGAATGGCGAGAAAATTCCTTACACTACCCCCCTCCCTAAGAAGCCCTCTCCGCTACGCGAGTGCGTGTATATCGCAGAAACCCTGGCTCCTCAGGTATACTTGCAGGGCAGGGTGGTTTTCAATGTTGGCCAGGGGCACCCAGCTATCCTCAGTTGGCGTGCGGTCCTTCCAGCAAATGAGGAATTCAATCCTCCGAATGTCTATAGGGTGACGAATCCGGAGGCTCAGAATCTTCTCGAGCTCGATGATCGGCTCCGATGCAGGGCGAGTCATAGACGGCGGGCGGTAACGAGGCAGTTGGCTTGTGGTCGGAATGTAAGGGCGAAGCAGCTGACGCGGAATGATGGGCTGATTTACCAGTCGGCCGGTAACGGTTTATGGGCGGTTACTGGTGTTGGAATAACCGAAAGCTCATTTTAAGCATTCCCAAAGGTATCCCACTAATGCATTAGCTGCTAGCAGAACCAGGCGCTGTACCAGTACCACAATAGCTCATATAGAGTATGCGGAAGACCGAGGGTCACCCGAAGGACAACCGTCGAGGGTAGTCAACAGTCGTGACCCTTGGCCAGCCAGTAACCGCACGACAGTTGTTCGCTGCAATGTGGTAACTATCGAGAATGACAATAGTCGAGGTTACTGTAGTTATGCAATACGGTTAAATAAGGGAATGTACCCCTCAGAGTACATGGCTAGCTAGGACCTTTGTTATTTAATCCCTTGTACTTCCACCTTTTAATCATCTTGTTCTCTTTGGATTATTATCCTGCAAGGTTTCTACAGAGACTTAATTGTCTCCTCCTGAATTTAGCAGACTTATCATATTCACTTGAGGGCGTATTCCTAGCTTCGGGTCATCCGGTGTTTGTGTCATCCGAAAATTGAGGTAGCCAATTGAAAAACCCGCGGTTCGGAATATAAAATTTTCTATTGGATACCGCAAATTTCTGATGACATGAAGCCGGGATGACCCGAAGCCACGAATACGCCCTGAATAAAACTTTGACCTGCCGCTGGTAAGTTATTAGCGAGTGTTACGGGTGCAATGGATCGAGGTAGCGAGGATTGCACTAAGGTGTCAAACGAGTACAAAATGTGAGCGAAGGCATGAGCGAACATTGTCAAACTATGCATGCTGCATATTGTGTAGGCTGTAGTGGGGTAGCCCATATGGGGTACAACACAATTAGGGTTTACTACTTGTACTCCTGCATGCTGCTAGTTCATCCATTCCTGCCTAGTAATTCTATCATGGTATTCAGAGCAGATCTATTTTTTTTAGGGCCCACCACCTACTGCCTGCGGTTACCGTGCTACCCCACGCCCTGCCTGAGCCTGCCTTACGTGCCTGTCGCGCTGTCCTGCAGCCCTGCGCGCCGCCCGTCGCACTGCCCTGCAGCTCCGCGCGCGCCCTGCCCTTGCCCGTCGCGCTGCCCTGTAGCCCCGCGCGCCGCCCGTCCTGCTGACCCGCAGCCCCGCGAGCGCCTTGCCCGCCCGTCGCGCTACCCTGCGGCTCCGCGCGCCGCCCGTCCCGCTGACCCGCATCCCCTCGCGTGCCCTGCCAGCCCGTCGCGCGGCCCCGCAGCTTCGCGCGCCACCCGTCCCGCCGCCAGAGCGCCGCTCTGCCCTGCAGTCGACGCGGCCCTACCCTGCCGCCGACGCGGCCCCGCCCTGCCGCCGACACGGCCCCGCCCTGCCGCTGTAGCGCCCCCGCCCTGCTTCTGTCGCGGCCCCGACCTGCCGCCGCCGCGGCCCCGCCCTGCCACCGTCGCGGCGCCGCCCTGCCGCCGACGCCGCCCCACCCTACCGCTGTCGCGACCCCGACCTCCCGCCGACGCGGCCTCGCCTGGCCTCGCCCTGCCGCTGACGCAGCACCGCCCTGCAGCTGACGCGGCCCTTCTCTGCAGCCGCTTTTGCGGCCCCACCTGCCTGCCTGCCGGCCTGCCTGCCTGCTTGCCTGCCGGCCTGCCTGCCTGCCTGCCTGCCTGCCGGCCTGCCTGCCTGCCTGCCTGCCTGCCTGTCTGCCTGCCTGCCGGCCTGCCTGCCTGCCTGCCTGCCTGCCTGCCGGCCTGCCTGCCTGCCTGCCGGCCTGCCTGCCTGCCTGCCTGCCTGCCTGCCTGCCTGCCTGCCGGCCTGCCTGCCTGCCTGCCTGCCTGCCTGCCGGCCTGCCTGCCTGCGCGACTGCCTGCCGCGCCTACCCTGCCCGCGCTGCTACTGCTGCTCCTCTTACTAGTCCTGCTGCTGGCGGTGGCCCAATGCAGCTCCAGCGACTTTCGCGCGAGTCTCTCACACCCCAGCAGCTTCGTGAGTGGTACACTAGTTGGGGTTGTGGCGGTAGCCGTCGTGGCTGTCCCCATGGAGCTGGTCAGTTGGGAGCACCTGGGTGTGGCCAGCTGCAGCTGCAGCGGCGCCTTCGCGAGCCACTTACACCCCAGCAGCTTCATGAGTGGTACGCTCAGAGTAGAGGGTCTCGGAGTACCGCTCGCTGCCAGTACGTCATTCGCACAGGTGATCGGACTGGTCAGCCTTGCGGGACGCTTGGTCACACAGAGTCCCGCTGTTTCGCCCGTCTGAGCGACGCCTGGCGTACCGAGTTTGGCGACGCGGCTGAGCTCCCCACCTGGCTGGAGCTGCTTAGGCAGAGGGTAGATATCTTTGCTCTTGACTATGATGCTATTCTCACTGCCATGTATGCGTTGCCTACTAGTGCTGACGGTGCCTGTTACCTGTGCGTGCCGCCTGACCCCGGTATAGAGCCTGCTGCTCTAGGTGCTGGTGAGGCTGCTGCTCTAGGTGCTCGTGCGTCTCCTCCTCCAGGTGCTGGTGAGTCTGCTCTCTCTGGTACTACGCCTGCTGAGGCCTTGTACACCTTCACGCTTGACTCAGGTGCTTCCCGCTCCTTCTTTCGCGACAGCACCACCCTCACGCCGCTCAGTCGGCCGGTTGCAGTCTCCCTGGCAGACCCCTCTGGGGGTCCAGTCCTTGCGCACTCCTCCACGGTCCTGCCGTGTCCGGCGGTCCCGTCTGGCTCCCTGTCAGGTCTTCACCTCCCCTCGTTCTCTACGAACTTGGTGAGTGGTGCTGACCTCCAGGACCAGTGGGTTGACCATATCACTCCTGGAGGTCAGCGCGTGACCCACTGTACGTGCTCCCGGACGGGCCGGCACCTGGCCACGTTTACCCGTGCGCCTGGCTCGAGTCTGTACACACTGACTACTGTGTCCCCTCAGGTCGCTGCGTCTTCATCTGCGTCTGCGTCCGGTCAGCTAGCGGCCAGACCCTCCTTTGGCACCACCGTCTTGGTCACCCCTCGGTGCAGCGCCTTCGTAGCATGCACCGCCGGGTCCTTGTCTCTGGTCTTCCCAGGGTTCTCCCTCCCCTCCCAGACTCGCCTGCTCCTCCCTGTCTTCCCTGTGTCGAGGGGCGGCAGCGCGCCGCTCCTCACTCCTCCTCGTTCCCTCCCACAGAGGCTCCCCTGCAGACTCTCCACCTGGACGTGTGGGGCCCAGCCCGCGTCCGTGGACAGGGCCACGAGCGGTACTTCCTGCTGGTCGTCGACGACTACACGCGTTACACCACAGTCTTCCCCTTGCAGCGCAAGGGGGAGGTCCCTGATGTTTTGATCCCTTGGATCCGCGCTGCCCGTCTCCAGCTCCATGAGCGGTTTGGGACGGAGTTTCCAGTCCTTCGTCTGTATTCTGACAGGGGTGGTGAGTTCTCCTCCGACCTCTTGGCAGCCTTCTGTGCGGAGCACGGCATCCGCCAGACGTTCACGCTTCCGGCCTCTCCGCAGCAGAATGGGGTTGCTGAGCGCCGCATTGGCTTAGTCATGGAGGTCGCTCGTACCTCCATGATCCATGCGGCTGCCCCCCATTTTCTGTGGCCGTTTGCGGTCAGGTACGCCGCGCATCAGCTCAACCTCTAGCCCCGTGTCTCCTTGCCGGAGACCTCGCCCACACTGCTGTGGACGGGGGAGGTTGGCAATGCGTCGCGTTTCCGGGTCTGGGGTGCTCATGCCTTTGTCCGCGATACCACCGCGGACAAGCTCTCCGTCCGCGCTGTTCCCTGTGTCTTCCTTGGCTTTGTCCCTGACGCGCCTGGTTGGCAGTTTTACCACCCCACCTCGCGCCGTGTCTTCCCCTCTCAGGACGTCACGTTCGACGAGTCGGTTCCCTTTTACCGTCTCTTCCCCTACCGCACTGCCCCTCCCCCCCCTCCACCGCTCTTCCTCGCTCCAGGTGCTCCCCAGGTCGACCCCCTCCCAGCTCCCGGTCCTGCTCCTTCAGGTGTGTCTCAGGTTGACCCTCCTCCCTTGACTGCGCCGGTTGAGGTCACTGGTGACTCAGGTCCTGCTGAGGGTGGTCCTGCTCGGGGTGCTACTTCTGGGGGTGCTGAGCCTGGGGGTGCTGAGCCTGGGGGTGCGGAGCCTGGGGGTGCTGAGCCTGGGGGTGCGGAGCCTGAGGGTGCGGAGCCTGGAGGTGCTGAGCCTGAGTGTGAGGAGTCTGGGGGTGCTGAGCTTGGGGGTACTGAGTCTAGGGGTGCTGCACCTGGGGGCGCTGAGGCGTCTGGTGAGCAGTCTCCCTGGAGCGGCCGTCTCCGTAGTCGCTCCACAGGTGTCTCGCCGCTGCACTCTCGTCGTCTACTCCCTCTCTCCCCACAGCAGCTGCGTGAGTGGTACCTTGGCGGTCAGGGTCGCGCTGCTGGAGCTAGGGGCCCTGCTGCTGGAGGCGCTGGAGCTTGTGACTCTGCTACTGGAGTTGTTTCTGCTGGAGGTTCTGGAGCTGCTGGAGGTCCTGGTGCTGGTGGCACTGGAGCTAGAGGTTCTGGAGCTGCTGAGGGTGCTGAGCCTGTGCGTGTGGAGTCTGGGGGTGTTGAGTCTGGGGGTGCGGTGCCTGAGGGTACTGCGACTGATGGTGCGCGGTCTCCTTGGAGTGGCCGCCTTCGTCCGCGTGTGCCTCTCACCTCACAGCAGCTGCACGATTGATACGGTCGCCGTCAGGTTCGCGCTGCTGGAGCTCGCAGCTCTGCCGCTGGAGGTGCTTCTGCTGACGCCACTGGACCTGCGAGTGGCGCTGGTACTTTGTCTACTGGAGGTGCTGGAGTTGCTGGTCCCGGAGGTGCTCGTACTGGCAGTACTGGAGCTGCTGGGACTGGAGGTGCTGCTGCTGGAGACACTGAGGCTGGAGACCCTGGGACTGGAGGTGCTGGTTCTGGGGGTACTGCTGCGGGAGACGCTGCGGCTGGAGACCCTGGGACTGGAGGTGCCGGTTCTGGGGGTGCTGCTGCTGGAGACGCTGCGGCTGGAGACCCTGGGACTGGAGGTGCCGGTTCTGGGGGTGCTGCGGCTGGTGGAGCTGGTCCTGGAGGAGCTGGAGCTGCTGGAGGCGCTGGAGCTGCTGGTACTGGTGGCACGGCGCAGCCGAGACTGTTCTTCGCTCCGCCGTCTCCGTCGTCTCCGCCACCGCCTGACTCTGTGCTTCGCCAGGTTCTTAGCCTCCCATCTTCTACTGGTCTTCCGTTACAGCCTAGCTCACCGCTGCCTGCTCCTTCTCCTTACACTGAGCAGCTAGGGGGTCTTACTGAGTGTCGTGAGCCTGCGTCGCGTCCTGTCTCGCCTGTTCCCACTGGTCGTACCGGTCGTCGTGTTTCTCGTCCGCGTCAGCCGGCTGTCCCCGGCGCGCACCTCGTTGTCCGTCGTCCGTCCTCTGCTCCGCAGCGTGTTCCTCTGCCGTCTCTGGAGAGATAACTACTACAACGGGAGCTAGACTACGGGCTAGGCACGGATGCTCGTGTGATCTCTGCGTTCGTCAGTCCTTAGTCGTTTTCCTAGTGCACACACTGCTTGCTAGTTCACGGGGCAATTTGGCAAGAGTTTCACTAGAGAAAGTTGATAACAATGGTACAATGAAGTTGGCAAGGCAAGACTACATCAGAGCTAGCATGCAAGCAGAACGACTGCCAGTGCAGCACGGTCGACCGTGTGCCAGCACGACTTGGTCGACCGCGCTCCAGCAGTGCAGAGTCGCGGCTTGCCACCGCTGCAAGTCGACGGCGTGACAACAGCGCAAGTCGACGGCGTGCCAGCGTTGCTCCCGCAGTACAGCATCGCACCTGCTTCGCAGGTGCTCGCAGATGATTGGCGTGCAGTGCCTCGTCACCTGCACAGCGCACACACCAAGTCCACTTCGTGCTGACGACAGCTGCTGATCAGCCACGTCGACCTCGGGATACCACCACCGAGGTCGTCCTCGCCAAAATCACCTGGGCGAACGTCGCATGCCTCCGCAGAACCTCGTCACCCAGGTAACCTGGTCGACCGAGCAACCAGGTCGACCAGATGCTCCTGTGCGTGCCCGTCGACCACGCAGGTCGACGACCACTTCCAATCGACCTCACCAGGTCGACCACTGCCTCTGGTATGTGCCGGTCGACCTCCCAAGTCGACGGCCACCTCCAGTCGACCTCCCCAGGTCGACCACTACCCCCTGGTCGACCAGCTCCAAGTCGACGTCACTCCAGGTCGACCAGAAGGTCTGGTCGACTTCCCAGGTCGACCAGAAGGGCTGGTCGACTTACCAGGTCGACCAGAAGGTCTGGTCGACTTCCCAGGTCGACCAGAAGGGCTGGTCGACTTACCAGGTCGACCAGAAGGTCTGGTCGACTTCCCAGGTCGACCAGAAGGGCTGGTCGACTTCCCAGGTCGACCAGAAGGGCTGGTCGACTTCCCAGGTCGACCAGAAGGGCTGGTCGACCAGAAGGTCTGGTCGACTTCCCAGGTCGACCAGAAGGGCTGGTCGACTTACCAGGTCGACCAGAAGGTCTGGTCGACTTCCCAGGTCGACCAGAAGGGCTGGTCGACTTCCCAGGTCGACCAGAAGGGCTGGTCGACTTCCCAGGTCGACCAGAAGGTCTGGTCGACTTACCAGGTCGACCAGAAGGTCTGGTCGACTTCCCAGGTCGACCACCCGAAGTTGGCGCCCTCCCGAAGTCGGCGCCCATGCAGTGGCTCCCCGTGCAGGTCGACCAACCTCGTCGACCAACTCGCCCACTGCTGCAGGTCGGCTGCACCCTACACCCGACCACGAAGTCGGCACCGCCCAAGCGAGGACGGGGCCAACATACAACTCCCGTTGACACTCCCCTGCCGCGTTCACGCTTGGGCCCCCAGCCCACACGACAGTACTTCTTTGGAGAAAAGCTCGTCGACGTGCACCCAACACACAGCACGTCGTCCACCGCACCAGCCATGCAAGAGGGCATGGCACCTACTGCTGCACGTCGTCGTCGCCCACGTCGGCCAGGCGCACTTGGCCGATTGCAACGGAGCACCGGTTGAAGGCCGGATAGTGCAGCGCCTTCGTCAAGAAGTCGGCCGGCTGCTCAGCGGTCGGGATGTACTGCAGCGAAAACTTCCCCCGCTTCACCATGTGCTGCAGCCAGGCTTGTCGTCGTTCCATGTGCTTGAGGTTTCCCGTCAACCACATGCCCTCGGCGACTGTGATGGCCGACTTGTTGTCCACTCGCAGGACAGTCGGCTTCCCGGCGTCCAGCTGCCGGAACTCTGCCAGGAGGAAGCGAAGTCGGCGTCCCTCCTTGCCGGCTTCGACGGCCGCCACGTACTCCGACTCGGTCGACGACAGCGTCGCGCACTTGATGCGCTGGCTCGACCAGGAGACCGCGGCCCCTCCGTAGACGAACACGTAGCCACCCGTGCTCGTCCGGCTCTGTTTGTCGCCGGCGTCGTCGGCGTCCACGTAGCCGACTAGCTCCAACGACTCAGGTCCACCGCCAAACTCCAAGGCGGTGTCACGCGTGTTGGCGAGATAGGCAAGGCAGCGGTCGACCTCGCGCCAGTGCTGGTCGCTCCTCACCGTGAGTCCGCTCCCCAGCTTGCTGCAGGCGAAGGCGATGTCCGGCCTCGTCGTCGTCGCCGCGAACTGCAGCGAGCCGACCTTCTGCCGGTACTCCTCCTCCTGGCGCTCCTGCGCCTCCTCGTCGTCGAAGGTGAGCTCGGCGTAGGCGTCGACCGAAACGGGCGTCTTGGGGGTTCCGCCGGTCTGCTCCTGGTCGAGGAAGCGCCTACGTAGCTTGTCGGCGTAGCCCTGCTGGTGCAGCCATAGCTTCCTCACCGACCTATCGCGCACGATCTCCAGCCCGAGGTACTTTTGCACCGGCGAGATCTCACGCAGCTCAAAGGCGGCCTCCAGCAGCTCCTTCAGCTCCTTCAGCATCGCGGTGCTGCTGCTGGCGGCGAGCAGGTCGTCGACGTAGACCAACACCCAGCAGGTCACCTTGTCGACGCCGACCTTGAAGTAGAGAGCCTCGTCGACCTGGCTCTTCTTCCATCCAGCGCCGACCAGCACGTCGTTGAGAGCCTTGTACCACAGCAGCGGCGACTGCTTCAGCCCGTAGAGGCTCTTCAGCTTTTTGCACACTCGGCCAGTCCCGTCATTGAAGTAGACCGGCTGGTACATGTACAGCACGCGGTCGAGCTTGCTCTGCAGGAAGGCATTCTTCATGTCGAGCTGCATCAGGTTGAGGTCGAAGACGGCGACGATGCTGAGGAAAATCCGCAGCGTGACGTAGCTGCTCACCGGCGCGTACGTCTCGTCGTAGTCGGCGCCATACACCTGCGTGAAGCCCTTCACGACCAGCCTCGCCTTCTCGCGCTCGACGGTGTCGTCGATGTGGTACTTCGTCGTCAACACCCACCGGTTCTTCATGATGTTGACCCCGGGTGGGCGTTCGACCAGCTCCCACGTCCCCATGCCGATGAGGCTGCGGATCTCCTTCCCATGGCGGCCTTCACCGCCGGACCCTTCCAGCTAGCCAGCGCCTCCTTCACCGTCATCGTGGAGATATCCCAACGGTGCTCGGGGTCGGCGTGCATGTCGGGGTCGAGCTCCAGCAGGTCTTCATCCTCATCGGCGTCGTCGTACAGCAGGTCGTCGTCCTCGTCGACCACGTCATACACCGTGGTGAAGGCATCCAGGACGAAGAAGTCGGGAGGCCTCCGAAGGCGGCCTGTACGCCGTGGTCCAGCCTGGGCCTCTCCCACGTCACTGTCGGTGGACTCCTCGTCGCCCAACTGCTCCCCTTCATCGTCCTCGTCGTCCTGCTGCACCTCGGTCGGCGTCCCGACCGATTCCTCCCCTGCGGTCAGCTCCCCTGTCGACTGCCAGGTCGCCGACTGCTCCTTGGTCGGCCTTGTTGCTGCCTGCTCCCCTGTCGGCTTCACCCAAGTCGGCTGCACCTCCTCGACCTGCTCCTCCCTTATCCACGTCGACTTCACTCCCACGTCGACTTGCTGCTCGTCACGTCGGCCACCGGCGATGCTCTTGGTCGCAGGCGACGTCCCACTACTCCCCTCATCGCCGGAGGCCGACACCGGAGTCAGTCCACGCAGGTCGGCCACGAGGGGAGAAACATGGGTCGTGGGAGGAGAGAAAGGAGGATGGTCGACCGCGATGTCCCCAGCAGCGAGCTCACCGACCTCCACGAGCAATGGCAGCGTCGCCGTCGAGGTGTCGGTCGGCGGAGTGCTCGGCGTCCGTCCGGACACTGGCCACTGCTCCGACTTCCACACCTCCAACGACATGTCCTCGTAGAACACCACGTCCGACGTGGTGACCACCCGGTTGTCGGCGATGTCGAGGAGCTCCCAGCCTTTGCTCTCCTCCGACACGCCGAGATGAAGGCCCCATCGGGCCTTCGGCTTCAGCTTCCCACCACGCTGCTGCTCGGGGACCAGGAACTGCGCCATGCAGCCCCACACGCGCGCCAGCGACAAGTCGGGCTTCGTCCCGGTGAGCAACTGGTATGGTGTCGTCCCCGGCGTCGCCGACCTCTCCAGGCAGTTGCGGACCCAGACAGCCTGCCGCAAAGCGAGGTGCCACCAGTGGTGCTGGACGCCCATGTGCAGTAGCATCGTCCGCACCGACTCCACCACCGTCCTCATCTCCCGCTCCGCCATGCCGTTCTGCTGCGGAGTGTATGGGCAGGTGAGGTCGTGGAGGATCCCCTTGCCGTCCACGAGGGCGGTGAAGTCCTTTCCGAGGAACTCCCCTCCCCGGTCAGAGCGCAGCATCAGCACCGACTTCTTGGTCTGTCGCTCCGCCATCACCAGCCACTGCTCAAACTCCCGCAGCACGTCGGACTTCCTGGCGACCGGCCGCACCCACACGTAGCGGGTCTTGCGGTCCTTCAGCAGCAGGAAGTACAGGCTGCCGTCCTTGGCAGCCACGCGGAATGGCCCGCACAGGTCGATGTGCACGACGGCCAGCACGTCATCGGCGTCGGAGCCCTTGTCGGGGAAGGTGTGCCGCGCCAGCTTCCCGCCGACACACGAGACACACGGTGAGTCGGTGCCCGACGTCGACTTGAGGTCCAGCCCAGTGGCGACCTCGTGCTTCGCTGAGCTCAGGATGGTGTCCATGCCGACGTGCGCCAGCCGCGCGTGCAGCCTGTTCGGCGTCGACTTCGTCGCCGAGACGATCGCCCGCAGGGCCACGGCCTCCGTCCTGGTCGACGTCGACCTCGTTGAGCAGGGACGCAGGTCGGTGCAGAGGACTCGCCCGGTGTAGGACGCCCGACCGAGGACGTCTCCCGCCGCCGAGACGAGCAACATCCCGTCGCCGTCCTCCTGCAGCTTCACGCCGCTCTCCTTCAGCTGGCCGGCTGAGAGCAGGTTCGCCCGTACACCCGGGACGTACAGTACGTCGGGGATGAGCACCTGCTTCCCGGCCTCCCCTTGCAGGGCGACAGTGCCGCGACCCTGGACGTCCTGCAGCGCTCCATTGAAGCCACGCACGTGCTTCACGTCGCCGCTTGGCCCCAAGTCGACAAAGGCGTCCTTCGTCCCCATTAGGTGGTGGGAGCAGCCGCTGTCGAGCAGGACCACTGCCGGATTAGCCTGCACAGCTGCTGCCACCGCCTGGAAGTCCTCGCCGGCCTCCGGCGCCAGCGACACGGTCGGCTCCACGACGCCGACCAGGGAGCACGACGCCGACTTGTCGTCACGCCCTTTTCCGCCCGCAGAGGAGTCGGCGTCCTTCGGAGAGGTCGACGGCTTGGTCGACTGCTTCTCCTTGTGCGGCTGGTTTCCTCGACGTGGACGACGACTGCCAGACCTTCCACGGCCTCCCTTGGCGTCGTCGTCGTCGGAGTCACCGCGGTCGGGGCACTCACAAGAGAGGTGGTCGGGGTCGCCGCACAGCCAGCACTCCCGGCGTCGACTTCCTCCTCCTCGACCGCTGTCCTTGGTCGACTTCTTCTTGTCGACTTCCTTGGCCGGCTTCCAGCCACTGCTACCACCGCCGCCAGACTGTCCGCGCTGCCCCGGTCGACCTCCTTGCTTCGCCGGGGCGACGAGGTTCGCCTGCGCCAAGAGCTCCTGTGACCGCTCTGCCTCCTGCATCGCCTCGTCCTGCAAGATGTACGAGGTCAAGTTGTCCTCGTTGAGCGTCGTCCTAGTGCTCGGCGCCATTGACAGCCGCTTCAGAAGGTTGTAGCTGCTCGAGAGTCCCTGCATGACGTGGGTGACGTACGACGCCGTCGAGTACTGCGCGCCGGCCATCCTGATGGTGGCGAGAATTCGCCGGGCCCGGTTGCAGTAGTCGGTCGCCGTCTCCTCGTCGCCCATACGCAGGTGCGTCAGCTGCCCCTCCAGCTGGGCGATGAACAAGTCGTCGGTGACTTGGTAGGTCGACTCAATGAAGTGCCACGCCCGGTGGCCGGCGTCGAGGTACTCTCGGCACCACTTCAAGGCGATCTGCACGCCCGGCGAGCAGCACCGCGAGATGACCGTGAAGGTCAACAGCTGCACGGCGCGGAACTCCGCACGCAAGTCGGGGTCGTCCGGCGTCGCCACGGTGCCTCGAGCAAAGCTGATCAGCCCGGCCATCTCCAGCTGGGGCTCGATGGCTTCCTTCCAGGTAAGTATGTCGGGTCGACCTGTGAGCGGCGGGGTGACCAGGATCCTATCCGGCGTGAACTTAAAGTAGCCGTAGCTCGGTGCAATCCCGCCTGCTGTCACCTGGGTCGCCGACATCGGCAGAGACCCACTTCGTCGACCTCCGACATTGCCATGCGAGGAGCCTGCAGCCGCCGACGGCCGCACTCCCTGCGCCAGAACGCCGCCGACTTCATCGGCATGTATCACACCTCTCTGCCTAGACGTGCCTCCCGCACTGCTGCCGACCTGGTCACCATCGGCATTGACGCCCACGTCGATGCCGCCTTCGTTGGTCACCGGTCGAGGAGAGGCCGGTCGAGAAGGGGGATGCTCCGTCGCCCACATGGTGCGGAGTCCAGCCTCGACGACCGCCCAGGGTATCGCCCCGTACTCCTGGGCCTCATGGCGTCTCCTCGCATCCTCCAGCCGTCCCTCCAGGGTGTCCATAACCTTGGCGTCACCTACGTGCACGCTAGTGACTGCACGGCTGCCGGCCTACGAACAACTTAGGTAAGTGATGTCTACGTCGGCCTGACTGAAAGGTAAGTCATGTGCCGTCCACGCTCACCGCACCATGCGGAGATAACTACTAGAACGGGAGCTAGACTACGGGCTAGGCACGGATGCTCGTGTGATCTCTGCGTTCGTCAGTCCTTAGTCGTTTTCCTAGTGCACACACTGCTTGCTAGTTCACGGGGCAATTTGGCAAGAGTTTCACTAGAGAAAGTTGATAACAATGGTACAATGAAGTTGGCAAGGCAAGACTACATCAGAGCTAGCATGCAAGCAGAACGACAGCCAGTGCAGCACGGTCGACCGTGTGCCAGCACGACTTGGTCGACCGCGCTCCAGCAGTGCAGAGTCGCGGCTTGCCACCGCTGCAAGTCGACGGCGTGACAACAGCGCAAGTCGACGGCGTGCCAGCGTTGCTCCCGCAGTACAGCATCGCACCTGCTTCGCAGGTGCTCGCAGATGATTGGCGTGCAGTGCCTCGTCACCTGCACAGCGCACACACCAAGTCCACTTCGTGCTGACGACAGCTGCTGATCAGCCACGTTGACCTCGGGATACCACCACCGAGGTCGTCCTCGCCAAAATCACCTGGGCGAACGTCGCATGCCTCCGCAGAACCTCGTCACCCAGGTAACCTGGTCGACCGAGCAACCAGGTCGACCAGATGCTCCTGTGCGTGCCCGTCGACCACGCAGGTCGACGACCACTTCCAATCGACCTCACCAGGTCGACCACTGCCTCTGGTATGTGCCGGTCGACCTCCCAAGTCGACGGCCACCTCCAGTCGACCTCCCCAGGTCGACCACTACCCCCTGGTCGACCAGCTCCAAGTCGACGTCACTCCAGGTCGACCAGAAGGTCTGGTCGACTTCCCAGGTCGACCAGAAGGGCTGGTCGACTTACCAGGTCGACCAGAAGGTCTGGTCGACTTACCAGGTCGACCAGAAGGTCTGGTCGACTTCCCAGGTCGACCAGAAGGGCTGGTCGACTTCCCAGGTCGACCAAAAGGGCTGGTCGACTTCCCAGGTCGACCAGAAGGTCTGGTCGACTTACCAGGTCGACCAGAAGGTCTGGTCGACTTCCCAGGTCGACCACCCGAAGTTGGCGCCCTCCCGAAGTCGGCGCCCATGCAGTGGCTCCCCGTGCAGGTCGACCAACCTCGTCGACCAACTCGCCCACTGCTGCAGGTCGGCTGCACCCTACACCCGACCACGAAGTCGGCACCGCCCAAGCGAGGACGGGGCCAACATACAACTCCCGTTGACACTCCCCTGCCGCGTTCACGCTTGGGCCCCCAGCCCACACGACAGTACTTCTTTGGAGAAAAGCTCGTCGACGTGCACCCAACACACAGCACGTCGTCCACCGCACCAGCCATGCAAGAGGGCATGGCACCTACTGCTGCACGTCGTCGTCGCCCACGTCGGCCAGGCGCACTTGGCCGATTGCAACGGAGCACCGGTTGAAGGCCGGATAGTGCAGCGCCTTCGTCAAGAAGTCGGCCGGCTGCTCAGCGGTCGGGATGTACTGCAGCGAAAACTTCCCCCGCTTCACCATGTGCTGCAGCCAGGCTTGTCGCCGCTCCATGTGCTTGAGGTTGCCCGTCAACCCCATGCCCTCGGCGACTGTGATGGCCGACTTGTTGTCCACCCGGAGGACGGGGCCACCATACAACTCCCGTTGACAGTCTCCTCCTGCATCCTCTCTGCCTGACGTTCCGGACCCTGAGTCTGACCGGTTTCGTGCTGAGCACCCTACTGTCACGCGTCTGTTAGCCACTGTTGTCACCGACCCGTCGTTTGAGTCTGCTGCTGCGTCTGCCTTGGTTGCTGAGCTTGTTGACTTTGCTGCTGCCTGTCGTCTAGACTATGCTGCTAGCCTTGTTGCTGAGTCTGTCTTCGTTTGTCTGTCCTCCGTCCGTCGGGGGTGAGTGTGCTCTTGGCACGGACGTCCTTGAGGACAGACAGGAGGACCTTGAGTGTCTTGCGGCCGCTGCACCTCACCTCGTGGCCATGCTGCTTGCCCCTGAGGGAGACCCGGATGCTCTAGACATCCCCACCCCGCGCTCTTACGCTGAGGCGATTGCGGGTCCCTACTCCTCTCAGTGGCAGACAGCCATGGACGCAGAGATGGCATCCTGGAAGTCCACAGGCACCTACGTCGACGAGGTTCCCCCTCCTGGGGCGAACATCGTCGATGGCATGTGGATTTTCAGGGTGAAGCGGCCGCCGGGTTCTCCGCCTGTCTTCAAGGCTCGTTACGTTGCTCGAGGCTTCAGTCAGCGACAGGGAGTTGACTTCTTCCAGACCTTCTCCCCCACCCCGAAGATGACCACTCTTCGGGTGCTGCTGCACGTTGCCGCTCAGCGTGACTACGAGCTTCACTCACTTGACTTCAGCACAGCCTTCTTACAGGGCAGCATGGACGAGGAGATCTAGCTGCGCCGCCCACCTGGCTTCACTGGGTCATTCCCTCCTGGTACCCAGTAGAGCCTCCGGCGGCCAGTCTACGGTCTCTGCCAGGCGCCTCGTGAGTGGCACGACACACTGAGGACTACACTTGCGGCTCTTGGGTTTGCTCCTTCGACTGCTGACCCGTCGCTGTTTCTGCGCACCGACACTTCGCTGCCACCGTTCTACATCCCCGTGTACGTCGACGACTTGGTCTTTGCTACTGCTGACACTGAGGCTCTCGCCCTGGTGAAGTCGGAGCTGCAGAAGAGACACACGTGCACAGACCTGGGTGAACTGCGCAGCTACCTTGGCTTGCAGATCACCCGGGACAGAGCACGCCGCACCATCACACTGACTCAGTCACACATGGTGCAGCAGGTCCTTCAGCGCTTCGGCTTCACCTGGTCCTCGCCACAGTCCACTCCTCTGGCTACAGGTCACTCGCTCTCAGCTCCACCTTCGGACGAGTCCGTAGAGTCGAGTGGTCCTTACCCAGAGCTAGTGGGCTGCCTCATGTACCTGATGACTTGCACTCGTCCTGACCTTGCGTACCCTCTTGGCCTTCTGGCACGCTACGTGGCTCCTGGTCGACACCGAAAGGTGCACTGGAATGCCGTGAAGAGGGTATTGCGCTACTTGTGCAGTACATCGGGCATGGGGCTCGTGCTTGGAGGGCGGAGAGACGTGGTCCTCACTGGGCACTCAGACGCTTCTTGGGTTGACGACCAGGCTATGCAGCGGTCGTCACAGGGTTACACTTTCAGCCTTGGCTCCGGTTCTGTTTCTTGGCGTTCTACTCGCTCGTCTTCTGTTCTCAGCTCCAGTTGTGAGGCTGAGATCTACGCCACTGCCATGGCTGCTCAGGAGTTACGCTGGCTCACTTACCTGCTGACCGACTTGGGAGAGCGGCCTCGTTCTCCTCCAGTGCTGTACGTCGACAACAAGGCCGTCATTGCCTTGTGTGAGGAGCACAGACTGGAGCACAGAACGAAGCACATCGCTTTGCGTTACTTCCTGGCTCGAGAGTTGCAGCAGCGTGGTCAGCTTCGTCTTGCAGACGTGGCCACTCAGGCCAACACTGCTGATATATTCACCAAGGCACTTCCGTCTGGTGACCATCAGCGCTTTTGTACTTTGTTGGGCCTTGTGCCTACGTTTCCACACTTGCTGTAGACTCTGCTTGTACTGTGATCCATATATATATACCTGCATGCTTGCTCTTGCTAGGTAGTGATCACTGTACTGTTCTTGTTGCATATATACCTCTGCATGTGAACTGGCCTTGTGGCCCTTTGCTTGTGCTCAGTGTGTGTGGTGACGTTGTGATCCACCCTGAGCTTGCTTTGCCTTTCTTGACTGGTCTTGTGACCCCTTGCTCTCCCCACTTTGCCTATGGGGGTGTGTCAAACTATATAGGTTGTAGTGGGGTAGCCCATATGGGGTACAACACAATTAGGGTTTACTACTCGTACTCCTGCTTGCTGATAGTTCATCCATTCCTGCCTAGTAATTCTATCAAACATTTATACGCGAAACATGCAAACGGTAACGCGGTGCGTGCGAGCTAGCTAGTGCTACGCTGGCAGCGAGGTTCGGGCTAGTCCCGAAGCGTAGGCCGACTCGGCCGGGCCAGCAGTGCGAGGTTTGGTAAAACAGTGCGCGCGAAGTTGGCGAAGCCCCGTTAGTTAGAAGTAACGGGCGAACAACGGGTGCGGCTGTACGCAATGTTGACGGGCTTAGTAAGGAATGGCGATAAAATTCCTTACACTACCCCCCTCCCCAATAAGCCCTCTCCGCTACGCGAGTGCGTGTATATCGCGGAAACCCCGGCTCCTCAGGTATATTTGCAGGGCAAGGTGGTTTTCAATGTTGGCCAGAGGCACCCAGGTATCCTCAGCTGGCGTGTGGTGCTTCCAGCGGATCAGGAATTCAATCCTTCGAATGTCTGTGGGGTGACGAATCCGGCGGCTCAGAATCTTCTCGGGCTCGATGATCGGCTCCGATGCAGGGCGAGTCATAGACGGCGGGCGGTGACGAGGCAGTTGGCTTGTGGTCGGAATGTAAAGGCGAAGCAGGCTGACGTGGAATGATGGGCTGATGTACCAGTCGGTCGGTAACGGTTTATGGGCGGTTACTGGTGTAATCATGTGGCTAATTTGTAACGGGCCAAAGTAGCGGGGTCGACATTTTGGTACGTCGGGCAGTCGTAAGTTCTGCGTGTCGAGCAGTACGTAATCCCCTGACTGGTACGTGACTGGGCGGCTGTGGCGGTCAGCGTTGCGGTTAGCGATGACGTTGGCTTTTTTAATTGCTTCTGTGGCTCTGGTTCGGGCAGCTTGCAGAATCTCGGCGAAGTGCTGTGCACATGGCGTGGGGTTGTCGGGACTTGGTGTCATGGGCAACGTGGGGTGATGCCCGTAGTTCAGGTAAAACCGGGACTGCTGCGTCGTTGTACGCAGGGCTGTCGCTATCAGACGATTCAGTCTGATTAGTCTGACGAATCAGACCTCCCACTTGCTGGAAAATGACTTTTCAGAGAAGTGCAACTTTTATTTCTGAAGGCTTCAGACTCAATGTATTGCGGCCCCTGATAACATGTAATAGGCTTCAGACTTAACCGTTTTTTGTGTCTGACTGTACAGAGTATGACTTTTGTGGGCCCTGGAAAGTTTATCGGAACAAAATTTATAGGAAGTTTCGTCCCGATATACACCCTCGAGGTCGCTGTGGTGACAGAACGTGTGCAGAGCATACTGCACCAGCTGGGGACACCCGAGTACACTCAATATTCTATTCGATCACGAAGGTCGGATACTGTTATTAGGGCACGGTAACCTCTGAAGCATGAGATTTTCCTGAACCAGTAAGCGGTTTTGTGCGAATAGGTGGGTGACAAAATAGCACCACATGAAAAGTATCGCAAATTAGTGCTGATTTTGTGCCAAAATGTGTGGAAATGATAGAACTCCCATGAGGAGTGAAGCAATTGGGGCATACCAGGTGTAGATAGGTTGAAATTTTCTACTTCGTGGTTCTGGCATGCTGCCTCCTGCCAGCTCAACTTCGTGGCAGCTTGCCCACTCGGTTGCGCCGTGGACAGTACGTGTTTAACAAGGCGGGGTTCAAATTTGGTCAAAACCCTGTTCAAGAATTGAATTGGCTAGAGTCCCGCAATGCACAACGTAGAACCGAGTTGGAAATAATATGAGTCGCTTTCAACCCTTGTCTTATCTTTAACAGCTTGTTCGGGAAGCTGACTTGAGCAATTATGCACTGCGCCCTAAAAGGCAACCTTGAAATTGACTCGCCAACACTGAACAATCAATGGATCTTCTCGTCACTGAGCAATCAGACTGCTCGTTTTCTAGCCGAAGTGCCATCAGACTAAAATGATTTTTTTTTTTTTTTTTTTTTTTGGGGGTCAGAGAGCCTAGAATTGAAACATCAGCCCTGGTTGTACACGAACCCAATCAGCGGCAGCTGCTGCTCCCAGGTTGTGGGGTCGTCGCACGTGGCACGAATCAACTGCTCCATCGTCTGATTCGTCCGCTCCGTTTGACCGTCGGTCTCGGGGTGGTACGACGAGCTGAACTATAGCCTCGTTCCGAACTGCTCCCAGAGGGTCTTCCAGAAGAAGTTGTTAAATTTCGTGCCCCTGTTGCTGATTATGGCTGCTGGTATCCCGTGCAGGCGGACAACGGCTGTGATGAACAGGCGAGTGGTTTTCTCGGCGGAGATCGACTTCTTGCACGCAGCGAAGTGTGCCATCTTCGTCAACCTGTCAACGACGACCATAACCGCGTCGTTTCCCCCAGGGCTCGAAGGTAACCCTGTGACGAAATCCATGGTAACCTGCTGCCAGGCGCGCTCGGGCGGTGGAATTGGCGCAACTGACCCGCCTTTCTTTGTCGCGAGCTCTTCATCACCTGACACGTGGGACACGAGCCCGCGTGCTACTGTACATCGGTCATCAGCTCCGGCCAGTAGTAGTACCGCTGCAGTTGCTGTCTCGTTTTTCCTACCCCGAAATGACCCGAGGTAACCCCGTCGTGTGCCTCCTGCAGTAGCAGCTCCCTCAGTAGTGAGTACGCGGGTACCCAGATGCGGTTGGTGCCTATTTTAAGTAATAAACTCCCTTTGCTTCTATCAGTTGCTGTGAATTTCCGGTCGTGAAAAATGGGTCGGTGCGGTATCCGTGGGTGAATAGGCCTGTTAACAGTGGGTTGGTTTGGGCGAGTAGGATGGCGTGGAGTTGGGCGATAGGGTGAGTGAGTGCGTCGGTGATATTTGATGCGCCTTTTTTGTACGTGACTGTGTAGTGGAAGTTGGACTTCAGATAGTCCAACCAGCGGATTTGTCGTGGATTGAGGTTCGGTTGGGCGCGGAGGTACTGTAGTGATCGGTGGTCTGTCCGTACTGTCACGTCGGCGCCAGTCAGGTAACACCGCCACACTTTGAACGCGTGCACGATCGCCAGCATCTCGCGGTCGTGTATCGGGTAGTTGTATTCGGACAGGTGAAGACCTGCGCACCACGCGTCCCACGTGCGATATTGGGGCACCTCCACGAAATACGACGGCGCCCAGGGTCCGGTTTGTCCTTCTGGTGTCGGTAGAGTCGCGTAGTCGTTCGGCTTCGTGACGATGACGCTCAGCCAGTCCATGGCGGGTCCTCGTAGCAGCGACACGGCGTAGCGTATTTTCGTCGTATCCTCCGAGACGTAGTTGGCGTCGAAAAACACGTTCATCGTGAACAACCACGCCTGAACGGTAGGACCACCCCGTTGACTCGGGTCAAAGCATGGCGGACGTTGCGACTTCAGCGGCATCGGTGACGGCAGTGCCGAATCTTGGTCGGTGCCGAAATCGTCACGCGAGGCTGGCTTCTGGCCGCATTCGTCGCTTCGAGGTGTGTCGTGCCGTGGTCGTCGTCTCCGTCGTTGCGGGCGACGCCATCACTAGCCGCGCTCGCGGGTTGCCCCACACTTCCGTGCTGTGATGCCTGTCGTGCAGGTTGTCCCGGAGTGACTGGTGCTTGTGATTGTGCTTGCTGTGCTCGTGCGACGTCTTCTGCAAGGACGTACGTTTTGCCGTCAGCAACGCGATTTCTTCGGAGCTTTCGCGAAGTTGCTGCAACAATTTGTTCAGACGCTCCTGCGTGAGAGTGGTGACATCAATGTGTTCAGCCATGGCGAAGGGCGTCGGTTCGACTTAGTGTAGGCGCAGTCGTGGCTGCACGCGTTTACGAGAGAACGCGAGGACAGCGGCTCCTAGGGGCTAAGGTGCGTGAGTCCCTTCGAGTGAAAAATCAAAAGTTGATTTCCTGGGGTGCGGAGATGCGCGGTCCGAAAAGGAAAGTGGCTCTGATACCAAGTGTTACGGTTGTAATGGATCGAGGTAGCGAGGATTGCACTAAGGTGTCAAACGAGTACAAAATGTGAGCGAAGGCATGAGCGAACATTTATACGCGAAACATGCAAACGGTAACGCGGTGCGTGCGAGCTAGCTAGTGCTACGCTGGCAGCGAGGTTCGGGCTAGTCCCGAAGCGTAGGCCGACTCGGCCGGGCAAGCAGTGTGAGGTTTGGTGAAACATTGCACGCGAAATTGGTGAAGCCTCGTTAGTAGTAACGGGCGAACAATGGGTGCGGCGGTACGCGATGTTGACGGGCTCAGTAAGGAGTGGCGAGAAAATTCCTTACAGCGAGGCAGGACAGCACAAAAAGGGGGAGCTTGTAATGAGGGGCTGCCCATAGCGGTAGAATCGGCTGGTGTCGTCCCTGGCAAGGGGGAGAGGTTGGCGGAGGTTGGTTGCGGTGCATGAGCAACACAGAAGTTGTTGTGCGGAACCACTGTCTATTTTGTGGGCTTGGTCAAAGCAGCGGTTTAGTTGGGTGATTCTGGCTAGAATTGCGGCAATTTCTGGGTGAAGTTGAATCTGGAAGCTTGAAAAACGATCAACCATAAGCTTTTGGTAATGGAAGCGGCAATTTTTATCTATGAGAGGGCTGAAAAAATAGCATCTATTCAGTGAATTCAGTGATCGTAAACGGTGAGAACTGAATCGAACTTTCAGAATTCTCCTGGCTTCTCCTGGTGCGGCATCTGCGCGTTGACCAAGCTGACTTCATTGCATTGCACGCAAATCCCGCCTGGGCAGACGTGACTGCGTAGAATGGCGCCACGACAATTCCCCTGCATCACCTGAAGTTCTCCTTTTTGGGGGGTGACTGATTCCGTGCTCTGCGGCGACGATTTGGGGCATCGACTGTCTGGGCAACACTAAATTAAGAAAACTAAATCTCCCAAACCTCGTCACTGTTTCTCACGGGCACTTGAAAAACAGTTCTGGTGGAGGCTTGTGGTTTTGCCTTCATTCCGGCGCACATATATTTTCTACTGTACCTTCGAAGGATCACACGAGCAAGGATCCAGCCGTGGTGGCGTCCTTCCTTTCCCGCCAGGTAACCCGCCAAATCCGTCTATCTGAAGTCGGCAGCATCTACCGGTACCTGACCGTCGCGTCGGCAGCGATCTGAAGGTGTATTATCCAGGTTTCCCGCAGCGCGAATATGTTGAAGGTGTAATTCCGAGGAAACATGATTTCACCGAGGCGTAACATTTCTCAACCGATTTGCCATCTCACCGAACCGTTCTGAAACAGTCTGTAACCTTCTCGAGAAGTGACCACCATTCCACGCACTGTAAGCGCACCTCGTCGCGACCCATAAATAGCACCCCATTAGTCATTGAAAATACCAAGTCATTCAGTTCGTTTACTCCTCCATAGAGTAGCAGCGTCAGAACAAACTTCATCACCTCCTCTCTCTCAAATCTCGGTTCACCAGCACCGGAATCAGTCTGCGATGGAGCTTCAGCGCTTCGCCGGCTTGGCGATCTGTCTCTTAGTCGCCACCGCGAGCTTCTGTGAGTTCGCATTCTACGCGCTCTATCTTATACACATCCCATAGCCAGCCGCAAATCTTCCATCCGTTGCAAATGATTCTGCTTCAAATTCTAATTCTCCACGTGGTTCCCGTCTGCTGCGCAGCGACCACGACGGCGCAAGCCCCGACGGACAGCCCGTGCACGCTGCCCAAGCCCGACCAGGCTGAAGCTCTCGGGACTCTGACTGGTGAGAGCTCATCTGACACTCTCGAAATTCCCGTAACCGAGGCTGGTCGCCAAGTCGCGCAGGTAGCATCTCCTTTAAAAGGAACGGCGCCGTTGCAAGCCTCTCTTCATACCATCGCTGCCGCTAGGCCCACTATATGAAGAATCCCACCCTCCCCTCCAATCTCCGCCTCCCTCCTCTTCCTCGCTCCGTTGCTCCCCTCCCATTCTCTCCGCGCAGAGATTCTTTCCGCGCCGCTGAGCGGAACCGTAGGCGCGTGGACGGGCCAAGTCGGCGCCAGCGGGCAAGTCTGCCTCGCCGTCTACGAGTAAGTCTCCACGCACTCTCCCTGAACGTTAGCTTATTTCCTTTTTCAGCTTCCCTCCTTAAATTATGCGACTTTTATTCCACCTTTTCTATTCGCCCGTGCGAACCCTGACTGAATCCGTCAGGTCGAACGGAGACTACAACATTTTCTACAGCGTTCTCGCCTCAAGCCCCACCGCGGGCGAACCGACCTTCGCCGGCATTGCGAAAGACGTGGGGCAGGAGAGAATCGTCGCCGTCTTCTTTTCCCCCCCAGGGACCGATGGCCCGTGGGAGGATCTCACTAGTTCCGCGCTTCCCACGCTCCAGAGCAGGAAGACCCTGGGCGACACACCCGCTTCCCTAACAACGTACACCTATGCCCTTAACGGAACGTGGCTTAAAGCGAGTACGCTGACCACGTTCCAAGGGGACACTTACAAGCAGCTGGTGGATTCGATTGTAGCGGGGCCGGAAGGGTACTGCACGGGGTTCGGGACGACGGCTGTCATGGGGGGAGCAGCGATGGGGATATTTCAGGTTCAGCCCGTTGCCACCAAAGCCTAAAAGGCAAACGGGGTAATGATGACTCTAGCACGGGTGGATTAGATGATGATGTGTATGGAGGAAATGTATGAAAAGTGTGAAATATGTACGAATACCTGTTGTGACTATATAAAGTACAACTTTGTGAAAGCTTTTGATTTTTGAGTGACTCTTACAGGAAAGGCTTGTCTTTCCGTCTCCCTGACTCTCTTTTCCTTGGGCTGCATGCATTAGTTGCGAGCCATGTCAAGCCAAATCTGGTTGGTGGAGCGTTAGCTGCAGTCCACTCTATTGCATGCCAGCCAACAAACATGCTAGCAGCCCGGAGGTGGAAGTGATGGGCATTACAGGGAAATTGTATGGTTCAGGGTTTAGAACCCAGTAGCCCAGACAGGGAAAGAGACCTAAAGCAAACACTCATGCATACGGATAATGGCCTGAAGGCCGTAAGACCGGAGAGAATAAGGGTGCAACCAGCTAAACCTCCTCTTTCACTGAAGCATGCATGACGTGTGTTTAGACAGACTTATCTCAGGGCATATTAGGGGCAAGGAGGCTGAGACTTCCTTTCAGAGCCAGGATGCTAGACCCAGGCTGCATATCAGGTCAGGCCATGGTTGCCTGTTTGAGCTTTGTTTCAGTACGCTCCATGCGTGCTGAATCCGCCTTCCCACACATTACGTTACATCATGATCGCCTGCTTGAGAACTTTGTTCCGGTACACGCCAAGTGCCCAGATGGGGAAGATGTTGCGATAAGCGGAGTAGCTTATCATGCAGTTGCCGTTGAACACCCCGATGATGTCCTACAGAGGAGAGGATCAAATAAAGTGCATGATAAGCAGAGGGACAGGGGCAACGATGTTGGAATTACTAGACAGGAATGATTGCATTGAATCAATGGAGGGTACAAGTACTAACCCTAACTTTGGGTTGTACCCCATATGGGCTACCCCACTACAGCCTATAACATATATAGTTTGACACACCCCCATAGGCAAAGTGGGGGAGAACAAGGGGTCACAAGACCAGTCAAGAAAAGCAAAGCAAGCTCAGGGTGGATCACAACGTCACCACACACTCTGAGCACAAGCAAAGGGCCACAAGGCCAGTTCACATGCAGATCTATATAGAACAATACAAGCAGTACAGTGATCACAGCCTAGCAAGTGTAAGCATGCAAGGAGATATATATGGATCACAGTAGAAACAAAGTCAAGAAGTAAGCAAGTGAGAAAACGTGGACACAAGGCCTAACGCAGTGCAGTGCCGCTGATGATCACTAGGCGGAAGCGCCTTGGTGAATATATCAGCAGTGTTGACCTTCGAGTCCACGTACACAAGGCGAAGCTGGCCACGCTGCTGCAGCTCTCGAGCCAGAAAGTAACGGAGAGCAATGTGCTTCGTTCTGTGCTCCAGTCTGTGCTCTTGACACAAGGCAAGAGCCGCCTTGTTGTCACCGTACAGAACTAGAGGAGAACGAGGCCGCTCACCCAGGTCAGTCAGCAGGTAGGTGAGCCAACGTAGCTCCTGTGCAGCCATGGCCGTGGCGTAGATCTCAGCCTCACAACTGGAGCTGAGAACCGAAGAAGAGCGAGTGGAACGCCAAGAGACAGAACCAGAGCCAAGGCTGAAAGTGTAACCCTGTGACGACCGCTGCGTAGCCAGGTCGTCAACCCAAGAGGCGTCTGAGTGTCCAGTGAGGACAACCGAGCCCTGTCCTCCAAGCACCAGCCCCATGCCTGATGTACTGCACAAATAGCGCAGCACCCTCTTAGCAGCCTCCCAGTGCTCTCGCCTGTGTCTCCCAGGTGCGACGTAGCGAGCTAGGATGCTAAGAGGGTACGCAAGGTCAGGTCGAGTGCAGGTCATCAGGTACATGAGGCAGCCCACAAGCTCTGGGTATGGGCCACTCGGCTCTACGGACTCGTCCGAAGGTGGAGCTGAGAGCGAGTGGCTGGTAGACAGAGGAGTGGACTGAGGTGAGGAGAACTGGAAGCCGAAGCGCTGAAGGACCTGCTGCACCATGTGTGACTGAGTCAGGGTGATGGTGCGGCGTGCTCTGTCCCGGGTGATCTGCAAGCCAAGGTAACTGCGCAGCTCACCCAGGTCTGTGCACGTGTGTCTCTTCTGCAGCTCCGACTTCACAAGAGCAAGTGCCTCAGTGTCAGCAGTAGCAAAGACCAAGTCGTCGACGTACACAAGGATGTAGAACGGCGGCAGCGACGTGTCTGTGCGCAGGAACAGTGAAGGGTCTGCAGTGGAGGGAGCAAACCCAAGAGCCGCAAGTGTCGTCCTCAGTGTGTCGTGCCACTCACGTGGCGCCTGGCGGAGACCGTAAACTGGCCGTCGGAGGCTCCACTGGGTACCAGGAGGGAACGACCCAGTGAAGCCAGGAGGACGGCGCAGCCAGATCTCCTCGTGCAGACTGCCCTGCAAGAAAGCCGTGCTGAAGTCAAGAGAGTGAAGCTCGTAGTCACGCTGAGCAGCAACGTGCAGCAGCACCCGAAGAGTGGTCATCTTCGGGGTAGGGGAGAAGGTCTGGAAGAAGTCAACTCCCTCTCGCTGACTGAAGCCTCGAGCAACGTAACGAGCCTTGAAGACAGGCGGAGAACCCGGCGGCCGCTTCACCCTGAAAATCCACATGCCATCGACGATGTTCGCCCCAGGAGGGGGAACCTCGTCGACGTAGGTGCCTGTGGACTTCCAGGAAGCCATCTCTGCGTCCATGGCTGTCTGCCACTGAGAGGAGTAGGGACCCGCGATCGCCTCAGCGTAAGAGCGCGGGGTAGGGATGTCAAGAGCATCCGGGTCTCCCTCAGGGGCAAGCAGCATGGCTACGAGATGAGGCGCAGCGGCCGCAAGACACTCAAGGTCCTCCTGTCTGTCCTCAAGGATGTCCGTGCCAAGAGCACACTCACCCCCGACGGACGGAGGACAGACAGACGCAGACTCAGCAACAAGACTAGCAGCGTAGTCTAGACGACAGGCAGCAGCAAAGTCAACAAGCTCAGCGACCAAGGCAGACGCAGCAGCAGACTCAAACGACGGGTCGGTGACAACAGTGGCTAACAGACGCGTGACAGTAGGGTGCTCAGCACGGAACCGGTCAGACTCAGGGTCCGGAACGTCAGGCAGAGAGGACGCAGGGGGAGACGGTAGAGGAACGGACTGCGCAGTAAAGGAAGGACGACGGGCTACGAGGTGCGCGCCGGGGACAGCCGGCTGACGCGGACGAGGAACACGACGACCGGTACGACCAGGACGAACAGGCGAGACAGGACGCGACGCAGACTCACGACGCTCAGCAAGACCCCCAGTCGGCGCAGTGTAGGGAGAAGGAGCAGGCAGTGGGGAGTCAGGCTGTAACGGAAGACCAGTAGACGACGGTAGGCTAAGAACCTGGCGAAGCACAGAGTCAGGCGGCGGCGGGGACGACGAAGACGGCGGAGCGAAGAACAGTCTCGGCGGCGCTGCGGCACCAGCACCAGCAGCTCCAGCGCCCCCAGTAGCTCCAGAACCTCCAGCGCCAGCTCCTCCAGGACCAGCTCCACCAGCAGCAGCACCCCCAGAACCGGCACCTCCAGCCCCAGGGTCTCCTGTCTCAGCGTCTCCAGCAGCCGCACCCCCAGACACAGGACCTCCGGTCCCAGCAGCTCCAGGACTGTCAGTAGGCAAAGAACCAGCACCACTCCTGGCTCCCGCAACGTCAGCAGAAG
The DNA here is from genome assembly GCA_947470075.1 of Closterium sp. Yama58-4. Lineage (NCBI taxonomy): Eukaryota > Viridiplantae > Streptophyta > Zygnematophyceae > Desmidiales > Closteriaceae > Closterium > Closterium sp. Yama58-4. The sequence goes on from CANIUD010000649.1 coordinate 222,415, forward strand.
CACCTCCAGCTGCAGAGCCCCGAGCTCCAGCAGCGCGACCCTGACGGCGACCGTACCAGTCGTGCAGCTGCTGCGAGGTGAGAGGCACACGCGGACGAAGGCGGCCACTCCAAGGAGACCGCGCACCAGTAGTCGCAGTACTTTCAGACTCAGCACCCCCAGACGTCGCACCCCCAGACTCAGGACCCCAAGGCTCCTCACGCACAGGCGCAGCAACCCCAGACGTAGTACCTCCAGTCTCCTCACGCAAAGGCTCAGCAGCCCCAGACGTAGCACCTCCAGGCTCCGCCCGCTCAGGCTCAGCACCCCCAGACTCAGCACTCCTAGTCTCTTGACGCTCAGGCTCAGCACCCCCAGTCTTTGCACCCCTAGGGACAGCGCCGGCTCCAGTGCCTCCAACACCAGCACACCCCGAGGCAGGGCCCCCAGCTCCAGTAGCGCGACCCTGACGGCTGACGTACCACTCATGTAGCTGCTGTGGGGAGAGAGGGAGACGGCTCCGAGAGTGCAGCCGCGAGGCACCAGCGGAGCGACTACGGAGACGGTCGCTCGAGGGAGACTGCTCACCAGACGCCCCAGCGCCCCCAGGCGCAGCACCCCCAGACGCAGCACCCCCAGGCTCAGCACCCCCAGTCTCCGCACCCCCAGGCTCAGCACCCCCAGAGACAGCACCCCCAGACTCCGCACCCCCAGGCTCAGCACCCCCAGAGACAGCACCCCGAGCAGGACCTGAGTCACCAGTGACCTCAACCGGCACAGGTAAGGGAGGAGGGTGTACTTGAGACACACCTGAAGGAGAAGGACCGGGAGCGGGGAGGGGGTCTACCTGGGGAGCACCTGGAGCAAGGAAGAGTGGAGGGGGGGGGAGAGGGGCAGCGCGGTAGGGGAAGAGACGGTAAAAGGGAACCGACTCGTCGAACGTGACGTCCTGAGACGCAAAGACACGGCGCGAGGTGGGGTGGTAAAACTGCCAACCAGGCGCGTCAGGGACAAAGCCAAGGAAGACACAGGGAACAGCGCGAGCGGAGAGCTTGTCCGCGGTGGTATCGCGGACAAAGGCACGAGCACCCCAGACCCGGAAACGCGACGCATCGCCAACCTCCCCCGTCCACAGCAGTGTGGGCGAGGTCTCCGGCAAGGAGACACGGGGCCAGAGGTTGAGCTGATGTGCGGCGTACCGGACCGCAAACGGCCACAGAAAATGGGGGGCAGCCGCATGGATCATGGAGGTACGAGCGACCTCCATGACTAAGCCAATGCGGCGCTCAGCAACCCCATTCAGCTGCGGAGAGGCCGGAAGCGTGAAAGTCTGGCGGATGCCGTGCTCCGCACAGAAGGCTGCCAAGAGGTCTGAGGAGAACTCACCACCTCTATCAGAGTGCAGACGCAGGACGGGAAACTCCGTCCCGAACCGCTCGCGGAGCTGGAGACGAGCAGCGCGGATCCACGGGATCAAAACATCAGGGACTTCCCCTTTGCACTGCAAGGGGAAGACCGTGGTGTAACGCGTGTAGTCGTCGACGACCAGCAGGAAGTACCGCTCGTGGCCCTGTCCACGGACGCGGGCTGGGCCCCACACGTCCAGGTGGAGAGTCTGCAGGGGAGCCTCTATGGGAGGGAACGAGGAGGAGTCCCTGGAAGTACCGCTCGTGGCCCTGTCCACGGACGCGGGCTGGGCCCCACACGGCGCGCTGCCGCCCCTCGACACAGGGAAGACAGGGAGGAGCAGGCGAGGGTGGGAGGGGAGGGAGAACCCTGGGAAGACCAGAGACAAGGACACGGCGGTGCATGCTACGAAGGCGCTGCACCGAGGGGTGACCAAGGCGGTGGTGCCAAAGGAGGGTCTGGTGCGACAAAGCGCGACACGAGCAGGGGGGCGCTAGCTGACCTGACGCAGACGCAGATGCAGCTACCTGAGGAGACGCAGTGGTCAGGGTGTACAGACTCGAGCCAGGCGCACGGGTAAACGTGGCCAGGTGTCGGCCCGTCCGAGCACACGTACAGTGGGTCACTCGCTGACTCGCAGGAGTGAACTGGTCAACCCCGCCATCCTGGAGGTCAGCTCCACTCACCAAGTTCGTAGAGAACGAGGGGAGGTAGAGACCGGACAGCGAGCCAGACGGGGCGGCCGGACACGGCAGAACCGTGGAGTAGTGGGCAAGGACTGGACCCCCAGAGGGGTCCGCCAGGGAGACTGCAACGGGCCGACTAAGCGGTGTGAGTGTGGTGCAGTCGCGAAAGAAGGAGCGGGAAGCACCTGAGTCAAGCGTGAAGGTGTACAAGGCCTCAGCAGGCGCAGTACCAGAGAGAGCAGACTCACCAGCACCTGGAGGAGGAGACGCACGAGCACCTAGAGCAGCAGCCTCACCAGCACCTAGAGCAGCAGGCTCTATACCGGGGTCAGGCGGCACGCACAGGTAACAGGCACTGATATCACTAGTAGGCAATGCATACATGGCAGTGAGAATAGCATCATAGTCAAGAGCAAAGACATCTACCCTCTGCCTAAGCAGCTCCAGCCAGGTGGGGAGCTCAGCCGCGTCGCCAAACTCGGTACGCCAGGCGTCGCTCAGACGGGCGAAACAGCGGGACTGTGTGTGACCAGGGGTCCCGCAAGTCTGACCAGTCCGAGCACCTGTGCGAATGACGTACTGGCAGCGAGCGGTACTCCGAGACCCTCTACTCTGAGCGTACCACTCATGAAGCTGCTGGGGCGAAAGTGTCTCGCGCGGACGCCGCTGCAGCTTTAGCTGGCCACTACCAGACTCTCCCGACTGCCTAGCTGCAGTGCGACAGCCACGACGGCTACCGCCACAACCCCAACTAGCGTACCACTCACGAAGCTGCTGGGGCGTGAGAGACACGCTCGCACGGACAGCACTGGAGCTGCATCTGGCCACCGCCAGGAGCAGCACTAGTAGGAGGAGCAGCATCGCAGCCGGCAGGCAGGCAGGCAAGCAGGCAGGCAGGCAGGCCGGCAGGCAGGCAGGCCGGCAGGCAGGCAGGCAGGCAGGCAGACAGGCCGACAGTCAGGCAGGCAGGCAGGCAGGCAGGCAGGCTGGCAGGCAGGCAGGCAGGCAGGCAGGCAGGCAGGCAGGCAGACAGGCCGGCAGGCAGGCAGGCAGGCAGGCCGGCAGGCAGGCAGGCAGACAGGCAGGCCGGCAGGCAGGCAGGCAGGCCGGCAGGCAGGCAGGCAAGCAGGCAGGCCGGCAGGCAGGCAGGCAGGCAGGCAGGCAGGCAGGCAGGGCAGGCGCTCACCAGTGGCGGGCAGCGAGGCCGCAAGAGTGGCTGCAGAGAAGGGCCGCGCCTGCTGCAGGGCGGCACTGCGTCAGCGGCAGGGCGGGGCCAGACGAGGCCGCGGCGGCGGCAGGTCGGGGCCGCAACAGCGGCAGGGTGGGGCGGCGTCGGTGGCAGGGCGGGGCCGTGACGGTTGCAGGTCAGGGGCAGGGAGGGGCCGCTACAGCGGCAAGGCAGGGCCGCCTTTTGGCGGTGGGACGGGCGGCGCGTGAAGCCACGGGGCCGCTCGACGGGCTGGCAGGGCGCGCGCGGGGCTGCGGGGCAGCGGGACGGGCGGCGCGCGGGCTGCGGGGCCGCACGACGGGCTGGCAGGGCGCGCGCGGGGCTGCGGGGCAGCGGGACGGGCGGCGCGCGGGGCTGCGGGGCAGCGCGACGGGCGGCGCGCGGGGCTGCGGGGCAGCGCGACGGGCTGGCAGGGCGCGCGCGGGGCTGCGGGGCAGCGGGACGGGCGGCGGGCTAGCAGGGCGCCCGCGGGGCTGCGGGGCAGCGGGACGGGCGGCGCGCGGGGCTTAGGGGCCGCGCGACGGGCTGGCAGGGCGTGCGCGGGGCTGCGGGGCAGCGGGACGGGCGGCGCGCGGGGCTGCGGGGCAGCGCGACGGGCTGGCAGGGCGCGCGCGGGGCTGCGGGGCAGCGGGACGGGCGGCGCGCGGGGCTGCGGGGCAGCGCGACGGGCTGGCAGGGCGCGCGCGGGGCTGCGGGGCAGCGGGACGGGCGGCGCGCGGGGCTGCAGGGCAGCGCGACGGGCGGGCAAGGTGCTCGCGGGGCTGCGGGGCAGCAGGACAGGCACGTAAGGCAGGCTCAGGCAGGGCGTGGGGTAGCACGGTAACCGCAGGCAGTAGGTGGTGGGCCCTAAAAAACTTGTCCTGAGGTCCTAGGGACCTCCTGCTCTGAATACCATGTTAGAATTACTAGACAGGAATGATTGCATTGAATCAATGGAGGGTACAAGTACTAACCCTAACTTTGGGTTGTACCCCATATGGGCTACCCACTACAGCCTATCACATATATAGTTTGACAAACGATTGTGGAGAAGAGAATGTGAATCACGATAACAGGTAAGCTGACTGCGCAAATTGTGGTTTCACACTCTCCCCGCCCCACACTCTCCCCACCTCTCATCTTCCTACATCCTCTTAATATTTCCGGCGAGCAGTGAAGTGTTTTTCTCCCCATTGATGAGCACTGGTGCTGCTGTGTGCGTGCATACATACATGGATGGTGCTTTGAGGCAATTGTTACCCAACCCATCTCCTCCCCCCTCGGACGTTCTTGTGAAAAGGTCCCCTATCACTGCTTTACAGATGTTGTTGGGCAATTCTCACGCAACAACTCTCACTGCTCTGCTCGTGCACGGTGCCGCAGCGCAGCGCACTCACTCTGTCACTCCTCCCCCGCCCCCTCAGTTGAGTCACACCACCCTCTGCTCGCCTCTCACCCTTGGCTCAAATCCTCAAACCCCACAGCTCTCCCTCACCGCCTGAGTCACTGCACTCTGGTCATCCCCAATCTCCAACTGCCCGTTCACCAGCACCAGAGCTGCGGCGTACACAGTCGAGTTTTGAGTCGACTCAAAACTCGTTCACCAGCACCAGAGCTGCGGCGTACACAGTCGAGTTTTCAGTCGACTCAAAACTCGTTCATTAGCACCAGAGCTGCGGCGTACAAAGTCGAGTTTTCAGTCGACTAAAAAATCCTTCACCAGCACCAGAGCTGCAGCGTACACAGTCGAGTTTTGAGTCGACTCAAAACTCGTTCACCAGCACCAGAGCTGCGGCGTACACAGTCGAGTTTTGATTCGACTCAAAACTCGTTCACCAGCACCAGAGCTGCGGCGTACACAGTCGAGTTTTGAGTCGACTCAAAACTCGTTCACCAGCACCAGAGCTGCAGCGTACACAGTCGAGTTTTGAGTCGACTCAAAACTCGTTCACCAGCACCAGAGCTGCGGCGTACACAGTCGAGTTTTGAGTCGACTCAAAACTCGTTCACCAGCACCAGAGCTGCGGCGTACACAGTCGAGTTTTGAGTCGACTCAAAACTCGTTCACCAGCACCAGAGCTGCGGCGTACACTGTCGAGTTTTGAGTCGACTCAAAACTCGTTCACCAGCACCAGAGCTGCGGCGTACACAGTCGAGTTTTGAGTCGACTCAAAACTCGTTCACCAGCACCAGAGCTGCGGCGTACAGACTGCTTCAAGGTTGTGCTCACCACCCCCCTCTCCTTGTGTCTTACCCTTGGCACCCACAGATCACACCAGCCTCCTTGAGGAAGTCCCCACTATCCATGTGCCTGTTCATCAGCACTCATGCTGGAGTGTGCAGGGAGCTTCAAAGTTCATTCAGACTTCTCCCCACCCCATCTCCTCGTTTCTCAGCCTCAGTACCCACAGCACTCAATTACCTCCCCGTTCTCCATCTGCCCGTTCACCAGTGCGCATGTTGCAGCGTGCAGCGTGCTTGTAAGGTTCATTCAGAGTGCTCCCCACCCCCAATCCTCTCACTCACCTTCTGGGGGAAGTCCCCGTTCTCCATCTGCCCGTTCACCAGACGCGCTGTAGTGTGCACAGTGCTGGTAAGGATCATTCAGAGAGCTCCCCACCCCCTCTCCTCGGTTCTCAACCTCAGTACCCACCTCAGTGTTGAAGGAAATTGGCCCCGCCCTCGCATGGGCAAATTGACTTGTGGTCGGGTGTGTGGGAGGTGCAGCCGACCTTCCGCAGAGGTCGACGAAGGTGGTCGTCGACCTGCGCGGAACCACTGTGACTTCGTCGACAAAGGAGGTTGACGAAGGAGTTCAACGAGGATGGTCGACGAAGCAGTTCGTCGACCAGAGTGGCGCAGCTGGTGCAGAAGTTCGCGGGTGTCCGTCTGCGCAGGGTCGCGTTTGACCCTGCGCAACATTGAGACTGCACAGGGTAATTTTGGCCAGAAATTCGAATGTGCCCTAATTTCGACCAATCAGGGGCTGACATTTTGAAATGTCGACCGAGGTGCTCGACGAAGGTGCTCGACGAAGGTCGTCGAGCCCCGACGACGAAGGTCGTCGAGCCCCGACGACGAAGGTCGTCAACCCGCGACGACGAAGGTCGTCAACCGGTGATGACGAAGGTCGCAATCCTGCAGAGATGTCATCCTCCAGGTACCTTACCTGGTTGACCAAGTTACCTGCTCGACGAGGTGCGCGAAGGTGTGCGAACGTCGTCGAGGCTGCTGTGGCGAAGTCGACCGACGTGGCAGCACGTGGTCGACGTGGCTCATCATGTGCAACCGTCAGCATGTGGCTGACAACCTGCGCAATGTACTTGACAGTGCACGTCGTGCATAACTGTCTACAAGCACCTGCGAAGTAGGTGCTTGCACATGCGCTTACAATCACCTGCGGATGCAATGTTGGCAAGCCGCGCGGATGCTGCGTTGGCCAGCCACGCGGGTGCAGCGTTGGCAGGCTGCCATCTGCAACGCTGGCAAGTCGCGTACGAGCTGCGTTGGCGGACCGCAGACTTGCTTCGTTGGCAGGTCGACGACTTTGTCGTGCTGGCAATCGACCTGCCTGAGTGCTAGCAAACCTTGCATGTGATGTAGTCAATCTTTTCCATCGCATGTTCATTCTGAACTCTGTTATTCTCAACTTTCCTTAGTGAAACTCTTGCTGTTTTGCCCTGTGAAAACACAAGTCCTAGAGAACACAGACAGAGCTACGATCACTCCTACAACTCGTGCCTACCTAGTAGTCTAGCTCCCACCGTTGTAGAGTTTATCTCCTCACTCAGTACCCAAGCGCTCACTCACCTCCTGAGGAAAGTCTCCATTCTCCATCTGCCCATTCACCAGCACCCGCGCTGCAGCGTGCAGAGGCCGGGGGTCACGCAGGTGCTGCCACAGGAGCATGCGAGAAGGGAGGAGGGAGGGGGGGAAGGGGAGGAAAAGGTGGAGGGAGGAACGAGGCCTTTCTTTATGGGTTCAGCCCCCTGTGCTGCGGCATGCAGAGGCCGGGGGTCGCGCAGGTGCTGCCACGGGAGCATTTGGGAAGGGAAGGTGGGGGGAGGGGAGAGGGATGCGAAGGGGGGTTCGGGGGGGGGGGGGGGGGGGGGGGTGAAGGTGAGGGCGCATGCCCTGTTCACTTGGTGAGGGCGAGTGGGGCAAGTGCAACAGTACAGCATGGCCTACAGGGCGGATACCACCACTCCCCCAGGTGCAGCCTACCTGCTCGGCTTCCATGAGGGCCAGCATGGCCCATGCCGTGTTCAGAAGGTGAGGTTGAGTGGTGCAACTTGGCCTACCGCGCAGATACCACCTCCCCTTTGAAGCAGGTACCACCTCCTCTTTGAAGCAGGTACCACCTCCCCTTTGAAGCAGGTACCACCTCCCCTTCGAAGCTAAGTTGGAATATACGCTTAGACCCTAAAGCGTTTAGCGTATGTACGCTTGCGTTCATACGCAAAACGCTATACGCTAGCTAATACGCTATACGCTTTCAGAATTTTTTAGGGGCTGCCCGGGAAAAAGAATTGTGTGTATACGGAAAGATGCAGAATCTCCTGGTGAGCATTTCGCCATAGTCGAGCTGCAATTCGGGGGTCTAGGGAAGCGAGAATGTGCCTTACAATCGCGTCTGGCAGTTCAGATCTACAATTTGGATTAGTACCGCATTGAAACCCATCCCATCTACGAACTCCAACCTGTCAAAAATGTGTCAAACTCATATACTATAGTCTGTGTAGGCTGTAGTGGGGTAGCTTACATGGGGTACAACACTTTAGGGTTTGGTACTTGTACTCCTCATGCTGCTCAATGCATTCATTCCTCGTTTCTTCACATGGTATCGAGCAGGTTCCCTAGTGGGAACGCTTCCTAGGGCCCACCACGATTTTTTTTTTTCCTGCCCGGAGCGCGCTTTGCTCCTGCCCGAGTCGCGCCCCGTGTGCCCTCCCTACCGTCGCGCCCTCTCTCGGCCCCTCACGGCCCCTTCGCGTCGCCCTTAGCAGCCCCTCTCACGGCCCCTTGCGCCGCCCTTACGGCCCCTTACGGCTCCTCGCGCCGCTCGTCGGCCCCTTGCGTCGCCCTTCGCGGCCCCTTACGGCCCCTCGCGCCGCCCTTACGGCCCCTCGCGCGGCCCCTTACGGCACCTCGCGCCACCCTTACAGCCCCTCGTGCGGCCCCTTACGGCCCCTCGCGCCGCCCTTCGCGGCCCCTCGCGGCCTCTTCACAGCCCGTCGCCGCCCTCCGCGTCCCCTCGCGCCGCCCTTCACGGCCCGTCGCCGCCCTCCGCGGCCCCTCGCGCCGCCCTTCACGGCCCCTCCGCCGCCCTTCGCAGCCTCTCACGGCCCTGTCGCCGCCCTTCGCGGCCCGCCGTCGCCGCCCCTGCAGCAGCAGCAGCAGCCGCAGTCCCTACAGCAGCGGCCGCCGCCGTCCCTGCAGCAGCAGCCGCCGCCGTCCCTGCAGCAGCAGCCGCCGCCGTCCCTGCAGCAGCAGCCGTCGTCGTCCCTGCAGCGAAAGCCGCAGCTGCAGCAGCCGTTACCAGCAGCAGCCGCCGCCACCTCCCTCGGGGCCGCAGCCGCCGCCGCCGCTGACTGCAGCCGCCGGTGCGCCTCGGCCCTACCGACGCGCCTCGGCCCGCCTCTGCTGGTGCGCCTCGGCCCTACCTGCGCGCCTCGGCTCGTCCCTGCCGGTGCGCCTCGGCCCTGCCCCACCACTTGCGGCTCTCTGCCCTGGTAAGAGTGTCGCCGCACTGCGCTGTCACTACTGCCACTGCTGCTACTGCTGCCACTGCTGTCATGGCTACCCCTAGCGTCCTTGTCTTTGATGCTGAGGGTCGGGCTGTTGACTTTGAGGTCTGGGTAGATGATCTGCAGCTTTTCCTACAGTGCGATAGGGCAGACGGTCTCTCCCTCTTTGACCTCACTTCTGGTGCCTCTCCTTCCCCTGCTGCTGATGCTGACGCCACTGTTCGCTCACAGTGGGCCACGCGCGATGCTGCTGCCCGCCTTGCTGTGCGCCGCCACTTGCCGACCGCTGAGCGTGCGCACTTTAGTCAGTACAAGAGTGCTAAGACCTTGTACGACGCTGTAGTTGCACGCTACTCTTCCCCTGCCACTGCTGCGCTTAGCCGCCTCATGCTGCCGTACCTCTTCCCTGACCTCGCCGCTTTTCCCACTGTCGCTGACCTCATTACGCACCTTCGCACTAGTGACATTCGCTACCGCGCTGCGCTTCCTGCTGAGTTCTGCGCCAAGAACCCCCCCCCCATGTACATCACCCTCTACTACATAGTCACCCGGCTCCCTGACACCCTTCGCTCGGTCAGGGACCACTTTCTCTCTGTTTGCCCCACCACTCTCACCGTTGACCTCCTCGAGGAGCGTCTCCTAGCAGCAGAGAAGAGCATAGTTGCTGTAGGAGCCTCTCGTGGTGACCCTCGTACCCCTGTCTTTGAGGGGTGCTCCCCCTCCCCCCTCTTGCCCTCTGTTGCCTCTGCTGCTGCGGCCGACCTCGTTGGTCTTGAGTCGGTCGGTGCGGCGTCTACCCCTAGCGGGAGACGCCGCCCAGGCAAGGGCAAGGGGGGCAAGGGCGTTGGGGGAGCTGGCGGAGGCGGTGGAGGCGGCAGTGGAGGAGGCGGAGGGAGTGGGGGTGGCGGTGGGAGTGGTGGTGGGAGTGGGGGCACTAGTGGAGGCAGTGGCGGCGGAGGAGGAGGCGGTGGTGGAGGTAGCGGCGGCGGAGGTGGAGCGGGTCGGGGCGGCTCTACGCAGAGGGTCGGCTCCGGTGGTGGTCAGCGCCAGCAGCAGCAGCAGCAGCGTCCTCGTGAGACCCCTTCCCCCCAGCAGCTTCGTGAGTGGTACACTGCTCGTCAGCGGGGCGGGGGTGCTGGCCCCTGTACCTACGTTCTCCGTACCGGCGACCGCGCGGGTGAGCAGTGTGGGGGGGCGCACTCCACCCAGCGCTGTTTCGGCCGTCTGACGGACGCTTGGCGTCACCAGTTCCCCGACGCTACTGAGATCCCTCGCTGGGGCGAGCTGTCTAGGGCGGGTGTTGCGATCTTTGACCTTGATCATGATGCTATTCTTGCTGCCATGTATGCTGTGACTATTAGTGATGAGGGTGACTGTTACCGGTGTTTTCCGCCTGACCCGGGCATTGAGGCTGCTGCTCTAGGTGCTGGTGAGGCTGCTGCTCTAGGTGCCAGTGCGTCTGCCGCCCCAGGTGCCGGTGAGTCTGCGCTCTCAGGTACTGCATCGTCTTCGGACACCCACACCTTCACCCTTGACTCGGGTGCTTCCCGCTCCTTCTTTCGAGACTGCACCACGCTCACGCCGCTTAGTCGGCCAGTGGCGGTCTCCCTGGCAGACCCCTCTGGGGGCCCTGTCCTTGCCCGCTTCTCCACTGTCCTACCGTGTCCGGCGGCCCCTTCTGGCACCCTGTCAGGTCTTTACCTCCCCTCGTTCTCTACGAACTTGGTGAGTGGTGCTGACCTCCAGGATGCAGGGGTTCACCAGTTCACTCCTGCGAGTCAGCGAGTGACCCACTGTACCTGTGCTCGGTCGGGCCGTCACTTGGCCACGTTTACCCGTCAGCCGGGGTCGAGCCTGTACACACTGACTACTGAGTCTCCCCCAGTTGCTGAGTCTGCTCAGGTAGCAGCGTCGGGTCAGGTGTTTGCTGCGGCGTCCAGGTCTGGCCCTGAGTCTGCCCCCTGCTCGTGTCGTCTCCTGTCCCACCAGACTCTTCTCTGGCACCACCGCCTTGGTCACCCCTCCCTGCCTCGTCTTCGAGGCATGGCTTCCCGTCTTCTTGTCTCTGGCCTCCCCCGGTCCCTCCCTCCCCTTCCTCCGGGGCCTGCCCCCACCTGTGTTGCCTGCGTTGAGGGGCGGCAGCGCGCTGCTCCTCACTCCTCCGAGTTTCCTCCGACCGAGGCTCCGCTGCAGACGCTTCACATGGACGTGTGGGGCCCAGCCCGCGTCCGTGGGCAGGGTCACGAGCGTTACTTCCTGTTGGTGGTTGACGACTACTCGCGTTACACCACAGTCTTCCCCTTGCGCAGCAAGGGTGACGTCACTGAGGTGTTGATCGCCTGGATCCGCGCAGCTCGTCTCCAGCTCCAGGAGAGTTTCGGCTCGGACTTTCCTGTTCTGCGTCTGCACTCCGACAGAGTCGAAGAGTTCTCCTCTGACCTTCTGCGGGAATTCTGTCGTGCACGAGGCATCCGCCAGACCTTCACGCTTCCGGACTCTCCACAGCAAAATGGGATTGCTGAGCGCCGCATTGGCATGATCATGGACGTCGCTCGTACGTCCATGGTCCATGCGGCTGCCCCCCATTTTCTGTGGCCGTTTGCGGTTCGGTACGCGGCGCATCAGATCAACCTTCACCCCCGGGTCTCCAGGCCGGAGACCTCTAGTACTTTACTGTGGACGGGGAAGGTTGGCGATGCGTCTGCGTTCCGTGTCTGGGGATCTCGGGCGTTTGTCCGCGACTTGTCTACGGACGAGCTGTCCTCTCGTGCTGTTCCCTGCGTCTTCCTTGGCTTCCCTCCTGACGCGCCAGGCTGGCAGTTCTACCACCCCACCTCGCGTCGTGTTCTGTCCTCCCAGGACGTCACCTTTGACGAGTCGGTTCCCTACTACCGTCTCTTCCCCTACCGCACTGCGTCCCTCCCTCCCCCGCCGCTCTTCCTTACGCCAGGTCCCCCTCCGGTAGACCCCCTCCCCCCTCAGGGTCCTGCCCCCTCAGGTGTGTCCCAGGTAGATGCGGTCGAGCCTGTCGAGGTAGCTGTTGACTCTGGTGCTGCTAGGGTTGCTGGGTCTGGGGGTGTTGCGACTGGGGTTGCTGAGCTTGGGGGTGCTGAGTCTGGGGGTGCTGAGCCTGGAGGTGCTGCGTCTGGGGGTGCTGAGCCTGGGGGTGCTGAGCCTGGAGGTGCTGCGTCTGGGGGTGCTGAGCCTGGGAGTGCTGCGTCTGGGGGTGCTGAGCCTGGGGGTGCTGCGTCTCGGAGTGCGGAGCCTGAGGGTGCTGGGCCTGCTCGTGTGGCGTCTGGTGGTGCTGGGCCTGGAGGTTCTTCGGGTGCTTCGTCCCGGCGGGAGCTACTCTCTCCACAGGAGCTGCGTGAGTGGTTTGCCCGGCGCTGGAGGCGTGCTGCTGGAGCTGGCGGTGCTACGGACGCTGGAGGTTCTGCTGCTGCTGAGGGTGCTGGTGCAGCGGGTCCCGGAGGTGCTCGTACAGGGTGTACTGGAGCTGCTGGGCCTACGGGTGCTCCTGGTGCTGGAGCTGGTGGTGCTACTGGTGCTACTGGCGTTGGTGCTGCTGGTGCTCCTGGAGCTGGAGCTGCTGCGTCTTCTGGTGGTCCGACTGGAGCTGGAGCTACTGGGGGTGTTGGCACTGGAGGTGCTACTGGCACCGGTGGCTCTCAGGGTGCTGGAGTTGGCGCTGCTAGAGCTGGGGGTTCTACTGGTGCTGGTGCTGCCGTTGGGGGTGCTGGTGCTGTTCCTTCTGGTACTGGTGGCGCTGCGCGGCCACGGCCGTACTTCGTTCCGCTCCTTGAGCAGGTTCTTGGTCTTCCGTCCTCTCTTGGTCCTGCTCCTGGCTTAGAGTGTCCGCCTCCTGTCCAGTCTGAGTCACAGTTACAGCCAGCCTCCCCGCTTCCTTCTCCTTCTCCCTACACTGGAGGTCTTGCTCAGCGTCGTGTGCCTGCGTCTCGCCCTGCGTCGCCTGTCCGTGCTGCTCGCCCTGGTGGTCGTGGTTCGCGTCAGCGTCCTCCCCCTGTCCCCGGCACGCACCGGATGTCTCTGCGTCCTTCCACTGCTCCACTGCGTGCCCCTTTGCCTTCTCCTCCCGAGTCCTCTCTTCCTGCACTTCCTGACCCGGAGTCGGACTCCCTTCGTACTTCGCGTCCTACTGTCATGCGTCCCCTTGCTAAAGTCGTCACTGACCCTTCCTTTGAGTCTGCTGCTGCGTCTGCCCTAGTTGCTGAGCTTGTCGACTTCGCTGCTCGCTGTCGCCTAGACTACGCTGCCAGTCTTGTCGCTGAGTCTGAGTCTGTCTGTCCTCCGTCCGTCGGGGGTGAGTGTGCTCTTGGCACGGACGTCCTTGAGGACAGGCAGGAGGAGTTCCAGTGCTTGGCTGCTGCTTCACCTCATCTCGTGTCCATGCTGCTTGCCCCTGAGGGAGACCCGGATGCACTTGACATCCCGACTCCGTGCTCTTACGCGGAGGCGATAGAGGGTCCCTACTCCTCTCAGTGGCAGGCAGCCATGGACGCAGAGATGGCTTCCTGGAAGTCCACAGGCACCTACGTTGACGAGGTTCCCCCGCCTGGGGCGAACATCGTCAGTGGCATGTGGATTTTCAGGGTGAAGCAGCCGCCGGGTTCTCCGCCTGTCTTCAAGGCGCGTTACGTGGCTCGTGGCTTCAGTCAGCGGCAGGGAGTTGACTTCTTCCAGACCTTCTCTCCCACCCCGAAGATGACCACTCTTCGGGTGCTGCTGCACATAGCCGCTCACCGCGACTAGGAGCTGCACTCTCTTGAATTCAGCACTGCTTTCTTGCAGGGCAGCCTGCACGAGGAGATTTGGCTGCGCCGCCCACCTGGCTTCACTAGGACTTTTCCTCCTGGCACCCAGTGGAGCCTCCGGCGGCCAGTCTACGGTCTCCGCCAGGCGCCTCGTGAGTGGCACGACACACTGAGGACTACACTTGCGGCTCTTGGGTTTGCTCCTTCTACTGCCGACCCGTCGCTGTTTCTGCGCACCGACACTTCTTTGCCGCCGTTCTACATCCTCGTGTACGTCGACGACTTGGTCTTTGCTATAGCTGTCTTCAAGGCGCGTTACGTGGCTCGTGGCTTCAGTCAGCGGCAGGGAGTTGACTTCTTCCAGACCTTCTCTCCCACCCCGAAGATGACCACTCTTCGGGTGCTGCTGCACATAGCCGCTCACCGAGACTACGAGCTGCACTCTCTTGACTTCAGCACTGCTTTCTTGCAGGGCAGCCTGCACGAGGAGATTTGGCTGCGCCGCCCACCTGGCTTCACTAGGACTTTTCCTCCTGGCACCCAGTGGAGCCTCCGGCGGCCAGTCTACGGTCTCCGCCAGGCGCCTCGTGAGTGGCACGACACACTGAGGACTACACTTGCGGCTCTTGGGTTTGCTCCTTCTACTGCCGACCCGTCGCTGTTTCTGCGCACCGACACTTCTTTGCCGCCGTTCTACATCCTCGTGTACGTCGACGACTTGGTCTTTGCTATTGCTGACACTGCTGGACTCGCCTACGTGAAGTCCGAGCTGCAGAAGAGACACACGTGCGCAGACCTGGGTGAACTGCGCAGCTACCTTGGCTTGCAGATCACCCGGGACAGAGCACAGCGCACCATTACCCTGACTCAGTCACACATGGTACAGCAGGTCCTTCAGCGCTTCAGCTTCACGTACTCCTCGCCTCAGGCCACTCCTCTGTCTACACGCCACTCGCTCTCAGCTCTGCCTTCGGATGAGTCCGTAGAGTCGAGTGGCCCGTACCCAGAGCTTGTTGGCTGCCTCATGTACCTGATGACCTGCACTCGACCTGACCTTGCATACCCTCTTAGCATTCTGGCACGCTATGTTGCTCCTGGGAGACACACACTAGAGCACATGGCGCAGCGAAGAGGGTGTTGCGCTACTTGTGCAGTACGTCGGGCATGGGGCTTGTGCTTGGAGGGCAGAGTCCAGTGGTCCTCACTGGTCACGCAGACGCTTCTTGGGCTGACGACCAGGCTACGCAGCGGTCGTCACAGGGTTACACCTTCAGCCTTGGTTCCGGCTCTGTTTCGTGGCGGTCTACCCGCTCGTCTTCTGTTCTCGGCTCCAGTTGTGAGGCTGAGATCTACGCAGGGGCCATGGCTGCACAGGAGCTACGCTGGCTCACCTACCTGCTGACTGACCTGGGAGAGCCGCCTCGTTCTCCTCCAGTGCTGTACGTAGACAACAAGGCCATGCTAGCCTTGTGTCGGGAGCACAGACTGGAGCACAGAACGAAGCACATCGTTCTTCGCTACTTCCTTGCTCGTGAGCTGCAGCAGCGTGGTCAGCTGCGCCTTGCTTACGTGGCCTCTCAGGCCAACACTGCTGATATCTTCACTAAGGCACTCGCGCCTTGTGATCATCAGCGCTTCTGTACTCTGTTAGGTCTTGTGCCTACCTTGCCTCACTTGCTCACTTCTTGACCTTGCTTGTACTGTTACATATATATCATGCTCTTGCTTGTTTAGCGTTATATATATGTAATCTTGCATGTGAACTGGCCTTGTGGCCTTGAACTTGTGCTCAGAATGTGTGGTGACGTTGTGATCCACCCTGAGCTTGCTTTGCCTTGCTTTGCTTGACTGGTCTTGTGACCCCTTGTTCTCCCCCACTTTGCCTATGGGGGTGTGTCAAACTCATATACTATAGTCTGTGTAGGCTGTAGTGGGGTAGCTCATATGGGGTACAACACTTTAGGGTTTGGTACTTGTACTCCTCATGCTGCTCAATGCACTCATTCCTCGTTCTTATTTTCACACACGTGAGTGCACATGGGCATGTACGGGGGTGGATATAGTATGGAGTTCATGGAACGACTCTTGGAGGAGCTGATAAGGAGTACATGGAACATCTTGAATACATGCTCCGCTGTTCTGGTTGCAGGAATAGATCAGGCATGCGACCTGCACAGCGGAGTATATATTCACGTTACCACATGTGGGGCATGGCCCGCATGCAAAGAAATGTACGTGCGTGAGTTGTTGATAAAAACGGGAGAGCAGCAGTTAACCAAGAGCAGTTCGAGCCAGCCCCGTGAGCGGTGAACGTACAGTGAGCGGTGAACGTACAGTGAGCACGAGAAGCTGCGTCTTCCTGTTCTTGCTGCCGATGCGCTTCCTCACTGCCTTCACCACATCCTTCACTTGCCTGCCATGCAGGTCACGCAATGACACAAGGAAGGAGCAAGTATGTTAACAACTTGAAAGGACTTAGAAACGCTCAGCCAAAGACACACTGATGACACCAAATACGCTTACCCGGAGCGCTCGCATGAGCGCACGGATCAAAGACGTCTTTAAGCTGCTCACCCGGAGCTGGCGTTAAGGAGGTCGCTGAGCTGCATGTTAAGCGTCCAATCAGGGCTCGCAAGCAGGTCGCTCGTCGCCTTATCCACCAGCTGCACCGCCGTCGATTGCGACGACGAAAACATGATGGCTCTCGCTCGCTTGATCGCTCGCTCGCTCGCTTGGTCGGTCGCTCTCGCTCGTTAGATCGCTCGCTCGTCGTTTGCTTCCTCGATCGCGCGTGTTCGCTTGCTTCCTTGCCGCTGCAAGAAGGGAGACAAACGTTTTAAACGCAGGGACGGAAAGGATGGAAGACATCAAAAGCGGTCGCTTTGACCAGCGGCGGTACGGGCGCCCACTGCGACGAGGAAGGCGCGGTGCTAGCTCCGTAGCTCGCTACCATGCCACCGCGACTGCCAGGTATTAGCTCAGTGGGAAGTGCGTGTTTCTAATTTTTGTAATAGGCGGGGAAAGCGGAAAAGGACAAGTTTCTGGAAGGGAAGGAACCGCAGAACGATGTGTAAGATCGTCCAAAACGGAACGCATTAAACAGAGGCTCCGTTTAGTGGGGTGACGGAATACGAGCGCCTTGAAGTGGTGGAAAAATAAAAGCGTTAATAACGAAATCGGCTTCCATGCTCACTGTAGCGTTCAGGCGAGAAAGATTAGAAAGCACAGCGAAATTATGTCATTCTCGTGAAGTAGCGCCACATGCCAGTGGCGAGCAATGACCGCTGTAGAAATAGGAACGTGAATGCAGAGATTTCTGCTCTAACGGGTGAACGAGCTCTACGGAATGCTTTCTGCGTAGACACGATATTGGTGGTTCACTAAGGAGACAGAATTTTGTCCTCAAAGGCATAGAGTTGGCACACAAAGAAAATTCACTAGAATGGTTGGAGATAGAATACAACAAGGGGTGAAATAGAAGCTACCCGACCAATGAACCATGCAGAGAACGTTCGCCCAAGAACGTTTACATAACTACTTTTAGCTGCGCTTTGCCAACTCAGCGTCGGCAGGTGAAAATTACAACACGTGCTTAGTTGGTAATATTCTCCTACCTAAAAGTAGTTGTTTTAGCTATTTAGGTTGTTTTAAACAACTTCTGTAACGCACGTTTTCGTAGTTACGAAAACGTGCGCCAGGTTCAGTTTGCTCAGGTGGTTCAATTCGCCCACAGATTGAACACCCCAGTTCTGAGCTTTGTTCCCCGGGGTCAATTTCTCAATCTCCCGCGATGTTCCGAAATTCCCACGCAAAAGTTCCGAAACGATCACACTTTTGCGTCGAAGGGGTTCGCCGGTAGAAGACCTGGTATCCCACTATTGCTTTAGCTGCTAGCAGAACCAGACGCTGTACCAGTACCACAATAGCTCATATAGAGTATGCGGAAGGCCGAGGGTCACCCGAAGGACAACCGTCGAGGGTAGTCAACAGTCGTGACCCTTGGCCAGCCAGTAACCGCACGACAGTTGTTCGCTGCAATGTGGTAACTGTCGAGAATGACAATAGTCGAGGTTACTGTAGTTATGCAATACGGTTAAATAAGGGAATGTACCCCTCAGAGTACATGGCTAGCTAGTTTGCTATTTAATCCCTTGTACTTCCACCTTTTAATCATCTTGTTCTCTTTGGATTATTATCCTGCAAGGTCACTACAGAGACTTTATTGTCTCCTCTTGAATTTACCAGACTTATCCTATTCACTTGATCCTTCGGTTATATCAGCATGGTATGAGAGCTAGAGTGGATTATAAGTTCTGCTGAATCCTTCCTCTACTTAGAACAAACCCTCCATAACCTCACTCAATACAATACAAGGTCTGCACCATCATGGCTCCCGAAGGGAAAACCACTGCAGACTCACCGGGCCCACCACCAGCAACGACTAATGCGCCATCAGCGGTGACCTCCGTCAGCGCCGCTGTCGTTGAGCAATTAGTAGCTCGCATCTACGCTCTTGAGAGCCATCAAGCCATGAGCATCGACGGCTCAAGCTACGCAAGAGGAGTTGCTGGACTCCCTCTCCCTGGAGAAGACCGCCGCGTCAACTCCGAGAGGTCTTTCACCTTTGACAACCGTCAAGGGTCGGCTCCTGCACAAGAAAACCCACAATGAGTGCAGTCAGAAGCAATTGCTTCCATGCAAACCAATTGTATTAACCTCAAAACTGAAGACCTCGATTCCCTTTGACGGCAAGGATTTCTACACGTGGAGCTTCGAATTTGAGCTTCTCGCAACAACCGCTCAAATCTGGATGTACTACGACGGAAGCTTATTTTTCCGTTCCGAAGGAACCGTCCAAGAGAAGCACCAATACTACAACGAATCCCTCCTAGCGTACACCGCTCTCCTTCGAAATCTCTCTCCCGAAGAACAGCTCGGCATTCGTCCTTACAAGATAGAGTGGGCTCCCGCGCAAGCTTCCTGGGAACACCTGCGCAACTTATACATGGCAACAGATCCAGTCACAATGAGTCGCTTTCTTAGTCAGCTAACTTCGGTTAAAATGAAACAAGGGGAGAAAGCGGGACCGTATGTCAACCGGTGCCGCAATCTGCGCGATCACGTCAAAAAGTGCGGCGGAACCGTCCCCGACGACATGTTTATCTCAATGGTCATCTCAGGTCTCGGCCCCGACTGGCGACAATGCCAGTCACTGCTCCGTGCTCGAGCAACGATTTCGGAGTCTGCCCTGTGCGCCACACTCCTTTCCGAGCAAAAGGAGATTGACCTGTACAATGAGAAGAACATCAAACGGGGAGAAGTTCGTCTTCTACGCCGGAGGATCTCAAGGGGAGCAACGTGGAAAGAAGGGAATGTTCTGCAAATACTGCAAGAAGCTCGGCCACTCCATCGATCAGTGCTACAAACGAAAGGCCGCTGACGAGAGGCGCAACTCCTCCGGTCAGCAACCTTCGACACAATCGACGCCTCCTACCGGGACCTCGACCATATCACCTCTCTCCGTCGCCAGCACCTCTCACACCCCTGCTCATATCACAATGAAAGACAAAGGCAAGGGGACAATCATGAGTTGCATGGCACGTCGCAAAGGTGATCAATACTACGACAACGTCGCATACCCGCCTATCGCGCCGATCAACCCTATTACGCCCAGTCCAGACAACGATCCAACCATCTTCAACTGGGTCGATCGTCCATCAAACATCCCACCTGATTTCGAGTTGCCTCCTCCAACACCGGAATCTCCTCCCAGCATCTCCGCAAATAGATACCTCGCTCTCTCACCGTACACCGGCGACTTTGACCGCGTTGTCACGCCAAGAATCGCCAACATCGCGCGCCGGAGCCATGAGAGCATCAACACCTGGTACCTTGACAGCTGCTGCGGACAACACATGGTGGGATCCCCGGCGTTTATCACCAACTCACGGCGCATGCAACGACCATGCGAAATCACAGTCGCCAACAACGGCAAAATGAAGGCATACGACATTGGTGAAATTTACCCTGAAACCGATGACACGAAATTTACCATTCACATCGGAGACGTGCTCGTTGCTCCAGACCTACAGTACAACCTGCTTTCCTCGGCACAACTCATGCGGTGCGGAGTTGACATTCGCAGCAACCGCAGGGACAAAACCTTCGAGCTCTTCTACAACAACACTTACATCTTCAAGGCAATAGACGATGACGGAGTCTTCGTGCTGCAGTTCTCAGCCCAAGGCACCACTGGCGATTCTGACTGCACGCTACTGTTGAAGACAACTCCCACGGAACCGCCGACGTGGTCCCACCCTAAGGAAATGGACCTCGAACGACCTGCCTCCGACGGTCTCCTGCGCCTACGCACCGTTCCAACCGCTTCAACCTCCAATCCTGCAGAAACTGGACCTGCCACAATGAAAGAAGACAACGGCACGTCAGCACCTGTAGCACCAACCACCGGAGAAAGTAAGGCAACTGGAACGGGTTGGGGCACTCCCGAGCCTGCGCTTGGCCCTTGGGGAGAGATTTTGACTCCAGAAGAAGCAGCCACAAGTGGATGGGGCGCCGACATAGCTCCACAAGGAGGAGAAGCCGCTGGCGGCGGCTGGGGAACCTCAGCCGGAGAAGAATGGGGCCCGCAAAACTACGATGAAGCCACGGGACTTCCTCCCGCGGAAGTAGCGGCGGTCGACCCATACTGGGCAACTCGTGGTACCAGCTGGGGAGGTCCTCCTCTTCCCGATCAATACGCTCCTGACACACCAGAGCCAACAACGGAGAAGTCAGAAGAAGAAGTAATGTACGAATTCTTGGGAGAAGCAGCAGAGTTACCAGAACCTACGGAGGAACCGCCATCGCCAGAACAAGGGCCGCAAGAAATTGAAGTCATCGGTGCTGAGTACATTTACTTTTGATTCCAATGACGGGACTCCCCGCCCACGCTTGGCCAAAATCAAAGCCGACACCGTCAACAAATCTGCTTGTCACGGAGAAGCCGGTCGATACCGCAGACACTGATGACATCATCGGAATTCCACGCTTCCTCCTTGAGAAAAACTCTGTGAGAGCCTTCGCAACTGACGCCAACGCCGCCACTGACACGGGCCCTGGAAAGGAGCAGGACGATGCATCATCACGGTACAAATATTATCGAAAGACTGTCGGCTATCGTGCGGACCCTGAAACCTGACACCAACGACTTGGACACCCCTCACACGCTACACTCAAAAACTTACTTAAGGCCGGTGTCTTCGATGACGGCGCACTCCTCCTGCCTCGAGATGGCTTCCTCATCGCGGACTCAGCTGACCCATCGTGCACCATATGCCCAACGGCGTCGCTCACCCACAAGCCGTTTCCTGACTTACCCCCGGGATACGAGCGATACAAGCCACTGGACAAGGTCTACAGTGACTTCATGATGCTCAGCCACGAAGGGCTCGATGGTGAACAATATACACTTACTTTCATCGATGCATGCACGCACTACGTCTGGGCCATTAACACCGACTGCCGCTCCCTTGCCTTCGAGTGCTTCGTGGCGTGGATGAAGCGGGCTGAGCGTCAATCCGGACTGAAGCTGAAGAGCTACCAAACAGATGGGGGTCTGGATTTTTTCTCAACTGAGTTCAAGGAACTCTTTAAGTAGAAGGGAATTGAGCACCTGGTGTCCCTGCCCTACGCTCACGAGCAACAAGGAGTAGCAGAACGGACAAACAGGAGCCTCGCTACACGGATGAGGGCCCTGATGAAGCAGTCGGCCATCCCAACCAAATATTGGCCGTTTGCGATGAATCACGCTGTTCGGCTGCACAACTTGCTGTCCTCCCGAAGCCTCGAGAACAACAGCTCCCCTTACAGGGCATGGACGGGCAGAAAAGCGGACATGCATCTGCTCCGGGTGTTCAGTTGCATAGTACAATACAGACCCCACACTGCAAGGACCGAAAAGTTTTCTGATCGGGCACGATGGGGAATCCACCTCGGCATCGAAAAAGAATACAAGGCGTGGATCGTGCTGGACTACGCGACACACGAAGTGACGAAATCACGTGACTGCATCTTCTACAAGAAAAAGCTGACCCTACCACTGTTCAAGGAACACCGCGAAGCTGACAAGGCGCCAGAGAGGGTCTTCGAGGGACACCACAGCTTCGCCACGTCACACGACGAAGCTGACCTGGCGGAAGATGCAGACGCAACCGATGTCACCCCGATGGATATGGTCGTGAAACTTGGCCAGCCAGTAACCGCACGACAGTTGTTCGCTGCAATGTGGTAACTGTCGAGAATGACAATAGTCGAGGTTACTGTAGTTATGCAATACGGTTAAATAAGGGAATGTACCCCTCAGAGTACATGGCTAGCTAGTTTGCTATTTAATCCCTTGTACTTCCACCTTTTAATCATCTTGTTCTCTTTGGATTATTATCCAGCAAGGTCACTACAGAGACTTTATTGTCTCCTCCTGAATTTAGCAGACTTATCCTATTCAATTGATCCCTCGTTTATATCAGCAACTGGTGTAATCATGTGGCTGATTTGTAACAGGCCACAGTAGCGGGGTCGAAGTTTTGGTACGTCGGGCAGTTGTAAGTTCTGCGTGTCGAGCGGTACGTAATCCCCTGACTGGTACGTGACTGGGCGGCGGTGGCGGTCAGCGTTGCGCTTAGCGATGACGTTGGCTTTTTTAATTGCTTCTGTGGCTCTGGTTCGGGCAGCTTGCAGAATCTCGGCGAATTGCTGTGCACGTGGCGTGGGGTTGACGGGACTCGGCGTCATGGGCACCGTGGGGTGATGCCCGTAGTTCAGGTAAAACCGGGACTGCTGCGTCGTTGTACGCAGGGCTGACGCTATCAGACTATTTAGTCTGATTAGTCTGACGAATCAGACCTCCCACTTGCTGGAAAATGACTTTTCAGAGAAGTGCAACTTTTGTTTCTGAAGGCTTCAGACTTATGTATTGCGGCCCCTGATAACCGTTTTTTGGGTCTGACTGTACAGCGTATGCCTTCTGTGGGCTCTGGAAAGTTTATCGGAACGAAATTTCTAGGAAGTTTCGTCCTGATATACACCCTCGAGGTCACAGTGGTGACAGAACGTGTGTAGAGCATACTGCACCAGCTGGGGACACCCGAGTACACTCAATATTCTATTCGATCACGAAGGTCAGATACTATTATTAGGGCATGGTAACCTCTGAAGCATGAGATTTTCCTGAACCAGTAAGCGGTTTTGTGCGAATAGGTGGGTGACAAAATAGCACCACATGAAAAGTATCGCAAATTAGTGTTGATTTCGCGCCAAAATGTGTGGAAATGATAGAACTCCCATGAGGAGTGAAGCGATTGGGGCATACCAGGTGTAGATAGGTTGAAAATTTCTACTTCCTGGTTCTGGCGTGCTGCCTCCTGCCAGCTCAACTTCGTGGCAGCTTGCCCACTCGGTTGCGCCGTGGACAGTACATGTTTAACAAGGCGGGGTTCAAATTTGGTCAAAACCCTGTTCAAGAATTGAATTGTCAAGAGTCCCGCAATGCACAACGTAGAACCGAGTTGGAAATAATATGAGTCGCTTTCAACCCTTGTCTTCTCTTTAACAGCTTATTCGGGAAGTTGGCTTGATCAATTATGCACCGCGCCCTAAAAGGCAACCTTGAAATTGACTCGCCAACACTGAACAATCAGACAACGAATCTTCTCGTCATTGAGCAATCATACTGCCCGTTTTCTGGTCGAAGTGTCATCAGACAAAAGGATTTTTTTTTTTTTTTTGGGATTAGGGAGCCTAGAATCGAAACATTAGCCCTGGTTGTACGCGAACTCAATCAGCGGCAGCTGCTGCTCCCCGGTTGTCGGGTCGTCGCACGTGGCACGAATCAACTGCTCCATCGTCTGGTTTGTGTCAGAATCCTAGCCACTAACCACTGGGATAAAAGGGCTTGTTTGTGTAGCGGGTGAGTGCGCCCATAACCCCCCAGGCCAACGTGCCTGTAACCCTTCCCTAGGATCAATCGGGGATCACCAGTGGACCTCTGACACCCCCCCGCACTGGGATGCCCGAGGTGCACACACCGGGATTCGAACCCGAGACCTTCGCTCTGATACCATGTCAGAATCCCAGCCACTAACCACTGGGATAAAAGGGCTTGTTTGTGTAGCGGGTGAGTGCGCCCATAACCCCCCAGGCCAACGTGCCTGTAACCCTTCCCTAGGATCAATCGGGGATCACCAGTGGACCTCTGACAATTCGTCCGCTCCGTTTGACCGTCAGTCTTGGGGTGGTACGACGAGCTGAACTATAGCCTCGTTCCGAACTGCTCCCAGAGGTACTTTCAGAAGTTGCTGGTAAATTTCGTGTCCCTGTCGCTGATTATGGCTGCTGGTATCCCGTGCAAGCGGACAACGACTACGATGAACAGGCGAGCGGTTTTCTCGGCGGAGATCGACTTCTTGCACGCAGCGAAGTGTGCCATTTTCGTGAACCTGTCAACGACGACCATAACCGCGTCGTTTCCCCCAGGGCTTGAAGGTAACCCTGTGACGAAATCCATGGTAACCTGCTGCCAGGCGCGCTCGGGCGGTGGAATCGGCTGCAACTGACCCGCCTTTCTTTCTCGCGAGCTCTTCATCACCTGACACGTGGGACACGAGCCCGTGTGCTACTATACGTCGGTCATCAGCTCCGGCCAGTAGTAGTACCGCTGCAGTTGCTGTCTCGTTTTTTCTACCCCGAAATAACCTGAGGTAACCCCGTCGTGTGCCTCCTGCAGTAGCAGCTCCCTCAGTAGTGAATACGCAAGTACCCGGATGCGGTTGGTGCCTGTATTTAAGTAATAAACTTCCTTTGCTTCTGCTAGTTGCTGTGAATTTCCGGTCGTAAAAAATGGGTCGGTGCGATATCCGTAGGTGAATAGGTCTGTTAACAGTGGGTTGGTTTGGGCGAGTAGGATGGCGTGGAGTTGGGCGGTAGGGTGAGTGAGTGCGTCGGCGATATTTAATGCGCCTTTTTTGTACGTGACTGTGTAGTGGAAGTTGGACTCCAGATAGTCCAGCCAGCGGATCTGTCGTGGATTGAGGTTCGGTTGGGCGCGGAGGTACTGTATTGATCGGTGGTCTGTCGGTACTGTCACTTCGGCGCCAGTCAGGTAACACCGCCACACTTTGAACGCGTGCACGATTGCCAGCATCTCGCGGTCGTGTATCGGGTAGTTGCGTTCGGGCGGGTGAAGTTTGCGGAATTTGTACGCGATTGGCTGGAGGCCGTTCCCGAAATCCTGCAACAGTGTTGCTCCCATGGCAATGTCACTTGCGTTGGTGCCGAGCTCGAACGGACGGTGCGGATCTGCGATGTGAAACACGGGCGGCGAGCACAAAATTTGCTTGAGGGCCGAGAAGGCAGCTTGCTCTTTCTCCCCCCACGTATATTCAACCCCCTTCCTCCGCAGGTCGGTCAACGGAGCAGTCAACTTCGCCATGTCGGGGACGAACCGACGCACGTAGTTGACGAAACCCAGAAAACTCTGCAGCTCAGTCAGATTGGTCGGCGCTTGCCAGGTTTGAATCGTCGCGATCTTCTTTGGGTCTATTTCCACTCCGTCAGCTGAGATTATGTGACCTAAAAACTCTAGCCTGTCCTGTAAAAACTCACACTTAGAGGCTTTCGTCAGTAGGCGGTTCTCACTCAGTATTTTAAAAACTGCTTCGATGTCCTGTAGGTGCTGTGCTCTGTCGGGGCTGTAAATCAGTATGTCGTCTAAGTAGTCGATGAAGCACTTTCTAAAAGCGGACGGAAGGCCATGACGGTGTATTCGAAAGAGTCGTAACGTGTTCGAAAAGTTGTCTTAGGGTAGTCAGGTGGGTTGACACGAATCTGGTGGTAACCCCCTCTAAGGTCGATTTTCGAGAAAAATCGGGGTACTTGCAGTTGGTCGATCAGTTCGTCGGCTCGCGGGATGGGGTAACGGGACTTGATGATAACCCTGTTCAGTGTTCGGTAATCTATGCACATGCGAAACCCCCCGTCCTTCTTCGATGTGAGTAGGATCGGTGCTGCGAAGGGTGACGATCTCGAGCCAATAAATTCCTTCCCGAGCAGGAAATCAAGTTGCTTCCTCAGTTCGTCCAGTTCGGGTTGGGTCAGTCAAAATTGTCGTTGTACTTTCGGCTGTGCCCCCGGTTCTAACTCTATCCTGTGGTCGTGCGGTCAATGAGGTGGCAGTCTCGTCGGCAGGTCGTCTCGGGAAATCTCACTGTACCGCTTCAGGAGTGCTGCCAAGTCATCCGGTACGTCGGCAAGCAGTTTCTGTAAACCGCTCCCCTGGTCTGCTGCTTCGGCTTCCCGAATGTCAACCGCATACACGTCAGCTCCTGCCGCTACGGCGCGTTTCATCGTGATCGCGTTGACACGCACCGACGAAGACTCAGGCGAGCCCCAGCGAGGTAAGGCGATGTTGTTACCGTTCACTCGCACGGTGCAGTCACCCGTCGTCCAGTCGATTCGCGGATTGTGTCGTCGCAGCCAATCACGGCCGAGTAAAATGTCTGTCCCATCGAGGGTCGTTGCGAGCATTTCCTGACTAAACGTGAAGTTACCCCCGCATCGAATCCGAACCCGGTCTACGCGTTTCCGTATTGCCAGTGGCGTGCCGTCAACCAGTCTTGCGTCGATCTCAGGTAAGCATCTGTCCAGTGGCAGTTTCAGTTTCCGTGCCGTGGCTGTGTTGATGAGGCTGTGGCTGGCTCCCCCGTCTACGAATATTTTAACTAAGTCCGTCCCGATTTTCCCACTAAGCAGTATGGGGCTGTCTACCGCGGTACCCTCCTTATTCGGCCGAGTGTGGTCGATCGCATGAACCGACACAACTACTCGGTGAGGGTCGGTTGGGTCGGGCGAGCGGCGTGACCTGTCAGTAGAGGGCCCGTCTGCTACTGACTCCCAACCTTTCCCTGCTGCTTGGTCTGTTTTTGCTGCTCGGCTCCCCCCTTTCCCTTAGCGTCTTCCGGGCATTCGCTTTTGCGGTGTCCCGGCCGATTGCACGCGAAGCAGCGCCCCTTTAACGGTGCGGCAGCGGCATTTGCGGCGGCGGCACGTATCGTGGCGCCTTCGTTCGTCCCACGAGATCGATGTCCCCAGTTACTCCTGCTGCCGTAGGACCCCGGTCTTGGTCGGCGGAAGAAGTCGAGCTTCTCCGCCATAGCGAGAATCTCCTGAAAGTCGGTGACGCCGCGAAGCTGAATTTCCTGAGCGATGTCGTGATTCAGGCCGCCGATGTAGCGGTCGATGCGCTCGCTCTCGTGCATGTATCCCACTTGCTCGCATAGCGTCGGAAACCCGCTGCTGTAATCCTGGACGGAACCGAGTTGGCGCCAAGTGCGGAGCTTCTGACGCGCCGCGATCGAAGCCGCAATTGGCTCAAATCGAGCGCGCAGACCTGCGCACCACGCGTCCCACGTGCGATATTGGGGCACCTCCACGAAATACGACAGCGCCGAGGGTCCGGTTTGTCCTTCCCGTCTCGGTAGAGTCGCGTAGTTGTTCAGCTTCATGGCGATGACGCGCCACCAGTCCATGGCGGGTCCTCGCAGCAGCGACATGGTGTAGCGTATTTTCGCCGTATCCTCCGAGACGTAGTTGGCGTCGAAAAACACGTTCATCGTGAACAACCACGCCTGAACGGTAGGACCACCCCGTTGACTCAAGTCAAAGCTGTCAAACTATATGTGCTAGTTCTGTGTAGGCTATAGTGGGGTAGCCCATATGGGGTACAACCCAAAGTTAGGGTTATACTTGTACCCATGTTCCATGCAATGCATCTCATTCCTGCTAGTTCTCTTGACATAGTATCAGAGCAGTAGGTCCGTAGGACCGAATCGCTTTTAGGGCCCACCGTTCGCTACCCCACGCCCTAGCCTCCCTGCCTGCGCGACGCCCGCGCATCCCACCCGCTGCCTTGTCAGCCCCGCGCGCCACCGCCCGCTGCCTCTTCAGCCCCGTGCGCTGCCCACCAGCTGCCTCTGCTGCCTCGCGCGCCCACCACGCAGCCCTCGCGCTGCCTCTGCTGCCCCGCGCGCCCGACCCGCAGCCCCGCCAGCTGCCTTTGCTGCCCCGAGCGCCCAACCCGCAGCCCCGCCAGCTGCCTCTGCTACCCCGCGCGCCCAACCCGCGGCCCCGCCAGCTGCCTCTACTGCCTCGCGCGCCCACCCCGCAGCCCTCGTGCTGCCTCTGCTGCCCCGCGCGCCCAGCCCGCAGCCCCGCCAGCTGCCTCTGCTGCCCCGCGCGCCCAACCCGCAGCCCCGCGCTGCCTCTGCTGCCCCGCGCTGCCTCTGCTGCCCCGCGCGTCCATCCCGCAGCCCTCCAGCTGCCTCTGCTGCCCCGCGCGCCCATCCGCAGCCCCGCGCGCTGCCTCTACTGCCCTGTGCGCCCACCTGCAGCCCCGCGTGCGCTGCCTCTGCTACCCCGCGCGCCCACCCGCAGCCCTGCGCACTGCCTCTGCTGCCCCGCGCGCCCAACCTGCAGCCCTTGCGCTGCCCCTGCTGCCCGCGCCCTACCTCTGCACCTCGCACGCCGCTCCTGCAGCCCGCGTGCTGCCTCTGCCGTCCTGCCGCGTGCACCTCTTGCCTGCCCGTGCACCTCCGTTCCTGCCTGGGTAGCCATGGCATCTATCAGCGTTATGTTGTTTGACCCTGACGACCGTCCGATAGAGTTCGATGCCTGGCTCGAAGATCTGCAGCTGTACCTTATGACTGATGCTAAAGACAGCGTATCCCTCTTTGACCTCGCGTCTGGCACCTCAGTCGCTCCAGCAGACACAGCTGACAGCCTCACTCGCTCACAGTGGCTTACCCGTGACGCTGCTGCTCGCCTAGATATCGCAACCACCTGTTGTTAGCCGAACGCACTCACTTTGGCCAGCACAAAACTGCTAAGGCACTGTACACTGCTGTCATCGCTCGCTACTCTTCCCCAGCCACTGCTGCTCTCAGCCGTCTTATCCTACCCTACCTGTTCCCTGAGCTCTCCTCCTTCGCCACAACTGAGGACCTCATCGCTCACCTTCGCGCTAGTGACCTACGCTACCGCGCCGCCCTCCTTGCCGAGTTCTTAGCCAAGAACCCTCCCTCGATGTACATCACACTCTACTTCATAGTCACCAGACTCCTTGACTCTCTTTGCGTAGTCAGGGACCACTTTCTCGCCCTCCCCCCCACCGACCTCACAGTCGACGACCTCGAGGAGCAACTGCTTGCAGCTGAGTCCAACAACGTCGCTGTAGGTGCTTCTCGTGGCACTCCTCGCACTCCCCTCTTTGAGGGGTGTGCCCCCTCCCCCCTTGCCCCCTCCCACGCCTCTGCTGCTGCTGCTGTTGACTTCCTTGGTGCTGAGGAGGTCGGTGCTGCTTCTGCTCCTAGTGGGCAGCGGCAAGGGCAGGGGAGGCAAGGGTGGCAGCGGTGGCAGCGGGGGGGGTGGTGGTGGAGGCGGAGGCGGTGGGGGTTGGTGGCGGTGGGGGTGGTGGCGGGAGTGGAGGTGTCGATGGCGGTGGTGGCGGCGGCGGCGGTGGCGGCGGAGGTGGGAGCGGTGGCGGTTGTGGCGTCAGCGGCGGTGGTGGCGGCAGTGGGAGCGGTGGTACCGGCGGTGGTGGAGGCGGTGGTGGCGGCCATGGTGGCGTGGTTCAGCGGGGAGGTGCTAGTGGTGGCCAGCGTCAGCAGCAGCAATGTCCGCATGAGCCCCTCACGCCCCAGCAGCTTCGTGAGTGGTACGCTCAGCGTGGGGCGTCTGGGGGTAGTGCTCGCTGCCAGTATGTCATTCGCACGGGGGACCGCGCTGGTCAGACATGCATGAAGTTTCACACAGAGTACCGCTGTTTCTCTCGCCTTGACGACGCTTGGCGTGCCCAGTTTCCTGACGCAGTGGAGCTCCCCCGCTGGGCGGACCTGCTTAAGGGCGATGTTGATATCTTAGCACTAGACTTTGATGCTCTCCTTGCTGCCATGTATGCATTGACTATTAGTGCTGATGGGGACTGTTACTTGTGTATGCCACCTGACCTAGGTATAGAGTCTACTGCTCTAGGTGCTAGTGAGTCTGCTCTCTTTGGTACTGCGCCTGCTGAGGCCTTGCACACCTTCACACTTGACTCAGGTGCTTCCCGCTGCTTCTTTCGCGACAGTACCACAGTCACACCCCTCACCGGGCCTGTTGCAGTTTCCCTGGCTGACCCCTCTGGGGGCCCGGTTCTTGCACGCTCCTCTACTGTGCTCCCGTGCCCGGCCGTTCCGTCCGGTTCCCTGTCTGGTCTCCACCTCCCCTCGTTCTTGACGAACTTGGTGAGCAACGCAGTCCTCCAGGATGCAGGGGTTGATACCTTTACACCTGGATGGCAGCGTGTGGCGATCTGTACGTGCTCTCGGACTGGCCGTCACCTGGCCACGTTCACTCGTCGGCCGGGGTCGAGTCTGTACACACTGACTACTGCGCCGCCTCAGGTCGCTGCGTCCGCTCATGTGTCTTCGTCAGGTCCGGTAGCAGCCCCCTGTGAGTGTCGCCGCTTGTCGCACCAGACTCTCCTTTGGCACCACCGCCTTGGTCACCCCTCCCTGCCACGCCTTCGTGGCATGCACTCTCGCCTCCTGGTCTCTGGTCTTCCCAGGTCTCTGCCTTCCCTCCCACCCTCGCCTGCCCCGCCCTGCCTTCCTTGCGTCGAGGGGCGGCAGCGCGCCGCTCCTCACTCCTCCTCGTTTCCCCCGACGACAGCTCCCCTGCAGACTCTCCACCTGGACGTGTGGGGCCCGGCCCGCGTCCCAGGCCAGGGCCGCGAGCGGTATTTTCTGCTGGTTGTCGACGACTACTCGCGCTACACCACGGTCTTCCCCTTGCGCACCAAGGGTGAGGTCCCGGATGTTTTGATCCCCTGGATCCGCGCTGTACGTCTCCAGCTCCGCGAGCGGTTCGACACGGACCTTCCCGTCCTGCGTCTGCACTCTGATAGAGGTGGTGAGTTCTCCTCCGACCTCTTGCGGGACTTTTGTCAGGGGGAGGGCATCCTCCAGTCGTTCACGCTTCCGGCCTCTCCATAGCAGAATGGGGTTGCTGAGCGCCGCATTGGCTTAGTCATGGAGGTCGCTCGTACCTCCATGATCCATGCGGCTACCCCCCATTTTCTGTGGCCGTTTGCGGTCCAGTACGCTGCGCATCAGCTCAACCTCTGGCCTCGTGTCTCCTTGCTGGAGACCTCGCCCACACTGCGTTGGACGGGGAAGGTTGGCGATGCGTCGCGGTTCCGGGTCTGGGGTTCTCGTGCCTTTGTCCGCGATACCACCGCGGACAAGCTCTCCTCTCGCGCCATTCCCTGCGTCTTCCTTGGCTTCATGCCTGACGCGCCTGGCTGGCAGTTTTACCACCCCACCTCGCGCCGAGTCTTCCCCTCTCAGGACGTCACGTTTGACGAGTCGGTTCCCTTTTACCGTCTCTTCCCCTACCGCGCTGCTCCCCCCCCGCCACCGCCGCTCTTCCTCGCTCCAGGTCCCCCTCCGGTAGACCCCCTCCCCCCTCCTGATCCTGCTCCTTCAGGCGTGTCTCAGGTAGACCCACTCCCCTTGGCTGAGCCTGTCGAGGTCACTGGTGACTCAGGTGCTGCTGGGGGTGGTGCTGCTCGGGGTGCTGAGCCTGGGGGTGCTGAGCCTTTGTGTGCGGAGCCTGGGGGTGTTGAGCCTGCGAGGGAGGAGCCTGGGGGTGCTGAGCCTGAGCGTGCGGAGCCTGGGGGTGCTGAGCCTGCGAGTGCGGAGCCTGGGGGTGCTGAGCCTGCGCGTGCTGAGCCTGGGGGTGCTGAGCCTGCGAGTGCGGAGTCCGGGGGTGCTGAGCCTGCGCGTGCTGAGCCTGGTGGTGCTGCGTCTGGAGGTGCTGCGCCTGGGGGTACTGCATCTCCACTCCGGGAGCCTCTCTCACCACAGCAGCTGCGCGAGTGGTACGCTAGCCACTATCGCCTTCAAAGTGACGCTGCTGGAGCTTGAGGCTCTGAAGTTTGAACCGCTGGTGCTGGAGGTACCGGAGGGGCTGGTGCTACTGGCCCTGGAGGTGCTCGTACTGGAGGTACTGGAGCTGCCGGGACTAGTGGAGCTAGTTCTGGAGACGTTGACGTTGGGGGCGTTGGAGCTGGCGGAGCTGGAGTTGGGGACCCTGGTGCTGGCGGAGTTGAAGCTGGAGTCGCTGGAGCTGGAGGTCCTGGTGCTGGTGGCGCTGGAGCTGGAGGTACTTGTGCTGGGGACACTGGCGGTACTGCTGCTGAAGGCGCTGCACAGTGGCGACTGTTCTTCACTCCGCCGACGCCGTCGTCTCTCCCGCCGCCTGACTCCGTGCTTCGTCAGGTTCTTACCCTCCCGTCTTCTACTGGTCTTCCGTTACAGCCCGGCTATGCACTGCCTGCTCCTTCTCCTTACACTGAGCAGTCACACTCGCTTACAGAGCGTCGTGCGTCTGTGTCGCGTCATGCCTCCCCTGTTCGCACTGTCCGCCGTCGTGTCCCGCGTCCGCGTCCTCCTCCTGTGCCTGGTACTCACACTATGGCACTTCGTCCCTCCTCTGCTCCACAGCGCGTCCCGCTGCCGTCTCCTCCTGCGTCCTCTCTTCCTGAGCTTCCTGACCCTGAGTCTGACCGTGTTCGTGCTGCTAGCCCCACCGTCACGCGTCTTCTGGCTACGTTCGTCACTGACCCGTCGTTTGAGTCCACTGCTGCGTCTGCCCTAGTTGCTGAGCTTGTCGACTTTGCTGCTGCGTGTCGTCTAGACTACGCCGCTAGTCTTGTTGTTGAGTCTGAGTCTGAATCTGTCTGTCCTCCGTCCGTCGGGGGTGAGTGTGCTCTTGGCACGGGCGTCCTTGAGGACAGGCAGGAGGACTTTGAGTCTCTTGCGGCTGCTGTACCTCATCTCATGGCCTGGCTGCTTGCACCTGGGGGAGACCCGGATGCACTGGACATCCTGACCCCGCGCTCTTACGCAGAGGCGATCTCGGGTCCCTACTCCTCTCAGTGGCAGACAACCATGGACGCAGAGATGGCATTCTGGAAGTCCACAGGCACCTACGTCGACGAGGTTCCCCCTCCTGGGGTGAACATAGTCGATGGCATGTGGATTTTAAGGGTGAAGCGGCCGTCGGGTTCTCCGCCTGTCTTCAAGGCTCGTTACGTTGCACGAGGCTTCAGTCAGCGGCAGGGAGTTGACTTCTTCCAAACCTTCTCCCCTACCCCGAAGATGACCACTCTTCGGGTACTGCTGCACGTTGCCGCTCAGCGTGACTACGAGCTTCACTCTCTTGACTTCAGCACAACGTTCTTGCAGGGCAGCCTGCACGAGGAGATCTGGCTGTGCCGCCCACCTGGCTTCACTGGGTCGTTCCCTCCTGGTACCCAGTGGAGCCTCCGGCGGCCAGTCTACGGTCTCCGCCAGGCACCTCGTGAGTGGCACGACACACTGAGGACGACACTTGCGGCTCTTGGGTTTGCTCCCTCCACTGCTGACCCGTCGCTGTTTCTACGCACCGACACTTCGCTGCCGCCGTTCTACATCCTCGTGTACGTCGACGACTTGGTCTTTGCCATTGCTGACACTGAGGCACTCGCCCTTGTGAAGTCGGAGCTGCAGAAAAGACACACGTGTACAGACCTGGGTGAGCTGCGCAGCTATCTTGGCTTGCAGATCACCCGGGACAGAGCACGCCGCACCATTACCCTGACCCAGTCACACATGGTGCAGCAGATCCTTCAGCGCTTCGACTTCCAGTACTCCTCACCACAGTCCACTCCTCTGTCTACACGTCACTCGCTCTCAGCTCCACCTTCGGACGAGTCCGTAGAGCCGAGTGGCCCGTACCCAGAGCTTGTGGGCTGCCTCATGTACCTGATGACCTGCATTCGACCTGACCTTGCGTACCCTCTTAGCATCCTGGCTCGCTACGTTGCGCCTGGGAGACACCGGCGAGAGCACTGGGAGGCTGCTAAGAGGGTGCTGCACTACTTGTGCAGTACATCAGGCATGGGGCTGGTGCTTGGAGGACGGGGTGACGTTGTCCTCACTAGACACTCGGACGCCTCTTGGGTTGACGACCTGGCTACACAGCGGTCGTCACAGGGTTACACCTTCAGTCTTGGTTCTGGCTCTGTCTCTTGGCGGTCCACTCGCTCTTCTTCTGTTCTCAGCTCCAGTTGTGAGGCTGAGATCTACGCCACAGCCATGGCTGCACAGGAGCTTCGCTGGCTCACCTACCTGCTGACTGACTTGGGAGAGCGGCCTCGTTCTCCTCCAGTTCTGTACGACGACAACAAGGCGGGCCCTCGCCAACAGTTAGGAGCACAGACTGGAGCAGAGGACGAAGCACATCGCTCTGCGTTACTTCCTTGCTCGAGAGCTGCAGCAGCGTGGCCAGCTTCGTCTTGCTTACGTGGACACGCGGGCCAACACAGCTGATATATTCACCAAGGCACTTCCGCCTAGTGATCATCAGCGTCACTGCACTGCTCTAGGCCTCGTGCCTACGTTCTCTCACTTGCTTACTGCTTGACCTTGCTTGTACTGTGATCTATATATATCTATCCTTGCATGTTTATGTTTGCTAGGTTGTGATCACTGTACTGCTTGCTCTGTTCTATATACCTCTGCATGTGAACAGGCCTTGTGGCCCTTTGCCTGTGCTCGGAGTGTGTGGTGACGTTGTGATCCACCCTGAGCTTGCTTTACTTCTCTTGTCTAGTCTTGTGACCCCTTCTTCTCCCCCAATTTGCCTATGGGGGTGTGTCAAACTATATGTGCTAGTTCTGTGTAGGCTATAGTGGGGTAGCCCATATGGGGTACAACCCAAAGTTAGGGTTATACTTGTACCGATGTTCCATGCAATGCAACTCATTCCTGCTAGTTCTCTTGACAAAAGCATGGCGGACGTTGTGGCTTCAGCGGCATCGCTGACGGCAGTGCCGAATCTTGTTCGGTGCCGAAATCGTAACGCGATGCTGGCTTCTGGCCGCATTCGTCGCTTCGGGGTGTGTCGTGCCGTGGTCGTCGTCTCCGTCGTTGCGGGCGACGCCATCACTAGCCGCGCTCGCGGGTTGCCCCACACTTCCGTGCTGTGATGCCTGTCGTGCAGGTTGTCCCGGAGTGACTGGTGCTTGTGATTGTGCTTGCTAAGCTCATGCGACGTCTTTCTGCAGGGACGTACGTTTCGCCGTTAGCACCGCGATTTCTTTGGAGGTTTTGCGAAGTTGCTGCAGCAATTCGTTCAGACGCTCCTGCGTGAGAGTGGTGACATCAAATTGTTCAGCCATGGCAAAGGGCGTCGGCTCGACTTACTCAAGGCGCAGTCGTGGCTGCACTCGTTTACGAGAGAACGCGAGGACAATGGCTCCTAGGGGCTAAGGTGCGTGAGTCCCTTCGAGTGAAAAATCAAAAGTTGATTTCCTGGGGTGCGGAGATGCGCGGTCCGAAAAGGAAAGTGGCTCTGATACCAAGTGTTACGGTTGCAATGAATCGAGGTAGCGAGGATTGCACTAAGGTGTCAAACGAGTACAAAATGTGAGCGAAGGCATGAGCGAACATTTATACGCGAAACATGCAAACGGTAACGCGGTGCGTGCGAGCTAGCTAGTGCTACGCTGGCAGCGAGGTTCGGGCTAGTCCCGAAGCGTAGGCTGACTCGACCGGGCCAGCAGTGTGAGGTTTGGTGAAACAGTGCGCGCGAAGTTGGCGAAGCCCCGTTAGTAGTAATGGGCGAACAACGGGTGCGGCTGTACGCGATGTTGACGGGCTCAGTAAGGAGTGGCGAGAAATTTCCTTACAGCGAGGCAGGACAGCACAAAAAGGGGGAGCTTGAAATGAGGGGCTGCCTATAGCGGCAGAATCTGTCAGAAACAGCAGGCAGAAGGTAGAACAGGCAAAGAGGATTTGCACTAGCAGGCAGTTGAGCACATATAGGAAACCCTAATTTGGGCTATACTCGCTATAGAGTACCCCACTGCAGGCTAGACAAATACAACATTCTGACACACCCCCATAGTCAAAGTGGGGTATAATCAACACAACAAGCAGGCAGAGCAATAGTTCACAATGATAAGCAAAGCTAGAGGCAGTCACAGAGGGCAAGTGAGGAGGAGGAGAAACTGTGAGACGAGTGGAGATAGGAGGCGACGGGTGAAGCCGCAGACACACGGGCAACAGGAGCGGCGCGCACGGTGGCTACAGGAGCAACGGCCCCCGGACTACAGGAGTAACTGGCTCCGCGGCTAAGACGAGCGGCAGGAGCAACGGACCCACGGGCGACTGGCGCAGCAGGCTCGCTGGGCTACCGGAGCAAGGGCCCCGGACTACAGGCGCTGCGGACGACAAGACGGCTGCCTCCACTCAACCTCCCCCAACTGTCCCACACCCCTTTCACACACCCCTTGCTGTACCCCTAGTATTGCTCACACGCCACCCCCCTAGTACCACTCCGACGGCTCCCACACATCCACCCCCCTCAGCGGCAGCTGCAGCAGTGGGAGACGGAGGAGGAGGAGGAGCAGGGGATGGCGCACACACACCCGTCACCCCCATACTCGCCACCCCCACACTCGCCACCCCCAAACCCTAACACAGGCAGCAGCGGGGGGGCGGTGCGCGGGCAGCAGCTCGGGGGATGGCGCGCGGCTCCCCAGGGCGCCGCGACGGGGCAGCGGGGGGCCGCGCGCGGCTCTCCAGAGCGCCGCGACGGGGTAGCGGGGGCCGCGCGCAGCTCCCCATGGCGCCGCGACGGGGCAGCGGGGGGCCGCGCGCGGCTCCCCAGGGCGTCGTGACGAGGCTGTGGGGGGCCGCGCGCGGCCCCCCAGGGCGTCGCGACAGGGTCCCGGGGGGCGACGCGTCCGTCGACGGGGGGGCGACGCGCGGATCGACGGGGCAGAAAACCGCCGCGCGCTCGCCGCGCGCCCTGAGCGCGTGGCAGGCAGCAAACATCGCGCGCCCAGGGCGTGCGATAGGCAGGACAGCAGCGGAAGCATCGGGCGGGACCACCCACAGGATCGACCCAGGAGGGTCGACCTGCTCTGATAGCATATCAGAAACGGTAGGTAGAAGGTAGAACAGGCGAAGAGGATTTGCACTAGCAGGCAGTTGAGTACATATAGGAAACCCTAATTTGGGCTATACTCGCTATAGAGTACCCCACTGCAGGCTAGACAAATACAACATTCTGACAGAATCGGCTGGTGTCGTCCCTGGCAAGGGGGAAGAGGAAGGCGGAGGTTGGGCGCAGTGGATGAGCAGCACAGAAGTTGCTGCGCGGAACCACAGTCTATTTTGTGGGCTTGGTCAAAGCAGCGGTTTAGTTGAGTGATTCTGGCTAGAATTGCGGCAATTTCAGGGTGAAGTTGAATTTGGAAGCTTGAAAAACGATCAACCATAAGCTTTTGGTTATGGAAGCGGCAATCTGTATCTATGAGAGGGCTGAAAAAAAGCATCTATTCAGTGAAATCAGTTGTCGTATAACGGTGAGAACTGAATCGAACTTTCAAAATTCTCCTGGCTTCTCCTGGTGTGGCATCTGCGCGTTGACCAAGCTGACTGCATTGCATTGCACGCAAATCCCGCCAGGGCAGACGTGACTGTGTGGAATGGCGCCACGACAATTCCACTGCATCTCCTGAATTTCTCTTTTTTCGGGGGTGACTGATTCCGTGCTCTGCGGCGACGATTTGGGGCATCGACTGTCTGGGCAAAACGAAATTAAGAAATGATGCTTCGCCGAAAATAGCTCAGCGGACAAGCGAGTCCGCCCGGGGGAGCTCGCTGCCCGCGGGCAAAAAAAATAAACCCCAGACGGGAACGCATCCGGTCAGGGAGCCTCAACCCTAAACGCGGGGAGGCATGGTGTTTAGGGTTGAGGCTCCCTCGGATGGCATGCCATCCGATGGGGGTTTAGTTTTTTTGCTGCCCGGGGCAGCAGGTCGACAGGTCGACACAGGTCGACAGGCTTGTCGACCTGATTCCGCTGAGCTCTTCCGACAGGTAGGGAGGGACACAATAAAAACAAGAGGCGACGAGATCGTCTTAGGGTTGCGAAGCGCTTTGCATAGCTAACACATATTGTTCAACTTATAATACCAAGAATAGATCTTGTTTTGTATGGATGTCTTAACTTTAATATCGAGGATGTAACTCAGGTCAAAGTTCCAAAATTGGGCCTTTAAGGAGTCGAACCCTAAATCTTTCGATTGAAAATTTACCGACTACGCCACCACAGACGTTTGCAGTGTGAAACAAAACATTGAAGTTACAAAAGTGACGCGATGAAACACCAACAGCCTTAGGGTTTGGTGGGTCTCTTCTTTTCCCTCCCTCTCTTCTTCTCGCTGGTCACGCTCTACCGACTCAGCCTAGTCTAACTGCAAATAAGGTGAGAAGATTCTTCAGCTCTAACTCCAACTAAGTTAGATGCCTATTAGATAGACTAAAATTTAGTCATCTCGTATCCTAGCGGATTACTATTAGCTAGACTAGTCGTTTAAACTTCGTAAAAAATTTCAGGTTCTCCTTGTTATTTTTTTTTGTAAGATTTCGTATCTTCTATTCTTCATCGTTACCGTAGTTTGTATTTCGTCGGTTTCCTTTTCTTCATAATTTGCATGTTCTAGTTTTTTTTTTTCAACCTCGTCTTAGGTTGTACATTACGATTATAATAGGCTGCATGTTTAGTCAATTTTGTTCTCTCTTGTTCTCTCTCGCTCTTCTCTTTTTCCCATTCTCTCTATCCCGTTCTCTCTCTCCCGTTTTCTCTCACGTTCTCTCTCTCCCGTTCTCTCTCTCTCCCGTTCTCTCTCTCCCGTTCTCTCTCTCCCGCTCTCTCTCTCTCTCCCGCTCTCTCTCTCCCGTTCTCTCTCTCACGTTCGCTCTCTTCCGTTCTCTCTTTCCCGTTCTCTCCCTCGCGTTCTCCCTCTCCTGTTCTCTCCCTCGTATTCTCCCTCTCGCATTCTCCCTCTCTCGTTCTCCCTCTCTCGTTCTCCCTCTCTCGTTCTCCTCTCTCGTTCTCTCTCTCTCTCTCTCTCTCTCTCGTTCTCTCTCTCTCTCTCTCTCTCTCTCTCTCTCTCTCTCTCTCTCTCGTTCTCTCTTTGTCGTTCATTCTCTCTCTCTCTCTCTCTCTCTATCTCTCTCTCTCTCTCTTTCTCTCTCTCTCTCTCGTTCTCTCTCTCTCTCTCTCTCTCTCTCTCTCTCTCACACACTCTCTCTCTCTCTATCTCTCTCTCTCTCTCTCTCTCTCTCTCTTGTTCTCTCCCTCTCGTTCTCTCTCTCTCTCTTGGTCTCTCTATCCCTCGTTCTCTCTCTGTAAATTTCACAGCTAAGGTACATCGTTGTTTCCCCCTCTCTTTGCTTCTTGCAATACGTCTCTCTTATTCTCTACGTTTCTCCTTCCATTGTCGTCGCTTGCATTTCTGAATACATTGTTTCTCCTTTCGTTGCCGTCATTCCTTTCCGTCCTAATGTTGTTTGCCCTGTTTTCTTTCCTACCGTATGTTTCTTATTTCATCATCGCCGCTCTCAATTTCTGTGTTGTCACCTCTCTAAGTCTTTCTTGAATTTGTATTTCATGAGTACATCGTAGCAGATATAGTCACGTCGCGATGTATGGTGCCACTTTTAAGACTTGTTGTATTCTGTAATTTCGTTCATCAATTTTAATCAATGTCCTTCACCTCTCTCCTATTCCCTCTTTTAACTTTTGTTCTCTATTTCAGCTCGCTCTTACATTAAAAAAATCAAGTCACAATGTGGAAAGCTGGAAGATACCGTACTAGTGGTGGCTTGTAGAATTCGTTCATTTGTGTCACTCATGTGCCTTGTATTTTTATTATGTTGTTGGTTTTGTTGCATGTGCGGTAGTGTTTGGTATGCGTGCGTGCGTGTGTGAGTGCACTTATTCATTTTCATTTATCCATATCATCATTGCAATAACAATGCATGTCTGTGGGTTTTAAAAAAATGGCTTAAGTCTATCATTTCATTAGAAGGTTCATTGGCGCGCCTGTCGGGAGCCCACTTGAGCTGGATCTGATAGAGTTGGCCATTTTTTAGGATTCACAGATTGTGTTGTTTCATGTGAATGCTGATTATTAAAAAATTATGCTATCAGCTCCTCCCCATGCTAGGCAGAGGATGCGGTAGCGTAGTTTTTGGGTCGTTAGCTTTCACGCATTTTATCATAAATATGCATAATGAATTGTCGGTAATAAGCATTATTCGTATTTTATATCATATCATATTTTACATACATAATATATGCATTTTCATATAACACCATTATATTCATCTACATTCACCAATCACCATATGCATCGTTTCATATCATGTGCATATTACACGGTAGTAAAGCTCAACATCTTAAAGCACACAAACAACATAGTTGTGTTCCAAAAATCACTACCGGAATACTATAGTTAACAAAACAGTATCTCCTACAAATTACATAGCTAGCAATTCGTGCATCCAGATTTTTTCACATTTTATTTTCAATAAATATAAGATGTGAAAAAAAAAAAAAAAACTGGCCAAATCGATCGTAATAGGTTGCTTCGCAACCCAAAAAAAACTAATGCTTATTGTCCGTCGAACATATACCCCCCTAACCTCGTCACTGTTTCTCACGGGCAATAGAAAAACAATTCCGGTGGAGGCTTTCAGTTTGGCTTCGTTGCGGTCACACGAGCAAGGATCCAGCCGTGGTGGCGTCCTTCCTTTCCCGCCAGGTAACCCGTCGAATCCGTCTATCTGAAGTTGGCAGCATCTACCGGTACCTGACCGTAGCATTGGCAGCGTCGGTAGTGTATTATCCAGGTTTCCCGCAGCGCGAATGTGTTGAAGGTGTAATTCGGAGGAAACATGATTTCACCGAGGCGTAACATTTCTCAACCGATTTGCCATCCGAACCGTTCTGAAACAGTCTGTAACCTTCTCGAGAAGTGACCACCATTCCATTCCCCATCCTGCAAGTGCACCTCGTCGTGGCCCATAAATAGCACCCCATTGGTCATTGAAATACCAAGCATTCAGTTTGTTTGCTCCTTCATCGAGTAGCAGCGCCAAAACAAATTTCATCACCTCCTCTCTCTCAAAGTCTCGGTTCACCAGCTCCAGTCTGCGAGGGAGCTCCAGCGCTACGCCGGCTTGGCGATCTGTCTCTTAGTCGTCACCGCGAGCTTCGGTGAGTTCGCATCCTACGCGCTCTATCTTATACACATCCCATAGCCAGCCGCAAATCTTCCATCCGTTGCAAATGATTCTGCTTCAAATTCTAATTCTCCACGTGGTTCCCGTCTGCTGCGCAGCGACCACGACGGCGCAAGCCCCGAAGGACAGCCCGTGCACGCTGCCCAAGCCCGACCAGGCTGAAGCTCTCGGGACTCTGACTGGTGAGACCTCATCTGACACTCTTGAAATTCCCGTAACCGAGGCTGGTCGCCAAGTCGCGCAGGTGGCATCTCCTTTAAAAGGAACGGCGCCGTTGCAAGCCTCTCTTCATACCATCGCTGCCGCTAGGCCCACTATATGAAGAATCCCACCCTCCCCTCCAATCTCCGCCTCCCTCCTCTTCCTCGCTCCGTTGCTCCCCTCCCATTCTCTCCGCGCAGAGATTCTTTCCGCGCCGCTGAGCGGAACCGTAGGCGCGTGAACGGGCCAAGTCGGCGCCAGCGGGCAAGTCTGCCTCGCCGTCTACGAGTAAGTCTCCACGCACTCTCCTTGAACGTTAGCTTATTTCCTTTTTCAGCTTCCCTCCTTAAATTATGCGACTCTCATTCCACCTTTTCTATTCGCCCGTGCGAACCCTGACTGAATCCGTCAGGTCGAACGGAGGCTACAACATTTTCTACAGCGTTCTCGCCTCCAGCCCCACCGCGGGCGAACCGACCTTCGCCGGCATTGCGAAAGACGTGGGGCAGGAGAGAATCGTCGCCGTCTTCTTTTCCCCC
Organism: Closterium sp. Yama58-4; assembly: GCA_947470075.1. Lineage (NCBI taxonomy): Eukaryota > Viridiplantae > Streptophyta > Zygnematophyceae > Desmidiales > Closteriaceae > Closterium > Closterium sp. Yama58-4. Next base: position 264,192 of record CANIUD010000649.1, read on the forward strand.
CCAGGGACCGATGGCCCGTGGGAGGATCTCACTAGTTCCGCGCTTCCCACGCTCCAGAGCAGGAAGACCCTGGGCGACACACCCGCTTCCCTAACAACGTACACCTATGCCCTTAACGGAACGTGGCTTAAAGCGAGTACGCTGACCACGTTCCAAGGGGACACTTACAAGCAGCTGGTGGATTCGATTGTAGCGGGGCCGGAAGGGTACTGCACGGGGTTCGGGACGACGGCTGTCATGGGGGGAGCAGCGATGGGGATATTTCAGGTTCAGCCCGTTGCCACCAAAGCCTAAAAGGCAAACGGGGTAGTGGTGACTCTAGCACGGGTGGATTAGATGATGATGTGAATGGAGGAAATGTATGAAAAGTGTGAAATATGTACGAATACCTGTTGTGACTATATAAAGTACAACTTTGTGAAAGCTTTTGATTTTTGAGTGACTCTTACAGGGAAGGCTTGTCCTTCCGTCTCCCTGACTCTCTTTTCCTTGGGCTGCATGCATTAGTTGCGAGCCATGTCAAGCCAAATCTGGTTGGTGGAGCGTTAGCTGCAGTCCACTCCATTGAATGCCAGCCAACAAACATGCTAGCAGCCCGGAGGTGGAAGTGATGGGCATTACAGGGAAATTGTATGGTTCAGGGTTTAGAACCCAGTAGCCCAGACAGGGAAAGAGACCTAAAGCAAACACTCATGCATACGGATAATGGCCTGAAGGCCGTACGACCGGAAAGAAAAAGGGTGCAACCAGCTAAACCTCCTCTTTCACTGAAGCATGCATGACGTGTGTTTAGACAGACTTATCTCAGGGCATATTAGGGGCAAGGAGGCTGAGACTTCCTTTCAGAGCCAGGATGCTAGACCCAGGCTGCATATCAGGTCAGGCCATGGTTGCCTGATTGAGCTTTGTTTCAGTACGCTCCATGCGTGCTGAATCCGCCTTCCCACACATTACGTTACACCATGATCGCCTGCTTGAGAACTTTGTTCCGGTTCACGCCAAGTGCCCAGATGGGGAAGATGTTGAGATAAGCGGAGTAGCTTATCATGCAGTTGCCGTTGAACACCCCGATGATATCCTACAGAGGAGAGGATCAAATAAAGTGCATGATAAGCAGAGGGACAGGGGCAACGATTGTGGAGAAGAGAAGGTGAATCACGATAACAGGTAAGCTGACTGCGCAAATTGTGGTTTCACACTCTCCCCGCCCCACACTCTCCCCACCTCTCATCTTCCTACATCCTCTTAATATTTCCGGCGAGCAGTGAAGTGTTTTTCTCCCCATTGATGAGCACTGGTGCTGCTGTGTGCGTGCATACATACATGGATGGTGCTTTGAGGCAATTGTTACCCAACCCATCTCCTCCCCCCTCACACGTTCTGTGAAAAGGTCCTCTATCACTGCTTTACAGATGTTGTTGGGCAATTCTCACACAACAACTCTCACTGCTCTGCTCGTGCACGGTGCCGCAGCGCAGCGCACTCACTCTGTCACTCCTTCCCCACCCCCTCAGTTGAGTCACACCACCCTCTGCTCGCCTCTCACCCTTGGCTCAAATCCTCAAACCCCACAGCTCTCCCTCACCGCCTGAGTCACAGAGGCGTCGAGGGATATGAGTGAGTGTGGACACGCGGTGCACGTAGGCCGTGCAGTTCTTGATCAGCGTCTCCAGCAGCTGAAGAATGGGATTCGATGGCGCCATGCATAGGTGCATAGCGGTGGACAGGGACGCACAGGGACAGACAGCGGTGCACAGGGGTGGAAAGGGGCAGACGGAGGCGCACAGCAGGGGACAACACGTGGGCGCACATGGGCGCACATGGGCGTGTACGGGGGTGGATATAGTATGGAGTACATGGAACGACTCTCGGAGGAGCTGATGCAGGTGGCGTCGCAACATGAATACATACTCCGCTGTTCTGGTTGCAGGAATAGATCAGGCATGCGACCTGCACAGCGGAGTATGTATTCACGTTACCACATGTGGGGCATGGCCCGCATGCAAAGAAATGTACGTGCGTGAGTTTTGATAAAAACGGGACAGCAGCAAATAACCAAGAGCAGTTCGAGCCAGCCCCGCGAGCGGTGAACGCACAGTGAGCGGTGAACGCACAGTGAGCGGTGAACGCACAGTGAGCGGTGAACGCACAGTGAGCGGTGAACGCACAGTGAGCGGTGAACGCACAGTGAGCGGTGAACGCACAGTGAGCGCGAGGAGCTGCGTCTTCCTGTTCTTGCTGCCGATGCGCTTCCTCACTGCCCTCACCACATCCTTCACTTGCCTGCCATGCAGGTCACGCAATGACACAAGGAAGGAAGGTGTTAAGAAGTTGAGAGGACTTAGAAACGCTCAGCCTTCGACACACTGATCACACCAAATACGCTTACCCGGAGCGCTCGCATGAGCGCACGGATAAAAGACGTCTTAAAGCTGCTCATCCGGAGCTGGCGTCTCCAACTCACCCGGATCTGGCGTTAAGGAGGTCGCACAGCTGCATGTTGAGCTAGAGTTGAGCATGTGACCCGACCCGACCCGACCCGACCCGATTTGGCCGGTCCACACGGGCCCTCGGGTCGGGTCGGGTCGGGCCGGGCTCGGGCCACAATCGTGAAAGAGGTGGCCCGACCCGGGCCTACTGACTCGGGTCAAAGGTGACCCGAGTTCGGGTCGGGGCGGGTCGGGCCAGGCAGACCCGCCCCCTTAGAGGGAGGGTTGGGGTGCTCATCATGACTTGTACAATTTCTCTGTTACACTTGTTATTAATATACATATTTAAAGCATTGTTCTTCAACCACTTGAACGTGTGATGGTTTCAAAATGTGTAGATTACTAGCTATGACATGTACAATAACCTACTGGTTGATTCACAGTCGAGACATCAAGAAAAAATAGTGCGGTTGGGTTTCCCATTGGGTTCGCCACAACAATTGCAATAAGTTCATGCAAACTATAAATATGTCTGCTAATAAAACCCCCAAAGCTGCAACCGTCAATGCAAGCTGTAGCACGTCCAAGGAGGTCTCTAATAAATATGACAGTGCAATACCTCGACTGTCACAACAACAAAAGACACCGCAGCAACTCCCCCCGAGCAACCGTCTCTCACAACCCCAGCTGCTCTGCCTCAAGGCACAGCTGCGCCATCGTGGTCCTAGTGCCACCACGAACCTCAAGCCTCTGACCAGGGTGGTGATCCTGCCAAGTCTTGATCATCATGGCCGCACGCATCTGCTGTGGGCTCAGACGGTGCCGCTGCCACTAGATGATGTTCCTGCTCTGACTGAAGGCTCTCTCACTCGCTGCAGACGTGGCGGGGATACCCAAATAATCGCGAGCCATGGCCCTAAGCCCGGGCAGCTGCAGCTCCCTCCCGCGCCAGTACGCTAAGGCGCACCCACCCTCCTGCCTCGCCTCAGCTAAATACTGGTCCACCTCGTCCTGTGCCTGCACCCCCTCCTCTGCCTCCATCTCTGCCAACTCTACGAACAGCCTAGCCTGAAAGTCCAGCACGCCACGCAACCTGGCCCCCCTGCGCCCTGCAGCCCTGCTCCTCGCTAAACCCTCCCCCGTCACTCCCTAGCGCTCGTAACCTCCCCCCCAAGGCGTGCCTCTGCCGCTGCACGGGCAGCTGTCTGGTAGGTTGGAAGGCGCTCGCGTACGAGCACCTTCACCCTCTCCTCACTCAGGTCGAGTGTCCTGGCACCCCTGGCATGCCCCCCCGCCTCTACCACAATGGGCGCACTAGTCCTCGCCCCTCGGGCCCCGAGCCTGAAGGTTGCCATCTTGAGCCGAGGATCGAGGAAGGTGGCAATCGCACACTCCTCGCTCACCCGGCCCATGTGGCGCTCCAGCTTGCTCAAGGCCCGGCCCGAGAGGTCCTTGCACAGCTGCGAGACGTCTGGCGAATATTTGTTCCCCTCAAGAATATCCAGGAGCATGTTGTACTGCGGCACGACCGCTCCCATGGTGGGGTACAAAGACCCCTCCACGAACAGGGTGATGCTGTCAAATGGCTCGAGGAAAGCCCGCAGCTCGTTGAGAGCTGTCCAGTGGGCATCTGACAGCCTGATCTCTGCCCATGCCGTGCGTGTGGCCTTCGTGATGTTTGGCTGAGAGGGGGAGAGAGGGAAGGTATGGAAAGTGATTTGGTTGGAGTGGAGATGACATTGGGGAAGTACATGGTGATGGGATGGGGTTGGGAAGAGTTGAGAGGCCACATGGCATGGATGCCACAACCATTCGATATAAGAACATGCAAGCCAAAGTGGTGAAGAGATGAAATGGAGGTGACATTGGGGTAGTACATGGTGACATTGGGATCGGATTGGGAAGCCTTGAGAGCCCACAAGGCAGCTTGGCCCAACCATTCGATATAAGAACATACACCCCGAAGTGGTATAGAGAGATGAACTATATCTCACATGAGCACAGTACATGGTGACCTGATGACAATCCCATACTTACGATAGAGGACTGATCGAAGTACATCGTGAGCGGAATGGACAGCTCACACCCCCTCACCACCATCTCCAGCGTGGAACCCCAGCGCGTGTCCGAGTCAACGATCAGGCGCAAGTCAGTAGGTCTCTTGCGCGCACTGCTGCCCCCCTTTGCCTGCGTCGCTCCCCCCTCTGCAGTGCCCCCCTCTGCCTGCCTCTCCCCCCCCTCTTCCGCCCCCTCCCCTGCCTGGGTCGCCGCAAGGGTCGCAGCATACTGCTTCTGGATGTCAAAAAAGCGCTCCGACTGCTGCATTGACCACCCGATGTAGCTAGCCAGAGCTCGCAACCTCCAGAGCGCCTCGGCCACCGACTCAACCTTGAGTGCGTTCTGCACTGCGAGGTTCAAGACGTGGGCCACGCACCTGGAGGGGAGGGCAAGCAATGCCATAGAGAAATGGCAATGATCAACCATGGTATGGGGTTCAGGTGGGTACTTTTCATTACCCGATATGCTCATGGACACTAGTAGCAAGAGCGGATGGCACTTACTTGAAGTGCCGAGACAGGGACATGACGGCGGGGTCACGCGGACGTGACCCCAGTGTGTCGTCAGGGACGCCGGCCAACAAACGAACCGCCCGGTTGTTGTTCTCGGCGTTGTCCGTCGTCACGCCGAAGAACTCACCACCACCCAATGCCCACTCCCCTATGACCTCCTCCAGCTCGGTCGCTATCTTATCCCCCGTGTGGCGGCCCTCCAGCGGCCTGAAGTCGATCACCATCTGCTGCAGCTGGAAGTCCGAGGTGACTCGGTGAGCAGTCACCACCATGAAAACGACGTTGTTCTCACTGGTCCATATGTCAGTGGTGAGTGTCACCCGCCCCGCCAGACCGTCACCTGTCAACAGCTGTCGAAGCTGAGCCTTAGCCGTCTCGGCTCCAGACAGCATATCCCGCACAAGGCGGAAACGTGTGCCGAGATGCTGCGCCGCGTCCGGGTTAAGCAGGGCCACGAAGTCATGAAACTGCCATGAGGAGGGTAACAAACATGGTAAGGAGTGAAAGAAAAGAATGGTGGTAGGATATTGCGTACAGCTTGTCAATGTATACTCGATCGTGCGTGAGTACAAAAGAAAACGCGCACAGTGCTTACCGCGGGCCTGTCGACCGAACGGAACGACATGTCAAGGCCGGTGAACAGCATCACCAAGGCCTCGCGCAGCTGCCGCTCTCCAACCCGAGTCGTGACATACTGATCGATGGTACCCTGCCTACCCCCCCCAACGACGGCTCCTCCGGTCAACCCACTCGGCCCGGCCCCCGTCTCGGCTGCCGGAACGTCAGGCCATGTGGCAGCGTGCTCCCACGGCCACTTAGTCTTATCCGGTACTGTAGGTCCCCAACCACCATCCAGGAAAACAAGCCCATCAGACTTGTTTTGGTCCAGAAAGCGACGGACCCAGATCTGGAGGCTAGGATAGTGCGCCCTCTTCAAATGCCTGGCCCCCGGGCTCGTGTTGCCTAAACGCCAACTAATCAACGTGTTGCACGTAAGGCATCGCCATGCATTGTTGTTCAGCGCCCCAAACATGCCTTTCACCAAGCCCGACTCTCTCCTACTTAGAGCGCTCTCCACGATAGGGTCCAGGTCCTTTTCGGTCGGTAGTTGGTTGGCCTCCCGCATTGCATTGATAGAAGCCCAGGAAATACCAACGCGGCGTGGTCCAGCAGTGGGCACGGCAGCAGCAACAGCAGCAGCAGTAGCGCGAGGGCGTCCGGAAGCGCGAGGACGTGCAGCAGCAGCAGCAGTAGTAGCGGGCGGACGCCCAGCAGCAGCAGGAGCCGCAGCAGCTGCGGTAGCAGCAACAGTAGTGGCAGCAGCAGGCGCACCAGCGGCTAGAGCAGACACGGCAGTAGGTACAGCACCTTCACCCACACGTGCTCTCTTCTGTCCCACACGCCCCCCCCCCACCCTCGCCACCGCTATCACCGTCACTCGCAGCGCCAGCATCCGCATTACCCGGCACCCAAGTCGGGTCGCGACGTTCCTCAGGCGACTGCTTCTCAATAGCACGCAGGTCGTCCATTGCCTTCTGCCATCGCTGCTCCTCCGAAGCCCGCCGCGCCGCAATGCCCTCTTCATAGGTCACAGGGTCAGCACCAGGGGAGAGCTGGCCCAATTGAAAACCCTCCCCGCCAAAGGATGTGACTCCGATGGCCGCGAGAGAAAACCCTTGAATCCGCGTGGAGCTCGACGGATCGCCGTCCGTGCCAGACATGGTTCGCGCCTACGATCGCTCCTTCACGGAATGAACCGAGACGTGTGCTCGTGGATTCCCCGTCACGGTGCAAGCGGGTGACGCTAAACCTACACGAAATGGTGCAGCGGGTGCCGGTAAATGCGTCTACTAAAGAGGCAATGCCACGGTAGAAGTGTGCTCGATGGAAAGTAGAGGATGCCCTTGAATCTGGAAACCCTAAGAACTACTAATCTGACCAGCGCGAAATGTACTAAGTGCAGCCAAAATCGTGTATATAAGAATGTAAATAACAGTGTGTGAAATCGCCGGGTGATGCCTAAGGTAGGTGGTAGTTTAGTGAGGGGTAATTACGAAGACTCTAAGGCTAGGGGCTGCTGCTGGCGTGGCGAGGGTGGCAAATGTTAATCGGAGGGGAAGAAATCCCCTCGATCGATTTACATTCGGGCTAGGGTTTCGGCCCTAGCCCTGTCGAAATCGGGTCGCGCGCCTGGCCCGACCCGATTACGACATTTCCAGCCCGAAATCGGGTCGGGTCAGGCCCGACCCGGAACCCGGCTCGGCCCGACCCGAAATGGGCCCCCGGGTCGGGTCTTACCCCGGGTCGGGTCGGGTCGGCCCAACCGGGGCAGGGATCCAGAAACTTTGGCCCGACCCGGGCAAAACCACGGGTCAGGTCGGGCCGGCCCGACCCGAGCGGGGCTCATGCTCAACTCTATGTTGAGCGTCCAATCTGGGCTCGCCAACAGGTCGCTCGTCGCCTTGTCCACCAGCTGCACCGCCGTCGATTGCGACGACGAAAACGTGATGGCTCTCGCTCGCTTGATCGCTCGCTCGCTCGCTTGATCGGTCGCTCTCGCTCGTTAGATCGCACGCTCGTTGTTTGCTTCCTCGATCGCGCGTGTTCGCTTGCTTCCTTGCCGCTGCAAAGAAGGGAGACAAACGTTTGAAACGCAGGGACGGAAGGGCTGGAAGACGCCAAAAGCGGTCGCTTTGACCAGCGGCGGTACGGGCGCCCACTGCGACGAGGAAGGCACGGTGATAGCTCCGTAGCTCGCTGCCATGCCACCGCGACTGCCAGGTATTCGCTCAGTGGGAAGTGCATGTTTCTAGTTTTTGTAATAGGTGGGGAAAGCGGAACGATGTGGAAGGGAAGGAACCGCAGAACGATGTATAAGATCGTCCAAAACGGAACGCATTAAACAGAGGTTCCGTTCAGTGGGGTGACGGAATACGAGCGCCTTGAAGTGGTGGAAAAATAAAAGCGGTGATAACCAAATCGGCTTCCATGCTTACTGTAGCGTTCAGGCGAGAACGACCAGAAAGCAGAGCGAAATTATGTCATTCTCGTGAAGTAGCACCACATGCCAGCGGCGAGCAATGACCGCTGTAGAAATAGGAACGTGAACGCCGCTAACAGACCTAGACACCTACTGTGGATAGATGACTGGGAAAAAGCAGAGAGCAACTGTTTGCCTATGAGAGCGCACAAGGCAATTTACATGGCAAATTTGCAGTGAGGCTCAATATAAGGTGAGCGCTTGTCAGGCCCTAGTTCGTTTCCAGTTCAAGAATCATTTTATAGACTGGTGGGTGGCGGTTCAACGCGGTGGAGCAGGCAAACCGCTCGAGAGCGCACAACACCTTTTCCCACCTTTTTCCTGCCGCTGGTGAGGGCGCGTCCCCTACCTCGAACGATCGCGAGATCGATGTGAAAAACCGAAAGGGCACACCGTTCGCAGGATTGGGGAGGGATTGGTAGGAGGTGACAATCGCGGATCGATCTCGAGCCCAGGGTGACAGGATCGAGAATTCAAGGGGGAAAAAACTCTCGATCCTACAAAAGCCGAGATCGGTGTGGCCACGAAGGCACATCGATCGTCGTTAGCGGAGGTGACAAGATCGTTGGGCCCGAGTTTCTTTAAGTTCGCTAGCCATCTCGAAATTTGGTTACCTAGTGAATTGCGACACTGTACCTGTCCCTCGGTCGATCGAGGGCATGATCGATTGAGGGAGGGGACGCGCCCTAAAATATTAGCGAGGCAGGACAGCACAGAAAGGTGGAGCTTGTAATGAGGGGCTGCCCATAGCGGCAGATTCGGCTGGTGTCGTCCCTGGCCAGGGGGGAGAGGAAGGCGGAAGTTGGGCGCGGCGGATGAGCACAGAAGTTGCTGCGCGGAACCACGGACTATTTTGTGGGCTTGGTCAAAGCAGCGGTTGTCGTACCGCGCGCGCTCCATTCGCGCTGGCAGGAGGGGTAAGAACACCCCGACGAGATTTGAATTCCTTTTACAAAGAAAATCTACATCCTGGAAAAAGAACTCTGGCTCATCAGTGTTGCTAAAATAGAAATCCTGATATTTCAGGGTAAACCAATCTCTAAAAAAAACCCAGAGACATAAGTTTGGTAAAAAAAAATTACCGTTCTTTTCAATGTAGCAAAGAAAATAACATCGATAGAAATAGGCCTTCTTGGGAAATACGTGATCAAGCGTTTATTTGAGTGATCCTGGCTATAATTGCGGCAATTTCAGGGTGAATTTGAACCTGGAAGCTTAAAAAACGATCAGCCATAAGCTTTTGGTAATGGAAGCGGCAATCTTTATCTATGAGAGGGCTGAAAAAAGGCATCGATTAAGTGAAATCAGTGGTCGTATAACGGCGAGTACTGAATCGAACATCCAAAATTCTCCTGGCTTCTCCTGGTGCGGCATCTGCGCGTTGACCAAGCTGACTGCATTGCATTGCACGCAAATCCCGCCAGGGCAGACGTGACTACGTGGAATGGCGCCACGACAATTCCACTGCATCACCTGAATCTCTCTTTTATGGGGGGTAACTGATTCCGTGCTTTGCGGCGACGATTTGGGGCATCGACTGTCTGGGCAAAACGAAATTAAAAAATGATGCTTCGAGAGGTATGGCCATAACTTAAAAAACTAATGTTTATTGTCCGTCGAAAATAAATCCCCCAAACCTCGTCACTGTTTCTCACGGGCACTAGAAAAACAATTCTGGTGGAGGCTTGTGGTTTTGCCTTCATTGCGGTGGACATTTTTTTTCTACTGTACCTTCGAAGCGTCACACGAGCAAGGATCCAGCCGTGGTGGCGTCCTTCCTTTCCCGCCAGGTAACCCGTCGAATCCGTCTATCTGAAGTCAGCTGCATCTACTGGTACCTGACCGTCGCCTCGGCAGCAATCTGACTGCAGGAAGCGTATTATCCAGGTTTCCCGCAGCGCGAATGTGTTGAAGGTGTAATTCCGAGGAACCATGATTTCACCGAGGTGTAACATTTCTCAACCGATTGGTCATTTCACCGAACCGTTCTGAAACAGTCTGTAACCTTCTCGAGAAGTGACCACCATTCCACGCACCATCACAAAAAACGGGGCCTGAAAACAGGTGGTTTAGGCTCGGTTTTCTGTCCAACCAATGGAAATCCGCTGGCAAACTTTCAACTTGTTCGGACGGATTTCCAACGAGTGGCGCACTGGTTTTGTCACTATATTTTCCATCGGTTTTCCATCTCAGAGAGGAACGATGATTTCCGATGGAAAACCAATACGATTTCCGGCGGATTTCCATTATCATCGCGCATGGGTTGCAATCTTTCATTGCCAATATTTCTGATACAGCGAGAACAGTGAAAACGGTACAGTTAATTCAGTGTTGTTAATGTTCATTTTCCGTATATATAATTGTTATTCAAAATTACAAATATAATCTGTTATTAAATTGGTATTTTAATTGTGCCCACACATAAAATTTACTGAGTCAATAGAAGCAACAAATTCATGAAACATGCTAGGCTACTGCAGAACAATAGTCGTCTTCTTGAATCCAGCTGCGTAGTCACTAGCATCGATAAGGATGCCATTGCCGAACACAAACACGTCCCTGCTGTCATCATAGCTCACGCCAAGGTTGGTGACCGCATGCTCCACCCATTTCCGGCACCACTTGACTTTGTCCTCATACAACGGCCTGTTGTAGTCGGGTTTGCTGCTCAAATTCCCATCGGCGGTCTTTGTCAAGATCGGGTATTCCAGCTGCAAGGCACAATAATGGCAATGAGTTTCTGGACTGGATGCAAATACAGAAACAAATTCAGAATCAAGGTGCTTGTACTTACAGCAAACAATGCAAAGGCAATCTGGCGGGTCTTCCATACCCCCAGTGACATGCCTGATCTCACGAATGCAGCGAAAATTCCCGCACTGAAAGTTTCACTCGAAAAAGGCCACTTCGTTTCATCGTCTACGTGCCAGTCCGGTCCCCATTCTTCTGTAAATTGGTAAAAGGGTGTTCAGGAAATGTAGGGAGTGGAGCAAGACACAATAAGTGCTCCGGGAGGCAGGGCATAGGGGGCTTTCTTGACGGTGAAGGGAGCATGGGGCTGGAAATAAGGGGCAGGCGGAGAGGGTGAGAGCTTGTGTGCTCCCTCCAAGCGAGTATGGGCATGATAACGGGCATGGCAGACGCGCATGTGTTGTGTACCCATAGCGAGCTAGCGTGGGCATGCTCGTGCGGCATGGCATTGGTGCCTGGACTGACGGGAAAGGGAGCAAGGGGCTGGAATCAAGGGGATTGGGGCGAGCGGAGGGAGTGAGAGCATGTGTTGTGTGCTCCCACCGAGCTAGTGTGGGCATGTTCATGCGGCATGGTATGGGTGCCTGCACTGCCGGGAAAGGGAGCAAGGGGCTGGAATCAAGGGGATTGGGGCGAGCGGAGGGAGTGAGAGCATGTGTTGTGTGCTCCCACCGAGCTAGTGTGGGCATGTTAATGCGGCATGGCATGGGTGCCTGCACTGACGGGAAATGGAGCAAGGGGCTGGAATCAAGGGGATTGGGGCGAGCGGAGGGAGTGAGAGCATGTGTTGTGTGCTCCCACCGAGCTAGTGTGGGCATGTTAATGCGGCATGGCATGGGTGCCTGCATGAGGAACCATGATTTCACCGAGGCGTAACATTTGTCAACCGATTGGTCATTTCACCGAACCGTTCTGAAACAGTCTGTAACCTTCTCGAGAAGTGACCACCATTCCACGCACTGTAAGCGCACCTCGTCGCGACCCATAAATAGCACCCCATTAGTCATTGAAAATACCAAGTCATTCAGTTCGTTTACTCCTCCATAGAGTAGCAGCGTCAGAACAAACTTCATCACCTCCTCTCTCTCAAATCTCGGTTCACCAACACCGGAATCAGTCTGCGATGGAGCTTCAGCGCTTCGCCGGCTTGGCGATCTGTCTCTTAGTCGCCACCGCGAGCTTCTGTGAGTTCGCATTCTACGCGCTCTATCTTATACACATCCCATAGCCAGCCGCAAATCTTCCATCCGTTGCAAATGATTCTGCTTCAAATTCTAATTCTCCACGTGGTTCCCGTCTGCTGCGCAGCGACCACGACGGCGCAAGCCCCGACGGACAGCCCGTGCACGCTGCCCAGGCCCGACCAGGCTGAAGCTCTCGGGACTCTGACTGGTGAGAGCTCATCTGACACTCTCGAAATTCCCGTAACCGAGGCTGGTCGCAAAGTCGCGCAGGTAGCATCTCCTTCATACCATCGCAAGCCGTTGCAAGCGCTCTTCATACCATCGCTGCCGCTAGGCTCATATATGAAGAAACCCACCCTCTCCTCCAATCTCCGCCTCCCTCCTCTTCCTCGCTCCGTTGCTCCCCTCCCATTCTCTCCGCACAGAGATTCTTTCCGCGCCGCTGAGCGGAACCTTAGGCGCGTGGACGGGCCAAGTCGACGCCAGCGGGCAAGTCTGCCTCGCCGTCTACGAGTAAGTCTCCACGCACTCTCCCTGAACGTTAGCTTATTTCCTTTTTCAGCTTCCCTCCTTAAATTATGCGACTCTCATTCCACCTTTTCTATTCGCCCGTGCGAACCCTGACTGAATCCGTCAGGTCGAACGGCGACTACAACATTTTCTACAGCGTTCTCGCCTCCAGCCCCACCGCGGGCGAACCGACCTTCGCCGGCATTGCGAAAGACGTGGGGCAGGAGAGAATCGTCGCCGTCTTCTTTTCCCCCCCAGGGACCGATGGCCCGTGGGAGGATCTCACTAGTTCCGCGCTTCCCACGCTCCAGAGCAGGAAGACCCTGGGCGACACACCCGCTTCCCTAACAACGTACACCTATGCCCTTAGCAGAACGTGGCTTAAAGCGAGTACGCTGACCACGTTCCAAGGGGACACTTAAAAGCAGCTGGTGGATTCGATTGTAGCGGGGCCGGAAGGGTACTGCACTGGGTTCGGGACGACTGCTGTCATGGGGGGAGCAGCCATGGGGATGTTTCAGGTTCAGCCCGTTGCCACCAAAGCCTAAAAGGCAAACAAGGTAGTGGTGACTCTAGCACGGGTGGATTAGATGATGATGTGTATGGAGGAAATGTATGAAAAGTGTGAAATATGTACGACTACCTGTTGTGACTAAATAAAGCTTTTGATTTTTGAGTGACTCTCAGGGCGTCTTCGTAACCTCGTATCAATCTGACCTCATATCAGGCTCACAATAAAAAATGCTCTAAACCCCGAACCTCTCGCTACTTACCAGGCCAAAAGTACGATCTTGATAGGAGGCCGTAGGAATACGCCCTTACAGGGAAGGCTTGTCCTCCCGTCTCCCTGACTCTCTTTTCCTTGGGCTGCATGCATTAGTTGCGGTAAGCCCCGTCAAGCCATACTGGTTGGTGGAGCGTTCACTGCAGACCACTCCATTGCATGCCAGCCAACAAACATGCTAGCAGCCCGGAGGTGGAAGTGGTGGGCATTACAGGAAAATTGTATGGTTTAGAACCCAGTAGCCCAGACAGGGAAAGAGACCTAGACCAAGCACTCATGCATATGGTTCTTTGATACCTGCCTAAAATGGCTTGAAGGCCGTAAGACCAGAGAGAATTAAGGGTGCAACCAGCTGAACCTTCTCTTTCACCCAAGCATGTGTGACATGTGTGTTTAGACAGACTTATCTCAGGGCATATTAGGGGCAAGGAGGCTTTGACTCTCTTTCAAAGCCAGGATGCTAATCCCCTTTCCACAGGCTGCGTACCAGGTCAGGCCATGATTGCCCGTTTGATCTTTGTTTCAAAACACTCCATGCGTGCTGAATCCGCCTTCCCACACATTACTACGTCACACCATGATTGCCTGCTTGAGCACTTTGTTGCGGTACACACCAAGAGCCCAGATGGGGAAGATGTTGCGATAAGCGGAGTAGCTTATCATGCAGTTGCCGTTGAATACCCCAATGATGTCCTGTCGACGGTCCATTCGAGCACAGGATAAGCAGAGGACAGGGGGAACAATTTGCAGGAGAGGAGATGAATCACAAATAGAAAGGTTGATTGTTCAGATAGTGGTTTCACACTTTCCCACCTCTTCTTGAACGTCCTCTTATTTCCAGTAGGAAATGATTTTTTTCTCCTCTTAGCACCCGTGCTGCTACATGCATGCATGATGCTTTGCCGCAATCGCTAACCAACCCATCTACGTCCACAGCCTTCCACCTCACTCAAATAATCCCTCGTCCCATGTCCTTTATTGAAAACGTTCTGGAACCCCCCCCCCCCCCCCCCCCCCTCCCTCGTTCTGCAATATATATATATATATATATATATATATATATATATATCATTTCTCACTGCTCTGGTTGTGCACGGTGCAGCAGCACACTTGCTGCGTCACTCACTCTCCCCCGCCGTCACTCAACCATCTCTTCGCCCCTCGCCCTTAAACTCAAATCATCGAATCCTACAGCTCTCACCCACCTCCTGGGGAAAGTCTCCATTATCCATCTGGCCATTCGCCAGACGAGCAGCAGTGTGCGGAGCCCTTGTAAGGATCATTCAGAGAGCTCTCCCCACCCCCTCTCCTCGCTTCTCAACCTCAGTACCCACCTCAGTACCCACCTCAGTACCCACCTCAGTACCCACCTCAGTACCCACCTCAGTACCCACCTCAGTACCCACCTCAGTACCCACCTCAGTACCCACCTCAGTACCCACCTCAGTGCCCACCTCAGTACCCAAGCGCTCACTCACCTCCTGGGGAAAGTCCCCATTCTCCTCCTGCCCAATCACCAGCACTCGCGCTGCAGCGTGCAGAGGCCGGGGGTAACGCAGGTGCTGTCACAGGAGCATGCAAGAAGGGAGGAGGGAGGGGGGGGGAAGGGGAGGAAAAGGTGGAGGGAGGAACGAGCCCTTTCTTTATGGGTTCAGCCCCCCGTGCTGCAGCATGCAGAGGCTGGGGGTCGCGCAGGTGCTGCCACGGGAGCATTTGGAAAGGGAAAGTGGGGGGAGGGGAGAGGGATGCGAAGGGGGGTTCGGGGGGGGGGGGGGGGGGGGGGGGGGGTGAAGGTGAAGGCGCATGCCCTGTTCACTTGGTGAGGGCGAGTGGGGCAAGTGCAACAGTACAGCATGGCCTACAGGGCGGATACCACCTCCCCCAGGTGCAGCCTACCTGCTCGGCTTCCATGAGGGCCAGCACGGCCCATGCCGTGTTCAGAAGGTGAGGTTGGGTGGTGCAACTTGGCCTACCGCGCAGATACCACCTCCCCTTTGAAGCAGGTACCACCTCCCCTTTGAAGCAGGTACCACCTCCCCTTTGAATCAGGTACCACCTCCCCTTTGAAGTAGGTACAACCTCCCCTTCGAAGCAGGTACCACCTCCCCTTTGAAGCAGGTTCCACCTCCCCTTTGAAGCAGGTACTACCTCCCCTTCGAAGCAGGTACTGCCTCCCCTTCAAAGCAGGTACCACCTCCCCTTCGAAGCAGATACCACCTCCCCAAGGCTCAGCTTACCATGAGGGCCACCAAGGCCCATGCCGTGTTCACCAGGTGAGGGGACCGGTGCAAGTGCAACCTGGCCTACAAGGCGGATACCACCTCCCCCAGACACACCCAGCCTACCTGCTCGGCTTCCATGAGGGCGAGCATGGCCCACGCTGTGTTCACCAAGTGAGGTCGGTCGCCTCGCAGGTTGACGTATTTCTGCACGTGATGGCAGATGGGGGATAGCCGAGGGAAAAGGGAACAGTTAGTGCAGAGGGGGAGAGAAGAGAGAAGTGGGCAGATGAGAGTGAGTCTGCTGGAGGTCACTAGGTGAGGGCGGTCGCCTGGCAGGTTGACATATTTCTACACGAGATGGGTTCAGGTTAGGTAGGGATATGACGATGCAATATGGGGATACGAGGGTGAAAGCTCATGTGGCACTGGAGAGGGGGCCATTGCATGGCAGATAGGTGGGTGGCAGATAGGTGGGTGGCAGATAGGTGGGTAAAGACGGGGAGGCAAGAAAGACGGGGAGGCAAGGGAGACGGGGAGGCAAGGGAGACGGGGAGGCAAGGGAGATGGGGAGGCAAGGGAGACGGGGAGGCAAGGGAGACGGGGAGGCAAGAGAGACGGGGAGGCAAGGGAGGCGGGGAGGCAGGACGTGGGCAGTGATTCGGTTGGTGCTTGTGTCTCTGCGAATCACCCCTGTGGAGCACACCGATGTGCAGTGTCAGCCAAGGTCCCTCAGAACGAACACCAGTTTTAGAAATGAACTCGCCGTCTCAAGACCAGTCACACGCACGCACGCACCCACCTTTCTCTTGGCTGGACAGGTAGCCCTCCCACCACCCCGCTATAAGCAGTATTGAGAATTCTAAAAGCAGTATTACATTGTCTTGGCTCGACAAGTAGCTCTCCCCCCATCCCCCTGCCGGCAGCTGCTTGTCCAGCAGGAAGCGCACCGGCTTGCGGACGGCATTCGACGTCTCGTAGCGCGCCCCTGCTGCAACCAGCCCTGAGATGCCGAACCATGTGCCGTACGTGAAGCACACGCCCCAGCTGTCGTACCTGCATCAATGGTTCGGGTGGGGAGGAAAGGAGGGGGCTTCAGGGTTTGAGATTGCTGCTACCAGTGCCGCACGAGCGGAAAGTGCAGCTCACGCCCCCCAGCTGTCGCACCGGCATGGATGGTTTGGGTGGGAAATTAGCCCAGGCCAACGTTGAAGTTGCATCTGAAGTGTGGTTGCCCTGCCCTTTCTGGGAAAGGTTATGTCAGTCTACACCTTGTTACCCCCAGATGCGGGGGGGGGAACACGTTGAAGCCTTCATAATTGTGGGACACGCAGCAAGGCACGTTAGAACACCATTGCAGGTTCACTACACCCCTCCACTCCACTCACCACGAGCCATCGTCCCTCTGGATATCCACCAGTAAGCCCCTCGCCTTCCAGATGGCCTGCTCGATGTCATCTGCACGGTACTCCGGATGTGCTCTGGTGAATGCTGTGAGGGCCTGGATGCATGCTGACGTGCACTCCACGTAGCTGCAGCAGGTGGCGGGCGGGCAGGAGTTGTGTGGAGATACGGGGAAGAGAAGAAAAGGGAGTAGAGCAGGGATGGAAGCAGGGAAAAGGGCGGTCAGAATGTCATCTGCGCGCTACTCCTGTTGCGCTCTCGTGAACGCTGTTAAGGGTTGCACCGATGCTGATGTGCACTCCATGCAGCAAAAGGGGCGGGAGTTGTAGGGAGCGAGCAACAGGAAGGAAAGGGGTTGGACTGGAATGTCATTAGCCCGGCGAGTGCGCTCTCCTGAACGCTGTGAGGGCCTGGAAGAAACGAACAACAACAAGAGACTTTTCATGTTGGGTTGGATAGGACGACTGAGTGGTAATCCGGTAACTGGAGGGTGGGAGATGTGTGAGGATGGTAGGATGGAGCAAATGGAATGACAGAGAGTTTGGTGTTTGGAGGGGGTATGGGAAGGGATTGGGTGGTGATGGTGGGGCATGCTGAATAGGTGGGTGGTGGTGGTTGCACAAGCAAGCCCATTGGTTCGACGTACCGCAGGGTTAATGGCGTCCACTGTGGCGAGCATCTCTCCCAGCAGGTCCACTGTGCTGCGCGCATTCACCAGGTCGGCCGCACTGTGGGTGGGAGAATGACACAGGGCGAGGCGAGTCCATGCAGCCTCAGAACAATGAACAGAGCCCAGTAGCCTTCTTCCCACAAGCACACGTCAGCATCCCTCCCAGAAGGTCCACTGTGCTGCGCGCATTCACCAGGTCGGCCGCCCTGTTGGTGCACTCCCCACCTCAGCACTCACGTCATTGTGGTTGCAGTCGTGGCCTGCAGCAAACGCGGGGGGGGAAGAGCATGCCCATGCGCTGCGAGAAGAGGGAGGGACAGTGGTGGTGGGGTGATGGGGGGAGGGGGAAGAGGAATTTGACAGGTTGGGTGGGGTGGGGCATGGGCTGAACTGAATCATTTTGAGGCTCCGCAGAAAATGTTTCTAGGCGCGTCAGAAGTTGACAAGTTGAGTGTGGCAGCATGAATGAGCTGAACTGAAAGTGACAACCGCCGGCCCCAAAGCACAATCACCACATGCCGTGCTCCCTGCCCCCTGCCCCCTGCTTCCTCCCCCCCCCCCCCCCCTTCCCCCCTGCCCCCTGTCCCCCAACCCTATCCCCATCCCCCCCCCCCCCTCACTCCCCCCCCCACCTTGAGCTCATCATACGCCAAAAAGAACTGCGCGGGGCGTCCGCCCGCCCCTCCAAACACCTCCTGCCACACGTCAAGCAGCTCTAATATGCGCATTCGTACCTCCTCGTCGCACTGGATTGGGAGAGAAAAGGGGGGAGGATGGGGGTTGGGAAAGTGGGTACATAGTAGCTAGCAGCCTTAATCCGAACGCCTCCTGCCACACGTCCAGCAGCTCTAGGATGGGGAGGGGGGGGGGAAGGAGGGGTGTGGGTGTTTGGGGTCACAAGTTGGGTTGGCAGGGAAGGGAGGGAGAACGGGGAATGGTATAGATTAAGATCGCCAAGTAAACACCCTTTCAAACGCCTCATGCCAACATGAACGTTCTTGCAGCTCCAACACGCGCATTTGCACGTAATGAGTTTGTTTTTGAGTCGACTCAAAAACGTCCAGCAGCTCCCAAGACGCGCATTTGCACTTCCGTGTCACACTGATGAGGGGGGCTATGGGGGAAGGGAAGGAATGGGGATGGGCAATGAACGGAGCAGAGGCGAGCAGGGATTGGAGGTATGGAGGAACTGGTGAAGAAGAACGGAGCAGAGCAGGGCAGGGCAGGGCAGGGCAGGGCAGGGCAGGGCAGGGCAGGGCAGGGCAGAGCAGGGCAGAGCTGAGCGGAGCGGAGCGGAGCAGAGCAGAGCAGGGCCTCCCAGATGGGGAAGATGTTGAGATAAGCGGAGTAGCTTATCATGCAGTTGCCGTTGAACACCCCGATGATATCCTACAGAGGAGAGGATCAAATAAAGTGCATGATAAGCAGAGGGACAGGGGCAACGATTGTGGAGAAGAGAAGGTGAATCACGATAACAGGTAAGCTGACTGCGCAAATTGTGGTTTCACACTCTCCCCGCCCCACACTCTCCCCACCTCTCATCTTCCTACATCCTCTTAATATTTCCGGCGAGCAGTGAAGTGTTTTTCTCCCCATTGATGAGCACTGGTGCTGCTGTGTGCGTGCATACATACATGGATGGTGCTTTGAGGCAATTGTTACCCAACCCATCTCCTCCCCCCTCACACGTTCTGTGAAAAGGTCCTCTATCACTGCTTTACAGATGTTGTTGGGCAATTCTCACACAACAACTCTCACTGCTCTGCTCGTGCACGGTGCCGCAGCGCAGCGCACTCACTCTGTCACTCCTTCCCCACCCCCTCAGTTGAGTCACACCACCCTCTGCTCGCCTCTCACCCTTGGCTCAAATCCTCAAACCCCACAGCTCTCCCTCACCGCCTGAGTCACAGAGGTGTCGAGGGATATGAGTGAGTGTGGACACGCGGTGCACGTAGGCCGTGCAGTTCTTGATCAGCGTCTCCAGCAGCTGAAGAATGGGATTCGATGGCGCCATGCATAGGTGCATAGCGGTGGACAGGGACGCACAGGGACAGACAGCGGTGCACAGGGGTGGAAAGGGGCAGACGGAGGCGCACAGCAGGGGACAACACGTGGGCGCACATGGGCGCACATGGGCGTGTACGGGGGTGGATATAGTATGGAGTACATGGAACGACTCTCGGAGGAGCTGATGCAGGTGGCGTCGCAACATGAATACATACTCCGCTGTTCTGGTTGCAGGAATCGATCAGGCATGCGACCTGCACAGCGGAGTATGTATTCACATTACCACATGTGGGGCATGGCCCGCATGCAAAGAAATGTACGTGCGTGAGTTTTTGATAAAAACGGGACAGCAGCAGTTAACCAAGAGCAGTTCGAGCCAGCCCCGCGAGCGGTGAACGCACAGTGAGCGGTGAACGCACAGTGAGCGGTGAACGCACAGTGAGCGGTGAACGCACAGTGAGCGGTGAACGCACAGTGAGCGGTGAACGCACAGTGAGCGGTGAACGCACAGTGAGCGCGAGGAGCTGCGTCTTCCTGTTCTTGCTGCCGATGCGCTTCCTCACTGCCCTCACCACATCCTTCACTTGCCTGCCATGCAGGTCACGCAATGACACAAGGAAGGAAGGTGTTAAGAAGTTGAGAGGACTTAGAAACGCTCAGCCTTCGACACACTGATCACACCAAATACGCTTACCCGGAGCGCTCGCATGAGCGCACGGATAAAAGACGTCTTTAAGCAGCTCATCCGGAGCTGGCGTCTCCAACTCACCCGGAGCTGGCGTTAAGGAGGTCGCACAGCTGCATGTTGAGCTAGAGTTGAGCATGTGACCCGACCCGACCCGACCCGACCCGATTTGGCCGGTCCACACGGGCCCTCGGGTCGGGTCGGGTCGGGCCGGGCTCGGGCCACAATCGTGAAAGAGGTGGCCCGACCCGGGCCTACTGACTCGGGTCAAAGGTGACCCGAGTTCGGGTCGGGGCGGGTCGGGCCAGGCAGACCCGCCCCCTTAGAGGGAGGGTTGGGGTGCTCATCATGACTTGTACAATTTCTCTGTTACACTTGTTATTAATATACATATTTAAAGCATTGTTCTTCAACCACTTGAACGTGTGATGGTTTCAAAATGTGTAGATCACTAGCTATGACATGTACAATAACCTACTGGTTGATTCACAGTCGAGACATCAAGAAAAAATAGTGCGATTGGGCTTCCCATTGGGTTCGCCACAACAATTGCAATAAGTTCATGCAAACTATAAATATGTCTGCTAATAAAACCCCCAAAGCTGCAACCGTCAATGCAAGCTGTAGCACGTCCAAGGAGGTCTCTAATAAATATGACGGTGCAATACCTCGACTGTCACAACAACAAAGACACCGCAGCAACTCCCCCCGAGCAACCGTCTCTCACAACCCCAGCTGCTCTGCCTCAAGGCACAGCTGCGCCATCGTGGTCCTAGTGCCACCACGAACCTCAAGCCTCTGACCAGGGTGGTGATCCTGCCAAGTCTTGATCATCATGGCCGCACGCATCTGCTGTGGGCTCAGACGGTGCCGCTGCCACTAGATGATGTTCCTGCTCTGACTGAAGGCTCTCTCACTCACTGCAGACGTGGCGGGGATACCCAAATAATTGCGAGCCATGGCCCTAAGCCCGGGCAGCTGCAGCTCCCTCCCGCGCCAGTACGCTAAGACGCACCCACCCTCCTGCCTCGCCTCAGCTAAATACTGGTCCACCTCGTCCTGTGCCTGCACCCCCTCCTCTGCCTCCATCTCTGCCAACTCTACGAACAGCCTAGCCTGAAAGTCCAGCACGCCACGCAACCTGGCCCCCCTGCGCCCTGCAGCCCTGCTCCTCGCTACGCCCTCCCCCGTCACTCCCCTAGTGCTTGTAACCTCCCCCCCAAGGCGTGCCTCTGCCGCTGCACGGGCAGCTGTCTGGTAGGTTGGAAGGCGCTCGCGTACGAGCACCTTCACCCTCTCCTCACTCAGGTCGAGTGTCCTGGCACCCCTGGCATGCCCCCCCGCCTCTACCACAATGGGCGCACTAGTCCTCGCCCCTCGGGCCCCGAGCCTGAAGGTTGCCGTCTTGAGCCGAGGATCGAGGAAGGTGGCAATCGCACACTCCTCGCTCACCCGGCCCATGTGGCGCTCCAGCTTGCTCAAGGCCTGGCCCGAGAGGTCCTTGCACAGCTGCGAGACGTCTGGCGAATATTTGTTCCCCTCAAGAATATCCAGGAGCATGTTGTACTGCGGCACGACCGCTCCCATGGTGGGGTACAAAGACCCCTCCACGAACAGGGTGATGCTGTCAAATGGCTCGAGGAAAGCCCGCAGCTCGTTGAGAGCTGTCCAGTGGGCATCTGACAGCCTGATCTCTGCCCATGCCGTGCGTGTGGCCTTCGTGATGTTTGGCTGAGAGGGGGAGAGAGGGAAGGTATGGAAAGTGATTTGGTTGGAGTGGAGATGACATTGGGGAAGTACATGGTGATGGGATGGGGTTGGGAAGAGTTGAGAGGCCACATGGCATGGATGCCACAACCATTCGATATAAGAACATGCAAGCCAAAGTGGTGAAGAGATGAAATGGAGGTGACATTGGGGTAGTACATGGTGACATTGGGATCGGATTGGGAAGCCTTGAGAGCCCACAAGGCAGCTTGGCCCAACCATTCGATATAAGTACATACACCCCGAAGTGGTATAGAGAGATGAACTATATCTCACATGAGCACAGTACATGGTGACCTGATGATAATCCCATACTTACGATAGAGGACTCATCGAAGTACATCGTGAGCGGAATGGACAGCTCACACCCCCTCACCACCATCTCCAGCGTGGAACCCCAGCGCGTGTCCGAGTCAACGATCAGGCGCAAGTCGGTAGGTCTCTTGCGCGCACTGCTGCCCCCCTTTGCCTGCGTCGCTCCCCCCTCTGCAGTGCCCCCCTCTGCCTGCCTCTCCCCCCCCTCTTCCGCCCCCTCCCCTGCCTGGGTCGCCGCAAGGGTCGCAGCATACTGCTTCTGGATGTCAAAAAAGCGCTCCGACTGCTGCACCGACCACCCGATGTAGCTAGCCACAGCTCGCAACCTCCAGAGCGCCTCGGCCACCGACTCAACCTTGAGTGCGTACTGCGCTGCAAGGTTCAAGATGTGGGCCACGCACCTGGAGGGGAGGGCAAGCAATGCCATAGAGAAATGGCAATGATCAACCATGGTATGGGGTTCAGGTGGGTACTTTTCATTACCCGATATGCTCATGGACACTAGTAGCAAGAGCGGATGGCACTTACTTGAAGTGCCGAGACAGGGACATGACGGCGGGGTCACGCGGACGTGACCCCAGTGTGTCGTCAGGGACGCCGGCCAACAAACGAACCGCCCGGTTGTTGTTCTCGGCGTTGTCCGTCGTCACGCCGAAAAACTCACCACCACCCAATGCCCACTCCCCTATGACCTCCTTCAGCTCGGTCGCTATCTTATCCCCCGTGTGGCGGCCCTCCAGCGGCCTGAAGTCGATCACCATCTGCTGCAGCTGGAAGTCCGAGGTGACTCGGTGAGCAGTCACCACCATGAAAACGACGTTGTTCTCACTGGTCCATATGTCAGTGGTGAGTGTCACCCGCCCCGCCAGACCGTCGCCTGTCAACAGCTGTCGAAGCTGAGCCTTAGCCGTCTCGGCTGCAGACAGCATATCCCGCGCAAGGCGGAAACGTGTGCCGAGATGCTGCGCCGCGTCCGGGTTAAGCAGGGCCACGAAGTCATGAAACTGCCATGAGGAGGGTAACAAACATGGTAAGGAGTGAAAGAAAAGAATGGTGGTAGGATATTGCGTACAGCTTGTCAATGTATACTCGATCGTGCGTGAGTACAAAAGAAAATGCGCACAGTGCTTACCGCGGGCCTGTCGACCGAACGGAACGACATGTCAAGGCTGGTGAACAGCATCACCAAGGCCTCGCGCAGCTGCCGCTCTCCAACCCGAGTCGTGACATACTGATCGATGGTACCCTGCCTACCCCCCCCAACGACGGCTCCTCCGGTCAACCCACTCGGCCCGGCCCCCGTCTCGGCTGCCGGAACGTCAGGCCATGTGGCAGCGTGCTCCCACGGCCACTTAGTCTTATCCGGTACTGTAGGTCCCCAACCACCATCCGGGAAAACAAGCCCATCAGACTTGTTTTGGTCCAGAAAGCGACGGACCCAGATCTGGAGGCTAGGATAGTGCGCCCTCTTCAAATGCCTGGCCCCCGGGCTCGTGTTGCCTAAACGCCAACTAATCAACGTGTTGCACGTAAGGCATCGCCATGCATCGTTGTTCAGCGCCCCAAACATGCCTTTCACCAAGCCCGACTCTCTCCTACTTAGAGCGCTCTCCACGATAGGGTCCAGGTCCTTTTCGGTCGGCAGCTGGTTGGCCTCCCGCATTGCATTGATAGAAGCCCAGGAAATACCAACGCGGCGTGGTCCAGCAGTGGGCGCAGCAGCAGCAGCAGCAGCAGCAGTAGCGCGAGGGCGTCCGGAAGCGTGAGGTTGTGCAGCAGCAGCAGCAGTAGTAGCGGGCGGACGCCCAGCAGCAGCAGGAGCCGCAGCAGCTGCGGTAGCAGCAACAGTAGTGGCAGCAGCAGGCGCACCAGCAGCTAGAGCAGACACGGCAGTAGGTACAGCACCTTCACCCACACGTGCTCTCTTCTGTCCCACACGCCCCCCCCCCCCACCCTCGCCACCGCTATCACCGTCACTCGCAGCGCCAGCATCCGCATTACCCGGCACCCAAGTCGGGTCGCGACGTTCCTCAGGCGACTGCTGCTCAAAAGCACGCAGGTCGTCCATTGCCTTCTGCCATCGCTGCTCCTCCGAAGCCCGCCGCGCCGCAATGCCCTCTTCATGGGTCACAGGGTCAGCACTAGGGGAGAGCTGGCCCAATTGGAAACCCTCCCCGCCAAAGGATGTGACTCCGATGGCCGCGAGAGAAAACCCTTGAATCCGCGTGGAGCTCGACGGATCGCCGTCCGTGCCAGACATGGTTCGCGCCTACAATCGCTCCTTCACGGAATGAACCGAGACGTGTGCTCGCGGATTCCCCGTCACGGTGCAAGCGGGTGACGCTAAACCTACACGAAATGGTGCAGCAGGTGCCGGTAAATGCGTCTACTAAAGAGGCAATGCCACGGTAGAAGTGTGCCCGATGGAAAGTAGAGGATGCCCTTGAATCTGGGAACCCTAAGAATTACTAATCTGACCAGCGCGAAATGTACTAAGTGCAGCCAAAATCGTATATATAAGAATGTAAATAACAGTGTGTGAAATCGCCGGGTGATGCCTAAGGTAGGTGGTAGTTTAGTGAGGGGTAATTACGAAGACTCTAAGGCTAGGGGCTGCTGCTGGCGTGGCGAGGGTGGCAAATGTTAATCGGAGGGGAAGAAATCCCCTCGATCGATTTACATTCGGGCTAGGGTTTCGGCCCTAGCCCTGTCGAAATCGGGTCGCGCGCCTGGCCCGACCCGATTACGACATTTCCAGCCCGAAATCGGGTCAGGTCAGGCCCGACCCGAAACCCGGCTCGGCCCGACCCGAAATGGGCCCCCGGGTCGGGTCTTATCCCGGGTCGGGTCGGGTCGGCCCAACCGGGGCAGGGATCCAGAAACTTTGGCCCGACCCGGGCAAAACGACGGGTCAGGTCGGGTCGGCCCGACCCGAGCGGGGCTCATGCTCAGCTCTATGTTGAGCGTCCAATCTGGGCTCGCCAACAGGTCGCTCGTCGCCTTGTCCACCAGCTGCACCGCCGTCGATTGCGACGACGAAAACGTGATGGCTCTCGCTCGCTTGATCGCTCGCTCGCTCGCTTGATCGGTCGCTCTCGCTCGTTAGATCGCACGCTCGTTGTTTGCTTCCTCGATCTCGCGTGTTCGCTTGCTTCCTTGCCGCTGCAAAGAAGGGAGACAAACGTTTGAAACGCAGGGACGGAAGGGCTCGAAGACGCCAAAAGCGGTCGCTTTGACCAGCGGCGGTACGGGCGCCCACTGCGACGAGGAAGGCACGGTGATAGCTCCGTAGCTCGCTGCCATGCCACCGCGACTGCCAGGTATTCGCTCAGTGGGAAGTACATGTTTCTAGTTTTTGTAATAGGCGGGGAAAGCGGAACGATGTGGAAGGGAAGGAACCGCAGAACGATGTGTAAGATCGTCCAAAACGGAACGCATTAAACAGAGGTTCCGTTCAGTGGGGTGACGGAATACGAGCGCCTTGAAGTGGTGGAAAAATAAAAGCGGTGATAACCAAATCGGCTTCCATGCTTACTGTAGCGTTCAGGCGAGAACGACCAGAAAGCAGAGCGAAATTATGTCATTCTCGTGAAGTAGCGCCACATGCCAGCGGCGAGCAATGACCGCTGTAGAAATAGGAACGTGAACGCCGCTAACAGACCTAGACACCTACTGTGGATAGATGACTGGAAAAAGCAGAGAGCAACTGTTTGCCTATGAGAGCGCACAAGGCAATTTACATGGCAAATTTGCAGTGAGGCTCGATATAAGGTGAGCGCTTGTCAGGCCCTAATTCGTTTCCAGTTCAAGAATCATTTTATAGACTGGTGGGTGGCGGTTCAACGCGGTGGAGCAGGCAAACCGCTCGAGAGCGCACAACACCTTTTCCCACCTTTTTCCTGCCGCTGGTGAGGGCGTGTCCCCTACCTCGAACGATCGCGAGATCGATGTGAAAAACCGATCGGGCACACCGATCGCAGGATTGGGGCGGGATTGGTAGGAGGTGACAATCGCGGATCGATCTCGAGCCCAGGGTGACAGGATCGAGAATTCAAGGGGGAAAAAACTCTCAATCCTACAAAAGCCGAGATCGGTGTGGCCACGAAGGCACATCGATCGTCGTTAGCGGAGGTGACAAGATCGTTGGGCCCGAGTTCCTTTAAGTTCGCTAGCCATCTCAAAATTTGGTTACCTAGTGAATTGCGACACTGTACCTGTCCCTCGGTCGATCGAGGGCAGGATCGATTGAGGGAGGGGACGCGCCCTAAAATATTAGCGAGGCAGGACAGCACAGAAAGGTGGAGCTTGTAATGAGGGGCTGCCCATAGCGACAGATTCGGCTGGTGTCGTCCCTGGCCAGGGGGGAGAGGAAGGCGGAGGTTGGGCACGGCGGATGAGCACAGAAGTTGCTGCGCGGAACCACTGACTATTTTGTGGGCTTGGTCAAAGCAGCGGTTGTCGTACCGCGCGCGCTCCATTCGCGCTGGCAGGAGGGGTAAGAACACCCTGACGAGATTTGAATTCCCTTTACAAAGAAAATCTACATCCTGGAAAAAGAACTCTGGCTCATCAGTGTTGCTAAAATAGACATCCTGATATTTCAAGGTAAACCAATCTCTAAAAAAAACCCAGAGACATAAGTTTGGTAAAAAAAAAAAAATACAGTTCTTTTCAATGTAGCAAAGAAAATAACATCGATAGAAATAGGCCTTCTTGGGAAATACGTGATCAAGCGTTTATTTGAGTGATCTTGGCTATAATTGCGGCAATTTCAGGGTGAATTTGAACCTGGAAGCTTAAAAAACGATCAGCCATAAGCTTTTGGTAATGGAAGCGGCAATCTTTATCTATGAGAGGGCTGAAAAAAGGCATCGATTAAGTGAAATCAGTGGCCGTATAACGGCGAGTACTGAATCGAACATCCAAAATTCTCCTGGCTTCTCCTAGCTTCTCCTGGTGCGGCATCTGCGCGTTGACCAAGCTGACTGCATTGCATTGCACGCAAATCCCGCCAGGGCAGACGTGACTACGTGGAATGGCGCCACGACAATTCCACTGCATCACCTGAATCTCTCTTTTTTGGGGGGTAACTGATTCCGTGCTCTGCGGCGACGATTTGGGGCATCGACTGTCTGGGCAAAACGAAATTAAAAAATGATGCTCCGACAGGTATGGCCATAACGTAAAAAACTAATGATTATTGTCCGTCGAAAATATATCCCCCAAACCTCGTCACTGTTTCTCACGGGCACTAGAAAAACAATTCTGGTGGAGGCTTGTGGTTTGCCTTCATTGCGGTGGACATTTTTTTTCTACTGTACCTTCGAAGCGTCACACGAGCAAGGATCCAGCCGTGGTGGCGTCCTTCCTTTCCCGCCAGGTAACCCGTCGAATCCGTCTATCTGAAGTCAGCAGCATCTACTGGTACCTGACCGTCGCCTCGGCAGCAATCTGACTGCAGGAAGCGTATTATCCAGGTTTCCCGCAGCGCGAATGTGTTGAAGGTGTAATTCCGAGGAACCATGATTTCACCGAGGCGTAACATTTGTCAACCGATTGGTCATTTCACCGAACCGTTCTGAAACAGTCTGTAACCTTCTCGAGAAGTGACCACCATTCCACGCACTGTAAGCGCACCTCGTCGCGACCCATAAATAGCACCCCATTAGTCATTGAAAATACCAAGTCATTCAGTTCGTTTACTCCTCCATAGAGTAGCAGCGTCAGAACAAACTTCATCACCTCCTCTCTCTCAAATCTCGGTTCACCAGCACCGGAATCAGTCTGCGATGGAGCTTCAGCGCTTCGCCGGCTTGGCGATCTGTCTCTTAGTCGCCACCGCGAGCTTCTGTGAGTTCGCATTCTACGCGCTCTATCTTATACACATCCCATAGCCAGCCGCAAATCTTCCATCCGTTGCAAATGATTCTGCTTCAAATTCTAATTCTCCACGTGGTTCCCGTCTGCTGCGCAGCGACCACGATGGCGCAAGCCCCGACGGACAGCCCGTGCACGCTGCCCAAGCCCGACCAGGCTGAAGCTCTCGGGACTCTGACTGGTGAGAGCTCATCTGACACTCTCGAAATTCCCGTAACCGAGGCTGGTCGCCAAGTCGCGCAGGTAGCATCTCCTTCATACCATCGCAAGCCGTTGCAAGCGCTCTTCATACCATCGCTGCCGCTAGGCTCATATATGAAGAAAACCACCCTCTCCTCCAATCTCCGCCTCCCTCCTCTTCCTCGCTCCGTTGCTCCCCTCCCATTCTCTCCGCACAGAGATTCTTTCCGCGCCGCTGAGCGGAACCTTAGGCGCGTGGACGGGCCAAGTCGGCGCCAGCGGGCAAGTCTGCCTCGCCGTCTACGAGTAAGTCTCCACGCACTCTCCCTGAACGTTAGCTTATTTCCTTTTTCAGCTTCCCTCCTTAAATTATGCGACTCTCATTCCACCTTTTCTATTCGCCCGTGCGAACCCTGACTGAATCCGTCAGGTCGAACGGAGACTACAACATTTTCTACAGCGTTCTCGCCTCCAGCCCCACCGCGGGCGAACCGACCTTCGCCGGCATTGCTAAAGACGTGGGGCAGGAGAGAATCGTCGCCGTCTTCTTTTCCCCCCCAGGGACCGATGGCCCGTGGGAGGATCTCACTAGTTCCGCGCTTCCCACGCTCCAGAGCAGGAAGACCCTGGGCGACACACCCGCTTCCCTAACAACGTACACCTATGCCCTTAGCGGAACGTGGCTTAAAGCGAGTACGCTGACCACGTTCCAAGGGGACACTTACAAGCAGCTGGTGGATTCGATTGTAGCGGGGCCGGAAGGGTACTGCACTGGGTTCGGGACGACTGCTGTCATGGGGGGAGCAGCCATGGGGATGTTTCAGGTTCAGCCCGTTGCCACCAAAGCCTAAAAGGCAAACAAGGTAGTGGTGACTCTAGCACGGGTGGATTAGATGATGATGTGTATGGAGGAAATGTATGAAAAGTGTGAAATATGTACGACTACCTGTTGTGACTAAATAAAGCTTCTGATTTTTGAGTGACTCTCAGGGCGTCTTCGTAACCTCGTATCAATCTGACCTCATATCAGGCTCACAATAAAAAATGCTCTAAACCCCGAACCTCTCGCTACTTACCAGGCCAAAAGTACGATCTTGATAGGAGGCCGTAGGAATACGCCCTTACAGGGAAGGCTTGTCCTCCCGTCTCCCTGACTCTCTTTTCCTTGGGCTGCATGCATTAGTTGCGGTAAGCCCCGTCAAGCCATACTGGTTGGTGGAGCGTTCACTGCAGACCACTCCATTGCATGCCAGCCAACAAACATGCTAGCAGCCCGGAGGTGGAAGTGGTGGGCATTACAGGAAAATTGTATGGTTTAGAACCCAGTAGCCCAGACAGGGAAAGAGACCTAGACCAAGCACTCATGCATATGGTTCTTTGATACCTGCCTAAAATGGCTTGAAGGCCGTAAGACCAGAGAGAATTAAGGGTGCAACCAGCTGAACCTTCTCTTTCACCCAAGCATGTGTGACATGTGTGTTTAGACAGACTTATCTCAGGGCATATTAGGGGCAAGGAGGCTTTGACTCTCTTTCAAAGCCAGGATGCTAAACCCCTTTCCACAGGCTGCGTATCAGGTCAGGCCATGATTGCCTGTTTGATCTTTGTTTCAGTACACTCCATGCGTGCTGAATCCGCCTTCCCACACATTACGTCACACCATGATTGCCTGCTTGAGCACTTTGTTGCGGTACACACCAAGAGCCCAGATGGGGAAGATGTTGCGATAAGCGGAGTAGCTTATCATGCAGTTGCCGTTGAATACCCCAATGATGTCCTGTCGACGGTCCATTCGAGCACAGGATAAGCAGAGGACAGGGGGAACAATTTGCAGGAGAGGAGATGAATCACAAGTAGAAAGGTTGATTGTTCAGATAGTGGTTTCACACTTTCCCACCTCTTCTTGAACGTCCTCTTATCTCCAGTAGGAAATGATTTTTTTCTCCTCTTAGCACCCGTGCTGCTACATGCATGCATGATGCTTTGCCGCAATCGCTAACCAACCCATCTACGTCCACAGCCTTCCACCTCACTCAAATAATCCCTCGTCCCATGTCCTTTATTGAAAACGTTCTGGAACTCCCCTCCCTCCCCCCCCCTCCCTCGTTCTGCAATATATATATATATATATCATTTCTCACTGCTCTGGTTGTGCACGGTGCAGCAGCACACTTGCTGCGTCACTCACTCTCCCCCGCCGTCACTCAACCATCTCTTCGCCCCTCGCCCTTAAACTCGAATCATCGAATCCTACAGCTCTCACCCACCTCCTGGGGAAAGTCTCCATTATCCATCTGGCCATTCGCCAGACGAGCAGCAGTGTGCGGAGCCCTTGTAAGGATCATTCAGAGAGCTCTCCCCACCCCCTCTCCTCACTTCTCAACCTCAGTACCCACCTCAGTACCCACCTCAGTACCCACCTCAGTACCCACCTCAGTACCCACCTCAGTGCCCACCTCAGTACCCACCTCAGTGCCCACCTCAGTACCCAAGCGCTCACTCACCTCCTGGGGAAAGTCCCCATTCTCCTCCTGCCCAATCACCAACACCCGCGCTGCAGCGTGCAAAGGCCGGGGGTAACGCAGGTGCTGTCACAGGAGCATGCAAGAAGGGAGGAGGGAGGGGGGGGGAAGGGGAGGAAAAGGTGGAGGGAGGAACGAGCCCTTTCTTTATGGGTTCAGCCCCCCGTGCTGCAGCATGCAGAGGCTGGGGGTCGCGCAGGTGCTGCCACGGGAGCATTTGGAAAGGGAAAGTGGGGGGAGGGGAGAGGGATGCGAAGGGGGGTTCGGGGGGGGGGGGGGGGGGGGGGTGAAGGTGAAGGCGCATGCCCTGTTCACTTGGTGAGGGCGAGTGGGGCAAGTGCAACAGTACAGCATGGCCTACAGGGCGGATACCACCTCCCCCAGGTGCAGCCTACCTGCTCGGCTTCCATGAGGGCCAGCACGGCCCATGCCGTGTTCAGAAGGTGAGGTTGGGTGGTGCAACTTGGCCTACCGCGCAGATACCACCTCCCCTTTGAAGCAGGTACCACCTCCCCTTTGAAGCAGGTACCACCTCCCCTTTGAATCAGGTACCACCTCCCCTTTGAAGTAGGTACAACCTCCCCTTCGAAGCAGGTACCACCTCCCCTTTGAAGCAGGTTCCACCTCCCCTTTGAAGCAGGTACTACCTCCCCTTCGAAGCAGGTACTGCCTCCCCTTCAAAGCAGGTACCACCTCCCCTTCGAAGCAGATACCACCTCCCCAAGGCTCAGCTTACCATGAGGGCCAGCAAGGCCCATGCCGTGTTCACCAGGTGAGGGGACCGGTGCAAGTGCAACCTGGCCTACAAGGCGGATACCACCTCCCCCAGACACACCCAGCCTACCTGCTCGGCTTCCATGAGGGCGAGCATGGCCCACGCTGTGTTCACCAAGTGAGGTCGGTCGCCTGGCAGGTTGACGTATTTCTGCACGTGATGGCAGATGGGGGATAGCCGAGGGAAAAGGGAACAGTTAGTGCAGAGGGGGAGAGAAGAGAGAAGTGGGCAGATGAGAGTGAGTCTGTTGGAGGTCACTAGGTGAGGGCGGTCGCCTGGCAGGTTGACATATTTCTGCACGAGATGGGTTCAGGTTAGGTAGGGATATGACGATGCAATATGGGGATACGAGGGTGAAAGCTCATGTGGCACTGGAGAGGGGGCCATTGCATGGCAGATAGGTGGGTGGCAGATAGGTGGGTGGCAGATAGGTGGGTAAAGACGGGGAGGCAAGAAAGACGGGGAGGCAAGGGAGACGGGGAGGCAAGGGAGACGGGGAGGCAAGGGAGACGGGGAGGCAAGGGAGACGGGGAGGCAAGGGAGACGGGGAGGCAAGAGAGATGGGGAGGCAAGGGAGGCGGGGAGGCAGGACGTGGGCAGTGATTCGGTTGGTGCTTGTGTCTCTGCGAATCACCCCTGTGGAGCACACCGATGTGCAGTGTCAGCCAAGGTCCCTAAGAACGAACACCAGTTTTAGAAACGAACTCGCCGTCTCAAGACCAGTCACACGCACGCACGCACCCACCTTTCTCTTGGCTGGACAGGTAGCCCTCCCACCACCCCGCTATAAGCAGTATTGAGAATTCTAAAAGCAGTATTACATTGTCTTGGCTCGACAAGTAGCCCTCCCCCCATCCCCCAGCCGGCAGCTGCTTGTCCAGCAGGAAGCGCACCGGCTTGCGGACGGCATTCGACATCTCGTAGCGCGCCCCTGCTGCCACCACCCTGAGATGCTGAACCATGTGCCGTACGTGAAGCACACGCCCCAGCTGTCGTACCTGCATCAATGGTTCGGGTGGGGAGGAAAGGAGGGGGCTTCAGGGTTTGAGATTGCTGCTACCAGTGCCGCACGAGCGGAAAGTGCAGCTCACGCCCCCCAGCTGTCGCACCGGCATGGATGGTTTGGGTGGGAAATTAGCCCAGGCCAACGTTGAAGTTGCATCTGAAGTGTGGTTGCCCTGCCCTTTCTGGGAAAGGTTCTGTCAGTCTACACCTCGTTACCCCCAGATGCGGGGGGGGGAACACGTTGAAGCCTTCATAATTGTGGGACACGCAGCAAGGCACGTTAGAACACCATTGCAGGTTCACTACACCCCTCCACTCCACTCACCACGAGCCATCGTCCCTCTGGATATCCACCAGAAAGCCCCTCGCCTTCCAGATGGCCTGCTCGATGTCATCTGCACGGTACTCCGGATGTGCTCTGGTGAATGCTGTGAGGGCCTGGATGCATGCTGACGTGCACTCCACGTAGCTGCAGCAGGTGGCGGGCGGGCAGGAGTTGTGTGGAGATACGGGGAAGAGAAGAAAAGGGAGTAGAGCAGGGATGGAAGCAGGGAAAAGGGCGGTCAGAATGTCATCTGCACGCAACTCCTGTTGCGCTCTCGTGAACGCTGTTAAGGGTTGCACCGATGCTGATGTGCACTCCATGCAGCAAAAGGGGCGGGAGTTGTAGGGAGCGAGCAACAGGAAGGAAAGGGGTTGGACTGGAATGTCATTAGCCCGGCGAGTGCGCTCTCCTGAATGCTGTGAGGGCCTGGAAGAAACGAACAACAACAAGAGACTTTTCATGTTGGGTTGGATAGGACGACTGAGTGGTAATCCGGTAACTGGAGGGTGGGAGATGTGTGAGGATGGTAGGATGGAGCAAATGGAATGACAGAGAGTTTGGTGTTTGGAGGGGGTATGGGAAGGGATTGGGTGGTGATGGTGGGGCATGCTGAATAGGTGGGTGGTGGTGGTTGCACAAGCAAGCCCATTGGTTGGACGTACCGCAGGGTTAATGGCGTCCACTGTGGCGAGCATCTCTCCCAGCAGGTCCACTGTGCTGCGCGCATTCACCAGGTCAGCCGCACTGTGGGTGGGAGAATGACACAGGGCGAGGCGAGTCCATGCAGCCTCAGAACAATGAACAGAGCCCAGTAGCCTTCTCCCCACAAGCACACGTCAGCATCCCTCCCAGAAGGTCCACTGTGCTGCGCGCATTCACCAGGTCGGCCGCCCTGTTGGTGCACTCCCCACCTCAGCACTCACGTCATTGTGGTTGCAGTCGTGGCCTGCAGCAAACGCGGGGGGGGAAGGGCATGCCCATGCGCTGCGAGAAGAGGGAGGGGCAGTGGTGGTGGGGTGATGGGGGGAGGGGGAAGAGGAATTTGACAGGTTGGGTGGGGTGGGGCATGGGCTGAACTGAATCATTTTGAGGCTCCGCAGAAAATGTTTCTAGGCGCGTCAGAAGTTGACAAGTTGAGTGTGGCAGCATGAATGAGCTGAACTGAAAGTGACAACCGCCGGCCCCAAAACACAATCACCACATGCCGTGCTCCCTGCCCCCTGCCCCCTGCTTCCTGCTTCCTCCCCCCCCCCCCCCCCTGCCCCCCTGCCCCCTGTCCCCCAACCCTATCCCCATCCCCCCCCCCCCCTCACTCCCCCCCCCACCTTGAGCTCATCATACGCCAAAAAGAACTGCGCGGGGCGTCCGCCCGCCCCTCCAAACGCCTCCTGCCACACGTCCAGCAGCTCTAATATGTGCAATCGTACCTCCGTGTCGCACTGGATTGGGAGAGAAAAGGGGGGAGGATGGGGGTTGGGAAAGTGGGTACATAGTAGCTAGCAGCCTTAATCCGAACGCCTCCTGCCACACGTCCAGCAGCTCTAGGATGGGGAGGGGGGGGGGGAGGAGGGGTGTGGGTGTTCGGGGTCGCAAGTTGGGTTGGCAGGGAAGGGAGGGAGAACGGGGAATGGTATAGATTAAGATCGCCAAGTAAACACCCTTTCAAACGCCTCATGCCAACATGAACGTTCTTGCAGCTCCAACACGCGCATTTGCACGTAATGAGTTTGTTTTTTAGTCGACTCAAAAACGTCCAGCAGCTCCCAAGACGCGCATTTGCACTTCCGTGTCACACTGATGAGGGGGGCTATGGGGGAAGGGAAGGAATGGGGATGGGCAATGAACGGAGCAGAGGCGAGCAGGGATTGGAGGTATGGAGGAACTGGTGAAGAAGAACGGAGCAGAGCAGAGCAGGGCAGAGCAGGGCAGGGCAGGGTAGGGCAGGGCAGGGCAGGGCAGAGCAGGGCAGAGCAGAGCGGAGCGGAGCGGAGCAGAGCAGAGCAGAGCCCCCCCCCCCCAACGCACCTTCTTCTGCCACTATGCGGTGAACATAGGCCGTGCAGTTCTTTATCAGCGTCTCCAGCAGCTGAGAGGTGCGGGCATGCAGGGATATGTATGCATGCAGGGGAAAGTATGCAGGGGTATGTATGCAGGGATATGTATGCAGGGGTATGCAGCGGCGCACAGAGGCGTCGAGGGATATGAGTGAGTGTGGTCACGCGGTGCACGTAGGCCGTGCAGTTCTTGATCAGCGTCTCCAGCAGCTGAAGAATGGGATTCGATGGCGCCATGCATAGGTGCATAGCGGTGGACAGGGACGCACAGGGACAGACAGCGGTGCACAGGGGTGGAAAGGGGCAGACGGAGGCGCACAGCAGGGGACAACACGTGGGCGCACATGGGCGCACATGAGCGTGTACGGGGGTGGATATAGTATGGAGTACATGGAACGACTCTCGGAGGAGCTGATGCAGGTGGCGTGGCAACATGAATACATACTCCGCTGTTCTGGTTGCAGGAATAGATCAGGCATGCGACCTGCACAGCGGAGTATGTATTCACGTTACCACATGTGGGGCATGGCCCGCATGCAAAGAAATGTACGTGCGTGAGTTTTTGATAAAAACGGGAGAGCAGCAGTTAACCAAGAGCAGTTCGAGCCAGCCCCGCGAGCGGTGAACGCACAGTGAGCGGTGAACGCACAGTGAGCGGTGAACGCACAGTGAGCGGTGAACGCACAGTGAGCGGTGAACGCACAGTGAGCGGTGAACGCACAGTGAGCGGTGAACGCACAGTGAGCGGTGAACGCACAGTGAGCGCGAGGAGCTGCGTCTTCCTGTTCTTGCTACCGATGCGCTTCCTCACTGCCCTCACCACATCCTTCACTTGCCTGCCATGCAGGTCACGCAATGACACAAGGAAGGAAGGTGTTAAGAAGTTGAGAGGACTTAGAAACGCTCAGCCTTCGACACACTGATCACACCAAATACGCTTACCCGGAGCGCTCGCATGAGCGCACGGATAAAAGACGTCTTTAAGCAGCTCATCCGGAGCTGGCGTCTCCAACTCACCCGGAGCTGGCGTTAAGGAGGTCGCACAGCTGCATGTTGAGCTACAGTTGAGCATGTGACCCGACCCGACCCGACCCGACCCGATTTGGCCGGTCCACACGGGCCCTCGGGTCGGGTCGGGTCGGGCCGGGCTCGGGCCGGGCTCGGGCCACAATCGTGAAAGAGGTGGCCCGACCCGGGCCTACTGACTCGGGTCAAAGGTGACCCGAGTTCGGGTCGGGGCGGGTCGGGCCAGGCAGACCCGCCCCCTTAGAGGGAGGGTTGGGGTGCTCATCATGACTTGTACAATTTCTCTATTACACTTGTTATTAATATACATATTTAAAGCATTGTTCTTCAACCACTTGAACGTGTGATGGTTTCAAAATGTGTAGATCACTAGCTATGACATGTACAATAACCTACTGGTTGATTCACAGTCGAGACATCAAGAAAAAATAGTGCGATTGGGTTTCCCATTGGGTTCGCCACAACAATTGCAATAAGTTCATGCAAACTATAAATATGTCTGCTAATAAAACCCCCAAAGCTGCAACCGTCAATGCAAGCTGTAGCACGTCCAAGGAGGTCTCTAATAAATATGACGGTGCAATACCTCGACTGTCACAACAACAAAAGACACCGCAGCAACTCCCCCCGAGCAACCGTCTCTCACAACCCCAGCTGCTCTGCCTCAAGGCACAGCTGCGCCATCGTGGTCCTAGTGCCACCACGAACCTCAAGCCTCTGACCAGGGTGGTGATCCTGCCAAGTCTTGATCATCATGGCCGCACGCATCTGCTGTGGGCTCAGACGGTGCCGCTGCCACTAGATGATGTTCCTGCTCTGACTGAAGGCTCTCTCACTCGCTGCAGACGTGGCGGGGATACCCAAATAATCGCGAGCCATGGCCCTAAGCCCGGGCAGCTGCAGCTCCCTCCCGCGCCAGTACGCTAAGGCGCACCCACCCTCCTGCCTCGCCTCAGCTAAATACTGGTCCACCTCGTCCTGTGCCTGCTCCCCCTCCTCTGCCTCCATCTCTGCCAACTCTGCGAACAGCCTAGCCTGAAAGTCCAGCACGCCACGTGACCTGGCCCCCCTGCGCCCTGCAGCCCTGCTCCTCGCTACGCCCTCCCCCGTCACTCCCCTAGCGCTCGTAACCTCCCCCCCAAGGCATGCCTCTGCCGCTGCACGGGCATCTGTCTGGTAGGTTGGAAGGCGCTCGCGTACGAGCACCTTCACCCTCTCCTCACTCAGGTCGAGTGTCCTGGCACCCCTGGCATGCCCCCCCGCCTCTACCACAATGGGCGCACTAGTCCTCGCCCCTCGGGCCCCGAGCCTGAAGGTTGCCGTCTTGAGCCGAGGATCGAGGAAGGTGGCAATCGCACACTCCTCGCTCACCCGGCCCATGTGGCGCTCCAGCTTGCTCAAGGCCCGGCCCGAGAGGTCCTTGCACAGCTGCGAGACGTCTGGCGAATATTTGTTCCCCTCAAGAATATCCAGGAGCATGTTGTACTGCGGCACGACCGCTCCCATGGTGGGGTACAAAGACCCCTCCACGAACAGGGTGATGCTGTCAAATGGCTCGAGGAAAGCCCGCAGCTCGTTGAGAGCTGTCCAGTGGGCATCTGACAGCCTGATCTCTGCCGATGCCGTGCGTGTGGCCTTCGTGATGTTTGGCTGAGAGGGGGAGAGAGGGAAGGTATGGAAAGTGATTTGGTTGGAGTGGAGATGACATTGGGGAAGTACATGGTGATGGGATGGGGTTGGGAAGAGTTGAGAGGCCACATGGCATGGATGCCACAACCATTCGATATAAGAACATGCAAGCCAAAGTGGTGAAGAGATGAAATGGAGGTGACATTGGGGTAGTACATGGTGACATTGGGATCGGATTGGGAAGCCTTGAGAGCCCACAAGGCAGCTTGGCCCAACCATTCGATATAAGTACATACACCCCGAAGTGGTATAGAGAGATGAACTATATCTCACATGAGCACAGTACATGGTGACCTGATGATAATCCCATACTTACGATAGAGGACTCATCGAAGTACATCGTGAGCGGAATGGACAGCTCACACCCCCTCACCACCATCTCCAGCGTGGAACCCCAGCGCGTGTCCGAGTCAACGATCAGGCGCAAGTCGGTAGGTCTCTTGCGCGCACTGCTGCCCCCCTTTGCCTGCGTCGCTCCCCCCTCTGCAGTGCCCCCCTCTGCCTGCCTCTCCCCCCCCTCTTCCGCCCCCTCCCCTG
Organism: Closterium sp. Yama58-4; assembly: GCA_947470075.1. NCBI lineage: Eukaryota > Viridiplantae > Streptophyta > Zygnematophyceae > Desmidiales > Closteriaceae > Closterium > Closterium sp. Yama58-4. The sequence continues at coordinate 302,517 of CANIUD010000649.1, forward strand.
CCTGGGTCGCCGCAAGGGTCGCAGCATACTGCTTCTGGATGTCAAAAAAGCGCTCCGACTGCTGCACCGACCACCCGATGTAGCTAGCCACAGCTCGCAACCTCCAGAGCGCCTCGGCCACCGACTCAACCTTGAGTGCGTTCTGCACTGCGAGGTTCAAGACGTGGGCCACGCACCTGGAGGGGAGGGCAAGCAATGCCATAGAGAAATGGCAATGATCAACCATGGTATGGGGTTCAGGTGGGTACTTTTCATTACCCGATATGCTCATGGACACTAGTAGCAAGAGCGGATGGCACTTACTTGAAGTGCCGAGACAGGGACATGACGGGGGGGTCACGCGGACGTGACCCCAGTGTGTCGTCAGGGACGCCGGCCAACAAACGAACCGCCCGGTTGTTGTTCTCGGCGTTGTCCGTCGTCACGCCGAAGAACTCACCACCACCCAATGCCCACTCCCCTATGACCTCCTCCAGCTCGGTCGCTATCTTATCCCCCGTGTGGCGGCCCTCCAGCGGCCTGAAGTCGATCACCATCTGCTGCAGCTGGAAGTCCGAGGTGACTCGGTGAGCAGTCACCACCATGAAAGCGACGTTGTTCTCACTGGTCCATATGTCAGTGGTGAGTGTCACCCGCCCCGCCAGACCGTCGCCTGTCAATAGCTGTCGAAGCTGAGCCTTAGCCGTCTCGGCTGCAGACATCAGATCCCGCGCAAGGCGGAAACGTGTGCCGAGATGCTGCGCCGCGTCCGGGTTAAGCAGGGCCACGAAGTCATGAAACTGCCATGAGGAGGGTAACAAACATGGTAAGGAGTGAAAGAAAGAATGGTGGTAGGATATTGCGTACAGCTTGTCAATGTATACTCGATCGTGCGTGAGTACAAAAGAAAACGCGCACAGTGCTTACCGCGGGCCTGTCGACCGAACGGAACGACATGTCAAGGCTGGTGAACAGCATCACCAAGGCCTCGCGCAGCTGCCGCTCTCCAACCCGAGTCGTGACATACTGATCGATGGTACCCTGCCTACCCCCCCCAACGACGGCTCCTCCGGTCAACCCACTCGGCCCGGCCCCCGTCTCGGCTGCCGGAACGTCAGGCCATGTGGCAGCGTGCTCCCACGGCCACTTAGTCTTATCCGGTACTGTAGGTTCCCAACCACCATCCGGGAAAACAAGCCCATCAGACTTGTTTTGGTCCAGAAAGCGACCGACCCAGATCTGGAGGCTAGGATAGTGCGCCCTCTTCAAATGCCTGGCCCCCGGGCTCGTGTTGCCTAAACGCCAACTAATCAACGTGTTGCACGTAAGGCATCGCCATGCATCGTTGTTCAGCGCCCCAAACATGCCTTTCACCAAGCCCGACTCTCTCCTACTTAGAGCGCTCTCCACGATAGGGTCCAGGTCCTTTTCGGTCGGCAGTTGGTTGGCCTCCCGCATTGCATTGATAGAAGCCCAGGAAATACCAACGCGGCGTGGTCCAGCAGTGGGTGCGGCAGCAGCAGCAGCAGCAGCAGTAGCGCGAGGGCGTCCGGAAGCGCGAGGACGTGCAGCAGCAGCAGCAGCAGTAGTAGCGGGCGGACGCCCAGCAGCAGCAGGAGCCGCAGCAGCTGCGGTAGCAGCAACAGTAGTGGCAGCAGCAGGCGCACCAGCGGCTAGAGCAGACACGGCAGTAGGTACAGCACCTTCACCCACACGTGCTCTCTTCTGTCCCACACGCCCCCCCCCCACCCTCGCCACCGCTATCACCGTCACTCGCAGCGCCAGCATCCGCATTACCCGGCACCCAAGTCGGGTCGCGACGTTCCTCAGGCGACTGCTGCTCAATAGCACGCAGGTCGTCCATTGCCTTCTGCCATCGCTGCTCCTCCGAAGCCCGCCGCGCCGCAATGCCCTCTTCATGGGTCACAGGGTCAGCACAAGGGGAGAGCTGGCCCAATTGGAAACCCTCCCCGCCAAAGGATGTGACTCCGATGGCCGCGAGAGAAAACCCTTGAATCCGCGTGGAGCTCGACGGATCGCCGTCCGTGCCAGACATGGTTCGCGCCTACAATCGCTCCTTCACGGAATGAACCGAGACGTGTGCTCGCGGATTCCCCGTCACGGTGCAAGCGGGTGACGCTAAACCTACACGAAATTGTGCAGCAGGTGCCGGTAAATGCGTCTACTAAAGAGGCAATGCCACGGTAGAAGTGTGCTCGATGGAAAGTAGAGGATGCCCTTGAATCTGGAAACCCTAAGAACTACTAATCTGACCAGCGCGAAATGTACTAAGCGCAGCCAAAATCGTGTATATAAGAATGTAAATAACGGTGTGTGAAATCGCCGGGTGATGCCTAAGGTAGGTGGTAGTTTAGTGAGGGGTAATTACGAAGACTCTAAGGCTAGGGGCTGCTGCTGGCGTGGCGAGGGTGGCAAATGTTAATCGGAGGGGAAGAAATCCCCTCGATCGATTTACATTCGGGCTAGGGTTTCGGCCCTAGCCCTGTCGAAATCGGGTCGCGCGCCTGGCCCGACCCGATTACGACATTTCCAGCCCGAAATCGGGTCGGGTCAGGCCCGACCCGAAACCCGGCTCGGCCCGACCCGAAATGGGCCCCCGGGTCGGGTCTTACCCCGGGTCGGGTCGGGTCGGCCCAACCGGGGCAGGGATCCAGAAACTTTGGCCCGACCCGGGCAAAACCACGGGTCAGGTCGGGTCGGCCCGAACCGAGCGGGGCTCATGCTCAACTCTATGTTGAGCGTCCAATCTGGGCTCGCCAACAGGTCGCTTGTCGCCTTGTCCACCAGCTGCACCGCCGTCGATTGCGACGACGAAAACGTGATGGCTCTCGCTCGCTTGATCGCTCGCTCGCTCGCTTGATCGGTCGCTCTCGCTCGTTAGATCGCACGCTCGTTGTTTGCTTCCTCGATCGCGTGTGTTCGCTTGCTTCCTTGCCGCTGCAAAGAAGGGAGACAAACGTTTGAAACGCAGGGACGGAAGGGCTGGAAGACGCCAAAAGCGGTCGCTTTGACCAGCGGCGGTACGGGCGCCCACTGCGACGAGGAAGGCACGGTGATAGCTCCGTAGCTCGCTGCCATGCCACCGCGACTGCCAGGTATTCGCTCAGTGGGAAGTGCATGTTTCTAGTTTTTGTAATAGGCGGGAAAAGCGGAACGATGTGGAAGGGAAGGAACCGCAGAACGATGTGTAAGATCGTCCAAAACGGAACGCATTAAACAGAGGTTCCGTTCAGTGGGGTGACGGAATACGAGCGCCTTGAAGTGGTGGAAAAATAAAAGCAGTGATAACCAAATCGGCTTCCATGCTTACAGTAGCGTTCAGGCGAGAACGACCAGAAAGCAGAGCGAAATTATGTCATTCTCGTGAAGTAGCGCCACATGCCAGCGGCGAGCAATGACCGCTGTAGAAATAGGAACGTGAACGCCACTAACAGACCTAGACACCTACTGTGGATAGATGACTGGGAAAAAGCAGAGAGCAACTGTTTGCCTATGAGAGCGCGCAAGGCAATTTACATGGCAAATTTGCAGTGAGGCTCGATATAAGGTGAGCGCTTGTCAGGCCCTAGTTCGTTTCCAGTTCAAGAATCATTGTATAGACTGGTGGGTGGCGGTTCAACGCGGTGGAGCAGGCAAACCGCTCGAGAGCGCACAACACCTTTTCCCACCTTTTTCCTGCCGCTGGTGAGGGCGCGTCCCCTACCTCGAACGATCGCGAGATCGATGTGAAAAACCGAAAGGGCACACCGATCGCAGGACTGGGGAGGGATTGGTAGGATGTGACAATCGCGGATCGATCTCGAGCCCAGGGTGACAGGATCGAGAATTCAAGGGGGAAAAAACTTTTGATCCTACAAAAGCCGAGATCGGTGTGGCCACGAAGGCACATCGATCGTCGTTAGCGGAGGTGACAAGATCGTTGGGCCCGAGTTCCTTTAAGTTCGCTAGCCATCTCGAAATTTGGTTACCTAGTGAATTGCGACACTGTATCTGTCCCTCGGTCGATCGAGGGCAGGATCGATTGAGGGAGGGGACGCGCCCTAAAATATTAGCGAGGCAGGACAGCACAGAAAGGTGGAGCTTGTAATGAGGGGCTGCCCATAGCGACAGATTCGGCTGGTGTCGTCCCTGGCCAGGGGGGAGAGGAAGGCGGAGGTTGGGCGCGGCGGATGAGCACAGAAGTTGCTGCGCGGAACCACGGACTATTTTGTGGGCTTGGTCAAAGCAGCGGTTGTCGTACCGCGCGCGCTCCATTCGCGCTGGCAGGAGGGGTAAGAACACCCTGACGAGATTTGAATTCCTTTTACAAAGAAAATCTACATCCTGGAAAAAGAACTCTGGCTCATCAGTGTTGCTAAAATAGAAATCCTGATATTTCAAGGTAAACCAATCTCTAAAAAAAACCCAGAGACATAAGTTTGGTTAAAAAAAAAAATACTGTTCTTTTCAATGTAGCAAAGAAAATAACATCGATAGAAATAGGCCTTCTTGGGAAATACGTGATCAAGCGTTTATTTGGGTGATCCTGGCTATAATTGCGGCAATTTCAGGGTGAATTTGAACCTGGAAGCTTAAAAAACGATCAGCCATAAGCTTTTGGTAATGGAAGCGGCAATCTTTATCTATGAGAGGGCTGAAAAAAGGCATCGTTTAAGTGAAATCAGTGGTCGTATAACGGCGAGTACTGAATCGAACATCCAAAATTCTCCTGGCTTCTCCTAGCTTCTCCTGGTGCGGCATCTGCGCGTTGACCAAGCTGACTGCATTGCATTGCACGCAAATCCCGCCAGGGCAGACGTGACTACGTGGAATGGCGCCACGACAATTCCACTGCATCACCTGAATCTCTCTTTTATGGGGGGTAACTGATTCCGTGCTCTGCGGCGACGATTTGGGGCATCGACTGTCTGGGCAAAACGAAATTAAAAAATGATGCTCCGAGAGGTATGGCCATAACTTAAAAAACTAATGTTTATTGTCCGTCGAAAATAAATCCCCCAAACCTCGTCACTGTTTCTCACGGGCACTAGAAAAACAATTCTGGTGGAGGCTTGTGGTTTTGCCTTCATTGCGGTGGACATTTTTTTTCTACTGTACCTTCGAAGCGTCACACGAGCAAGGATCCAGCCGTGGTGGCGTCCTTCCTTTCCCGCCAGGTAACCCGTCGAATCCGTCTATCTGAAGTCAGCAGCATCTACTGGTACCTGACCGTCGCCTCGGCAGCAATCTGACTGCAGGAAGCGTATTATCCAGGTTTCCCGCAGCGCGAATGTGTTGAAGGTGTAATTCCGAGGAACCATGATTTCACCGAGGTGTAACATTTCTCAACCGATTGGTCATTTCACCGAACCGTTCTGAAACAGTCTGTAACCTTCTCGAGAAGTGACCACCATTCCACGCACCATCACAAAAAACGGGGCCTGAAAACAGGTGGTTTAGGCTCGGTTTTCTGTCCAACCAATGGAAATCCGCTGGCAAACTTTCAACTTGTTCGGACGGATTTCCAACGAGTGGCGCACTGGTTTTGTCACTATATTTTCCATCGGTTTTCCATCTCAGAGAGGAACGATGATTTCCGATGGAAAACCAATACGATTTCCGGCGGATTTCCATTATCATCGCGCATGGGTTGCAATCTTTCATTGCCAATATTTCTGATACAGCGAGAACAGTGAAAACGGTACAGTTAATTCAGTGTTGTTAATGTTCATTTTCCGTATATATAATTGTTATTCAAAATTACAAATATAATCTGTTATTAAATTGGTATTTTAATTGTGCCCACACATAAAATTTACTGAGTCAATAGAAGCAACAAATTCATGAAACATGCTAGGCTACTGCAGAACAATAGTCGTCTTCTTGAATCCAGCTGCGTAGTCACTAGCATCGATAAGGATGCCATTGCCGAACACAAACACGTCCCTGCTGTCATCATAGCTCACGCCAAGGTTGGTGACCGCATGCTCCACCCATTTCCGGCACCACTTGACTTTGTCCTCATACAACGGCCTGTTGTAGTCGGGTTTGCTGCTCAAATTCCCATCGGCGGTCTTTGTCAAGATCGGGTATTCCAGCTGCAAGGCACAATAATGGCAATGAGTTTCTGGACTGGATGCAAATACAGAAACAAATTCAGAATCAAGGTGCTTGTACTTACAGCAAACAATGCAAAGGCAATCTGGCGGGTCTTCCATACCCCCAGTGACATGCCTGATCTCACGAATGCAGCGAAAATTCCCGCACTGAAAGTTTCACTCGAAAAAGGCCACTTCGTTTCGTCGTCTACGTGCCAGTCCGGTCCCCATTCTTCTGTAAATTGGTAAAAGGGTGTTCAGGAAATGTAGGGAGTGGAGCAAGACACAATAAGTGCTCCGGGAGGCAGGGCATAGGGGGCTTTCTTGACGGTGAAGGGAGCATGGGGCTGGAAATAAGGGGCAGGCGGAGAGGGTGAGAGCTTGTGTGCTCCCTCCAAGCGAGTATGGGCATGATAACGGGCATGGCAGACGCGCATGTGTTGTGTACCCATAGCGAGCTAGCGTGGGCATGCTCGTGCGGCATGGCATTGGTGCCTGGACTGACGGGAAAGGGAGCAAGGGGCTGGAATCAAGGGGATTGGGGCGAGCGGAGGGAGTGAGAGCATGTGTTGTGTGCTCCCACCGAGCTAGTGTGGGCATGTTCATGCGGCATGGTATGGGTGCCTGCACTGCCGGGAAAGGGAGCAAGGGGCTGGAATCAAGGGGATTGGGGCGAGCGGAGGGAGTGAGAGCATGTGTTGTGTGCTCCCACCGAGCTAGTGTGGGCATGTTAATGCGGCATGGCATGGGTGCCTGCACTGACGGGAAATGGAGCAAGGGGCTGGAATCAAGGGGATTGGGGCGAGCGGAGGGAGTGAGAGCATGTGTTGTGTGCTCCCACCGAGCTAGTGTGGGCATGTTAATGCGGCATGGCATGGGTGCCTGCACTGACGGGAAATGGAGCAAGGGGCTGGAATCAAGGGGATTGGGCCGAGCGGAGGGAGTGAGAGCATGTGTTGTGTGCTCCCACCGAGCTAGTGTGGGCATGTTCATGCGGCATGGCATGGGTGCCTGCACTGACGGGAAATGGAGCAAGGGGCTGGAATCAAGGGGATTGGGGCGAGCGGAGGGAGTGAGAGCATGTGTTGTGTGCTCCCACCGAGCTAGTGTGGGCATGTTCATGCGGCATGGCATGGGTGCCTGCACTGACGGGAAAGGGAGCAAGGGGCTGCCTGGATGCTCATGCGGCTTAAGGCAGGGGCGAGACGGAGATGGGGGGAGAGGAGCAGGTTAGGCGCTGCAGTGCCTTGCAGTGGCTCTGCCAGGCACAGAGAAAGGCAGGGGCGAGACGGAGATGGGGGGAGAGGAGCAGGTTAGGCGCTACAGTGCCTTGCAGTGGCTCTGCCAGGCACAGAGAAAGGCAGGGGCGAGACGGAGATGGGGGGAGAGGAGCAGGTTAGGCGCTGCATCAGCCATGCAGTGGCTCTGCCAGGCACAGAGAAAGGCAGGGGCGAGACGGAGATGGGGGGAGAGGAGCAGGTTAGGCGCTGCAGTGCCTTGCAGTGGCTCTGCCAGGCACAGAGAAAGGCAGGGGCGAGACGGAGATGGAGGGAGAGGAGCAGGTTAGGCGCTGCAGTGCCTTGCAGTGGCTCTGCCAGGCACAGAGAAAGGCAGGGGCGAGAAGGAGATGGGGGGAGAGGAGCAGGTTAGGCGCTGCAGTGCCTTGCAGTGGCTCTGCCAGGCACAGAGAAAGGCAGGGGCGAGACGGAGATGGGGGGAGAGGAGCAGGTTAGGCGCTGCAGTGCCTTGCAGTGGCTCTGCCAGGCACAGAGAAAGGCAGGGGCGAGACGGAGATGGGGGGAGAGGAGCAGGTTAGGCGCTGCAGTGCCTTGAAGTGGCTCTGCCAGGCACAGAGAAAGGCAGGGGCGAGACGGAGATGGGGGGAGAGGAGCAGGTTAGGCGCTGCAGTGCCTTGCAGTGGCTCTGCCAGGCACAGAGAAAGGCAGGGGCGAGACGGAGATGGGGGGAGAGGAGCAGGTTAGGCGCTGCAGTGCCTTGCAGTGGCTCTGCCAGGCACAGAGAAAGGCAGGGGCGAGAAGGAGATGGGGGGAGAGGAGCAGGTTAGGCGCTGCAGTGCCTTGCAGTGGCTCTGCCAGGCACAGAGAAAGGCAGGGGCGAGACGGAGATGGGGGGAGAGGAGCAGGTTAGGCGCTGCAGTGCCTTGCAGTGGCTCTGCCAGGCACAGAGAAAGGCAGGGCGAGACGGAGATGGGGGGAGAGGAGCAGGTTAGGCGCTGCAGTGCCTTGCAGTGGCTCTGCCAGGCACAGAGAAAGGCAGGGGCGAGACGGAGATGGGGGGAGAGGAGCAGGTTAGGCGCTGCAGTGCCTTGCAGTGGCTCTGTCAGGCACAGAGAAAGGCAGGGGCGAGACGGAGATGGGGGAAGAGGAGCAGGTTAGGCGCTGCAGTGCCTTGCAGTGGCTCTGCCAGGCACAGAGAAAGGCAGGGGCGAGACGGAGATGGGGGGAGAGGAGCAGGTTAGGCGCTGCAGTGCCTTGCAGTGGCTCTGCCAGGCACAGAGAAAGGCAGGGGCGAGACGGAGATGGGGGGAGAGGAGCAGGTTAGGCGCTGCAGTGCCTTGCAGTGGCTCTGCCAGGCACAGAGAAAGGCAGGGGCGAGACGGAGATGGGGGGAGAGGAGCAGGTTAGGCGCTGCAGTGCCTTGAAGTGGCTCTGCCAGGCACAGAGAAAGGCAGGGGCGAGACGGAGATGGGGGGAGAGGAGCAGGTTAGGCGCTGCAGTGCCTTGCAGTGGCTCTGCCAGGCACAGAGAAAGGCAGGGGCGAGACGGAGATGGGGGGAGAGGAGCAGGTTAGGCGCTGCAGTGCCTTGCAGTGGCTCTGCCAGGCACAGAGAAAGGCAGGGGCGAGACGGAGATGGGGGGAGAGGAGCAGGTTAGGCGCTGCAGTGCCTTGCAGTGGCTCTGTCAGGCACAGAGAAAGGCAGGGCGAGACGGAGATGGGGGGAGAGGAGCAGGTTAGGCGCTGCATCAGCCTTGCAGTGGCTCTGCCAGGCACAGAGAAAGGCAGGGGCGAGACGGAGATGGGGGGAGAGGAGCAGGTTAGGCGCTGCAGTGCCTTGCAGTGGCTCTGCCAGGCACAGAGAAAGGCAGGGGCGAGACGGAGATGGGGGGAGAGGAGCAGGTTAGGCGCTGCAGTGCCTTGCAGTGGCTCTGCCAGGCACAGAGAAAGGCAGGGGCGAGACGGAGATGGGGGGAGAGGAGCAGGTTAGGCGCTGCAGTGCCTTGCAGTGGCTCTTCCAGGCACAGAGAAAGGCAGGGGCGAGACGGAGATGGAGGGAGAGGAGCAGGTTAGGCGCTGCAGTGCCTTGCAGTGGCTCTGCCAGGCACAGAGAAAGGCAGGGGCGAGACGGAGATGGAGGGAGAGGAGCAGGTTAGGCGCTGCAGTGCCTTGCAGTGGCTCTGCCAGGCACAGAGAAAGGCAGGGGCGAGAAGGAGATGGGGGGAGAGGAGCAGGTTAGGCGCTGCAGTGCCTTGCAGTGGCTCTGCCAGGCACAGAGAAAGGCAGGGGCGAGACGGAGATGGGGGGAGAGGAGCAGGTTAGGCGCTGCAGTGCCTTGCAGTGGCTCTGCCAGGCACAGAGAAAGGCAGGGGCGAGACGGAGATGGGGGGAGAGGAGCAGGTTAGGCGATGCTTTGTTTCAACTAGGGGATCATATACATGGCTGCTTACTCACCGTCCCCGTAGCTGTTCAACAGCTCAGCGTCGTCAAAGAACTCCTTGGGGTCCTCGACACTCTCCTGGTCGTTTCTCCTCTTGACGCCCAGTGCTGGTAGCACCTTCTTGCGAAGCCTTTTGGCGATGAGGCACCGAGTGTTCGTGTAAGTGACGGCGACCGTTCTCAGGGTTTGCTTGCATCGGTAAGTCCACAAAAGCTCAAGGTGTGGAGCAGCTGCAGGTGACATCATTTTTTTAAATCCAAGCAGGGTTTCGGTGTCGTTGGGGTAAAGTTGGATGTCGTTTGCGCGGTTTGTCCAAAAGAAGCACGTCGCCAGCTTGCTGCAAAATTTCTGCCATGGAAACAGGGTGATGCGTGTGTATGTGCAAGGTTATGAGGAGGTTTGTAATCCCAACGTCCACCACATAAAAAAAAAAAGAGCCAGTAGAGTGATGCCTACACTTGGTTCCTCAAAACAGAAGAATTTCGCAAGACTCACCTGCCAGCCCTCGCTTTCCGCATTGATGAAGTCGCGGGCAATTTCCTCCGGTGTCTTTACACGCACCGGCTCCACCACCTCCTTTGAACCACCATTCTGAGTTTCGCCATCCACCCTGTTAGGACCATGCTGGTCACATCCACCACACTGCCTGCAAAGCCGCCCTGCAAGCAGCTCATCCCGCAGTGCTTGCAGATCAGCCATTGTTGCATATGTATTCTGTGCAACTTTTTCAGCTACAGACGCGACAGCACGCGGCCTGGGCTGCACGGCACCAATTCCAGGCCTGGGCACAGCAACCGGCCTCTGTAAACCAGTTGATGCTGCTGCATTGGGTCCGCGAGAACCAGATGATCGGCCCGCCGATGGTGCGCGACCCTGACTGCCATTTGATGGCAGAGGTGCTGCAACCCGGGCCACACCATTCATACCACCCCCGCTGGCATTGGGTTGGGATCTGCCACCCATGTTGGACCCTCCAGGGTGTGCCCCTGCACGACCACCACCAGCTGATGCGGTGGGACCCCATCCTCTCTGCGTATGATTGGGCTGCCCAGTGCTGTCCCCTGCACTGTTAACCCTTGGGCTGCCCCGTCCACGCCCGACTAAGACCGGGGAGTTGGGTGAGACTACGGGGGCCAGACCTGGGATCATACGGCTTCCATGTCCTGCCGAAGTAGATGGTGCAGGTTGCCCTGCTCCGCCTAATCCCAGTCTGTATGACGCGACACCGCCTCGGCTTGCAGCACCTGCACTGAGCATGTGAGCTCGTGGTAAGCCTGACATCGTTGCCCTACCTCCCCCGCCGTTGCTCATTCCAGGACGTGCAGGTGCAGGGGCTGAAGTGGCCGGGTGGGCATTGCCTAAGTCTTGAGACGCGTAGGCACTGCCGACTCGCCCTCCTGACAGGGTGATTCGCGGTGGACCAGCAGCAGTCCCTGAACGATTGGAGTGTGCCAACCCCATGTTCAGTGGGGCTGCTGCAGCTACTGGCCGAGGTCCTCCCGTTCCCAGCACCGGCTGATGTGCTGGGACCATTGCCGGAGCACGTGGGATGTGATGTTGCTGAAAAATACCCAGAACCTGCTGTCCAGGTGCAGACGGCCCCAGTTGAACATGGCATATTTCCATGGGAGGGCCAACGCCTGTATTCGCGATGTTAACTGCCACGAACGTATGCAACACGGGAAACGGGTCATTTTGCTACACGCGCAGGGAGAAAGGGGATGGGGCGAACGGAGAATGTGAGAGCTCGTGTGGGGCTCTGCCAGGCAGAGAGTGAGGCAGGGGTCGCGGCGGAGATGGGAGGAGAGGAGCAGGTTAGGCGCTGCCGTGCCCTGCAGTGGCTCTCTTACCATAACAAGCAGCATGGGGATGGCTGCTCAGGCCAACCTTAACCTACCTGCTGCTCCCCTTCCTCTCCCCCGTCCCGTGCCAGCAGCTCGGCCTCTGCCACGACCGGCTCCTTGTCCGCCACCCCGATTTCCGCCTCGCCCTCCCCCTCTCCCTTCGACGCGTCCTCCACCCGTCCCATCGCCACGACCTCCCCGACCTCCCGCCCTCCCTCCTCCTCTCTCTCCGCCTCTCCCTCGGCCTCTCCCTCTCCCTCGTCCTCCTCCCCTCCTTTCGCCTATCCCTTCGCCTATCCCTTCGCCTATCCCTTCGCCTATCCCATCGCCCAAGCCTTCGCCCCATCCGCCCCGACCACCGTCACGTCCTTTCACGCGCTCACCTCCGCGCTCATCTCCGTGGCCCCCACCTCGCCCTCTGCCTCGCCCCACTCCACGCGCTTGCCGGGGTTGCTCTGGTATTTCGTCTTCACGGCCACGTTTCCTCGCAGCACGTTTGGCGTTCTGCAGCATGCTTCCACGTCCCGCGGCAGCAGGAGCATTCAGCGTCGCAATTGCTCTCCCCTTACCGCGCTCCAACGCTCTCTGCGCCTCAACATCCTCATCTTTACATTGTCGACGCCTGGCTCTGTTGTGTGGCCATTGCTTGCGCTCCAGGGTACATGATCTGCTCAATGTCGTCATCATCTTCAGCTCCTTGACTGTGCGGCTGGGTAGGTACGCCACCTTCTCCGCCGTCGCCTGCAGCGCCGTACTCTTTATCGCATTGGTCTTCCTGTCTCCCACCTACCGCCTCTGCCGCGTATCCCTCGCGCCCCTCTTCACCAAATCGTTCACCATCACCTGCAGTGTATTCCCCCCCTGCCGCGTACCCCTCTCCTCCCTCGCCCGCATATCCTTCCCCCTCCTCTCCCGCAACTACATCCCCTCCCTCGCCGGCATATCCTTCCCCCTCCTCTCCCGCAACTCCGTCCCCCCCCTCCCCCGCATATCCTTCCCCCTCCTCTCCCGCAACTTCCCCCCCCCCCTCGTCCGCATATCCTTCCCCCTCCCCGCACGCAACTCCATCCCTATCCTCGCCCGCATATCCTTCCCCCTCCTCTCCCGCAACTCCATCCCCCCCCTCTCCCGCATATCCTTCCCCCTCCTCTCCCGCAACTCCATCCCCCCCCCCCCGGCATATCCTTCCCCCTCCTCTCCCGCAACTCCATCCCCCCCCTCTCCCGCATATCCTTCCCCTCCCTCTCCCCCGTATCCTCCCCCCCCCTCTCCCGCGTAGCCTTCCCCCAATTCCGCCTGATTCAGCACCCCGTCCCCTGCGTACTCATTTCCATCTTCCCCAGCGTATCCTTCATCCGCATCCGCAAATGCCGCCACCCCGTCCTCCGCAAACCCATCTTCCCCTTCTGGGGCATTCCCCATACCCGCTCCCATCGCGTATCCGTCTCCCGCTCCTCCCTCTTGCCAGTTTTCCTCCTCATCTGCAAACCCCTCCCCTCCTTCCATTTCTTGTCCGAACTCCTCCCCTTCCTGATTAATGTACCCTCCACCTCGCCCCTCTTCGCCTCCTCCCCCCGCATACGCGGCGCCTTCCACATCGTACCCTTGCCCTCTCTCTGCGTACGCTTCCTCCCCCTCGTCCTCGTAGTCGCCACCATCTCCCATTGCGACGGACGCCTCGTAGGCAATACACGAGCCGGTTGGTTGATTTTTTTAACCCTGAGCTTCGACGCCCATGACTGAAAATACCTCACGGGAAATCTTAGCTCACGGTAAAACAGTGGTGAAGGCGACGTCGGCTGACTGCAGGTGCAGAGCAATGTAGGCAGATTGGCAAGGGAGGTAAGGGATCGGTACCAGCAAGCTAGCTTGCTGCAGGAGAGAGGGACGACCTAGCTGCTCAGCTAGGGTCGTTCGAGCTTCGTTGCTGGGGTCTTCCAACGTCTTGGCTGTACAGTGATGTCATTTGGGGTCTCCAACCAGCTCGCTCAAGCTGATGTCGTGATGTCAACAGTAGCGATGCCAGCAAGCCAAACACGACCACTTGCGTTGAGGTGTGAACTACATTTTCAGACAGAAACGTAATCGTCGGACTCGCACCGACACCCAATAATATTTTCCCGCTGGGACACGACTAGTCAGTCTCCCACTGACACCCAATGTTCCTACATTTACGAACTAAGCACTTAAATACAGTGTGCGGGCAGTGCAAGCTTGACATAGGAGAGGGGAAAGGTTGCAAATCGTCGATTGAACAGTTTTCTGCTGGCCGCAGAAGCTTCGAGCAGGAAGCCAGGCTGCTCACAATCGCGACATTGGATGCAACCTGTTCAGTGTTTAGCCAAGTCTGATGTCCCTAGTAGCGTGCAATTGACGGTGGCGTGAGCGGTGATGCTTGAACTGTTGCGGGCAATTGGCGTTTTACGTCAACTGTTCACAATATGCAATGGACAGAATCTCGCCCAACAATGCTGCCAGGTGAGCCAAGTATGGCGTGGCAGCATCGCGCTGGGAATCTCCCCATACCACCGGCTGGCATGAGCTCCGCACAAAGCACAGAGTTGTTTCACAAAGCCGTTGAGCTCATGCTACAACCCATCCTTGAGGGCTTGAAAAGGTGATTTTTGCAGATCGAACCCCGATTGCATCTCTTCGTTTACACGTAACCAATTACCGTTGTCCTTCAATGCACATTATGCCCACAATGTCGTTGTCCTCGTATGGAAATTACACACTGCCATCTCAGCGGCAATCACCAAGTATGAAACAAGCCCGTGCACTCATTCTCCTAGCCGCATTTGGTCCCGTTCAATGCAGTGGCTTCATGATGAAGGACCCAAATGGCGTCGAGCACCATGTGATACCCCTGCTGTACGCGTGGGTGTGCGATTTTCCCGAGAGCTGCAAAATTACATGCACGCTATCTGGTGCTACCAATCGGCCGTGCAGCATATGCTATGCTCACAAGGTATGTGACATGTCGTTGAGGTGATTTGCCATCAGTCAAACTAGGATCCAATGACATCGAAACCGCTTATCTCCGGAGATGGCGTTGTTTTGTGCTCGATCGTGCTACCTCTCGTTCGTGCAGGATCACTTGTGTGCTGTGTCAGCCCCAAACGTCTCACGCACTCCAGTGCAACAGAGATGGATCAAGGAAAACTGGTACAAGGTGGTTCAAGTGCAGCCGCGGAAAACAATTGGGATGGAATATTCGACGTTCGACGTGGATGTAAGTGCGATGAAAGACATGGTATGAACGCTCCCACCTATTTGCCATACCACTGATAAGCCCTGCTCTCTACCATCTCAGTTGCTCACCACCCTCTCTGCCATCTCATATGCTCACCACCCTCTCTGCCATCATTAACATCTCTGCCCTCCCATGCCATCATCAACATCTCTGCCCTCCCATGCCATCATCAACATCTCTGCCCTCCCATGCCATCATCAACATCTCTGCCCTCCCATGCCATCATCAACTCTCTCTCTCTCTCTCTCTCTCTCTCTCTCTCTCTCTCTCTCTCTCTCTCTCTCTCTCTCTCTCTCTCTCTCTCTCTCTCTCTCTCTCTCTCTCTCGCCATGTTATGCCCTCCCAACAATTCTTACCATGCGACTCTTTCACGTACTTATACTTATGTCTATGTGTGGTGTTGTGGCAGACACATACAACATTGGCAGTGCCAGCATCCAATGCATCAAACGCCTCAAGAGTTGCTCATTTTGTGAGAGCAACTCCCGAGTGCCACAAGAGGCCCTGGTTTTCAGACATCGCTGTTTGCTGTGAGGGGGGGACTGTGGCCTACGCAAAGCTGCTGTTGTTGTTTCATTGTTTCCTAGATGGGCAGCGCCATGAACTTGCATACGTGGATTACTACAGGAAATTGGGCAATGACCCAAGGACTGGATGTGTGCGCTTGGGTCTGTACACCCCCCGCGCATTCACCGTTATCCCTATCGATTCTATTCTAGGCCATGTTCATGTAGTGAAGTCCTTTGATGGGGATGATGGTGATGTATACTACATGAACAAATATATAATGTAGCTATGTATACTATTGACAAGAATGATGTTGCTTCTTTTGACCCTTCGCAAAAACATGGCACGTTAAAAAAAAAAAAAAAACCTTTATATTTGCAACGATATGGAACCATAGGTCCACCTTAAATACGGTTGTACAACCTAAAAAGCATGTAAATAGCTTGCTGCATTAATTTCTTGGAAGATAACCTATTGAATAGAAACAGCTTCTAAAAATAAAAATCATAAGAATAGAAATAACTGTTTTCATCAGGTGTGATGCGTGACTGTACGCATTCTAAATATATCACTTGTTCTATCCCCCTGCCCTCCCTGTTTTTCCGATCGAAATCCGCTGGAAATCAGGACAGCCCGTGCATTCTTACGCGCGACTCGGTTTTGCCTCTCAACCTCGCGCAAAACAAAACCTCGCGAGTGGATTTCCGTCGGAAAAGCGATATGCTTGAGGCGATATGCATCAGTCGGAAAACCGAGCCTGGCAAATTACCTTGGATTCAACCTCGGACCCTCCAACCCTGACTCGGGTTTTTTGTGATGACTGTAAGCGCACCTCGTCGCGACCCATAAATAGCACCCCATTAGTCATTGAAAATACCAAGTCATTCAGTTCGTTTACTCCTCCATAGAGTAGCAGCGTCAGAACAAACTTCATCACCTCCTCTCTCTCAAATCTCGGTTCACCAGCACCGGAATCAGTCTGCGATGGAGCTCCAGCGCTTCGCCGGCTTGGCGATCTGTCTCTTAGTCGCCACCGCGAGCTTCTGTGAGTTCGCATTCTACGCGCTCTATCTTATACACATCCCATAGCCAGCCGCAAATCTTCCATCCGTTGCAAATGATTCTGCTTCAAATTCTAATTCTCCACGTGGTTCCCGTCTGCTGCGCAGCGACCACGACGGCGCAAGCCCCGACGGACAGCCCGTGCACGCTGCCCAAGCCCGACCAGGCTGAAGCTCTCGGGACTCTGACTGGTGAGAGCTCATCTGACACTCTCGAAATTCCCGTAACCGAGGCTGGTCGCCAAGTCGCGCAGGTAGCATCTCCTTCATACCATCGCAAGCCGTTGCAAGCGCTCTTCATACCATCGCTGCCGCTAGGCTCATATATGAAGAAACCCACCCTCTCCTCCAATCTCCGCCTCCCTCCTCTTCCTCGCTCCGTTGCTCCCCTCCCATTCTCTCCGCACAGAGATTCTTTCCGCGCCGCTGAGCGGAACCTTAGGCGCGTGGACGGGCCAAGTCGGCGCCAGCGGGTAAGTCTGCCTCGCCGTCTACGAGTAAGTCTCCACGCACTCTCCCTGAACGTTAGCTTATTTCCTTTTTCAGCTTCCCTCCTTAAATTATGCGACCCTCATTCCACCTTTTCTATTCGCCCGTGCGAACCCTGACTGAATCCGTCAGGTCGAACGGAGACTACAACATTTTCTACAGCGTTCTCGCCTCCAGCCCCACCGCGGGCGAACCGACCTTCGCCGGCATTGCGAAAGACGTGGGGCAGGAGAGAATCGTCGCCGTCTTCTTTTCCCCCCCAGGGACCGATGGCCCGCGGGAGGATCTCACTAGTTCCGCGCTTCCCACGCTCCAGAGCAGGAAGACCCTGGGAGACACACCCGCTTCCCTAACAACGTACACCTATGCCCTTAGCGGAACGTGGCTTAAAGCGAGTACGCTGACCACGTTCCAAGGGGACACTTACAAGCAGCTGGTGGATTCGATTGTAGCGGGGCCGGAAGGGTACTGCACTGGGTTCGGGACGACTGCTGTCATGGGGGGAGCAGCCATGGGGATGTTTCAGGTTCAGCCCGTTGCCACCAAAGCCTAAAAGGCAAACAAGGTAGTGGTGACTCTAGCACGGGTGGATTAGATGATGATGTGTATGGAGGAAATGTATGAAAAGTGTGAAATATGTACGAATACCTGTTGTGACTAAATAAAGCTTTTGATTTTTGAGTGACTCTCAGGGCGTCTTCGTAACCTCGTATCAATCTGACCTCATATCAGGCTCACAATAAAAAATGCTCTAAACCCCGAACCTCTCGCTACTTACCAGGCCAAAAGTACGATCTTGATAGGAGGCCGTAGGAATACGCCCTTACAGGGTAGGCTTGTCCTCCCGTCTCCCTGACTCTCTTTTCCTTGGGCTGCATGCATTAGTTGCGGTAAGCCCCGTCAAGCCATACTGGTTGGTGGAGCGTTCACTGCAGACCACTCCATTGCATGCCAGCCAACAAACATGCTAGCAGCCCGGAGGTGGAAGTGGTGGGCATTACAGGAAAATTGTATGGTTTAGAACCCAATAGCCCAGACAGGGAAAGAGACCTAGACCAAGCACTCATGCATATGGTTCTTTGATACCTGCCTAAAATGGCTTGAAGGCCGTAAGACCAGAGAGAATTAAGGGTGCAACCAGCTGAACCTTCTCTTTCACCCAAGCATGTGTGACATGTGTGTTTAGACAGACTTATCTCAGGGCATATTAGGGGCAAGGAGGCTTTGACTCTCTTTCAGAGCCAGGATGCTAATCCCCTTTCCACAGGCTGCGTATCAGGTCAGTCCATGATTGCCTATTTGATCTTTGTTTCAAAACACTCCATGCGTGCTGAATCCGCCTTCCCACACATTACGTCACACCATGATTGCCTGCTTGAGCACTTTGTTGCTATACACACGAAGAGCCCAGATGGGGAAGATGTTGCGATAAGCGGAGTAGCTTATCATGCAGTTGCCGTTGAATACCCCAATGATGTCCTGTCGACGGTCCATTCGAGCACAGGATAAGCAGAGGACAGGGGGAACAATTTGCAGGAGAGGAGATGGATCACAAGTAGAAAGGTAGATTGTTCAGATAGTGGTTTCACACTTTCCCACCTCTACTTGAACGTCCTCTTATCTCCAGTAGGAAATGATTTTTTTTCTCCTCTTAGCACCCGTGCTGCTACATGCATGCATGCATGGATGATGCTTTGCCGCAATCGCTAACCAACCCATCTACGTCCACAGCCTTCCACCTCACCCAAATATTCCCTCGTCCCATGTCCCTCCCAGCTCTCATCCATCTGGCCATTCGCCAGACGAGCAGCAGTGTGCGGAGCCCTTGTAAGGATCATTCAGAGAGCTCTCCCCACCTCCTCTCCTCGCTTCTCAACCTCAGTACCCACCTCAGTACCCACCTCAGTACCCACCTCAGTACCCACCTCAGTACCCACCTCAGTACCCACCTCAGTACCCACCTCAGTCCCCACCTCAGTACCCACCTCAGTACCCACCTCAGTACCCACCTCAGTACCCACCTCAGTACCCACCTCAGTCCCCACCTCAGTACCCACCTCAGTGCCCAAGGGCTCACTCACCTCTTGAGGAAAGTCTCCATTCTCCATCTGCCCATTCACCAGCACCCGCGCTGCAGCGTGCAGAGGCCGGGGGTCACGCAGGTGCTGCCACGGGAGCATGCGAGAAGGGAGGAGGGAGGGGGGAGAAGTGGAGGAAAAGGTGGAGGGAGGAACGAGGCCTTTCTTTCTGGGTTCAGCCCCCTGTGCTGCGGCATGCAGAGGCCGGGGGTCGCGCAGGTGCTGCCACGGGAGTATTTGGGAAGGGAAGGTGGCACCGGGGAGGGGAGAGGGATGCGAAGGGGGGTTCGGGGGGGGGGGTGGGGGGGGTGTGAAGGTGAGGGCGCATGCCCTGTTCACTTGGTGAGGGCGAGTGGGGCAAGTGCAACAGTACAGCATGGCCTACAGGGCGGATACCACCTCCCCCAGGTGCAGCCTACCTGCTCAGCTTCCATGAGGGCCAGCATGGCCCATGCCGTGTTCAGAAGGTGAGATTGGGTGGTGCAACTTGGCCTACCGCGCAGATACCACCTCCCCTTTGAAGCAAGTACCACCTCCCTTTCGAAGCAGGTACCACCTCCCCTTCGAAGCAGATACCACCTCCCCTACGAAGCAGGTACCACCTCCCCTATGAAGCAGGTGCCACCTCCCCCACGAAGCAGATACCACCTCCCCAAGGCTCAGCTTACCATGAGGGCCAGCAAGGCCCATGCCGTGTTCACCAGGTGAGGGGACCGGTGCAAGTGCAACCTGGCCTACAAGGCGGATACCACCTCCCCCAGACACACCCAGCCTACCTGCTCGGCTTCCATGAGGGCGAGCATGGCCCACGCTGTGTTCACTAAGTGAGGTCGGTCGCCTGGCAGGTTGACGTATTTCTGCACGTGATGGCAGATGGGGGATAGCAGAGGGGAAAGGGAAGAGTTAGTGCAGAGGGGGAGAGAAGAGAGAAGTGGGCAGATGAGAGTGAGTCTGCTGGAGGTCACTAGGTGAGGGCGGTCGCCTGGCAGGTTGACGTATTTCTGCACGAGATGGGTTCAGGTTAGGTAGGGATATGACGATGCAATATGGGGATACGAGGGTCAAAGCGCATGTGGCACTGGAGAGGGGGCCATTGCATGGCAGATAGGTGGGTGGCAGATAGGTGGGTGGCAGATAGGTGGGTGGAGACGGGGAGGCAAGGGAGACGGGGAGGCAAGGGAGACGGGGAGGCAAGGGAGACGGGGAGGCAAGGGAGACGGGGAGGCAAGGGAGACGGGGAGGCAAGGGAGACGGGGAGGCAAGGGAGACGGGGAGGCAAGGGAGACGGGGAGGCAAGGGAGACGAGGAGGCAAGGGAGACGGGGAGGCAATGGAGACGGGGAGACAAGGGAGACAGGGAGGCAAGGGAGACAGGGAGGCAAGGGAGACGGGAAGGCAAGGGAGACGGGGAGACAAGGGAGACGGGGAGGCAGGACGTGGGTAGTGATTCGGTAGGTGCTTGTGTCTCTGCGTGTCACCCCTGTGGAGCACACCGATGTGCAGTGTCAGCCAAGGTCCCTAAGAACGAACACCAGTTTTAGAAACGAACTCGCCGTCTCAAGACCAGTCACACGCACGCACACACCCACCTTTCTCTTGGCTGGACAGGTAGCCCTCCCACCCCGCTATAAGCAGTATTGAGAATTCTAAAAGCAGTATTACCTTGTCTTGGCTCGACAAGTAGCTCTCCCCCCATCCCCCTGCCGGCAGCTGCTTGTCCAGCAGGAAGCGCACCGGCTTGCGGACGGCATTCGACGTCTCGTAGCGCGCCCCTGCTGCCACCAGCCCTGAGATGCCGAACCATGTGCCGTACGTGAAGCACACACCCCAGCTGCCGTACCTGCATCAATGGTTCGGGTGGGGAGGAAAGGAGGGGGCTTCAGGGCTTGATATTGCTGCTATCAGTGCCGCACGAGCGGAAAGTGCAGCTCACGCCCCCCAGCTGTCGCACCGGCATGGATGGTTTGGGTGGGAAATTAGCCCAGGCCAACGTTGAAGTTGCATCTGAAGTGAGGTTGCCCTGCCCTTTCTGGAAAATGATCTGTCACTCTACACCTCGTTACCCCCACATGCGGGGGGGGGGGGAACACGTTGAAGCCTTCATAATTGTGGGACACGCAGCAAGGCACGTTAGAACACCATTGCAGGTTCACTACACCCCTCCACTCCACTCACCATGAGCCATCGTCCCTTTGGACATCCACCAGGAAGCCCTTCGACTTCCAGATAGCCTGCTCGATGCCACCTGCACAATACTCTGGCGTGTGAACTTGACACACCAAGGCATCTGTGTGCATTGCAAAGCGTTGCATTGCATTGCGCTGCACTGCATGTTCTATAAGCCTCCACTCTCCACGAGCCATCGTCCCTCTGGATATCCACCAGAAAGTCCCTCGCCTTCCAAATCGCCTGCTCGATGTCATCTGCACGGTACTCCGGATGTGCTCTGGTGAATGCTGTGAGGGCCTGGATGCATGCTGACGTGCACTCCACGTAGCTGCAGCAGGTGGCGGGCGGGTAGGAGTTGTGTGGAGATACGGGGAAGAGAAGAAAAGGGAGTAGAGCAGGGATGGAAGCAGGGAAAAGGGCGGTCAGAATGTCATCTGCACGCTACTCCTATTGCGCTCTCGTGAATGCTGTTAAGGGTTGCACCGATGCTGATGTGCACTCCATGTAGCAAAAGGGGCGGGAGTTGTAGGGAAAGAGCAACAGGAAGGAAAGGGGTTGGACTGGAATGTCATTAGCCCGGTGAGTGCGCTCTCGTGAACGCCGTGAGTGCCTGGAAGAAACGAACAACAACAAGAGACTTTTCATGTTGGATAGGACGACTGAGTGGTAATCCGGTAACTGGAGGGTGGGAGATGTGTGAGGATGGTAGGATGGAGCAAATGGAATGACTGAGAGTTTGGTGTTTGGAGGGGGTATGGGAAGGGATTGGGTGGTGATGGTGGGGCATGCTGAATAGGTGGGTGGTGGTGGTTGCACAAGCAAGCCCATTGGTTGGACGTACCGCAGGGTTATTGGCGTCCACTGTGGCGAGCATCCCTCCCAGCAGGTCCACCGTGCTGCGCACATTCACCAGGTCGGCCGCCCTGTGGGTGGGAGACACACAAATAGCGAGGCGAGTCCATGCAGACTCATAACAATGAACAGAGCCCAGTAGCCTTCTCCCCACAAGCACACGTCAGCATCTCTCCCAGCAGGTCCACTGTGCTGCGCAAGGTGGAAAATTTCGCTTAGCGAAATATTCGGGGAGAAACTTTCGGTCGTAAATTTCACCCATTTTCTTAATAATTCAGCGAATTTTTAAATGCCAGGGAATGTTATAAAAAAAAAATGGACAACACCTACAACAGCAATGCACACATATGCGCACACGCATATGCACACAGAGGGAAGAAGTGCCTGTTCATTGTAAGTATTGTCCTTAATCTGCCCTTCAAAAGCCCAAGAAGATCACAATGAGTACTCTCTCTAGTACTCCGAGTCGCAAAAGGTTCTGGCTCAAATTCGAGTTTAAGTCTGAAGGTTGCAGGAAAGTTGCAGAAACGTTGCAGAAAGTATCCGAAAAGCTCTGAGTGAATTATGCAACATGCACCAATTTCGGATACAACCTGGCTTCCGAGCTGCGCATTTTGGATACGTGGGTTACACGAGGCGCGAATTTTGGATACGTGGGTTATTCGAGCCGCGAATTTATTGCATCATTTTCGAATCATCTTCACCGAACAGCACACCTGGTCACGACCAAACTTCGGGAGTTCCCCTTGCTGGTGTACGATTGGGGAACACTGCAGCCCGAATCAGGTAGGCATTGTCGAACGTTGCGAGCACAGTAACTGGGATACAAAATTAAACGAGGCTCGCGAAGGCACAAGCCAGAATCGAAACTGGCAGCTGGCATACAGTTCCATGTCACACCCAAACAATTTAAGTGTTCAGATTCTGTTCAAGTGACGTGGCTTCCCCGGACCACAGGTAACCGGAATTGAGCTATCCTCACGATTTTTTAATGACCAATTACTGGTGTGGTCTAACCTATTCCAGAAATCTACGGCATCCGTGACGACACATCATCACACATTGGAGCTCTAGAAGCATCACACTACGAGTGTATCTCTCCCTAAACCGCTAGTTGCCTAGCCTATTGTTCACACATGTTGCTCAGGTTATTGTTCCATTTCAACCTACCTCGTGTCTCTGCAGTCCCCTCAGCTAGCGTATACCGTAGAACGTACGTCTTACGTTGTGTATCTAATAAACTAGTGTATGAAGTATCAATCCTTCAACATCTGCCCAGATCTACCGTCTCATCCTGCATCTGTCCCCTCCTTTTCTACCTCCCGTCCCATATACAGCTCGTCGCCTTGCTCTCTTCACGCGGAGGACGTTCTGCGCGCGAATTGCCGCGGACTCAGCACCCGTCAACCTACGGACGCAGCGACGAAAAGCTCGTTGCCCGGCTGCGGAAGCGCCGTGTTCGTCGCGGAAAGCGCCGGTGTGTGTGCTAAACACATTCAGCTGCACATCCCGCATACTGAAATTCGAAAGCATACTGAATCATGTGACGCCCATCACTCCTGTTCTTATCCTCACTCTTTCATTTCTTCTCACGTTTTAGGCTTCTTCTCTTCTCGATTTGGTTCATTTCTTCCCATAATGAATGCAGATCTATTTCCTCCCATTTCAAATTGCACGCCTGTGCCACCTTAAACAGGTACGTTGTTGTTTTCTTGTGTAGCCTCCCACTGCACAGATCGTCTCTACGCTCTCTGCATGAGAGAGAAGGTGTGGTAGTCGCGCGAAGGTCTCTCTCTGCCTCTCTGCATGGTGTGGTCTTATCTCATGCTGTCTGGAATGTAGGCTTTAACGATAACGTTTTCATGTTTGTTGTTCTTAGTCATCGTGTTTCAGGTTTAATATTCATGTGCAGGGTTAATGGAAGTCACGAGATGTTAATTTTCATATGCAGGGGGGTATCAAGATCCAGTAGCCATGAAGCACATTGACGGCAATATTATCAGCAAACGTTAAGCCCTTGGGTGATAAGTCACTATGGTGGGGAACAAGCATATGACTAACCAAGGTCTAACATTATGTCGTCTTTGTGTTTGCAGGCTTTAAAACGAAGCATGATTTCGCCCTGTGTGACTGCCTGTAGAACCTGACGCTATGTAGCAGTTGTTGGTTTTAGGTGTTTCGTGTTGGCGCAATGTGTATACATCATATGTATGCAGACGTCCATAATATTGTAGATTACCTCCAACCCCACCTGTAACAAATAATCTCTGAGATGAACGGTCCGCTTGTACTGTTCAGACAAATTCTCGGCCAGTAGTATTCAATTTTCGCACACGTGAAATCTTGTCTGATTGGTTCACGTGGCAAGCTGGCGTTCACACATTGAGAATGACACCTCGCAGAAATAGCTTTGCTTACGTGGCAAAATAACTTCGCGAACGTACCAACGTACGTACACTTCGAACTCGAAACTGTACGCATGCCACGTGGCAGGTCGTGAAACTGCATACATGTGATTGAAATGTATCCGACGAGTGTACGCGAAATTGCGGAACTGTTGCTGGAATGCACCTTTCTTGCAACTTTCCTGCAACTTTCTTTCAACTTTCCCGTGACTTGGATTTCTGCAACCTTCATCCATCACTGCCAAGTTGCAAAACCAAAGTATCCAAAAAGTAAAATTTCTGCAAGTTTCCTGCAGCCTACAGGCAAGTCCTTTTTCGCGATGTCATCATCCGATGCCTCACTAGAATCTGATCCACTGTCCCCATCACTGATATCCCAAGCACTAGAGCGCCATAAAGATGCTCCGAAATCCGAGTAGCGTCAGCTACTGTCACCATGTGACAGTGGACGCACTCCATGCGGACAGTGTTTCCATCCGAGTCCGCAATCTTAATAACGTGATCTTACAAGGGAGAGAGAGGTCTAGGCATGATGAGAGGCGTCTTAGTGCTGCTAGTCAATCGGAATATTTCTTGAAGAAACGAGATCTATGGATGGAGAAAACGATTAAGCGACCAGTGAATTTGAACGCTTTCAACATGCTAGATGATTAAGTCGATGCCGCTCTATATTGGTGTGTCTGGTTTTTGCGCTCAGACTCCCTGGATCTGCTGCGTCACGTAAAAATTTGGATGAGCGCGAGAATCCCTCCAAAAAACGGTAACGAGTCGTTTCGCTACGCCGCGGGAGAACGAATTTCGGTTTCGCGACTCCGTTTCACACTTCCACAATGATCAGTATGGGAGGGCGAAATTCGAGATTGTGATGTAACAGACATCGCAAGGTCTGAATTGGATGCGCATCGCGGAATCCTGGAATCTGATCGGTCACTGAGCAGTGAGCACTTGACGTGGCACACGTGAGCAGTGAATCTGGACCACACCCTGTCACAATTTCACTTCGCGCAACCAATGTTCTGTCGCAAAGCATTTCGACAGCGCTGCAGACATAGTAGTTAATTAAAACGCCAAGTTTAGGGTTCCTGGTTTCAAAATTTCGCCTGCAAATTTCGGTCGCAATTTCCCACCCAAATCATCACCACTAAATCCGCCGAAATTATCGAAAATTTCGCGCGAATCGTTCGATAGCGATTTTTTCGCCCAAAATCTGAGAATTTTGCCGCAATTTTGCACCCTGGTGCTGCGCGCATTCACCAGGTGTGCTGCCCTGTTGGTGCACTCCCCACCCCATCAATCCCACCCCAGCACTCACGTCATTGTGGTTGCAGTCGTGGCCTGCAGCAAATGCGGGGGTATCTCCTCCTCGCCCCTCCCCGCGCCCCCTGCCCCCCCACTCCCCACAGGGTACTCCATCACCACAGGCCGCCCATCATAGCCCCGGGTCGTGTACGTCTGGGGCGGGTACGACTGGGGAGGGTGCATCTGGGGAGGGCCGTGGCTGAAGGGCGCGGCTGTGGGTTGCGTCTACGGCGGGGTGAAGACCGGTACCACTCGGTTGGGGTTGCGGGGGGGGAAGGACCGCCCATGCGCTGCGAGAAGAGGGAGGGACAGTGGTGGTAGGGTGATGGGGGGAGGGGGAAGAGGAAGTTGACAGGTTGGGTGGGGCATGGGATAAACCGAATCATTTTGAGGCTCCGCAGAAATTGTTTCTAGGCGCGTCAGAAGTTGACAAGTTGAGTGTGGCAGCAGGAATGAGCTGAACTGAAAGTGACAACCGCCTGCCCCAAAGCACAATCACCACATGCCGTGCTCTATACCTGTGCAACGAGACGAGTTACTCGCTCGGACTCGGCCGAGTTACTCGTTTGGGTGCGAGTAACGAGTTTCGGTTTTTGTAAAATTTACTCGGCCGAGTCGAGCCGAGTTTTACTCGCCGAGTTTTTTTTGCTCGACGAGTACTCGCGTGCTTTTAGGCGAGCATTTAGGGAAGTCGCCGAGTTTTTTAAGCTCGACGAGTACCAAAAAACTCGTCTCGTTACCCTAACCGATAACATCGCGGTTTGGTTGGGTTGAAATATGCCTCCCGCCAATTTAGCCAACCACTTTTCAGATCTGATGGGTTTCATTTGGATCACGCACGTACCTTTCCCTCAGTACTCCCTCCCGTCACTTCGCCTACGCGACCGCTAAGGTCTGAGCACAAAACAATGTCGCCTACTATTCAAAGGGACGACCTCGTCCGCATCCGTAGGACGTTGATGTAGCGTCATAGTCGCACACGGCCGAGCATTACTCGTACTCGGACGAGCTTTTTTAATGCTCGGCCGAGTTCCCTTTTATAGGGCGAGTACCGAGTTTCAATTTGGGGGAAAAATACTCAGGCGAGTATTACTCGACTCGGGCTTGTACTCGGCCGAGCAAGGCTAGGGACGAGTCGAGCATTACTCGGCTAGCCCCTTTGCACAGGTAAAAACGTGCTCCCTGCCCCCTGCCCCCTTCTTCCTGCTTCCTCCCCCCCCCCCTGCCCCCCTGTCCCCCATTTCCCCCCCCCCTCACTCCCCCCCCCCCAACTTGAGCACATCATACGCCAGAAAGAACTGCACGGGGCGTCCGCGTCCGCCCGCCCCTCCAAACGCCTCCTGCCACACGTCCAGCAGCTCTAATATGCGCAATCGTACCTCCTCGTCGCACTGGATTGGGAGAGAAAAGGGGGGAGGATGGGGGTTGGGAAAGTGGGTACATAGTAGCTAGCAGACTTAATCCGAACGCCTCCTGCCACACGTCCAGCAGCTCTAGGATGGGGAGGGGGGGGGGGGGGGGAAGGAGGGGTGTGGGTGTTTGGGGTCGCAAGTTGGGTTGGCAGGGAAGGGAGGGAGAACGGGGAATGGTATAGATTAAGATCGCCAAGTATACACCCTTTCAAACGCCTCATGCCAACATGAACGTTCTTGCAGCTCCAACACGCGCATTTGCACGTAATGAGTCTGTTTTTGAGTCGACTCAAAAACGTCCAGCAGCTCCTAAGACGCGCATTTGCACCTCCGTGTCACACTGTTGAGGGGGGCTATGGAGGAAGGGAAGGAATGGGGATGGGCAATGAACGGAGCAGAAGCGAGCAGGGATTGGAGGTATGGAGGAACTGGTGAAGAAGAACGGAGCAGAGCAGAGCAGGGCAGGGCAGAGCAGAGCAGGGCAGGGCAGAGCAGAGCAGGGCAGGGCAGAGCAGAGCAGGGCAGGGCAGAGCGGAGCGGAGCAGAGAAGAGCAGAGCCCCCCCCCCCCCCAACGCACCTTCTTGCGGGCGATCTTGGCCATCTCTGCCGGCACGTCCTTTTCTGCCACTATGCGGTCAACATAGGCCGTGCAGTTCTTTGTCAGCTTCTCCAGCAGCTGAGAGGTGCTGGCATGCAGGGGTATGTATGCATGTAGGGGGGAGTATGCAAAGGTATGTATGCAGGGGTATGCAGCGGCGCACAGAGGCGTCGAGGGATATGAGTGAGTGTGGACACGCGGTGCACGTAGGCCGTGCAGTTCTTGATCAGCGTCTCCAGCAGCTGAAGGATGGGATTCGATGGCGCCATGCATGGGTGCATAGCGGTGGACAGGGGCGCAAATGGACAGACAGCGGTGCACAGGGGTGGAAAGGGGCAGACCGAGGCGCACAGCAGGGGACAACACGTGGGCGCACATGGGCGCACATGGGCGTGTACGGGGGTGGATATAGTATGGAGTACATGGAATGACTCTCGGAGGAGCTGATGCAGGTGGCGTGGCAACATGAATACATACTCCGCTGTTCTGGTTGCAGGAATAGATCAGGCATGCGACCTGCACAGCGGAGTATGTATTCACGTTACCACATGTGGGGCATGGACCGCATGTAAAGAAATGTACGTGCATGAGTTTTTGATAAAAACGGGAAGCAGTTAACCAAGAGCAGTTCGAGCCAGCCCCGTGAGCGGTGAACGTACAGTGAGCGGTGAACGTACAGTGAGCGGTGAACGTACAGAGAGCGGTGAACGTACAGTGAGCGCGAGAAGCTGCGTCTTCCTGTTCTTGGTGCCGATGTGCTTCCTCATTGCCTTCACCACATCCTTCACTTGCCTGCCATGCAGGTCATGCAATGACACAAGGAAGGAAGGAGCAAGTATGTTAAGAACTTGAGAGGACTTAGAAAAGCTCAGCCTTCGACACACTGATCACACCAAATACGCTTACTCGGAGCGTTCGCATGAGCGCACGGATAAAAGACGTCTTTAAGCTGCTCATCCGGAGTTGGCGTCTCCAACTCACCCGGAGCTAGCGTTAAGGAGGTCGCATAGCTGCATATTGAGCGTCCAATTAGGGCTCGCCAGCAGGTCGTTCGTCGCCTTGTCCACCAGCTGCACCGCCGTCGATTGCGACGACGAAAACATGATGGCTCTCGCTTGCTCTATCGCTCGCTCGCTTGGTCGGTCGCTCTCGCTCGTTAGATCGCTCGCTCGTCATTTGCTTCCTCGATCGCGCGTGTTCGCTTGCTTCCTTGCCGCTGCAAAGAAGGGAGACAAACGTTTGAAACGCAGGGACGGAAAGGCTAGAAGACGCCAAAAGCGGTCGCTTTGACCAGCGGCGGTACGGGCGCCCACTGCGACGAGGAAGGCACGGTGATAGCTCCGTAGCTCGTTGCCATGCCACCATCCCAAAAATTGTCAAGGGGAATTGTCAGAATGAACAAGAGTGATTGAACTAGGAAAGAGTTGGGTACAAGTAGGAAACCCTAAACTTACTGTACCCCATAGTAACTACCCCACTACAGCCTAAACAAACTGTAGCAGATATAACATTTGACACACCCCCATAGGCAAAGTGGGAGAGAACAAGGGGTCACAAGACCAGTCAAGAAAGGCAAAGCAAGCTCAGGGTGGATCACAACGTCACCACACACTCTGAGCACAAGCAAAGGGCCACAAGGCCAGTTCACATGCAAAGAACACAAGCAGCACAGTGATCTATACCTAGCAAAGCAAGCATGCAGGTATATATATATATAAAGATCACAGTACAGGCAGAGTCTACAACAAGTGAGGAAAAGTGGGCACAAGCCCTAGCAAAGTGCAGAAACGCTGATGATCACCAGACTGAAGCGCCTTGGTGAATATATCAGCAGTGTTGGCCTGAGTGGCCACGTAACGCAGACGAAGCTGACCACGCTGCTGCAACTCTCGAACCAGAAAGTAACGTAGAGCGATGTGCTTCGTTCTGTGCTCCAGTCTGTGCTCCTCACACAAGGCAATGGCAGCCTTGTTGTCAACGTACAGCACTGGAGGAGAACGAGGCCGCTCTCCCAGGTCGGTCAGCAGGTAGGTGAGCCAGCGTAACTCCTGTGCAGCCATGGCTATGGCGTAGATCTCAGCCTCACAACTGGAGCTGAGAACTGAAGACGAACGTGTAGAACGCCACGAAACTGAGCCAGAGCCGAGGCTGAAGGTGTAACCCTGTGACGACCGCTGAGTAGCCTGGTCGTCAACCCAAGAAGCGTCTGAGTGCCCAGTGAGAACAACCGGGCTCCCTCCTCCAAGCACGAGCCCCATGCCCGATGTACTGCACAAGTAGCGCAATACTTTCTTTGCAGCATCCCAATGCACCTTTTGGTGCCTGCCAGGAGCCACGTAGCGGGCCAGAAGGCCAAGAGGGTACGCTAGGTCAGGACGAGTGCAAGTCATCAGGTACATGAGGCAGCCAACTAGCTCTGGGTAAGGACCACTCGGCTCTACGGACTCATCCGAAGGCAGAGCTGAGAGCGAGTGACCTGTAGCCAAAGGAGTGGACTGTGCTGAGGACCAGGTGAAGCCGAAGCGCTGAAGGACCTTCTGCACCATGTGTGACTGAGTCAGTGTGATGGTGCGCCGTGCTCTGTCCCGGGTGATCTGCAAGCCAAGGTAGCTGCGCAGTTCACCCAGGTCTGTGCACGTGTGTCTCTTTTGCAGCTCCGACTTCACGTGGGCGAGAGCCTCAGTGTCAGCAGTGGCAAAGACCAAGTCGTCGACGTACACGAGGATGTAGAACGGCGGCAGCGAAGTGTCGGTGCGCAGAAACAGCGACGGGTCAGCAGTAGAAGGCGCGAACCCAAGTGCCGCAAGAGTAGTCCTCAGTGTGTCGTGCCACTCACGTGGCGCCTGGCGGAGACCGTAGACTGGCCGCCGGAGGCTCCACTGGGTACCAGGAGGAAACGACCCAGTGAAGCCAGGAGGGCGGCGCAGCCAGATCTCCTCGTGCAGGGTGCCCTGCAAGAAAGCTGTGCTGAAGTCAAGAGAGTGAAGCTCGTAGTCACGCTCAGCAGCAACGTGCAGTAGCACCCGAAGAGTGGTCATCTTCGGGGTGGGGGAGAAGGTCTGAAAGAAGTCTACTCCCTCTCGCTGACTGAAGCCTCGAGCAACGTAACGAGCCTTGAAGACAGGCGGAGAACCTGGCGGCCGCTTCACCCTGAAAATCCACATGCGCCCCAGGAGGGGGAACCTCGTCGACGTAAGTGCCAGTGGACTTCCAGGATGCCATCTCTGCATCCATGGCTGTCTGCCACTGAGAGGAGTAGGGACCCGCGATCGCCTCAGCGTAAGAGTGCGGGGTCGGGATGTCTGGTGCATCCGGGTCTCCCTCAGGGGCAAGCAGCATGGACACGAGATGAGGCGCAGCACTCATGGTCCTCCTGCCTGTCCTCAAGGACGTCCGTGCCTAGAGCACACTCACCCCCGACGGACGGAGGACAGACAGACTCAGACTCAGCAACAAGACTCGCGGCGTAGTCTAGACGACAGCGAGCAGCAAAGTCGACAAGCTCAGCAACTAGGGCAGACGCAGCAGCAGTCTCAAAGGAAGGGCTAGTGACAACAGTGGCCAGGAGACGCGTGACAGTAGGACTGGCAGCACGAAGAGAGTCAGACTCTGGGTCAGCAAGAACAGGAAGAGAGGACGCAGGAGGAGACGGTAGAGGGACACGCTGTGGAGCAGTGGAAGGACGCAGAGTCATATAGTGTGTGCCAGGGACAGGTGGAGGACGCTTACATGGAACACGGCGACCAGTGCGAGCAGCACGAACAGGTGACACTGGACGAGACACAGGCGACACAGGACGAGACTCAGGCTCACGACGCTCTGTAAGACCGCCTGTCGGACCAGTGTAGGGAGAGGGACCAGGAAGTGGCGAGGCAGGTGGTAGCTGCGACTGCGACTGGACAGGCGGAGGACAAGCTAAGGAGGGAGGAGGACTAGGAGGAGGCGACTGACCAAGAACCTGCTGAAGGAGCGGAACGAAGTACGGCCGCGGCCGTGAAGTGCCCCCAGAAGCAGCAGAGACAGCACCAGAACCTCCTGCCGAACCAGCACCAGCAGCACCTCCAGCAGCTCCAGAGCCTCCAGCAGCACCAGCAGCACCTCCAGCAGCTCCAGGACCTCCAGCAGCACCAGCAGCACCTCCAGCAGCTCCAGGACCTCCAGCAGCACCAGCAGCCACAGGAAATGGGGGGCAGCCGCATGGATCATGGAGGTACGAGCGACCTCCATGACGAGACCAATGCGGCGCTCAGCAACCCCATTCTGCTGCGGAGAGGCCGGGAGAGTGAACGTCTGGCGGATGCCGTGCTCCGCACAGTAGGCTGCCAAGAGGTCAGAGGAAAACTCGCCACCTCGGTCAGAATGCAGACGTAGGACAGGAAAGTCCGACTGGAACCGGTCGCGGAGCTGGAGACGAGCAGCGCGGATCCAGGGGATCAAGACATCAGGGACCTCACCCTTGGTACGCAAGGGGAAGACCGTGGTGTAACGCGTGTAGTCGTCGACGACCAGCAGAAAGTACCGCTCGTGGCCCTGTCCCCGGACGCGGGCGGGGCCCCACACGTCCAGGTGGAGAGTCTGCAGGGGAGCCTCTGTGGGAGGGAACGAGGAGGAGTGAGGAGCGGCGCGCTGCCGCCCCTCGACACAGGGAAGACAGGGAGGAGCAGGCGAGGGAGGGAGGGGAGGGAGAACCCTGGGAAGACCAGAGACAAGGAACCGGGAGTGCATGCCGCGAAGGCGCTGCACTGACGGGTGACCAAGGCGGTGGTGCCAGAGGACAGTGCGGTGCGACAGGGAGCGACACGAGCAGGGGGCCGACAGCTGACCTGACGCAGACGCAGACGCAGCTACCTGAGGGGACTCAGTGGTCAGTGTGTACAAGTCCGACCCCGGCTGCCGAGTGAAGGTAGCCAGGTGACGACCCGTCTGGGCACACGTGCAGTGCGTCACACGCTCGTAGGCAGGGGTGAACTGGTGAACACCCGCGTCCTGGAGCGCGGAGCCAGCCACCAAGTTCGTAGAGAACGAGGGGAGGTAAAGGCCCGACAGTGTGCCAGACGGGACAGCAGGACAAGGGAGGGCAGTGGTGGAGGTCGCAAGGACCGGACCCCCGGAGGGGTCAGCCAGGGAGACAGCAACCGGCCTAGGGAGCTGCTCGAGGGCAGTGCGGTCACGAAAGAAACAGCGGGAAGCACCTGAGTCTAGTGTGAAGGTGTGCAGTGCCGCAGGAGACGTAGGACCTGAAAGCGCAGACTCACAAGCACCTGAAGCAGCAGACTCACGAGCGCCTAGAGCAGCAGCCTCACCAGCACCTGGAGCAGCAGACTGGATACCGGGGTCAGGCGGCCCACACAGGTGACAGGCTCCCTCGGCACTAGTAGACAATGCATACATTACAGTGAGAATAGCATCATAGTCAAGAGCAAGGATATCTACCCTCTGCCTAAGTAGCTCCACCCAGTCGGGGAGCTCAGCGTCGTCGCCAAACTCTGTACGCCAAGCGTCGCTCAGACGGGCGAAGCAGTGAGACTCTGTGTGACCAGGCGTCCCGCAAGGCTGACCAGTCCGGGCACCCGTGCGAATAACGTACAGGCAGCGAGCAGGACGCACCGACCCTCTACTCTGAGCGTACCACTCACGAAGCTGCTGGGGCGAACGAGTCTCGCTCAGACGACGCTGCTGCGGCACCAAGCCACTACAAGAAACTCCCAGACTACGCACTCCAGGACGACCCCCACTACTGCCACCCCGACAACCCCAACGAGCGTACCACTCACGAAGCTGCTGGGGCGTGAGGGACACACGCGGACGGCCCTGGAGCTGCATCTGGCCACGCCAGGAGCAGCAATAGATGCAGTAACAGCAGGACAGGTAGGGACGTGCTCACCAGTGGTGGGAAGGGCAGGCGCACGACGGAGGCGACTGCGGGGCCGCTACAGCGGCAGGGCGGGGCCAGGGGCGGCTGCTGCAGGGGCGGCTGCTCCAGGGGCGGCTGCTCCAGGGGCCAGGGGCGGCTGCTCCAGGGGCCAGGGGCGGCTGCTGCAGTGGCGGCTGCTCCAGGGGCCAAGGGCGGCTGCTGCAGGGGCGGCTGCTCCAGGGGCCAGGGGCGGCTGCTGCAGGGGCGGCTGCTCCAGGGGCGGCTGCTGCAGTGGCGGCTGCTCCAGTGGCCAGGGGCGGCTGCTGCAGGGGCGGCTGCACGCTTCAGGGGTCAGGGGCGGCTGCTGTAGGGGCGGCTGCTCCAGGGGCGGCTGCTGCAGGGGCGGCTGCTCCAGGGGCGGCTGCTCCAGGGGCCCGGCGCGGGGTAGGGCAGGGCGATGCGGCGGGCAGGGGCGACGTGGCGAGCAGAGCGACGCGGCGGGCAGGGGCGACGCCGCGGGCAGGGGCGACGCGGCGAGCCGGGCGACGCGGCGGGCAGGGGCGACGCCACGTCAGCAGCTGGGCGCGGTCGCGTCAGCTGCAGGGCGCGGCCGCGTCAGCTGCAGGGCTGGCAGGGCCGCGTCACGGCAGGGCGGGGCCGCGACTGCGGCCTGACGAGGCCGCGACTGCGGCCTGACGGGGCCGCGACTGCGGCCTGACGGGGCCGCGACTGCGGCCTGACGGGGCCGCGACTGCGGCCTGACGGGGCCGCGACTGCGACCTGACGGGGTCGCGTGCTGGTCTGACGGGCCTGTAGAGGCTGTGTGCGGGTGGCGAGGGCCTGCAGGGGCGGCACGCGGTCGGGCAGAAGCTGCGCGCGGGCGGCGTGGTCCTGCAGGGGCAACGCTCCGACCTGACGGGCCTGCATGGGCGGCTCTCGGGCCTGACGGGCCTGCAGCGGCGGCTCGGGGGCCTGACGGACCTGCAGGGGCGGCTCGAGGGCCCTACTAGCTTGAAGGGGCGGCGCACTGGCCTAGGGCAGCAGGAGGCAGCGCTAGGGCTGTAGGACGGCGCGCAGGCAGAACGAAGGGCGGGGCGCACGAGGGCGCACTAGCAGAAAAAAAAGGGGGGGGGGGTGGCGCACGGGGGCGCACGAGCAGAGAAAGGCGCACGAGGGCGCACGTAAGGTAGGGCGCACGAGGGCGCTTCTAACGGAACGGTGGGCCCGTAGTAGTAAGCGGTCCTAGGTGGCAACCTAGGCTCGTGATACCATGTCAGAATGAACAAGAGTGATTGAACTAGGAAAGAGTTGGGTACAAGTAGGAAACCCTAAACTTACTGTACCCCATAGTAACTACCCCACTACAGCCTAAACAAACTGTAGCAGATATAACATTTGACAGGAATTTCTGCTCTGGTGTTATTCGAAAACTTACATTCAGGTATTGGTTCTCAATGTATGGTCGATGTTGCTGGTCATTATGCTTTTCGAGCCTTGTTTGAGCAGACCGCGCTAAGATTATTCCCGAGTTTGAGGGACCAACCGAGGACCAGGTCGTTTTGGTTCGGGAGGTACCTCGATTGGTTCTCCCTAAGTTGAGGAAGGTACCGCAACTTCTGATGAGCTTCGGATTGGCTAGGCCTTCCTTCCAACATTGTGGGATGCCAATGGTTGTCTTTCCTGTTCCCGCTTATGAGAATTTCGATCTTTCCTAGATGTCACGGATTGTCAATTCAGATATTGTTTTTCCGAGAATTTCAGTATGTGACTACGTCGAAATCATTACAAGGAGCGGGCATTACAATTGATATTCCGCAACAGCCGAGTCTCATAACAGAATCGTTCGCCACATGCTATTATCTGTTACAATTTGGTTTATTATTTTGATTTCATATATTGCCAATATTAATTTTCACTTAAAATGATTTGTAATGCAAATTGAAATTCGTTTTATTAAAAGCACAGCGATTACAACCGTAGCAGGAAACCATACAGTCATTCACCCTAGCACGAAGCCACCATAACTAATACGTGTAAGCATTAGCTACAAAGCCCTCAAGCCCCTCACCACTAATAAAAACAACATCGCTACGCGCGAACGACCATGCCCCAACACCAGGCCGCTACCAAGGACCATTTGCGGCAATTGCTCCTCCGATTGCAGCTCTTGTCCACTTCCAAATCTTGTTATAATAGATGTTCCATCACAAAAAACCTTGGTTTTTGAAGGGGGTTCGAAGGGGTGTACATTTCAGGTGTTTTGGTTGGCGAAGTTCCGAAGCCTTATCGCGACCAATCGCGGAATGAAATCGGAACGCGTTTGTTTGTCGAAGTCAAAATCGAATCCGCGACTCCGGTACATTGCCGTTTATTTGAAGCGTGCCAAATTTGTTGTGATTTTGTAATTGGTTTTTTAAGCTTTGACTTCCCTAAAATGTGTCTGCTTAAAAATATGCTGGCCATTTTATTACAAGATAAATGCATCACATTTGATACTTATTAAGGAGATAGGTACTGTCCAGATGGAATGCCTTCACCACATGGACGTGGCGGAGCAGCGCTTCAATCGGAATCACGGAGTACGCGTACATTCCTGTTGTCCACTTGAGGCGAAGGCATCCTGTTGCTGTATCCTCTCCGCTTGCATTCCAATATCTAACGTAAGCCAGCTCCTCCCTCTCTCCACGTATTTTTGTATGGAACAACAGAAGCAACCTTGCATACCACTCCTCTCTCCGACCATACCTTACACCCTCCACTGCAACATCCGAGTACCATGGCCTCTCAAAATAGTCAGGGGTCGCTCGAACGAAGTGAGAAACTCTTGAGAAGCTGGCGTCGTCTGCTGCAGGGATTGCCAGCGATGCATGGGCCTGCATAACAGTTGATGTTAGTCATGTATGATACGAGCCAGCCAAATGATGGTTGATTGCATACACTTGCAACTACTTACTCGAATCTTGGTGACGCATCCTGCATAATGCATAAGCGCATCCTTGAGGGCTGCTTGGGCACGAGGGTGTTGCTTGGCCCACTTCCTTGCAAACCAATTGATGGAGGTGGGTTCTTGTGGTAACTCCACAGAGAGGAGGTATGACTCCTTGATGAGCGTCCGTGTGTCGGTCCCAATCGCCTGCCAACATATGCTATTGATATTATTACATTCTGAGTTCATATCCATGCAATTCAAGCACTAAACAGATTTACCTGCCGCATGGCGGTGTCCCGGCCAGCAGGATCATCCACCGGCACCACATCCGGAATGCGCCTAGCATGGAACTTCATGATCTGCCCATCTACATTGCGCTTGTTGGACCGACGGTAGATCCTCTTTACCAACGGTCCGTGCAAGTGCTCGAACATGTTGGTGCTGAATTCAGTCACATGACCCGCGCGACGTATGGAGTCGACGTAGTGCGATATGAGATGTGTTTTCACAAGGCACCAAGAGGATGGCTGCTTTGGAAACGCAGCCTGCAACTGCTCAACGAGCCTGGTGGGAGTGGGAGATGACAACACATGCAATCACAGAGTCTACTTATTCATATCGTTTTCCTTTTCCTGATCCTTTCCTATCAAAGTTTAGCACCAAACATCCTCACAACATTGCCTACTACAAGAGCACATTTACAGTAGCCAAGCATTCATCCCATGCACGGGGGTTTACATGCATGGTATTATTACCGAGAGGTCATCTTCTTCAGCTCCCGGAGGGACCGCTCAGTGTGCCCCTGAGGCTGGGAGCACAGGATGTACCAGCCAAGATAGGCACGAACGGCATCCATCTGGGGCTGGCGAAGCAGGCCAGCAAAGACAAACACCATGACCTGCAAAGAATGTGGATAGCAGCAAAGGGGAGGGTGAGCACAGATGGTGTGAGGAGTTGGGACAAACAATGGCAGCACTCGCAGACTGCTTGAGGGTTTAGGCCAGGACAAGCAACAGGGGATGGAGGGTTCATACCTGCATGACG
Source organism: Closterium sp. Yama58-4 (assembly GCA_947470075.1). Taxonomy (NCBI): domain Eukaryota; kingdom Viridiplantae; phylum Streptophyta; class Zygnematophyceae; order Desmidiales; family Closteriaceae; genus Closterium; species Closterium sp. Yama58-4. The sequence continues at coordinate 340,064 of CANIUD010000649.1, forward strand.
GCCCTGTGCTCATAGGCCGCGACACATGCTCCGGTCTCGAAATAGGCGCTCTCCGGCAGGCGCATGTGATTCAGGCGCGTGCGGTCGCGAATGAGGGACAGGCGCCTGCCCATACACATCAGTTCAGCGGTGGCAAAAGGGCAGAAAACATGTCAGTAATAGGACAGAACTTATGGTTTGAGTTCCAGTGACTAAGAGCAACGAATCCAATCCCCAAAACACTGACCTGTCCATCTGCTTCACACGCCGCTTCTTCATCTTGCGCACGACAGCCACAATGTGGCTCATGATGCCCAGGTCCGCCTGGTGCATGATGTCAGGCATGACCACGAGGTAGGGATTGCCCCACGCGGTCCCTGGGACATCCCACTTCCAGAGCACGCACTGGAAATGGGGATGTGGTGAGGAATGGAGGAGAGATGTACGTGAGAGTGGATAGCTAACCTCATCCACAAGTGGGGTGAGTTCAATTGGGCAGAGCACATTTGGCAATTCATGACGCGGCGGGCGAGAGCATAGACTACTCATGGGCCGGGGAAACAGGTCGCTCACCTCAACAGGGTAGGTAGAGTAGGCCTTGCACGGGTTGTCCTGGCTAGTTGTCGTCCCAGCCGCCTCGTTAACGATCCATTGCTGCTGTTCAGGCGTGCGCGGCGTGTTCCGTGCCTTGACCGCACTCAGATGCTCCTGTTGTAGCACGGGGGTTTAGGATGGGATAGAAAAGGTAAAGGTGGTAGCTATGTGGGTTCTATCAGGCGACCCACAAACGAGAATGTATTTGAATGTGTGCAGATGGCATGTGACCTCATCTTTGCAGCATAGCAGATGCTGCACGGCATCCGCGATCCATGCGAGAGTGTGCAACTGATCTTGCCGCTCTCGGGGTAGTCGCACACCCAGGCGTACAGCAGGGGGCGCACGGTTTGCCAATCACCGAAAGGGTCCCTGAGACGGAACCCGCTGCAAGGAACAGGTAGAGTGGCAACAGGAATTCGGGTTACGGCTTTCAGGGAGGAACGACGAGGGGCAAAGGGCCATGCTACATACAGAGAGGGTTTGCATACCATGCAGGTGGTGAGATGATGTGTTAGGAAGATGCAAACCGAGTACGGACCTGGCGATGCCATCAAGAAGCGTCTGCAGCACGGTCATGACGCAACGCTGGAAGAGCATCACCTTCTCCACGGCAGACATTGCAGACGGGGGGATAGGAAGGAGGGCAAGTAGTGTGTGCCCGGCTTTCCCCCATCGCTTGGCCTGGGAGATGTTGGCCAGCGTCATCATGAGCGGCCACGCCTTCTTCCGGCCGTTGTTGCTCATGTGCGTCACATCGGAATATAAGATGATCCCCCCCACAACTTCGGACCAACCGAAGTGTTCCTGCAGTGCACGACAAAGCGGCAACGGACACACAGTTTAACACTCAAGATGCTCTTGACAGATCAGTGCAGCGACCGAGGCATGAGGAAGGATTGGGTTTGGGGTGGCAACGTGGTCTTTCCTTACCTGAGCATCATTCCACCACGTTCCTGTTTCAGGCGTGGTATAGCAACGGCCGCCTGCGTCAGGGTCCTCATCAACACGCGCCTTGAGCTTGAAGCCGGGCGCGTTGTTGGGATGTCCAAACATTTCAGCGAATGCCTGGTGTACGGTGGCGAAGGCAGGTGAGAGGAGAGGCATGGTTAGTGGCGGTGAAGGTGGGTGTACGGTTAATACAAGGATAACTACGTACATGCAAACCCAGTGTGCCTCATCATCATTTCACGGCCTTGAATTCAAAGGCGGCTTACCTGGGCTGAGTTTTGAAAGAACAAGCGCTGTGGTGGATGACCGTCAATCTCGAAGGTCGCCACCGACCATTCGCGATTGAGCCCTGCCAAGCGCTCCATCTCGAACCGCTCCAGATCCTTGCAGTTCCGGAGCTCCGAGATCACAAGAGGCGCAAGGCCGGGCTCTACGACTAGCTGAAGCAGGCCGTTGATGTCAACCTCGGCCATTCCCATTCCGCCATTCACGCGCCGAACGAAATGCAGCAGCTTCAACGCGAGCGGATTGAGGGGCGTGGCATTGCTCTGTCCGGAGATGATTGATGGCGGCGCGGCATGACTCCCTTCGGGCCGGCTCTCAGGATGGTCACTCGTGTCAGCCGCGGGAGCTCCTGGTTGTGGTTGATGTTCATCTTCAGGAGGCCCCTCGTTCACGTCGTTGGGAGTTTCGTCAACGTCAGCTTCAGGCACGCGTGGAGGACCGCTCTCACTGACGGCGTTGGATGCGTTAGACGCTGTAGGTGAACTGGGAGCGGCTGGAGCGTCCGACAGAATGTCGTGGACGAATAGCAGAGCGTGTAGACCGGCGGTCGGTGCAGATCGCGTGGGCCTTGCCACGGCAGATAGTCCTTGGCAAGGGGTCCGCCGTGACTTATGACCGCCATAAACTTGGGCGTTGGGGAACCATCTGTTGCAGAACTCGCAGACGACGCCTGGTAAAGAGCCCATGTGTTACGGATCCGTTGTAGAGTCGAGAAATCGCTTAAGAAGCTACTAGCCGTGATGAAGCTTGTGAACGCATTAAGTACTCCGTTCAAGAAGCCAGTGACAGCTATACGATCATCGCCAATGCGCGCACTGTGGTGGGCGGCTTGTATCACTGCACGACTGGCACTTGACGTTGGCGCTAATGTTTATGACTGGCTAACGATGTCGAGCCGCATGCTCGTTACCAGGCACGATACAGACCGCCCACCTCACGGGCCGTCTTCCCTACAAGGCGTGTCGCCCCCGTCTAGAGTGACCACGACGTGAGCAGAGGAGAATGCACTGGATCTTAAGTCTCGCGGTCGTGTAAATGCGTCGCGAGCACGGTGAGAAGGACGTGCCTATTGAGTCAAGAACTTGTGTTTATGACCCGTGCGTGAGAGTCGAGGGGGATTTTGGAAGAGCGGGAAGAGATCCGTTTGGATCTGTGATTGTGTCGCGAATTCGATATAGGGGGGAAATCGGCGTCACGTAGGTGAGCTCAAGAGGCTTCAAACAAACATGGAAATGCAAATGTACAATCACAACTTAAAGACACACAAGTCATTCATAACTAGTAAACATTCATATCCTCCGGACTGATGTTGAACAACCCTTACTTGATAACGATACGGGAAGTACCCAATAACTCCATGCCCTAACGTATGATTGTTGCGTGGAGCGAATACCTATAGCGTGACTCTCGAGGTGTAGTGTATCTCTACGCACCGTGCTGTATGAATATGCAAGAATGGATGACAATGTCGTCCAATAGCACAACGGTTTCAATGTCCACGCAATGTTGGATGCCAATGCAACACCATACCACAACGGATTCACCATGTCGCGCAACCCGCAGGCCTGAACGCTGCATCGTCGCACAGTCTAACCATGGCTGTCGATAACGCATCTACGCTTGTGCGTTGGGCCTGTGCTTCATACCACTCCTTCCAAGCACCCTGTTCAATGTCTGTGCAAGAATGGATGCCAATGCAACACCATACCACAACGGATTCACCATGTCGCGCAACCCGCAGGCCTGAACGCTGCATCGTCGCACAGTCTAACCATGGCTGTCGATAACGCATCTACGCTTGTGCGTTGGGCCTGTGCTTCATACCACTCCTTCCAAGCACCCTGTTCAATGTCTGTGCAAGAATGGATGCCAATGCAACACCATACCACAACGGATTCACCATGTCGCGCAACCCGCAGGCCTGAACGCTGCATCGTCGCACAGTCTAACCATGGCTGTCGATAACGCATCTACGCTTGTGCGTTGGGCCTGTGCTTCATACCACTCCTTCCAAGCACCCTGTTCAATGTCTGTGCAAGAATGGATGCCAATGCAACACCATACCACAACGGATTCACCATGTCGCGCAACCCGCAGGCCTGAACGCTGCATCGTCGCACAGTCTAACCATGGCTGTCGATAACGCATCTACGCTTGTGCGTTGGGCCTGTGCTTCATACCACTCCTTCCAAGCACCCTGTTCAATGTCTGTGCAAGAATGGATGCCAATGCAACACCATACCACAACGGATTCACCATGTCGCGCAACCCGCAGGCCTGAACGCTGCATCGTCGCACAGTCTAACCATGGCTGTCGATAACGCATCTACGCTTGTGCGTTGGGCCTGTGCTTCATACCACTCCTTCCAAGCACCCTGTTCAATGTCTGTGCAAGAATGGATGCCAATGCAACACCATACCACAACGTAGTCACGTTTGTTACTATTAATAATCGTGTTAGAATGTCGTCCGCTGGCCCTAAAGCATTGTGGCAAAGCCTAAAAGTGCACAGTACATCTGTCCCGAGTAATAATTCTGGACGGTCGTTGTGTGTGTGACGTAAGAATCACCGATTAACTTACCCCAACCCCGTAGTAAACCATTTGCAACTTAGAGTTTGTTGAAATGCATTGTTGTATGTTTGAATAAAATTTAGCTTCTACGTGTAACACTGTGCGGTCTCGAAAACACTGTACTTTCGCACTGTAGGTTTCACACCGGTTTTACCCTTAGTAGTGATTGATGCGTTGGCAACCGTGATTGGCCGACACATCTCAAACACAGTCATCAGCCAAGAGGTACTTCAGCCATTGAGCGGCTGAGATCGAGCGGAATGTGGGTTTATGCTAGGGTGGCTACACGTACACTGTCCAATATAGCCTGATAGGGTTACATGACTCTCTCTAGTCTCGCAACCCACCCCAACCACCCTCGTGCCCCACCCACCTGCTTCCGTCACTCCCTGGGCCAACACTTTGACGCTGCTCGTTGCCTTGACACACGCCTCTCCAGATCGGCCTTAGCGCGAAGCATAGTGGCTACTATGACAGTTTTAGTTGAAGCGGCGGTTTTCGGAAACACATAACAGTGATAGACCGTCGATAATCCCATCGTGGGATTCAGTTGCAGAACCCTTTCGAAACCGGCTCAACCCTTCCGCGCGATTTGCAACTTTGCTCCTCCCACAATTACCATGACACGTGCAACACGTCTACAAGCAATGGAGGAGGAACAGGCCGGACGCCGTGCGACAAGGACGATGTCGAAGCGGAACGATAGGGAGGGTGGCGCCGGCACCAAAAAAACTAATGCATCCGTCGCGCGTGGCAAGGGGATGAAAAAAGTGGTGGCAAAGAAGGTTGCCCGCGGTCAAAAGAAGTCCGGCATGAAGGCGGGAGACAACGGGAAGCAACCAACGGCACGCAACCGTGTTTCTACAGTGAACAAAGAGGCGGATCATGCCTCTGCTGGAACCGAGCCCGGTCCGACTAACGAGGGCACCAGTGGTGGCAACGAAGATCCGGGGCGAGGGAGCGCAAGTCTTGCAGTCCCGTCGGCGGAGATGGAGGGATCGGCGACGGAGGGCAATCACGGAGGTGATCCCCGCGCCGAGCATGCCGCAACCAAGGAGTCCGAGGCGGCGGCAACGCAACACCATCTGACGTTGCTCCAGCCGACCGTGGTCGAAGTTTCTGCAGCCGTGCTGGATAAGGACAAGGTGGGGGAGCTCGATTCGATGGGGCTGGTCAGTGGCTCTCCACCTTCTGGTGGACGGGGGAGGCGTAGGCAGAGGAAGAGCGATGGGGAGGACGATTATGACACCGCCGTGCACGGGGACCTCATTACGCGGGCGAAAAGGCGGCAGACGACAGGTAGTGCTGACGACGCCGGAGGCGCGGCAGTTGGGACACCACGAGGCGCCAAGGAAGCTAGTGGCAAGGCGGGCAGTCAAGCATTGCGCCAGAAGGGCCGACCCGCAGCAAGAAAAGCATCCGGCGGAAGGAGAGGCAAGAAAGCAGCGACGGGAACAAAGCCGAAACGGGGCGATGAAGACCCCGGTGATGCGGAGGAGGAGGAGGATGAGGAGGAGGATGCGGAGGGAGAGGAGGATGCAGAGGAAGTGGAGGAGGATGACGCGGATGTTGGGGAGGATGAAAAAGATGAGAATGATGGCGGGGAGGACGAAGAGGAGGAGGAGGAGGAGGATGAGGAGGAGGAGGAGGAGGATGAGGAGGAGGAGGAGGAGGAGGAGGAGGAGGCAGAGGAGGAGGAGGAGGAGGATGAGGAGGAGGAGGAGGAGGAGGAGGAGCAGGGTGACGACGAGGAGGAGGATGTGGAGGAGGAGGAGGAGGAGGCAGCAGAGGAGGAGGAGGAGGAGGAGGAGGAGGAGGAGGAGGAGGAGGAGGAGGAGGAGGAGGAGGAGTAGGATGTGGCGCCAGTGAAGGGACGGGGCGGGCGTGGCAGACGGGTGAGTGGTACAGGGAAGGAGGGGGGCCGGACTCGCCCTTCCCGAAAGCGCGGGGCAGTTGACGCTGCGCGCGGCGAAGCAGCAGGCAAACCGAAGGCGCGTAAGGTGAAGGTCAAAAGTGAAGGGGTTGGTAAAAAGCAAGGGAGCCAGGGAGCAAAAGGGGATGGAGGAGGAAAGGGTGGCCGCGCCAAAGGGGTTCCAAAGGGTACCAGCAAGAAAGAACCTGCCGGTAAACGTCGCAGCGTCCGCCAAAGCACCCCGCGGAAAGGTGGCAACAAGAAAGCGCAGGCTGCCCCAAAACCGAAGGGACAGCAGAAAGGTGAGCATTGTGTCCAATAAAACTGGCGTGACGTGTTGAACCATCTGCTAAACCGTGCCAAAAAACACCCTTTTTTCACATTGTTTCTCCCATGCAGGGAAGGAGAAGGTCGACGAATCTGCCAAGCAAGGTAAACCCTCTTGTCCCAAACCAGTACAACCCTGAACTTGATCTAGATTCAAACCTTTCAGAATATGCATGCATGTCTGGACCCGCCTTGAAACCGATCTACTCTATTTTTTTTTTCCGGCTCCCTCTACATCTCAGCCCCTCGCGTTACAGGCATTGGGCCGCCCGTAAGCGTGCAACGAATGCATCTAACGAAGGCTGCCGGAAGAGCGAGTGTTACACCGCTCTCCTCCGGAGCACCAAGGTACTACACGCCATGGGCTGGCCCGAGCAAAGTCGCTGCGACGGCACCAGACGCGCCAAGAGGACAAGAATCCGAATCCCCTCCACCCGCCCCCATCACGCAGTCCCCACTCGCCTCACCCTCATACCAATTTCGGCAACTCCACGCTTCTCCTGTCCGGGGCAACGCGGTCTCCCCTCTCGCCGATCCTTCGCGCGGGCATCAGGCAGGCAGTCATGCCAATCCCTTCCCTGAGCTCCCCTTTTCTCGCCAGCGTGATAGTGTGAGGGCACACGGGACTGCTGCAGAAGACGTTGACCCCCTTGGCCAGAGGGGGGTTTCTTCACACCCTTTTCCTCCGCACATGGGTGCCCTAGGTGAAAGTGCGGAGCACGAGCAGTTTGTTACACGGGAGGAGTTCCAGGCGCTGCGGTCTGAGATGTACGCCATGTTTGCACAGCTCGGCCTGCGTCGTGGAGTACCTGCCAGCTATGCCACCGGGTCGGCAGCCCTGCCTATGGCTGGTACCCCGCCGCCGATGAGTGCCGTGGACAAGGCACGAGTGCTAGTGTTGCAGGAGACAAACCCATTCCCGGTATGTGGCGGGCCACATGGGGCGGGTTGGGGTTGACGTGGCAGCAAGGGCGGGGTTGGGGCTGACGTGGCGGTTTCGAAGGGAACACGGGAGCGGCGCGTGACGAGGCGACGCGTATCAGGTGAGTGGGGGGTGACGTGGCATGGGGTGGGTGGGTGTGACGTGGCAAGTGGCGCGGCATGTTGGTGGACGTGGCGGATGCAGGTTGGGTGTGACGTGGCAAAAGGTGAGGGCTGGGATATGACGTGGCGGTGTGAAAGGGTGCAAGGGAGTGCCGCATGACGGCGCGAGGCGTTTCAAGTGGGTGGGGGGTGACGTGGCTCTTGGTGGGGGGTGTGACGTGGCAAGTAGGGCGGGTTGTTGGCGGATGCAAAAGGGTGTGACGTGGCAGAATGTGAGGGTTGGGGCTGACGTGGCGGATGCAGGTTGGTGTAACGTGGCGGAAGGTGAGGGTTGGGGATGACGTGGCACCCTAAAAGGGTACACGTGAGCGGCGCATGACGAAGCGAGGCGTCTCAGGTGGGTGGGGGGTGACGTCGCTGTTGCTGGCTAGTTGACATGGCAAGTAGGGCGGGTTGTTGGCGGATGCAAAAGGGTGTGACGTGGGGGCATGTGAGGGTTGGGGATGACGTGGAGGTTTGGAATGGTACACAGGAGCGGCCACTGACGAGGCGACGCGTGTCAAGTGGGTGGGGGGTGACGTGGCATGGGGTGGGTGGGTGTGACGTGGCACGTGGGGCTGGTTGTTGGTGGACTTGGCGGATGCAGGAGGGTGTGACGTGGCACGTGGGGCTGGTTGGTGGACGTGGCGGACAAGGAGGGTGTGACGTGGCGGAAGGTGAGGGTTGGGTCTGACGTGGCAGTTAGAAATGGTACACGTGACCACTGCGCATGACGAAGCGAGGCGTGTCAGGTGGGTGGGGGGTGACGTGGCTTGTGGTAGGGGGGTGTGACGTGGCAAGTGGGCCGGGTTGTTGGTGGACGTGTCGGATGGCGCAGGGTGTGACGTGGCAAGTTCACACAGTGTTGCTAGTCACCATCCCATGGTCACGCGGCCACCCTCATAACTGCTGGTTTCTCTCTCCCATGTCGTCTTGTACACCTTACACCCCTGCGCAGAACAAAGCCTACTTAGTGTGCTCTCAGCTCCTGTTTCTGAACCCCCCGGAGAAAATACAGTACTACCCTGCACCGGAGGAAGTGTTCGAAGCGTTCTTTGTCCACTTGTCTGCAGAAGGGCTCGAGGCAATGAAGCTGCTGTGGTTGCACAATGACAAGTCAACCATGGGAGTCTTCAACCACCAGCTGTCCTCAACAAGGTCAACTATCAACTCCACCCTCAGGCCAGCAGCATACACCGGCATGGGCCTTGCCGATTACAGCCATCTCGTGGATAGCCTGCCCACTGAGCTACACCCAACGACCTGGTTCGACGACGATCAACTCCTAGCCGAGTACAGAGATGGTATGTGCAGTGCAGCTCGAAAACACAATATGCCCTACCATATGCCAGTTGGCAGCTACATATGACCGTGCGATGTGGCTCACCCTGACTCTCATCCCCCCATTTGATCTCTCTACAAAACCCTTTCCAACCCATACCCTCCCTGCCAAAAAGCAGGACAGTGGGCCCTCAACTGGCACTTTGACAAGGCCACCGGGACACCCTTCAGCAACCCCTTGTTCGCTTATGCGTTCAAGCTCTCCTTCAAGAGGGGCGGGGCGGTGTTCACCAAGTTTAAGAGCCGCATGGTGGCATGGGGCCTGTTTTCGGTAAGGATGTAGATATGTGTTTGTACCCCCATGCCTCATCCCCTTAACCCCTTGCCTGTACTTCAGCTAAAACCCTGGTCGATTAGGCCTTTGCAGTTACGTAGATAGTGACGACTGCATCACCGCTTTCAGTTGCCTCATTTACCCGTAACCTACCCTCCTCATAAACCATCCACCCAACCCTACACCACATTGCAGATTGAATGGCCCCTTCTGCAGGATAAGCGTCGCAAGCGAATCAGTAGCCAGCCGGAGCAGAACAGGCCAGACTACCAGAAGTGGTGCGAAAAGGTCAAACAGATGATCCATTTTGCTGTCGTGGAGCGGAGGATCCCCCACGATCCGGCTGTGGGTGCGTTCGTCTTTCCAAACAAGTTCTTCATCGACGACGGCGACCTTGGAGATGTTGTCCTTGCCCACCGGGCGCTTTCAAGGCCCGCCAGTGCGTAGGCTATTTGACCTGGTGCTAAGACTGCTTGTTGCTAGAATGCTGAATAATGGTTCTTGTAAACCGCAATAATAAATGCAATTTTGAAATCATCAATTTCCAAAATGAACAAATTCAGAATTTAGTTTTGAATAATCTGGTCACGAATTTGCAACAAAACGGATTGCGCCCGAATGTCATCCGGAAAAGCTCGCGTGCCAAATTGGAACTTGAACCGCACCAAACCTTGTCGCGAGATGTGTCTCGGAGCTCCTATCAAATGACTCCAACCGTCGGTCGAAATTGGGTCCGGATTTTTTTACGCGAAGACAATCGCAATCAAAATTCGTCCAAACTTGGCATAGGGTTTTTGTGATGTCACATCGCAGGTGTTATCGTTAGTGCTTCTGGACAAATCACTGCCGTGAATGATGCGGTGCTCCACCTGAGTTTGCAGCAAATACAATCATTAGTGTATACTTTAGAATCCTGTATAAATCATTTAACAAATGTAGCAAACTGCACTCACCCCATTCAGCCAGAATGATAATAACTTCAGCGGGAGAATAAGCTTGCGACCTTCGGGTCGGGTAAACGAGGCGCTGATTGCATTTATGAAGCGAGTTGATGCAAACGGCACACGGTGGTCGTTCATGTGCCAAGTAAGCATGTCGTATGATGCAGGCCCTGTCGTGTCGTGGGGGAAAAGTACGATACGTTGTGAAACATCTGGAATTTGAATCATTAGCCAGGCAATGGGTTGTGGAGGGGAAACCAGTGAGGGCCTGATGGTACACAGGACTGATGGGCTGTGAAATAACGAGCATCGCTTGCTGCTGGGGTGGGGAGTGGATAAAAGGGTGGGAAAGAGGGGTAAAGGGACTGTTGGGCTGTGAAATAACGAGCATCGATTGCTGCTGGGGTGGGGAGGGGATATCAAGAAGGGGAAGAGGGGTAATGGGACTGTTGGGCGGTGAAATAACGAGCATCGCTTGCTGCTGGGGTGGGGAGGGGATATCAGGAAAGGAAAGAGGGGTAAAGGGATTGTTGAGCTGTGAAATAACGAGCATCGATTGCTGCAGGGGTGGGGAGTGGATAAAAGGGTGGGAAAGAGGGGTAAAGGGAATGTTGGGCTGTGAAATAGCGAGCATCGAATGCTGCTGGGGTGGGGAATGGATAAAAGGGTGGGAAAGAGGGGTAAAGGGAATGTTGGGCTGTGAAATAGCGAGCATCGAATGCTGCTGGGGTGGGGAGTGGATAAAAGGGTGGGAAAGAGGGGTAAAGGGACTGTTGGGCTGTGAAATAGCGAGCAACACTTGCTGCTGGGGTGGGGAGGGGATAGAATAGATTGTGGAAGGGTCGACAGAGTTTGTTTTGGAATTAGAGGAAGGAACGGGGGTGGGGTGGAGGGGGTTGGTGGAGTGTTAAGTCATACTCACTTGGAGCGTACTGGCTCAAGAACAGGACGGTCGTGAGGGCGCCTTCTTTCTTCCCACCGAGGCTCGGTCTCGGCACGTACAAGTCGAAGTCGTTGTACACCCACTTCCGCCCGTCCGTCAATGCGTCGTTGCGAAACTCTTGACTGTACTTGTCAGCTTTCAGTACAATACGCACGATGAAATGCTCCTCCGGCTCAGTGAGGCCTAGGGCCTTGCGCAAGGCTGCCTCTAGGCATTCGGTACTAGGCCATATTGAAAAATCAGTGACTGGGGTGTCAAAAACATGATATCAAGAGCCTCATCCACATGGTCCTGCAGGAGAGCAACAAAAACAGTGCACAAACAAGCAGGGAGAGAGAACAGGGGAGGGAAGGGAGGGCGTGAGTGCATGTGGCATGAGGAATCTGCGGGGTGGGGGATGTAAGCACCCAAAGCTACAATACTCCTGCTGCCATATTCGAGTTTCTATGCTAATGACATTCGGAAGCACGACGAAGGTTCAAATGAATGATTGCTGCTCACCCCAAGGTCCTCGTTCACATCCGGGAAAGCATCTAACGTCGTGATGACGTTATTATACCACTGGCATTGCCGTGGCGTCATTGCAGAGCAGTCGATGGCCTGCCGTTTGACGTGGGCCTTTGCCACAGCACGGCTAAAAGCGGCCTGCGTATGTGGCCACACCACCGGTGAGAGAATCAAGGGGGATGTTGCCTTCGGCTGGTCGCAAGGTCGAGTGGTTGAAGGAGCAAGCTGGGGTGCAACCGGCTGTTGGGGAGGGCTGGGCATATTAGCCTGGCGCTGAACCATGGCGTGACTGCTAGCATGAGGGCCTTTTTGCTGAGGTTGCTGATTCTCCAGCTCAGCTATGCGTTGCGCTTGTTGTTGGATTTGAGCTTGCGCGGCCTCAAAAGCGGCTCGCGAAACCCTGGTTGCAGCAGCAGGCCGCTGCTCAACTTGATTTTCCAAAGAGTCATCCTCGTCAGAGTCCTCATCCGACACAGCCTTGACAGGTGCTGGTGCAGGGTCTGGGAGAGCGGACTTTTGTTTGCGCACACGAAGTGTCCATGGGAGTCCGGACGATTGCAATTGTGTAGGAGGGGGCGCCATTGCAGTAGCAGGGGATGCAGAGGCTGGTGGGATGAGAATGGTGCCAGGCTGAGGAGAGTTGGTTGGCTGCAACTCAGGATTGATATAGGGGGCCGAGGGTGAGAGAGCACTGAGGGCAGGTGGCAGCGAGGTGGATCCAGGTGGGACGGCAGGCCTGGACTGTGCAGGAACAGGGAAGTGCACATAGGCAGCAGAGGGAGAGAGCCGGGCAGCTGCATTTGGGAGGAGGCCTGGCCTTAACTGAGAAGGGGAGGTGGGATACTGAGCAGAGGTCCTTAACGGGGCGGAGGTGGAGGGCGAGGTAGCTGCAGTAGAAAAGGAGGCGGAGGCGGAGAGGAGGCCAGGGCTTGACTGGCATGGGGCGGTGAGATGCTGAGCGGAAGGGTTCAGACAGGCGGAGGAAGGAGAGATCGTGGCGGCAGCAGTTGAGAGGAAAGCTGAGGCGGAGAGAATGACAGGGCTTGACTGATTGGCGGCAGTGAGGTGCTGAGCGGAAGGGTTCAGACAGGCGGATGAAGGAGAGATCGTGGCGGCAGCAGTTGAGAGGAAGGCTGAGGCGGAGGGAACGACAGGGCTTGACTGATTGGCGGCGGTGAGTTGCTGAACGGAAGGGTTCAGACTGACGGAGGAAGGAGAGATCGTGGCGGCAGCAGTTGAGAGGAAAGCTGAGGCAGAGGGAATGATAGGGCTTGACTGATTGGCGGCGGTGAGATGCTGAGCAGAATGTTTCAGACAGGCGGATGAAGGAGAGATCGTGGCGGCAGCAGTTGAGAGGAAAGCTGAGGCGGAGGGAATGACAGGGCTTGACTGATTGGCGGCGGTGAGATGCTGAGCGGCATTGTTGACATAGGCGGCGGAGGGAGAGAGAGTGCCGGCTGCAGGAGAGAGAGTGCCGACTGCAGGAGAGAGAGTGCCGGCCGCAGGAGAGAGAGTGCCGGCTGCAGGAGAGAGAGTGCCGGCTGCAGGAGAGAGAGTGCCGGCTGCAGGAGAGAGAGTGCCGGCTGTAGGAGAGAGAGTGCCGGCTGCAGGAGAGAGAGTGCCGGCTGCAGGAGAGAGAGTGCCAGCTGCAGGAGAGAGAGTGCCAGCTGCAGGAGAGAGAGTGCCGGCTGCAGGAGAGAGAGTGCCGACTGCAGGAGAGAGAGTGCTGGCTGCAGGAGCGAGAGTGCTGGCTGCAGCAGAACAGGAGGTGGAGGTGGAGAGGAGGCCAGGGCTTGACTGGAATGGGGCGGTGAGATGCTGAGCGGAAGGGTTCAGACAGGCGGAGGAAGGAGAGATCGTGGCGGCAGCAGTTGAGAGGAAAGCTGAGGCTGAGGGAACGAAAGGGCTTGACTGATTGGCGGCGGTGAGATGCTGAGCGGAAGGGTTCAGACAGACGGAGGAAGGAGAGATCGTGGCGGCAGCAGTTGAGAGGAAAGCTGAGGCGGAGGGAACGACAGGGCTTGACTGATTGGCGGCGGTGAGATGCTGAGCGGAAGGGTTCAGACAGGCGGATGAAGGAGAGATCGTGGCGGCAGCAGTTGAGAGGAAAGCTGAGGCGGAGGGAATGACAGGGCTTGACTGATTGGCGGCGGTGAGATGCTGAGCGGAAGGGTTCAGACAGACGGAGGAAGGAGAGATCGTGGCGGCAGCAGTTGAGAGGAAAGCTGAGGCGGAGGGAACGACAGGGCTTGACTGATTGGCGGCGGAAGGGTTCAGACAGGCGGAGGAAGGAGAGATCGTGGCGGCAGCAGTTGAGAGGAAAGCTGAGGCGGAGGGAACGACAGGGCTTGACTGATTGGCGGCGGTGAGATGCTGAGCGGAAGGGTTCAGACAGGCGGATGAAGGAGAGATCGTGGTGGCAGCAGTTGAGAGGAAAGCTGAGGCGGAGGGAATGACAGGGCTTGACTGATTGGCAGCGGTGAGATGCTGAGCGGCATTGTTGACATAGGTGGCGGAGGGAGAGAGAGTGCCGGCTGCAAGAGAGAGAGTGCCGGCTGCATCTGAAATGGAGGCGTCAGGTGCATGTTGTCCATTGCCTTGAGTGTCTTTGTATGCTCCAAAACCGCCATTAGCAAGCGATGCCACGCGGCCTTTCTTGTCCTTGCGCACAGCTGTAGAGCGTTTCCCCTTCCGCCCTTCTGTAGTTTTCCTCGGACGGTTCTAGCGCTTAGAACCACAAGTGAACGACACATTGTTCAGCGACGCGAATTTCGAGCTTGTGGAACAGGGTTATGCAACAAGCAGAAATAGAAATAAGTACATTTGTAGAGTAAATGGTTTGACCCGACAGTGCGCTTGTCATTTGTTCGTAAGAATGGCTACGAGGCGTGTGACGTACCTTCAGCAAACACGTCGTCCTCCGACTCGCCTTGTGCTACCCCATTGCTGTGCATTGCGATGGCTTCCGGAGAGCCAATGGTTCCACAGCCGGGTTTGAGGTAGCTTCAGCGGCTCTTCTAGGAAGAACTGCAGCTACGAAGGGACTTGGCACGGGCTGCATTGAGTAACTTCTGAGTTGACAGAGAATCGGTTTATTGGCCGTAGGGATAGCTGGCTAATATGAACTAATCTAATATGCCATTATCTCACCTAAAGTACCAGATGAATAGCTTAGAAACTCGGTCGAGTAGGAAGCACGGTTGGGAGGCTACTAATTTCAAATCGTGGTTAGAAAAGAAGGAATGGCGAAACTACCAGAAAGTGAAAGGTGATTGTTGATGGGAGAAACAGAACGGGCGGGGGGGTGGGATGGGATGGGATGGTCGCGCCAGTTGCGTAGCACCGTTCAAAGCTGCAGACTTTATCTCACGGTCGACGTTTGGGGCGTTTTGACAGCACAGCTTAGGGAACATTCCTGCCTTGACACTTGTGTCTCAATCCCTATTTTCCCGAGTCGCGCCTGTAAATTTGCCCATCTACGCGTCACAAATAAAGGATGTACCGCAACATCGTGCGACCCAGAGTGTTGTACACTTGGCGTCATTCCATTGGGTACACCCCATTTGATTCGAGCGCACTCATTTTGGCGCCGAGCAGGCAGGTTATACCAAGGTGTGGAGTCATCCTAAGAGCAGGTTGGAGAGGTGGCTCTAGATCTGTGGTGGTTTTGTCGGGCAGCGTTGCGTGTAACACGTGCAAGGAAACCCCTTTCGAGGCTGCCCAGGTTTGGCGGGTTTGTTCCCGCGCTAAACTGTCAAGTCGTCCAGCGTCCAGGTGCATGCGGCCTGGCACTGAATTTGCTTGACATTGGTCGTTGCGTGCGATTTCAGGGAGGTGACGGGGCCTCGTCCAACTCGTCCGCGACACCAGCGCAAATGACGCTGACCAGTGTAAAATAGGGTTACATTCGCATTAAGGCGACACGCGTTTGTGACATTGCACGTTTTATGTAGTTTTTGAGCGTCACAATACATTTGAGACACAAGTGTCAAGGCAGGAATGTTCCCTTAGTGTCGGATCGAAGTGTACGCGAAGACCCTAAGGGCGCGCCCCCATGGTTTATTTGGGTGCGGCTCAATTCAATTGTTCACGTTTAGCAGCGGTAACAAAATTCTTTTGCCAGGTCGAGATGGGTACTGAGCGCTAACTAGATGTGAATGACGCGCTCCATTACAAGGATGAAGTGTGAGATCTAGTAGTGAGTTGCAAATTATATGCAGCATACATTATTGGAACAAAGTTGTACTATCGTATACTGTTGCTGGGATCTGTGCAAGGACATGTCTGCACGCGACATCTCACCGTTTCAACGCTGGGTTGTATTTTTTTAGCAATATATCTTAACACATTCGAGTAGCACATCTGATTCCCTTGCCATAGGGATTTGTTTGATCTCGTTTGCCCAACCATGCAACACGTTACGTCTGTTTGTGTGTGCGGTGCGCTGGATCTGTGCAAGGATATGCCTGCACGCGACATGTCACCGTTTCAACGTTGGGTTGTTTTTTTTAGCACTATTTCCTTTCACATTCCAGTAGCACATCCTATTTCATTGCCATACGGACTTGTTTTAGCTCGTTCGCCCAACCGCGCAGCACTGTCCGCCTGTTTGTGCGTGAGGTGCACTGGATCTGTGCAAGGACATGCCTGCACGTGACATGTCACCGTTTCAACGTTGGGTTGTCTTTTTTTAGCACTATTTCTTAACAAATGCCAGTAGCACATCCGATTCCCTTGCCATAGGGATTTGTTTGATCTCGTTTGCCCAACCATGCAACACGTTACGTCTGTTTGTGCGTGCGGTGCCCTGGATCGGTGCAAGGACATGCCTGCATACGACATGTCACCGTTTCAACGTTGGGTTGTCTTTTATAGCACTATTTCATTTCACATTCCTCTAGCACATCCTATTTCCTTGCCATAAGTACTTGTTTGAGCTCGTTCCCCCAACCACGCAACACGTTACGTCTGTTTGTGCGTGCGGTGCCCTGGATGTGTGCAAGGATATGCCTGCACGTGACATGTCACCGTTTCAACGTTGGGTTGTCTTGTTTAGCACTATTTCTTCGCACATTCCGGTAGCACATCTTATTCTCTTCCGCGTGCGACTCGTCTGTGCACGTTCGCCCTACCACGCAACACGTCACGTCTGTTTGTGCGTGCGGTGCGCTGGAACTGTGCAATGACATGCCTGCACGCGACATATCACCGTTTCGACGTTGGGTTGTCTTTTTTAGCGCTATTTCTTCACACATTTCGGTAGCACATCCTATTCCCTTGCCATAGGGACTTGTTTGAGGTTGTTCGCCCATCTGCGCAGCATGTTACGCCTTTTTGTACGTGCGTTGCGCTGGATCTGTGCATGGACATGCCTGCACGCGACATGTCACCGTTTCAACGTTGGATTGTCCTTTTTAGCACTATTTATTCACACATTCCGGTAGCACATCCTATTTCCTTGCCATAGGGACTTTTTTGAGCTCGTTCGCCCTACCCTAAACCCACATTACGTCTGTTTGTGTGTGCGGTGCGCTGGCTTTGTGAAAGGACATGCCTGCACGCGACATCTCACCGTTTCCATGTTGGGTTGTACTTTTTAGCACTATTTCTTCGCACATTCCGGTAGCACATCTAATTCCCTTGCCATAGGGACTTGTTTGAGATCGTTCGCCCAACCATGCAACACGTTATGTCTGTTTGTGCGTGCGATGCCCTGGATCTGTGCAAGGACATGCCTGCACGCGACATGTCATCGTTTCAACGTTGGGCTGTACTTATTCTCACAATTTCTTCACGTATTCCTGTAGCACATCTTACTCCCTTGCCATAGGGACTTGTTTGATGTTGTTCGCCCATCCGGGCAGCATGTTACGCCTGTTTGTACGTGCGGTGCGCTGGATCCATGCATGGACATGCCTGCACGCGACATGTCATCGTTTCAACATTGGGTTGTCCTTTTTAGCACTATTTCTTCACACATTCCGGTAGCACATCCTATTCCTTTGCCATAGGGGCTTTTTTGAGCTCGTTCGCCCTACCACGCAACCCGTTACGTCTGTTTGTGTGTGCGGTGTGCTGGATTTGTGAAAGGACATGCCTGCACGCGACATGCCACCGTTTCAATGTTGGGTTGTACTTTTTAGCACTCTTTCTTCGCACATTCCGGTAGCACATCTGATTCCCTTGCCATAGGGAGTTTTTTGAGATCGTTCGCCCAACCACGCAACACGTTATGTCTATTTGTGAGTGCGGTGCTCTGGATACATGCAAGGACATGCCTGCACGCGACATGTCACCGTTTCAACATTGGACTGTACTTTATAGCACTATTTCTTCACATATTCCTGTAGCACATCTTACTCCTTGCCATAGGGACTTGTTTGAGCTCGTTCGCCCTACCACACAACACGTTACGTCTGTTTGTGCGTGCGGTGCGCTGGATCTGTGCAAGGACATGCCTGCACGCGACATGTTCCCCCTTCAACGTTGGATTGTCTACTTAGGACTATATCTTCACACATTCCGGTAGCACATCTTATTCCCTTCCGCGTGCGACTTGTCTGTGCACGTTCGCCCTACCACGCAACACGTTTTGTCTAGGGTTTAGGCGTGCGGTGCCCTGGATCAGTGCAAGGACATGCCTGCACGCATGTCACCGTTTCAACGTTGGGCTGTCTTTTTTAGCACTATTTCTTCACACATTCATGTGGCACATCTTATTCCCTTGCCATGGGGACTTGTTTGAGCTCGTTCGCCCAACCACGCAACGCGTTACGTGTGTTTGTGCGTGCGGTGCCCTGGATCTGTGCAATGGCATGCCTGCACGCGACATGCCACCGTTTCAACGTTGGGTTGTCTTTTTTAGCACTATTTCTTTGCACATTCAGGTATCGTATCCTATTCCCTTGCCAAAAGGACCTTTTTGAGCTAGTTTGCCCTACCACGCAACACGCTACTTCTGTTTGTACGTGCGGTGCGCTGGATCTGTGCAAGGACATGCCTACATGCGACATGTCACCGTTGCAACATTGTGTTGTCTTTTTTAGCACTATTTCCTTTCACATTGCGGTACCACATCCTATTCCCTTGCCATAGGGGCTTTTTTGAGGTCGTTCGCCCAACCGCGCAGCATGTTACGCTTGTTTGTGTGTGCGGTGCGCTGGATCTCTGCAAGGATATGCCTGCACGCGACATGTCGTGGTTTCATCGTTGGGCTGTCTGTTTTTGCACTATTTCTTCACGTATTCCTGTACCACATCTTATTCCCTTGCCATAGGGACTTGTTTGAGCTCGTTCGCCCTACCTCGCAACACGCTACGTCTGTTTGTGTGAATTCAACGGTGCGCTGGATTTGTGAAAGGACATGTCTGCACGCGACATGTCACCGTTTCAACGTTGGGTTGTCTTTTTTAGCACTATTTCTTCACAGATTCCGGTAGCACATCCTTGTGATATGGACTTTTTTGAGCTCGTTCGCCCTACCACGCAACACGTTACTTCTGTTTGTGCGTGTGGTGCCCTGGAACTGTGCAACGACATGCCTCAATCTGACATGTCACCGTTTCAGCGTTGGGTTGTCGTTTTTAGCACTATTTCCCTTCACAGACTAGTAGCACGTCCACATTTGTGTATACACAGCTATGGTTTTGCTTGTAACCTTGAACAGGTGTATAGATTCATGGGGGCCAGTTTTGAGCATGTACACCATTGGCCCTAGAGAGTGCAACGTTGTCTTTCGTAGGCAGCAACAACAGTATCATGAGTGGTCATAGCATGCATGCTTCTGATTGGAAGTGAACAATTGGGCTGGAGGATGGCTTGGAAGTGCAACTTGTGGCCACAAGATTCATCCTTGCTGGAATGCATGCATGACGTTTGTTGAGTCTTGGCAGTGATGTGTTGGACATGTTGGGCCCCCCAATTGGGCCATGTGGACATCAATTGCTGCCAGCTTTACCCCTGATATATATGCCTACCAGCCTGTCAAAAATGTTTGTCCTTCACCTTGTCCTAGGCGTGATCTCACAAGCAGCCTTTGAGTGATGTATGTTGAATACAACGGCTTGAACATTCTTCTTTCTTAGGCTGTGTGTGTCACGTAGTGATCCAAATCCAAATCCACATGCTGTGAACAGGTGTCGCATGTGTGGGTCCTAACGAGACCAAACCACAAGGCACGCCAGGGGGTGATCGGTGTGCAGATTCTTTTCTCCTCCTAGGCATTGTCTGATCCATCCCTCCCTTGCTTTGCATTGTTTTGCGTCACAGCAAGCTTCATGGTCCCTGGTTTGGTAGAGCTCTGATGGTTCATTCATGTCAGATCTCTCTGATCAACCTAATACTGCCTTGAATCTACATGAGCAAGTATTGTCCCGGCCGAATTCGTGCTTCACGTTCGTTTCAGAGCAACAAGCGACTCTGATCAGTAGTAGCGAGTGCTTGATTCACGCTAGGCGGGTAGGAAGAGAGGCGCAGTGCTCTTTTGATTGGCAAAACTGGAAGTTTTTGGCAGATCCAAGCGCCTCTCCGCCCGGGACTCGAGACGCCGCACTGGTCCGGACATCGAAAGCACGATCTGATAGGGCGGGCTTAGGCACAGCAGCACAGTGCAACGTGGCGCTCCCCACGCGCCAAGTCGAGGCATATACCGTCGGTGGGGCGACGCGCTGCAGTCGTGTGCGGCGAAGCATATAATTGTGGTGCGGCAAGTACGTTGCTTGGCCGCGGGAGGTCTTCCTAGTACAAACCCATGGAGTTGAAGGTGTACGCTCAACTCCTCGACTGGCGACCCTGCGGTGTTGTAGTATCAGTCGGCCAGCTGCAAGACTGGTCACACGAGGTGATGAAGGTGCTGTTCCCGGAAGTCAAGTGGAACGGGAGTTAGCGGTGGACGGAGCGGTTCCGCAAGCGGTGGAATCTCACCGTGCGCATGAAACCTAAGGTGGCGCAGTAAACACAGCAACGTAAGTGCCTCGCTTCCCGTTTACTTCGAGCGAAGGCGCATGGTTTTATCCGCCCTTGTATCTGTCCGTGCACTGTCATCCGCCCTTCTATCTGTCCTTTCCTTCCCGTGCGCAGACGTGGCGTAGCAGTGCAAGGACTTCTGGCAGTACATCGGTGGCGCTCGCAACGAGTACGATATTGACAATCGATATATCATCAACGCCGACCAGACGCCTTTGTGGTTGGAGATGCCGCCGACTACCACGGTGGAGTAGACGGGCGTAAAGTCGGTGCCCATTCGCAGCTGTGGTTACCACAAAGAAAGAGTTACCCTGATGCTGGCGTGCACAGTGACAGGCGAGAAGTTGAAGCTGTGGGTGTTTTTCAAGCACAAGACACTCCTAGGGAAACTTCTCGAACGGTAAGAAGATGTTATTGCGCGAGTCTTGGACGATAAAAAACAAAAGATTAATTAACCAATGCTTGCTTGTGTGCAGATCTCGTGGTCGGCTGCCACGCGAACGCGTGGATGGAGGCCGCGGGCGTCATCCAGTGGCTCAATGCGGTCGTGCTGCCGTTCGTGAAACCAAAATTCGGCGTACCGAGTCAGAGCGCCATGCTAGTACTCGACTCCTACCGTGGTCACCTGACACCCGAAGTCAAGGCGATGTTCGCGTCGCTCAACATCGTGCCTGCAATCATCCCGGCGGGATGCACGGCAGACCTGCAGCCGCGCGATGTCGCGATCAACAAGAGCTTCAAACCGAGTGTTCGCCAGCAGTACGTGACCTGGTTTGAGCAGGACGGCATGAACATTCTGACACCTGCAGGTGAGCGACGACATGTCCTCCCGTCTCCCCTTCGTGCGCTTGTCTGCCTGCTCGTGGTTCTCCACTCCCTTCCGTATGGTGCAGGGAACATGAAGAAACCACCTCCAGAGGTGGTGCTCAAGTGGATTTCACGGGCGTTGAAGGTTGTGCCCACTGACATGATAAAGAAAGCACACCTCAAGTGCGGCATCAGCAATGCCCTTGACGGGAGCGAAGACAATCTGGTGATGGCGCACCGGAGAAGCCAGCTAAGCCACGAGGTAGAGGTAGACGACGACATCCAACAACTCCATGGAGCCTGAACTCGGAGAAGGAGGAGTAGGCCTAAGGAAGGGATTAGGCATGATGATGGTGTTAAGGCTAGGATCCTAATCACCCCATTGTATGTGAATGTTTAATTTCATGGAAAATTTTAGCAAGTGTACTATAGGCTTGATGGAGATAGTAATCGAAATGACAAAAAATCAACATACAGTCTTGTTTATACAGCAAGGGTGCACTTATCATAAGTAACGATTTTTTACGAGGTGCGCTTCTAATTGCTCCAGATAGAAGCGCATACGCTCACATTAGACCTGCGAATATATCCGGGGCTATACGGTATGCATTAGCAGTAAAACAAAATACAAAGCTCCAGACACTTGTGGTTTTTTAAATCAAACGTATGATATTTTATGAATGCAAAAGATAGAAACTTATCACATTAACTAATGTGGCACTTGATTTAAAATTTCTTACATATAGAACGTAACAATATCCCAAGGAGTGTAATCTGACTATGTTCTAATATTACAGTTTATTCCGCGCCAACACAGCAGATTATGTCGAGACCTACAGCCAATGGGTAACGAGCGCCCGGTTCCTGGCCTCCCTCACAGCTCCCGAAGATGAAATAAGCAGCCGAGCCTGAAACCAAGCTGCTCGACCACTGGGGGGAGTTCCGAAGCTAACAGCTTAGTTGCCCAAAGCACTTCCGAAAATTCCGAAGCTGCCTGGGCTGATTTTGTTTCGACGCGATGCGTCGAAAGTATGTTTCCCCACTCGGTTCATTTTGTTACTCCAGTCATACTCCTCAAAACCATACTTTTCGAGACCCCCCATTTTTGGGATGACCGCGACTGCCAGGTATTTGCTCAGTGGGAAGTGCGTGTTTCTAATTTTTGTAATAGGAGGGGGAAGTGGAAAAGGACCAGTTTCGGGAAGGGAAGGAACCGCAGAACTATGTGTAAGATCGTCCGAAACGGAACGCATTAAACAGAGGCTCCGTTCAGTGGGGTGACGGAATAGGAGCGCCTTGAAGTGGTAAAAAAATAAAAGCATTAATAACGAATCGGCTTCCATGCTTACTGTAGCGTTCAGGCGAGAAAGACCAGAAAGCACAGCGAAATTATGTCATTGCCATGAAGTAGCGCCACATGCAAGCGGCGAGCAATGACCGCTGTAGAATTAGGAACGTGAACGCCACTAACAGACCTAGACACCTAATGTGGATAGAGGACTGGGAAAAAGCAGGGAGCAACTGTTTTGCCTGTGAGGGCGCACAACGCAAATTACACGGCAAATTTGCAGTGAGCGCTTGTTAGGATGCGGTAAGAGTAGACGATCGAACGTCTGTCCGATTGGTGTGCGGATTGGTTACCCAGTTTACTTGCTAGTAACCATATTACAATAGGGTTTTTGTCAGAAAATGGTGTACAGTCAGTCAATGCAACTGATAATTGATCACTGGAGATCAGCCCAAAACATAGTGGCGATCGTTACAATGACATTTGGGCATCGTTTTGCCAATCGAGCCGCAGAATCGACTGTATGACTCGATCTTCAAGCACGATCCTGCGTTTCGCACTCTTAACGCGTCCTTAGGCCCTAGTTCGTTTTCAGTTCAAGAATCATTGTACAGACTTGTGGGTGGCGGTTGAACGCGGTGAAGCAGGCAAACCGTTCGAGAGCGTACAGCACCTTTTTCCACCGCTACCCGCCGTTGGTAAGTTACAAAGGCTTAGCACACAAAGGGGGGGCTTGTAACGAGGAGCTGCCCATGGCGGCGGAATCAGCTGGTGTGGTTCCTAGCATGGCGGAGGTCGGGTCTGGCGGATGAGCACAGAAGTTGCCGTGCGGAACCACGGACTATTTTGTGGGCTTGGTAAGGGCACGTGCCTTTTGAATTTTACTGCAAAGTTCATGTTTTTTAGTCGATTTTTTACGTTTGAACCTAGGTCGACTTGTACACGGGTGTCTCGGCTTTTGGACCCGAATCGCAAAATATCTTCTCACAAAAATCACATGGAACACCAAAGTTCGAGTTTCGAAGTTCAACTTTATACACTAACTTTCGAGTCGCGTCCAGCATTCGCAGGTTACCCGGTTCGCACGCATTGACAGCGCGCCACACATGATTCGTGCCACGCATTGACACGAGGGCTACAAACAGCCGTCGTGGCCAATCTACAAATTCGCATACTGTCGCGCACTTCGCATCTTCAGGATGCATGCCCATTAGGATACACGATTGACTTATCGTGTAACCCAAAGTTCGTACGTGAGTTCGACCCCAGTTTAGTGTCCAACCCCTTCCTCAAATTTTGAGACAGGACATACGAGTCTCACGAAAAACACTATACAAAATTAGCGAAACGTGTAACCAGCTAAAGGTCGACCTTATTTTTGAACCTCTACACCAAAAGACACGCGCCCTAAAACCAGCGGTTATCGGACCGCGCGCTCTCCTAACACCCTGGCGAGAACTGATCCCCTTAGCTAGGAAAATCTACATCCTGAGAAAAAAAATTCCGGCTCATTAGTGTTGCTAAATTGAGAAGCATGATATGTCAGTGTTAACCCTGAAAACTAATCCGCTTTCCAATGTAAAAGAAAAACAAACATTGATAGAAATCGGCCTGATTGGAAATAGGTAATCATGCGTTTAGTTGAGAGATTTTGGCTAGACGTGCAATAATATCAGGGAGAAATTGTAAAATCTGGAATTTTTTTTTTTTTAGTTGCAGTTCTGAGTAAGTCAATTTTTTTAGATTGAAGCATGATCAACCATAAGCTTTCGGTACCGGTAATGGGAGTGGTAATATTTATCTACGAGAGGGCTGGAATAAGGCATCTATTCTGTGAAGTCAATGATAGTATAACGGCGAAAATTGAATCGAACCATCAACATTCTCTTGGCTTCTCGTGGTGCAGCATCTGGGCGTTGGCCAAGCTGACTCAATGCATTGCACGCAAATCCCGCCAGGGCAGACATGTTGTGACTGGGTGGAATGGCGCCACGAATTCCCCTGCTTCACCTGAATTTCTCTTTTTTGGGGGGTGCTCTCAGAATAACTAGGCAAGAATGAATGAACTAGCAGAAGTTTGGGTACAAATATGAAACCCTAGTTGGGGTTGTACCCCATATTGGCTACCCCACTACAGCCTACAAGCATAATACAGTTTAACACACCCCCATAGGCAAGGTGGGGGAGAACAAAGGGTCACAAGACCAGTCCAGCAAAGCAAAGCAAAGCCCAGGGTGGATCACAACGTCACCACACTCCGAGCACAAGTAAAGGCCACAAGGCCAGTTCACATGCAGTGCTAGATATAGTACAAGACAAGCAACACAGTGATCAAAACCTAGCAAGCAAGCAACAAGATATATATAAAGTACAGTACAAAGAATGTCAAGCAGTGAGCAAGTGAGGAAACGTGGACACAAGGCCTAAAGAAGTACAGTGCCGCTGATGATCACTAGGCGGGAGCGCCTTGGTGAAGATATCAGCAGTGTTGGCCTTCGAGTCCACGTACACAAGCCGAAGCTGACCGCGCTGCTGAAGCTCTCGAGCAAGAAAGTAGCGAAGAGCAATGTGCTTCGTCCTGTGCTCCAGTCTGTGCTCCTGACACAAGGCAAGAGCCGCCTTGTTGTCACCGTACAGAACTGGAGGAGAACTAGGCCGCTCTCCCAAGTCAGTCAGCAGGTAGGTGAGCTAGCGTAACTCCTGTGCAGCCATGGCTGTGGCGTAGATCTCAGCCTCACAACTAGAGCCGAGAACAGAGGAAGAGCGGGTGGACCGCCACGAGACAGAACCAGAGCCAAGGCTGAAGGTGTAACCCTGTGACGACCGCTGCGTAGCCAGGTCGTCCACCCAAGAAGCGTCTGAGTGACCAGTGAGGACAACTCTGTCGCGTCCTCCAAGCACCAGCCCCATGCCTGATGTACTGCACAAGTAGCGCAGCACCCTCTTAGCAGCCTCCCAGTGCTCTCGCCTGTGTCTCCCAGGCGCAACGTAACGAGCAAGGATGCTAAGAGGGTACGCGAGGTCAGGTCGCGTGCAAGTCATCAGGTACATGAGGCAGCCCACAAGCTCTGGGTACGGGCCACTCGGCTCTACGGACTCGTCCGGAGGTGGAGCTGAGAGCGAGTGGCTGGTAGCCAGAGGTGTGGCCTGTGGTGAGGAGAACTGGAAGCCGAAGCGCTGAAGGACCTGCTGCACCATGTGTGACTGAGTCAGGGTGATGGTGCGGCGAGCTCTGTCCCGGGTGATCTGCAAGCCAAGGTAGCTACGCAGCTCACCCAGGTCAGTGCAGGTGTGTCTCTTCTGCAGCTCCGACTTCACACGAGCGAGTGCCTTAGTGTCAGCAGTAGCAAAGACCAAGTCGTCGACGTACACGAGAATGTAGAACGGCGGCAGCGACGTGTCTGTGCGCAGAAACAGCGACGGGTCAGCAGTAGACGGCGCGAACCCAAGAGCCGCAAGTGTAGTCCTCAGTGTGTCGTGCCACTCGCGTGGCGCCTGGCGGAGACCGTAGACTGGCCGGCGGAGGCTCCACTGGGTACCAGGAGGAAACGACCCAGTAAAGCCAGGTGGGCGGCGCAGCCAGATCTCCTCGTGCAGGCTGCCCTGCAGGAACGCTGTGCTGAAGTCAAGAGAGTGAAGCTCGTAGTCACGCTGAGCAGCAACGTGCAGCAGAACCCGAAGAGTGGTCATCTTCGGGGTGGGGGAGAAGGTCTGGAAGAAGTCGACCCCCTGACGCTGACTGAAGCCTCTAGCAACGTAACGAGCCTTGAAGACAGGCGGAGAACCTGGCGGCCGCTTCACCCTGAAAATCCACATGCCATCGACGATGTTCGCCCCAGGAGGGGGAACCTCGTCGACGTAGGTGCCTGTGGACTTCCAGGATGCCATCTCTGCGTCCATGGCTGTCTGCCACTGAGAGGAGTAGGGACCCGAGATCGCCTCTGCGTAAGTGCGCGGAGTGGGGATGTCTAGTGCATCCGGGTCTCCCTCAGGGGCAAGCAACCAGGCCACGAGATGAGGTACAGCAGCCGTGAGAGAGTCAAAGTCCTCCTGCCTGTCCTCAAGGACGTCCGTGCCAAGAGCACACTCACCCCCGACGGACGGAGGACAGACAGACGCAGACTCAGACCCAGCAACAAGGCGAGCAGCGTAGTCTAGACGATAGGCAGCAGCAAAGTCAACCAACTCAGCGACCAGAGCAGACGCAGCCGAGGACTCAAAGGTAGGGTCAGTGACAACAGTAGCTAGGAGACGCGTGACAGTAGGGTGCTCAGCACGATACCGGTCAGACTCAGGGTCCGGAACAGCAGGCAAAGAGGACGCAGGAAAAGACGGCAGAGGGACACGCTGAGGAGCAGTAGAGGGACGCAGAGTCATGTAGTGAGTGCCTGGGACAGGAGGAGGACGCTCACGACGGACACGACGACCAGTGCGAGCAGTACGGACAGGCGACGCAGGACGAGACTCAGGCTCACGACGCTCTGTAAGACCTCCTGTGGGACCTGTGTAAGGAGAGGGAGCAGGGAGAGGCGAGGCAGGCGGTAACTGTGACTGCGGCTGGACAGTCGGAGGACACTCTACGGAGGGAGGAGGACAAGGAGGAGGAGCCTGCCCAAGAACCTGCTGAAGGAGCGGTACGAAGTACGGCCGCGGCCGCGCAGCGTCTCCAGAAGCAGAAGAGACTCCAGCGTCCGGGTCCCCAGCACCAGCAGCAGCGCCACCACTCGGGTCCTCAGCTCCAGCAGCAGCTCCACCAGGTGGGTCCGCAGCACCAGCAGCAGCACCACCCCCAGGGTCCGCAGCACCGCAAGGAAGAGCACCCCCAGAGTCGGCAGCTACAACTCCGCTAGCGCCGCCAGCTCCAGAGTCCCCAGCTCCAGCAGCTCCAGTCGTAGCGCTCCCAGAACAACCAGTCCCGGCAGCTCCAGTACCCCCAGCTCCAGCCGAGCCACTAGGACGGCGAAAGCGCCGGACGTACCAGTCACGAAGCTGCTGTGGTGTGAGAGACTGCTCAGCACCCCGAACCGGAGCACCCCTAGACGCAGCAACCCGAGGCTCCGTAGGCTCAGTAGCAGCACCCCCAGGCTCAGTACCCGCAGGCGCAGCACCCCCAGACTCAGCACCCCCAGACTCCGCACACGCCGGCTCAGCACCCCCAGTCGCAGCACCCCCAGGCTCAGCACCCCCAGGCGCCGAACTCTCAGGCACAGTACCCTCAGCTCCAGCACCCGTAGTCCCAGCACCCCCAGGCCCAGCACCCGCAGGCTCAGCACTCCCAGCAGCACCACCTGCAGCAGCACCTGAGTCACCTGTGACCTCGACAGGCTCAGCGACGGGAGGAGGGTCTACCTGAGAGACACCTGAAGGAGCAGGACCCTGAGGGGGAAGGGGGTCTACCGGAGGGGAACTAGGAGCAAGGAAAAGCGGCGGGGGAGGGAGGGGGGCAGTACGGTAGGGGAAGAGACGGTAAAAAGGGACCGACTCGTCAAAGGTGACGTCCTGAGAGGCGAAGACCCGGCGCGAGGTGGGGTGGTAAAACTGCCAGCCCGGCGCGTCAGGGACAAAGCCAAGGAAGACACAGGGAAGCGTGCGGGAGGAGAGCTTGTCCGCGGACGTATCGCGGACAAGGGCACGAGCACCCCACACCCGGAAGCGCGACGCATCGCCAACCTCCCCCGTCCAACGCAGTGTGGGCGAGGTCTCCGGCAAGGAGACACGGGGCCAGAGGTTGAGCTGATGCGCGGCGTACCGGACAGCAAACGGCCACAGAAAATGGGGAGCCGCCGCGTGGACCAAGGAGGTACGAGCGACCTCCATGACCAGGCCAATGCAGCGCTCAGCAACCCCATTCTGCTGTGGGGAGTCCGGAAGCGTGAAGGTCTGCTCGATGCCCTCCGCCTGACAGAAGGTCCTCAAGAGGTCGGAGGAAAACTCACCACCCCTGTCAGAGTGCAGACGCAGGACAGGAAGATCCGTCCGGAAACGGCGGCGGAGCTGGAGACGAACTGTGCGGATCCAAGGGATCAGAACAGCAGGGACCTCACCCTTGGTGCGCAAGGGGAAGACCGTGGTGTAACGCGAGTAGTCGTCGACAACCAGCAAAAAGTACCGCTCACCGCCCTGGCCACGAACGCGGGCTGGGCCCCACACGTCCAGGTGGAGGGTCTGCAGAGGAGCCTCTGTCGGGGGGAACGAGGAGGAGTGAGGAGCGGCGCGCTGCCGCCCCTCGACGCAAGGAAGGCAAGGTGGCGCAGGCGAGGCAGGGAGGGGAGGGAGGGACCTGGGAAGACCAGACACAAGGCAGCGACGGTGCATGCCACGGAGGCGTGGCAAGGAGGGGTGACCCAGGCGGTGGTGCCAGAGAAGAGTCTGGTGCGACAGGGAACGACACTCACAGGCGTGGGCCACCAGACCTGACGCGGACACCTGACCGACAGCAGCGACCTGAGGAGACGCAGTGGTCAGTGTGTAGAGACTCGACCCCGGCCGACGAGTAAACGTAGCCAGGTGACGGCCGGTCCTGGAGCACGTGCAGATCGCCACACGCTGTCCTCCAGGGGTAAAGGTGTCAACCCACTGATCCTGGATGACAGCGTTGCTCACCAGGTTCGTCGAGAACGAGGGGAGGTGGAAACCCGTCAACGAGCCAGACGGAACCGCCGGACAAGGGAGCACAGTGGTGGACTGGGCAAGGACTGGGCCCCCAGAGGGGTCAGCCAAGGAGACTGGGACCGGTGCAGGAAGCGGTGTGAGCTCAGTACTGTCTCGAAAGAAGCAGCGGGAAGCACCTGAGTCAAGAGTGAAGGTGTGACAGGTCTCAGCCGGTGCAGTACCTGAGAGAGCAGTCTCTGTGGGTGCTGTACCTGAGAGAGCAGACTCGCAAGCAGCAGGGACAGTGCTGGAGGGAGCAGGTACAGGGGGCACCATACCAGAGAGAGCAGACTCACTAGTACCTAGGGCAGCGGGCTCTATACCTGGGTCAGGCGGCACACACAAGTAACAGTCTCCCTCGGCACTAACAGTCAATGCATACATGGCAGCAATAATAGCATCATAGTCAAGAGCAAAGATATCAACACCAGCCCTCATCAGCTCAGCCCAGCGGGGGCGCTCAACATCCTCGCCCATCTCCTCACGCCAAGCGTCGTCAAGGCGGGAGAAGCAGCGGTACGGGGTGTGGAACCTCCCACACGTCTGTCCCTTGCGGTCACCTGTGCGAATGACATAGGAACAGCGGCCACTGCCCCCCGACGTCCCACGCTGAGCAAGCCACTCACGAAGCTGCTGGGTCGTCTGGGGACGCTGCTGCTGGTGGGAGCTCTGGCCCGAGCCAGTGCCTCCACTCCGACCTCCACCGCCGCCACTACCTCCGCTCCGACCGCCACCACCGCCACCGCCACCGCCACTACCGCCACCGCCGCCACTGCCGCCGCTGCCACCACCGCCACTGCTCCCGCCGCCGCCCCCGCCTCCGCCGCCGGCCCCACTCCCACCGGCACTCCCGCCACCGCTCCCTCCAGCACCGCCTCCCCCCCCACCTCCCCCACCCCCTCCCCCCCCAGCGCCACCCCCGCCACCCTTGCCCCCCTTGCCCTTGCCGGTGCGGCGCCTCCCACCAGGAGCAGAAGCAGCGCCAGCAGACTCAGCACCAAGGAAGTCAACAGCAGCAGCAGTAGCATAGGAGGGAGCGAGGGGAGAGGGAGAGCACCCCTCAAAGATGGGGGTGCGAGGAGCGCCGCGAGCAGCACCTACAGCTACAATGCTCTTCTCGGCTGCTAGCAGCTTCTCCTCTAGGAGGGCGACAGTGAGCTCAGTGGGACAGCGAGCAAGGAAATAGTCGCGCACTGAGCTGAGGGTGTCAGGGAGACGGGTGACTATGAAGTGGAGTGCCCAGTACAGGGGAGGGGGGTTCTTAGCGCAGAACTCGGTGGGAAGGGCGGCACGCAGGCGAGCATCACTAGTGCGAAGGTGGGTGATAAGATCGGCGACTGTAGCAAAGGTGGACAGGTCAGGGAACAGGTAAGGCAGCATGAGACGGCTAAGCTCGGCTGTGGCAGGTGAGGAGTAGCGAGCAACGACAGCGTCGTATAGGGCTTTAGCGGTTTTGCAGTCGCCAAAGTGCTCTAGCTCAGCTAACGGCAGGTGACTGCGAATAGCCAGGCGAGCTGCAGCGTCACGAGTCTGCCACTGTGAACGTACACTAAGCTCGGCTGTGGCAGCAGGAGCAGCGGCAGCACCAGACGCGTAGTCATAGAGGGAGATGTGGTCCGTGCTATTGCTCATAAGATACAACTGCAGGTCGTCGAGCCAGGAAGTGAACTGCACGGGACGGCCCTCAGCATCGAAGGAAAGAACGCGAATAGAGGCCATAGCTCAGGCGTGAGGGCACAGCAGAGCAGCGGCAGCAGCAGAGGGGACGCGCTAGAGCGAAGCTAGCAGCCACAGCAGGAGCAAGCGGCGGTGCACAGGCAGGGAGCAGCAGGCGAGGCGGGCGGCGCTGCAGGCGGGAAGTGCGGCGGGCGGGCTGCGAAGCGGGCAGCGGGGCGGGCGGGCGACGCGGCGAGCGGGCAGCGCGGCGGGCGGCTGCGAAGCGGGCAGCGGGCGGGCGGGCGACGCTGCAAGCGGGCAGCGAGGCGGGAGGGCGACGCTGCGAGCGGGCAGCGGGCGGGCGGGCGACGCTGCGAGCGGGCAGCGAGCGAGCGGGCGACGCTGCGAAGCGGGCAGCGGGCGGGCGGGCGACGCTGCGAGCGGGCAGCAAGCGGGCGGGCGACGCTGCGAAGCAGGTAGCGGGCGGGCGGGCGGCGCTGCGAGCGGGCAGCGAAGCGGGCGGGCCGCGAAGCGGGCAGCGAGCGGGCGGGCGGGCTGCGAAGCGGGCAGCGGGGCGAGCGGGCTGCGAAGCGGGCAGCGGGGCGAGCGGGCGACGCTGCGAGCAGGCAGCGCGGCGGGCGAGGGGCGAGCGGGCAGCGTGGCGGGCGGGCGACGCTGCGAGCGGGCAGCGCGGCGGGCGGGCGACGCTGCGAGGGGCGCGCGAGGGCGCTAGCGAGGGGCGCGCGAGGGCGCTAGTAAGGGGCGCGCGAGGGCGCTAACGAGGGGCGCGCGAGGGCGCTAACGAGGGTGCGCGAGGGCGCTAACGAGGGGCGCGCGAGGGCGCTAACGAGGGGCGCGCGAGGGCGCTAACGAGGGCGCACGAGGGCGCTACGAGGCTAGGGCACGGGGTAGCGTGGTAACCGCATGCGAGCGGTGGTGGGCCCTAAAAAAACGGTCGGTAGGTCCTAGGGACCTCCTGCTCTGAATACCATCTCAGAATAACTAGGCAAGAATGAATGAACTAGCAGAAGTTTGGGTACAAATATGAAACCCTAGTTGGGGTTGTACCCCATATTGGCTACCCCACTACAGCCTACAAGCATAATACAGTTTAACAGGTGCCTCATTCTGTGCTCTGCGGTGACGATTTGGTGCATCGACTCTCTGGACAAAACGAAATTAAGAAATGATGCTTCGATATGTATGGCCGTAACGTAGAAAAACTTGTGTTTTTTGTTCGTCGAAAATCAATCCCCCAAACCCCGTCACTGTTTCTCACGGACAATAGCAATTTTAGGGTTTTAGTTTTTTTCTGCCCGCGGGCAGATCGCTTCCGCGAGCGCGCGGAAGCAGTCCCGCGTTCGCCCGCGTTTCACTATTTGGCCGCGTATGAACCTTTCAAAACAAATCTGGTGGGGGCTTGTGGTTTTGCCTTCATTGCATGCACATATTTTTTCTACTGTTCCTTTGAAACGTCACACGAGCAAGGCTCCGCCCGGATTAGTCACTAAGAAAATGAACCGCGTACGATTGGCATGCCGTGCCGTGCCACAGAACAACTGTACTGTACCGAACCAGCGGAAGACAATGACGCTAACTCCAAGACCGCCATGGGATCTGTCTAGAACTTCGACATCATCAATGTACCACCGAACCTTATCAATGTTACGCTCTGAGAACACCTTAGGAATCGCCTTGTCACGCTTAAAGCAAGGGTGCACTTTGGGGGGGGGGGGGGTGGACCCAAAGGTTTATCACTTGCCTTGGGTGGTTACCCTGTTTATGCTTGGGAGTCCGACGAGAAACAAAGTTCAGTGTTGGCGGACTTGTGCGGGGTATCTCTGCCCCGTCGTCAGCTGCGACGCCCCTGCTGGGAGTTGGGAACTTGACTCACGCAAAGCAGTTTGTGAACCAAAACGTGCTGGCCAGTGCCACAGCAGAGAGAGTCCCTCACACACAATGTTATCACTTGGCCAAAATAACGCTAACCAAAACAGCAAGAAGAGCACAATTTAGCTAGTCAAACCGTGTTGCAGCCACGCCCGCCCATCGCCTTCATTTCGCTCGCCCAGGGTTTAGTGTTGTTCGCACTCACTCGACGCTTCCGCCTGTTGTACATCGCCATGCACATTTAGTGCGCTTTTATCCGCGACGGCGCACGCAGCAGGCGCGACTTCACCAAACAGGCGAAGGGACATCCGCGCTCACAATTCTCGCCAAACGTGCAGCGAATTCGTACACTATCTCTTGCACTGCCCCCCATCGCACGCGTTTCCATGTCAACGTCGCCATCGCTCACTCCTCAACAAAATTCACAACGCCTCATACTATGCCCAAATCTCGGTTTCCCCCATCTTTGCGCACTAACCATTGCACGAGCAATGGATACCGTAACTTAAAACAGTGCTTCGGAGGGTGAGCATTGCTCAATATGTGCTGAAAGAGTGGAACACAATGTCCCCCCTTTCCCATTGTCTCTACATCTCCTAGCAGTTCCTCACCCAATCATCCCCGCACGTGCCAATTCGGTTTGGTACAGTGAATTTACTTCGGTTGTGTTGGATGCACAGTGGTGTCGAACCTGCATCAATCAGAGCTCTGACTTCGCATTCGAATGAATGGAAATTTCAAAGGCGTAATAACAAAGCAGGCTATAGCGACTTTGAATCAGATAAGGTGCTGCTGACGCGTCAGAATACAGGGTCACTTGTGAAGGTGCGCTGTCACAATCAGATGTGACAGCGCGGATGTGGTTTGGACCAGTGTGGCGAATGTAAAAACAAATGGCGTAGGGTTTCCATATCGCCAAAATCGTCAAGCTGCCGCTGAAACAAAGTAGACCAAACCATGTTTGAACGATCTCGCAGACCATTTCGTGCTTTCACCAATCCTCACGTGTGATACAACACCACACTGCTACCTTCTGGTGTGCGAGATCCTCCTCTCCCCCTCCAAACTCCATCCAGAACTCACCACCTCTTCATTTTCACGTCATGGAAATTTCGCCCACTGTTTTATTCACTCACTCAGCTTCTTCTCTTCTCTGGCTGTTGCTAAATATTCGATTTAGCCTGCGCGTTCTAAAGATTTGTCTCATACTGTTCTTGTATCCTCCCTCTTGCAGGCTATTGAAAGACTGCTGTGGCGGACGGTTCTGCTTTGAAGTTTGACCCGCCATATGAAGCTCGCGATATTAGAAACCTTGTCACGCCCCACGTCCGCTGGTAAATTAATGACTAGCTCAGGTGAGTTCTGGATTCACCTAAAAATGCCTTGTCTACTGCGCTTGTGGGTAGTTGTTTCTTTGCAGATCATCATCGCTTGTGACAACGCCGTATTCCCGTGACTTCCGTGATTATCTCCACGAGTCTCAGAGTTTTATTTTCAAGCTGATAATTTCCAGAAGTTTTTTCGCCATCTTATCGCCGTGCAAATCACGGTTCTTCTCACAGTGCAATAACCTTGCATATCAAGGGCATGACTGAACGGTAGGTTCATGCCGTTTACGTTTGCTGTGTTGACGTAAATTTGCTGCGTGTGCTATTGTGTGCAGAACTCTTGTCGTGCTTGAAATAATTTACTGTGCAAGATTATTGCATGATCCTTGTGATGTGTGGATGTAGTAGGATGTTTGGATCTGTAATTGGTAAGGCTGACCAGGTATTGTATTAATGTTTGTCAGTGATGTATGGTAGGCCTTGAAATATAGATCGACGTGTAGTTACAATCCTCAGCAAATAGTATATTTCATGTGTGATTATTTTACGATTTCATTACTCGCCCCCCCCTTTTTACATTTTGATATTATAGGTATTTTATAGTTTATGACTTTCTGAGTGTGCTGTGGCTAATCAACCGGTTATGAAGGGCTCCTAAATGATTTTTTTCTGTTGCAGTAGTGAGGATGAGCAATGCTTGTCGTATGCTGGCGCACTGCTTGTCGTATGCTGGCGCACTGCTTGCCGAACCTGCTTGAACATTGCTCATGCACACCTTCCAATGATTCTCTGAAGATACCTCGACTGTTGAGCATTCCTCTAGATAAACCAACAACATTGTTACCCTGAAAGTACTTTAAAAATTGCCGAAGCATTCTATGAACAATGTTTTGGCAGTTTCTATTTTGAGGGATCCCTCCCATCGCCCACTCACACTCCCCTCGTCCGCCCCCGCGCACTCCCCTCTTTTGCCCACTCACACTCCCCTCGTCCGCCCACGCGCACTCCCCTCTTTCGCCCACTCACACTCCCCTCGTCCGCCCCCCCGCGCTCCCCTCTTTCGCCCACGCACACTCCCCTCGTCCGCCCCCGCGCGCTCCCCTCTTTCGCCCACGCACACTCCCATCGTCCGCCCCCGCCACTCCTCTGTTTCGCCCACGCACACTCCCCTCGTCCGCCCCCGCGCGCTCCCCTCTTTCGCCCACGCACACTCCCCTCGTCCGCCCCTGCGCGCTCCCCTCTTTCGCCCACGCACACTCCCCTCGTCCGCCCCCGCGCACTCCCCTGTTTCGCCCACTCACACTCCCCTCGTCCGCCCCCGCACGCTCCCCTCTTTGCCCACGCACACTCCCCTCGTCCGCCCCCGCGCACTCCTCTGTTTCGCCCACGCACACTCCCCTCACGTCGGGCACGCGACGCTTCCCTCCAAGAAGTCGCACACGCTCACTCCACTCTGTCACCCACGTGCATTCCCCTCCGTGCTGGTTTAGTAGCAGCAGCCCCCGTCCTTTCCCCCTTTGCAACCCTAAACTCCCTCTCCCCCCTGCTTCCCCGCCGTCTCCTCCCTGCTTCCCCTCCTTTCCTGGACTACTTCCCCTCCTCCCCCCCCCCCCTGCTTTCCCGCACGAAGGGCGGACGATAGCAAGCAACAATTCGCGCGACGGGCGGACGAGCAGCAACACATAGCGGCGGCGAGAACAGGAATTCTGCTGCTAAGGCGCGGTTGGGAAAAGGGATTGCGACGAACCAATCTGCGCCTTACTTCCCCTCCTCAATAAAGAATTGGGCCCGCCAGATGGCCTCGAAATCGTGGCATTGGCCCGCATCCACTGCGCTCGTGTGCACCAACTGGGTGCAGGGTTTGAGCATAGCATGCGCAAGTGCGGTGCTGTTTGGTGGAAGATGTGTACATGTGCGTCAGTCTGCGAAACTTGACAATCGAACTGGCTTGGCCCGTTATAGGCTGTTTCTGCATCCTTCCTAGCTACACAACATACCAATGCAAAACAAAACCCATAAATTTAAGCTTGGTACAGAAACAACACCTCACCAATGAGTCCAACAAAAAGCAGTTTAAAAACAAAAGCAAACAGAGATTCCAGCCCACCAGCATGCAAGACATTTCCGAGAACAAAAGGGCTGCAAATGCAGCGCCCACAGCAGATCAAAGGGTTGAAGATTAAGGGGTTACATGACCCCATTGCGATGAATCAGACCCATCCATAAGCCACGCACAACCAGAATTTGAGGCGCACGATGCAGGAAGCATGCATCCCTTCAAGCGCCACATGAAGCCCACACAGATCACGTGAGGCACTCATTGCACCTGTACGCCCAACGGTTCAGGTACCAGCGCCCAGGAGTGACAAAGGACTGCACGCAGTGGACAGCCCTGCGGATGCATCCGATGGGGATGACCGCCACCCCCCCCCTAGCCGCAAGGACAGTCAGGATGCGGCATCCGGTCCGCTCGTCCAGCCCCTGGTCCGTCAGCCGCTGGACCACCGCCACCTCCACCTCGCGCTCCTCCACCTCCACCGTATCCCTCTCTGCCGACAGCAGCAGCAGCAGCCTTCCATGAGCTGGCACCGCTCCGGTTGTCTCGTACTCCACGCAGGAGAAGGCCTGCTGGCCATGCATGGAGACGGCTGCGCGCACATAGTGCGCCCTGACAGTGCCGACGTCAGACTGCCGGGCGGGCAGTGCAAGCACAGAATGTGCCTGGTACAAGGGAGTTAGGCACAACGGGAGGGACGGGAAACTCGCACCAGATCAGTGTTAACTCCCATTGTTCAATCCGACAGCCAGTGGGGGAAGGGCAAAAATAAATAATCTCATGCCAGGCCACAATGACATGTAAACCCGCATCAGCCAGTGGCGGATTAAACGTACCTTGGCTGGAAACGGGGCCAGTCCAGCCTCGTGCATGACTGCAGAGTAGGGGAGAAGGACCCCCCCAAGCGCGGTGTTGAAGAGCTCGAACACCGAGTCCGCCTCCTCACTGTCAGCGGGCCGGCCGGTGAGAGATCTGCACGTCCGCGTTAGCTGCGGCGTGCCCGAGCGGATGGCCTGCATTGAGAGGATGCAAAGGGGGGGGGGGGGAAGGGGGAAGGGGGGAGGGGGGGGGGGGGGGGGGGGGCAGAAAGCAACGTGGGACACCTTAGGCAGGCAGCCCATGCCCGTCAAACATGGACCCCAGACTTCAGAGCTTAGAGGGGGAGTGGGGCATAAAGCACAGTGAGTCTCCTTCTGGATGGCAGCCCATGCCCGTCAGACATGAACCACAGAATCCATAGCAGTCATACCCTCTCCAGGGCAGTGTTGTCCCGCCTCCCGCCAGTCAGGCGCGTGCCCAGCTGCGCCACCATGCCAGCCCGGGTGTTGTGACGCGCAATGGCACGCGTTGGCGCCCGGTGGTTGGAGGCACGGTACGGCAGCTTGCACGTGCGGATGTGCGCGTTTTTGTATAACGCAGCCGAGAACTCCTGAGGCAGTCCCCTGTGCCGAATCGCAGCTGGGAGGTGGGTCAGCAGGTGGACCTTGAGCAGGTTCCACCCCTGCCCACCTCGAGGAAACACAGTCTCGCAGCCTTGAATCATCGTGCACGGACACAGGGAGTCAATAGTGGCTTCGTGGTTAGATGGTAGGCCAGCGTACAAGTACCTGCAACCAACTACGTACCTCTTGGTGCGGCCCTCCAGCTCGGACAGCGACGTGTCGGTCTGGAAGGGGGCCCGGATGCAGCTCTCATGCCATTCAAGAATAGCCACAGTCGCCAGGCAGGTTTCACGGTCGCCTTCCCCCTCGATCAGAAAGGGCACCACCTGTGGGCGGTGTAGAAGGATGCACGGGAGAGGACAAAGTCAGTTGTGGGTTAACTCGATCAAGGACACTAGCGCAAATGCACAACGTTGGAGAAAGCAAGAGATAAGTAGGCATCGTGTGCGGGGGGCCAGCTCACCATCATCACGGCGCCATGCTCGGAAGCCGTGAAGTTGGCGCCGCTCGCCCAATACATTCCTGTTCCAGGGATTCTGATCCCGACAAGCCGTGCATTGGGGCTCATTGCCACCATGCGCCTGCACGGCCAATAGATGAGGATGGGCTCAAGTTAGCTCGTAGATGGATCCCATACATGGCAGCCAGAAAACATTGGTCATACCACACGTACCCGTCCTTGGACTCTGCCATGTCGGGGTCGCCGTGGAGGCAATCACGGATGTACACCCAAAATCCAACGTAGATTGCGTGCAGGATGTCTACCGCGAGCGAGAGGTAGGTGTTCCCCCACACGGTCCGGCTGAACTTGAAGTCCCATAAGAAGCTCTGCAAAAGAATCACATAAGAGGTTGAAATCCCATAAGAAGCTCTGCAACGAGCACAAGAGCATAAGGCTCATCAAATGATGCGCACTCAACGAAAAACAGCACCATGGGATAAGCAACCGACACACGACCAGGACACAACAGCACATTAGGCTAAATGCTTGAAGTACAGGCAACCACGATCGGCACCGAAGGGCTCATCAAATGCAGCACACTCTATTGCAATCATGGCTTCAGGCGATGCAACATAAGCACACGAGCCGCCCAACACCGTGGATGCCGCTGCAGAACACGGAACCGCAATAAAACGCATGCACACTAAGCCCTACACACGATAGGCACCCAACGAACATCAGCACATGCGGCGATGCAGAGACAGCGCACGAAAAAGCACAACATCTCTTACGGAAATGCCCTGATGGGAAACGTAGCGAACAGAACACAATCACCTAGTCGATAGCAACTGAACCACGCGTTTGAGATTACATCACCAGCAGGCGCATCAACTGGAGCACACTCAATGGACGTGTGTCACTAGGGAACTTTCGAATGAAGCACGCGGAAGGGAAAACACAAAGGGTCAAGATCAAATGAAGCACACCCAACCAGAAACGGCACGCCCAACCAGAGAATGCAAGCCCAACCAGAAACGGCACGCCCAACCAGAATATGCACACAGAACCAGCAGTAACACCTTAAGCACACGCATTCCAGAGAAGGCACACTACTATGATATGTGATGCAGATGAAGCACAAACGAAGCTCTATCCACGAACAACAGCCTGGTAGGCCTGACAACTGAAACGACGGAGGGCAGAATGCGCCTGTACGGCTCGCCTGCAGGGTTTACCGGATTTGGGGCATCACTCATACCTGCTATTACCACTTTACCCACCGGGATGCAGAGCGTGGCGCGGCGCCTGGCCTCGAAGGGGTCACCCAGGAGTGACTCCTGCTGTTCGACCGTGCGCATCCTTGCCGGCTCACGGTCCATGTCCCGCAGCTCCGTACGGCCCACGTAGCAGATGGAGCAGGGCATGGCGGAGCCTAGCTGCTGCGTGCAAGAAACTTTGAACGTTTCCGGATAGTCCGCGACGCAGGAGAAGAGTAGCGGCACCATGAAGCGCGGCACACCGTTTGGGTCCGTTGCGGCCATCCCCCTGGAATATTCCACAGGCAAGCAACAAGCCATGTCAATGTGAGTTCTTTGTCGACGGCAGGATGGCATCATAGACCATGTAGATGGTGGAAATGGCAGAAAGTAACGTGATGGCAGAACTCACGTATGCGACGCGACCACCAGGTCTGCGAGTACTATCTTCATCGCCGACTGGAAGAGCGCCACCTTGTCGGCAGCGCTCATGCGGCTAGGTGGGAACGGGAGCATGGCGAGCAAGATCTTGCTGCTCTCGGTCCAAAGGCGGTGCAGTGGTATGTTGGCGATGGAGACGTATACGGCCCACACTTGGTGCGCTCGTTGCCACTGAGGAGGGTGGCGTCGCTCGAGATGATGAGTGGCATGACGACGGTGCCCTCGCCGAAAGTCTCAGCAGCCGCCTTGTGAGCTTCCTCCCAGAACGTGGCCGTGTCTGGAGTCGTGTAGACCCGACCCGCCCCTGATGACTCCTCGTGGAGGAAAGAGAATGAACCCAGGCGCGTTTGCTGGGTTCCTGAGAAGTTCCAGGACAGCCTGCCCATCAAAATCAAGAGCGCGCGCATGTCAGACAAGGGGTAGACATTTGGACCAGAGTCAGGCCAGAGTCCAACATTCCAGCCAGAGTCAGAAGAGTACCGCGGGGTCATCACTGTTCATGATTCGACACTTACCTCCTTTCCACTAGCAGCAGTGACCTCAAACGGAGTGGGGCAGCCCGGGATCGTCACTGTGTGAGTAACGTACTCACGACGCTCCACGAGAAGTGACATGCCGTACTGCATCACGGCATTGAGCGTGCGCCAGTGCCGCACCAGCGCCAGGTTCAGGTTGCAACCGACAATGAACCTGAAGACCTCCATGAGCGTGTCAAAACGCTCCGTCTCGCGGAAGACAGCCTCTGGGACGTTGTCTGCATCATCAACAGCCGCTTCCTCTTCCCCTGAGCTGTCCGAGTCGTAAAGCTCTGCCTCTGCATCTCCAGCCCCTTGGAGTGCGGGTTCCTGTGCATAGTAAGGACGAGTGTTACCATAATGTTATTGTAACGCAAAAAGAGATGCACGGGTCGCAGCCTGACCAGTTGCATACATGCATGGAACAAGGTGTAAAGAACCGGCCATACCTCGTTCGCTGTTGCGTTCTCTGTGCCAACCGTGACAGTGTTGCCCTGCTCAGGGGCATCATCGTTATCGTCCGAGTCCGACGGGTCGTCATCGCTATCCGCGTTGGCTGCTGCCCTTGCCCTCCAGCAGCGCCACCTGAATCTTGAGCGTAGGCGCCAGCACATGCGACTGCGGGTCTTGTGCATGAAAAGTGCCGACCTAGACGAGAAGGTGCCCAGGCACCATTCGCAGGCGTAGAGTGCCAACAGGCTCGACATAGCCGAGAGCAGGGTAGCAGAGTCCGCTCAAGCCCTAAGACAAATGCGCCACAGACAGAGAGCGGGGCGAAAAGACTGTGTGTGCATTCCATGTTGAGCACGTCGTAATAAATAGTATAACAAGATCTACGTGCGTGCAATGGCGGTGCAGTTCAGCGAGAATGTCTACGAGCCGCGTTCGACGCTGACGAGGGTAATAAAAATCACCCACACGTGAGCAATGTCACTCATACGCATGATTCAAGCGCGCCACGCGAGCGCTAGCCTGGAAAAAAAAAAACAGAGTCATAGGATAGTCTACCACACGTATGATAACGGCGGTGGCGGCGACCAGGTAATGCCCTACTAAAAATCTCCTAGTCATAAGATAGTCTATCTAACGTAGAAGCCAGGCGCGCCAGACCAGCTAATGCCTCTGCAGACGTGTTCTGGATCGGATCTTGCTCTCATTGGGCACAATGGAGGGGACCAACTCATTCTGACGAATTGCACTGTCAGAGTTCAGTCACCGCCTTTGAGAAAAAAAAATCTACCATTCACGATATTTTATAGTTCATTGTTACCAAGACTGTTCGTCACCCTGTTTTTGAACGGTTGCTGTGATGCTGTACTAGTTAACAAACCCACCCAACCAGATCTTCACCGTTCGCTTGTGTCGCGAGATCATGAGGCTACGAATATCTGCTTTGGCGAGTGTGGCAGCTCATGTTCGATGGACCTGTAACTCGCCACATCACATCGCACACCTGGTGCCGCGAACCAGGGTAACACGCCGAAACGAATCCCCGACGTGTCCCGCGTTACAATGCGAAAAAACGTCATTACTGGCGACCAGCTGTGAATGCTGTAACCCTAATTAGACCGTGTCGGGAACCATGCAAAAGGCCACCTTGTGTTATGTGATGCTATCATTCGCATTCACGTCTGTCTGCCTCCCATCATATGTTCGTGCGTTGCATGTGTGGTATGCGCGTGTGCAAGAATTTGTGTTTGGTGTGGTTTGGATTTTCTGAGTATGTGTGAATGTTATTTGGCTTGAGCAGATATCTGAAGTGACTTCTCTGCTCAAGAGCTTTCCGACGAACCAAGAATCGCCGCGATCGGAGCAAGAACGAGAAAGTTATTATCGTTCGAAGTTTTGATTGTGATGCGGCGACTTTGGGAATTTGTGGAGTGACTCTATATGGGGTATAGACTTTTGGGGGTTGGGAAATTCGTCCCCATTACTGTAGATGTTTCCAAGTGGTTGGGAGGAGCCAAACCAGGTTGGCAAGTGTGGCCAAGTTGGGTGAGGTGGATGGCATGTGTTGGGAAAGTGACAAATGTCAAAGTTGGGGTGCCTATAGAGAGGGGAATTGTGTGGTATGAGGTTTCCTTGGTTGGGGACTCCCTTGGGACCTTCCCTCTCGTCCTCCTCTTCCCTCCTACCTGGTTTTTAGCTACTCCAATTCTCTTTGTGAAACTTGTGAGAACAATTGTGATTGAGTTCATTCTCTATGGCAGCATACCCCCTAGTGCGTCGAAATTCATAACTCGAGTTATACTCTATCTTTTGATGCGATTCAAATTGGGAATGATAGCCACGGTCAAGGGCTACAACATACTCGAGTTTGAGAGAATTCCAACGGTTAACTTTTCGTCGACGGCGTTTCTTGTGAAGTCGACATTTCTGTCCAGAGATTAGGTCCAACGATTTTGAGATATTTCGGCCCCTAAATGTTCTAGACTCCGTCCTTAGTCTCTAACAAGTGGTATCAGAGCTGATTGAGGACGTTGTGAAGAGTCTACTGAGGTGTGAAGACCCTCCTAGACCCACCATGGCCTGTGGGCGTGCCTAAGTGGTGTTCTAGAGGTTGCATGTGACTTCCGCTAAGGGGAAACTCTGCCGAAATTTCGTTGGCGCCGACACTTGTGAAAATATTGTGGGACTTCGGTGTGGACAGCAAAAGGGGGAGCTGAAACCTCTGATTGGGAGCAGAGGAGATGAGTCAAGGGAGTGGAGATGCAGCTGAAAAGAGGAGTGAGCCGCCACCATCCAAGATTGAGGCGTTGGATGGCTCCAACTACGAGGAATGGAGTGGGCGGATGAGGAGCGTCTTCAAGCGCTACAAGCTGCTGAAACTTGCGATGGGAGAAGAGAAAATGCCCGAGGAAGGAGATGCTCGGGATCGGTGGATTGAGCGGAGCGCGGTGTTGTTCGACCTCATCTTGCAATCGGTCAACAACGACATGTTCCAGCACATCAAGGACTTGGTCGAGTTGGACGACTCCGGTCCTAAGGCGTGGAAGCTTTTACGCGACGTGGTTCAGCCCAACACGCTGCCGATGGTGATTGTGTTGGAGAAGGAGCTGGCTGCCCTCTCCATGCGACCGGGAGACGATGTGAAACCGGTCCTTGACAAGATCAAGGACACCTATGCGAGGATGGCAGCGGCGGGCAGCAAGGTGTCGGAGATGCAGCAGTGCACCAAGATCATCTCGGTGCTCGACAACTCGTGGGAGAACCTCATCCCCACCCTCAACGTTCAGCAGGACAAGTGGACGCCTGAGTGGCTGCGGCAGCAGATCCTGCAGGAGGACTTTCGCAGGCGCCACACAGGAGGTGGTGCTGCCAACAAAACTGCTGAGGGGTATGGAGCTGCAGGAGGCAGCAGAGGAAGAGGGGGTGGGAGAGGCCGAGGCCGTGGGAGAGGCTTTGGCAGAGGAAGAGGCCAAGGAGACTTCAATGAGGGGCATGGGAGCTCTGGTGGCAGGGGGAGCACCCGAATGGAGGGTGCATGTTGGTACTGCAAGAAGGCTGGACACCCATGGTTCAAGTGTTTCAGCCGGCCTGAGGGATGGGCGCCTCCAGGCATGAAGCCGCCAAGTGGTGAACGCGCGCGAGGTGGCGCTGTGCAAGGTTCAGGTGCACAAGGTGAAGGTGCACAAGGTAAAGCCTCCCCTGGGATGTTCTTGATGGTTGAGGATGTGAAAGGGAGTGAGGGTGATGTGGGTTCGGTTGGGAAGGTTGTGATGCACCCCCTCACTCACTGGGTGATTGATTCAGGTTGCACAAGTCACATGACCCCACGGGCAGATTTGCTTGATGAGGTAAAGCCCCCTAGTAAGATCAAGTTTGTGGCTGCCGCTTCAGGTGCTTTGCTCCCTGTGATTGGTGTTGGGAATGCTAAGGTAATGGGAGCCAATGGGGAGCTTGTGGGGCTTGGGAATGTCCTGTTGGTTGAAGGTTTGTCCGCTAACCTTCTTTCTGTGCGCCGGCTGCAGAAAAGCAAGGCCAAAGTAACATTCGGCCCAACCAGCTGCCGTGCAAAGCTTGGGAAGTTGCTGCTGTGGGATTTGGAGGAGAAGAGCAGCTGCATCAAGGACTTATGGCAGCTGCCCATCATCCCTTGGAATGGGAAACCACCAGCAACGGCAACGGCAGCAGCAGCGGCTAAAGCAACTGCAGGAGGAGAGGAGACTGCACCAACTGCTGGGGCCCTGGATGCAGTCAAGAAGGTGCAGCAGCCACAGCAACCACATGGTGAGGTGCTTGCTGGTGTGGATGCAACAGCTGCATGGGCAAAGGCTTCATCTGGGAGTGGTGAGGCCGATTGGGAGACGTGGCATGAGAGGCTGTGTCACATCAACATCCCTATGTTGCAGAAGTTAGTGAAGGATGGGAGCTTGAAGGGGCTGGAGGTGAAGGGGGCATCAAAGGAGATTGGGAGCTGCCCTACATGTCTTGAGACCAAGTTCACCAAGTTTCCCTTCAGCAGCAGCACGGGACCAGCCAAGGCACCACTCGCGCTTGTGCACATGGATGT
Organism: Closterium sp. Yama58-4; assembly: GCA_947470075.1. Taxonomy (NCBI): domain Eukaryota; kingdom Viridiplantae; phylum Streptophyta; class Zygnematophyceae; order Desmidiales; family Closteriaceae; genus Closterium; species Closterium sp. Yama58-4. Next base: position 385,023 of record CANIUD010000649.1, read on the forward strand.
GGTGGGCCCCACAAGGGCCCTTTCTCTCTCGGGCAGCCGCTACTTCTTGACCATTGTGGACGACCACACGCGTACGATGTGGGTGTACCCTCTCAAGACTAAGGGGGAGGTGGCAGCGGCTGTTCTTAAGGAGTGGATGCCGAGAGCTCAAAGGGAGAGCGGACACAAGGTGAAGGTGATCCGCACCGACAATGGGGGAGAGTTCATTGGAGCTGATTTTGAGGCGGTGCTGAAGAAGAAAGGGATCCAGCATCAGCTCACAGTGCCCTACAACCCTCAGCAGAACGGCGTGGCTGAGCGGTTCAACCGGACCCTGCAGGAAGGTGCTCGCACTCTCCTTGGGCGTGCGGGGCTGCCGGATCCGTTTTGGGTGACTGCACTGAGGCAGGTCGCCCTTGTGAAGAACAGGGTGCTGGCGATTGTAGGGGACAAGCAGTGGGTCCCCTACACCAAGTGGTATGGGAGTGCACCAGCGGTGAACATGCTGAGAGCTTACGGGTGCATGGTGGTGTTTCATGTGCCGAAGGAGAAGAGGGGAAAGCTGGAAGCTTCTGGGAGATGGGGTGTGCACTTGGGACTTGCCAAGGATCACAAGGGCTGGTTGATATGGGATTTGACCAGCCAGCAGCTGACTGTGTCGAGGGATGTGAAATTCCTCGAGTCTCTGTACTACAAGGAGTGGAAGCAGCAGCAGCAGAAGCTTCCTACTACACCGCTGATCATTGAGGCCGATGAGGTGCAGCGGCCTTCGAGACAAGTGCAGGTCACTGTCTCAGAGGAGGAGATCTCTGGGGTGACTAAGGATGGGGGAGAACCTGAGGTGGAGGAGCAGCAGCAGCAGCAGCCGCAGCAGCAGCAGCAAGGGGCTCCACAAGGTGCCGCACGTACGGCTGACCGTCCTAGGAGGGATGTGCGCCCTCCTAACCGGCTGACCTATCCGAGTTTTGGCATACCAAAAGTGGTACCGGCTGGAAGTGTGGCTGAGCAGATGGATGGGGATGCAATAGCCTACTGCTATGGGGCACCATTGAGAAGGCTTGGAGGATAGTGCTATGAGAGGAGATGGTGCAGAAGGGTGCTGCACATTTGAGCAGAGAGGAGATGTTGGAAGTGGGGTGTTAGAAGGAAATGATTGTCCATTGGAGGATCATTGGAAGGGGATGAAACTTGCAGGAATGAGTGTGCATTGAGGATGCATGCTTGAGCTATGACATGTGGGATGATGGTTGGCAGCCAGAGGGGGAGTTTGTTATGTGATGCTATCATTCGCATTCACATCTGTCTGCCTCCCATCATATGTTCGTGCGTTGCATGTGTGGTATGCGCGTGTGCAAGAATTTGTGTTTGGTGTGGTTTGGATTTTCTGAGTATGTGTGAATGTTATTTGGCTTGAGCAGATATCTGAAGTGACTTCTCTGCTCAAGAGCTTTCCGACGAACCAAGAATCGCCGCGATCGGAGCAAGAACGAGAAAGTTATTATCGTTCGAAGTTTTGATTGTGATGCGGCGACTTTGGGAATTTGTGGAGTGACTCTATATGGGGTATAGACTTTTGGGGGTTGGGAAATTCGTCCCCATTACTGTAGATGTTTCCAAGTGGTTGGGAGAAGCCAAACTAGGTTGGCAAGTGTGGCCAAGTTGGGTGAGGTGGATGGCATGTGTTGGGAAAGTGACAAATGTCAAAGTTGGGGTGCCTATAGAGAGGGGAATTGTGTGGTATGAGGTTTCCTTGGTTGGGGACTCCCTTGGGACCTTCCCTCTCGTCCTCCTCTTCCCTCCTACCTGGTTTTTAGCTACTCCAATTCTCTTTGTGAAACTTGTGAGAACAATTGTGATTGAGTTCATTCTCTATGGCAGCATACCCCCTAGTGCGTCGAAATTCATAACTCGAGTTATACTCTATCTTTTGATGCGATTCAAATTGGGAATGATAGCCACGGTCAAGGGCTACAACATACTCGAGTTTGAGAGAATTTCAACGGCTAACTTTTCGTCGACGGCGTTTCTTGTGAAGTCGACATTTCTGTCCAGAGATTAGGTCCAACGATTTTGAGATATTTCGGCCCCTAAATGTTCTAGACTCCGTCCTTAGTCTCTAACACCTTGATGCCCCCAAACAAGCCATTTCTGACATTTGGTTTGGAAATTCACACGTACTGCCAGAAATGGTGAAGGCAAGTCCCCAGCTCCAGCAACTTCTCTCTCGGCCTGCTCAGTGGAGGTGTGCACGTGATGGGTCTGGCAGGGCTCACCAGTCCACCCGCTACCGTGGACCGGAGTGGCCCAAGTCGCGCTGCACGAAAACCAGACCCCCGTCAACCTCGGTGCTTGTACGAGATTTCCACGAGGTTGTGGCTGTGCTGATGCAGGCAGAGTACCTGCGCCTTACTGCTCTCCGTGAACCGCAAACTCCCAAAAAATTGGTGTTGGCGATCGAGCATCTTGTCGCCACCCGTCACGCCTCTGCTAAGACCCAACGACGCCGAGCGCTGGCCGCGCTGAACGAATCTCGGAATGGCAGAGCGTGTGCCGACGCCTCGTTTATCGACATTGCGTGCATCCAAGCCAGTTTGCACGAGGACGCTGAGCGGTTTTTGAGGATTGTGAAAAGGGGTCATCTTAAGATTAACTACTCTGCTACTTCTCTGGATGACCTGATTGCGGCCCGGCCGAGCGGCCAAGACTACCGACTCTACTTGATGCACTTTGCGATGAGCGAGGGTTGGGTGGTGAATTCCGGACGTATTCCGTTCATATATGCATGTGTCGCCCGTTATATATATACATATTGCCGCTCCTTTATCCCACGCATTTTGCAGACTGAGCACGGCAAGTACCAGTTTTGGGGAGCAGAGGACGCTCGCAAGGTGTTCATTAGCCACAAGATCACCAGCCGATGCTGTTCAACTACGAGTAGTACAAACACGTGGGAGGCGTCGATGGTATTGGCACAGGCATCCTCGCTCATAGCCTCGGCATGCTCGCGTGGAGGGAGGTCGCTTCGCCGGACAGAGAAATTTGGCCGGTTTGGACGGGCAAGCACATGTGCGTCTACCTTTGGGAGGTCCCTAAGGGATTCACTACGGCGCCTCTGTTCCGCCTGGTGCCGCAGAATTACGAGTGGAATCGCCCTGACGAGGACCAACCAGAGTTTAGACTTTGATTTTCTGGAGTTGCGCTATTTGTGATTATCAGCTGCGTGTGTGTTTGGGATCACGTGGGGAACTAATTGGTTCTTGTTTGCATGCTAGTATTTGTGTGTGTTCATTGCTATATCCAGCGATTCCATTGCTTGTTGAAACTTTTTGGTACGGTGCGTAGGTGCAAAATCACAAAATTGTTAGGTAAGGACACACTTCAGGCCCCTGCACAGTGGATATCAACACATAACATCGCGCCGCCCATACATTCTGACACATGTTCCATGCCCGCCAATAATCGGCAAAACCGCACAGGCGGCGCTCAAGTGGCGAAGGTACCCGGCGGATAGAACGCCAATCCCATGTGGCCACGCGTGCGAATAGGTATCCCGTGTTGGAGGGGGTAAAATAAGCGTCAGCAGTAGCTGGCCTGACTAGGCGACACATGTTATGCGCGATGGGATTATCAGCGTTTTTTGGATAGCTGGCGATAAGGGGCAATATCCCACGAATGATAGAGCACTATCTACGGAAATATCCTGCCTAATGACGCGTCACACACGGGTCGCACGCTGCGGCAACGTATGCGCCGATGCTACAGTTGCACACGTCATCGTTGGGACGGATTTTCGGTGTGCACAGGACACGGACGTATAGAGACACAAGCACCATTGTCGTCGTGGTACTTATTCCGGATTCAGCCATTACAAAGGTATCGTAGTTTCACGCACCTTTTCGAAACCCTTCCTTGTGCCATGGAGCCTGCAGCTTCGCCTCTAGCCGCCTATAGGCGGCGCTCCGCACGCAGTAACGCCGGTGTTCGCAGTGACGACGAAGACATGGTGTACTACGGACATGGTTGCCGTTCTCCTCGCACGTCTGGTCGCGCTGGTAGGGTGCCCTCGCCCCGCGACGACTCGCAGCAGCAAGATCGTGAGGATTCCGAGACTGAGTACCATCCGTGGGCAGACCGCGTGGACATTGAAGACGCGGACGACGAAGACGGCGATGATGCCGCGGGGGAAGATGAACCTGTAGACGAAGAGGCCGAAGGTGACGCTTATTGTGCATTTTATGTTTTGCAATGCATACTGTATGCTGGCATAAACTGTTTGTTATGCCTCACTTGCCTGACCGTGAAGATTGTACCTGTTTTAATGTGCAGCGGCGCTGCGTAGCCAGCGCGCCATCTCAGAAGTGGTGGCCGCCTCATACGCAGGAGGCCGTGGACCATCCGTCGCACGCGCACCAGCCACGGCTGCTACCCAGGCGCGTACCGCTGCCCAAGGTCCGGTGAACGCAGCGATGGCAGCTCGGGCGTCGCAGCAGGAGCGCCGCATCCTGGAGCTCAGTCCGACCATCGAGCGTCTGGAGGGGCGAAACGGAGACAGGCGCTCGCCCGCCGTGGCTCGGCTCACCTCGAGGCGTGTGCGTCCGAGGGACGGACCCCTGGAAGCTCCAGCGCCAATCCGTCAGAGGACTCGGGCTGGCGCGCAGCCCGCACAAGGCGAACATGTCTGGTCGCCGATGGTTGAAGCGGCGCTTGAGCGCGAGCTGCGTCAGGCGAACACTGACGGCTTCGTGACAGAGGGGATGGACGACTGGGCAAACAGGACGGAAGGAGCAAACAAGCTCATCCCTAATCTCAATGACGGCTTCAAGGTGAGAGTGTGTGGTGGATAGCGCTTCTTAACCTATCTGCCCGAGTGCCACGCTTCTATTCGTTCATATGTCACGCGATGCGTGGTTTCCGCTGTGCAGGGCGTCGTGGAGGACGCGATCGCCCTTCTGGCTTACGACACGGCGGTGCGCCTGATGAATTTCTGGGCCCCTCCGAACCTGGCGGAGAGTTGCGTGGCGCGCGCTCTGAATCTAGTCAAGCAGGAGCATTTCGCCAGCCTACACATGGTGTGGAGCATTGATGAGGCCCGCACCGGATGGTTCACGCGTCAGATGCAGGTTTGGCGCAACAACAAATGGGAGCAGGGGCTGGCCATGGTCTACATACTTCACGGACTTCCCTACAACCCGAGAGCCAACCCGCGCGTCCGCATCCCAGTCCGTCCGAGCACGCAAGCCGTGCCTCGCATATCCAGGAAGGAGTTCACCAACACCTATGCAGCAGGTGAGGCACGCAAACTTGCTAAAGCCGTTGTAACCACTATTCTGGTAAACTCGTGTTGTAACTCTCTGCACACATCGTTTTATGCGTCGCTCGCTGCAGGGCCGGTGTCATTCGAGCTCATGCCCTGGCATCGCAACGCCGACGACCTTCCATTCGCGACGGAGATTTTTGAGAGGGCCCTCTTTGCCTCATTTCGACGGCCCATCCCCCTGCCACTTGTCCTGCGCACCTATGTGCTGGCATGGTGGCTCTTCGGGGTGAGTAGATATTGCACTTGTGCTTGTTGAAGTCGGAGCGGATTATTTGGGGTATATGCTGAAGTATCTGTGTTTCTTTCCCAAGTTGAGATGCCCATTGCGACTGGGAGCTCGCTTACTCACAGCGCGCCACGCAACGAGGAAGGCGTGCATTGGTACCACGAGCGAGTTAAGCTCTGGATGCGCAACGCCATTTTGAGGTGCACGGCACAGGGAGGCCCGTGGTGGGATGCTGATCGCAGGGGCTGGAGCTTTCGCCGCGAGAGCGTTCTGGTTTTCTCTGAGGATGGGATGGAGGAGCTGTCGCCCCGCCAATTCCAGCTGTGACCCCCCGCTGAGTGATTCGCAAAGTGAGCGAGTGCGACAGCGCAAGGCGCGCCCAAGCCCTGTGGAGCTGGTCCGTGTGGGACTGACGTGATGCTTGAATGCGTACGCGCTAACACGTCAGATGGACGCGTTTCGATTTCTCGCTAGGATCGTTTGTTTGTGTTTTTGCTTTCTGCTTTTGTTTGTGGGCTGGTATAATTTTAGTGAATTTTGTGTGCATTTTCATGATCACACCATAATCTAGCAAACAGTGAGATTCGATATGGTAGTAATTTTACAAGCTCCCACAGTAATAGCATTGTGCCGTAATAGCAGGAATGTAGGTTTTTTGCTGGTGTTTTAAATTTGTTATTTTTAGCGTGAATCTGGCATACGCGCATGGGTTTTAAAGTTTGAGCGTTTTAAACACTATCTCACAGAATATGTCGTGTCACTTCTGCTAGTGTCACGCCCCTTATTAAATTGGCGACTCGAACATAACTCATAAGCGTATTCATACAGAAAGTGTAATCGTCGATCCACAACCTACACTGTTCAGGGGCCGTTTGTATCGCGTATGCGGAATCATCATTCATAGATGATGGAAACCCTAATAAATGCACCGAAAGACTGTACAAGGAAACTGCCTCCAATCTATTTCGAGTCCTTCGCAATGCTCATAGTAAACTATGATGTATGTTCCCATGAGGTACTTTAGACTTAGAATGAGGTATGTGCATTCATTGTTTTTGCCCCCGATTTTTTGTAGAGTCTGCTATACCCCTGACTCTCCTTGACTCCGCCCCCATGCTGCGCCCTCTGTACGCATCTCCCTTCAGCTCTGAACGCAACCTTTGGCCACCAGAAAATGCACCGTATGTCCCCTTTATCCCTTTTCTCGGCCCTACACCCCGTTCCCCCCTCTCCGCCTTCCACCCTTCTTCTCCCTCTTTCCTCTCTGCCTTACCCCCTTCTTCCCCCTTTTCCCCTCACTTCCCTACACCATTCTTCCCCCTTTCCCCTCTCTACCTTACACCCTTCTTCCCCCACCAAGCGAGCTCTCCCTAACGTCCTGCTAAACCCCTTTTCCCTCTCTTCCCTGCACCCTGTTTCCCCCTCTCTCTTTTTGGCCTTACGCCCTGCTTCCCCCTTTCCCCTCTCTTCCCTAAACCATGCGTCCCCCTCCCCCTTGTCTTCCAAACACCCTTCTTCCCCCACCATGCCTTCTCTGCCTGCTTCTTCACCCTTCTTCTTCCCTTGTCTTCTTCTTTCGCTTCTTCTTCTTCTTTCCCCCTCTCCGCTAGCTTCCTTTCCCCCGTCTTCCCCCACCATGCCTTCTCTGCCTTACGCCCTGCTTTCCCCTTTCCCCTCTCCTCCCTATACCCTTCTTCCCCCTATCCCCTCCTTGCCTTACCATTTTTCGCTTCCTTTCCCTCTCTCGCATTCACCCGTCTTCCCCCTTTCCCCTCGCTGCCTTACACCCTCCCATTCATTCTCTCTGCCATTCACCCCACTTCTCCCCTTTCTCTCTCTGCGTTACGCCCTTCTTCCGCCTTTCGCCTCTATGCCTTGCATCTTTTATCCCCCTTACGCCACTCTGCCATACTCCCCTTCTTCTACCTTTCCACTATCTCCGTTACCTCCTACATCACCCTTTTTCTCCATGCCATTCACCCTTATTCTCCCCTTCCCCTCTATGCTTTACACCCCTCTTCCGCCTTTCCCCTCTCTGCCTTACGCCCTGCTTCCCCCTCGTCACTCTCTTCACTACACCCATCCTCCCCCTCTCTCCCCTCCGCCTTACACCTTTCTTACCGCTTTCCCTCTCTGCCTCTCACCCTTCGTATCCCCTTTCCCTCTCTGCCTCTCACCCTTCTTATCCCCTTTCCCTCTCTGCCTCTCACCCTTCTTATCCCCTTTCCCTCTCTGCCTCTCACCCTTCTTATCCCCTTTCCCTCTCTGCCTCTCACCCTTCGTATCCCCTTTCCCTCTCTGCCTCTCACCCTTCTTATCCCCTTTCCCTCTCTGCCTCTCACCCTTCTTATCCCCTTTCCCTCTCTGCCTCTCACCCTTCTTATCCCCTTTCCCTCTCTGCCTCTCACCCTTCGTATCCCCTTTCCCTCTCTGCCTCTCACCCTTCTTATCCCCTTTCCATCTCTGCATCTCACCCTTCTTATCCCCTTTCCCTCTCTGCCTCTCACCCTTCGTATCCCCTTTCCCTCTCTGCCTCTCACCCTTCTTATCCCCTTTCCCTCTCTGCCTCTCACCCTTCTTATCCCCTTTCCCTCTCTGCCTCTCACCCTTCGTATCCCCTTTCCCTCTCTGCCTCTCACCCTTCTTATCCCCTTTCCCTCTCTGCCTCTCACCCTTCTTATCCCCTTTCCCTCTCTGCCTCTCACCCTTCTTCTCCCCTTTCCCTCTCTGCCTCTCACCCTTCGTATCCCCTTTCCCTCTCTGCCTCTCACCCTTCTTATCCCCTTTCCCTCTCTGCCTCTCACCCTTCTTATCCCCTTTCCCTCTCTGCCTCTCACCCTTCTTATCCCCTTTCCCTCTCTGCCTCTCACCCTTCTTATCCCCTTTCCCTCTCTGCCTCTCACCCTTCTTATCCCCTTTCCCTCTCTGCCTCTCACCCTTCTTATCCCCTTTCCCTCTCTGCCTCTCACCCTTCTTATCCCCTTTCCCTCTCTGCCTCTCACCCTTCTTATCCCCTTTCCCTCTCTGCCTCTCAACCTTCGTATCCCCTTTCCCTCTCTGCCTCTCACCCTTCTTATCCCCTTTCCCTCTCTGCCTCTCACCCTTCGTATCCCCTTTCCCTCTCTGCCTCTCACCCTTCTTATCCCCTTTCCCTCTCTGCCTCTCACCCTTCTTCTCCCCTTCCCCTCTCTGCCTTAAACCCATCTTCCGCCTTTCCCCTCTCTGCCTTATGCCCCGCTTCCCCCCGTTCTCTCTCCTCCTTACACCCTTCATCCCCCTAACGCCACGCTGCCTTAGTCTCTGCTTCTCCCTTTTCCCTCCCTTCCCTACACCCTTCTTCCCCCTCTCCCCTCTCTGCCTTACTCTCTTTTTCACCCTTACCCCTTTCTGCCTTACACATTTTGTCCCCCATGCGCCAATCTGCCATACGCCCCTTGTTCCACCTTTCCCCTCTCTACCATACATCCGTGTCAAGTCCTATTCCCACACTTAACAATTAAATGTCCATGTGGCTGTCTAATTATATGGCCCCTCTCTGCCCGGTCCTGCACCCTCTCCCTGTATTAGCCTGTCCCCCTGAGGCTGCAATGAAGTCTCCCTACTGCCGCACACTGTCCGTGCCCAATGCTTTGTCATTTTGCACTGCATGTTCTGGCGCACCACATGTTCCAGTTCCAACCCGGCGTGCTTGCTCCCTTCCCCACCCTTTCGAACCAGTCTACAACTCTCTCCTGCCAGTGTGAGGGCTGGATGCAAATAGAGGGAAGGGGGGCAGATGGAGGGGTGTGGGTGGTGAGGGAAGGCAGATGGAGGGTCGCCAGAGGGAGGTGCAAAGATGGGCGGGCCAGCAGAGCGAGCGGCGACTGAGAGAGGTGATGCTGGGGGAGGCGCGCACTATTGGTGCACATTGCCTTCTGTCGTTTGCTCACTCACACCCCTTGCTCCCTCTGCCCTTTGCTCACGTTCTCTCTTTGCTCACGCACTCGCCTTGCACCCTATCTCCAGTTTGCTCACCCACACGCTTTGCGCCCTAGTTACAGCTTGCTCACTTCTCTGCATCGCCCCATCTGTCATTTGTCATCATCCAACACCGTCCTCCATCTGTCCTTAGCACCCGCTTGCGCTCATCGGTGATCTTGTGCGTCAGATCAGCCTGGCGACCATGGGTGGTGTCGCTGACTGTCATGGGTTGCGCAGCAGGGTCCAGATACGGTTGCAACCACTAGTCAGACGTTGAGTTTGTGTTATGACGGACAAGGCTGCAAACACTTGAAACGCGGTGCGTTGTGGTAAAGTGGTGCATTTATGTAGGGATAACATCCAGGTCAGATCAGAACAAGCAAGAGGCTGTTTGTGGCCGTTTATGCAATGGTATGTCGATGTACCCCCCAAATCCCGTGTATCAGAAAGTGGCTATTGACAGGAATATGGCACGTTTTGTACACACTTGTGACGGGCCTAAATTGCGGGTGGAGTTTGTAATCTCTCATCTCACCCAACGCCAACATGGTCGCCATAAAGTTGTCCCTCAAGTAATTTAGGCACTAAAAGTGGAATAAAAGTTACCGAAAGGCGGTGCACCAACTTCATCAGGATTAGTTCACAGAGATCTGAAATCTGTATGGGCGTGGGTCTGGACTATGTGACAGCCGGGACCGGGGCAGGAACGCCCGCTCCACCAGCATAGACAGCATCCATACATCCCATCTGCTGGTGCACGTGATGCGCCTCGCGCCCAAAGACGTGTTGCATGCGCATGGTCTGCACGCACAGCTCCTTTGCGACCCCACAGGGATGAGTGCAGGAGAAGCAGCCCCATCCCTGCCCCTCCCTCGCCCCCCGGCCACCCTCGTTACCTCCCCACGCCTTCCCCCTCCATCTCCCCATCCTCCGCGGCCAAGGGGAAGGGGGAAGGGGACGTGCAGCAGCGCCTGCATGAGCGCCATGGTGGGGTGGAGGATTGGCATGGGGCGGATGAACATTGGGTCGATGTTGGGGGCATGGGAGTACTGGGGGAGGAGGGAGGGGAGGAGAAAACAACGGGAAAGGAAGGAGGGGAACGGGGGAGAAGAGGGTGTGGGTGGAGTGGAGTGGGGCTGCGTTGAGTGGGTGATGATGGGTTTGGCGGAGGCAGGAATGGTGGAGAGTGCGGAGCAAATGGCAGAGGTGTAGAGGAATAGAAACATGCGATCACTCTCTTGCATTCATACACTCCCTCCCCCCCCAGCTGTGCTGTGCACTCGTTTTCCCAAGCTTCCCCTCCGTTCGCAGAGGTGCCTCACGAGACGAGACGAGAGAGGGGGGACGGGTTGAGAGAGTTCTCTCATGGGATGAGAGAGGGAAGAAAGGGAGGAGAGAGGAGAGGAAGGGATGAGAGAGGGGAGAAAGGGACCGTGAGAGGGGACAGGAAAGAATGTGAGAGAGGAGGACGGGACGAGAGAGGAGAGGACGGGATGAGTGAGGTGTGGAAGGGTGGAGAGAGGGGAGGACGAGTTGAGAGAGGGGGGATCAGCTAAAGGGACGATGGGCTGAAGTGAGGAACATAAAAATGCATGATGGAAGGGAAGGGTTGGGAATGGAAAGAGGAAGAGGGGACGGGACGCGCCTGGTGGAGGGGGTAAGGGCTGGGAAGGGTCCGAATTCCACCACATCCTCCCCTTCCTCATCTCAGCTCACCTCTTCCTCCCCTTCCGCCCCACTTACCCTAAGCCCTCCCCCCGCGCGCCCCCGCTGCTGGATGCTCGCGCAAGTCTGGGGAGGACGGGAGGACGGGAGGAGAGAGGGGAGGACGGGAGGAGAGAGGGGAGGACGGGATGAGAGAGGGGAGGACGGGATGAGAGAGGGGAGGACGGGATGAGAGAGGGGAGGACGGGAGGAGAGAGGGGAGGACGGGAGGGGAGAGAGGAGGACGGGATGAGAGAGGGGAGGACGGGATGAGAGAGGGGAGGACGGGATGAGAGAGGGGAGGACGGGATGAGAGAGGGGAGGACGGGATGAGAGAGGGGAGGACGGGATGAGAGAGGGGAGGAGGGGATGAGAGTAGAGGGAGGGATGAGAGAGAGGAGGACGAGACGAGAGAGGAGATGGAGGGATGAGAGAGGGGAGGAGGGGATGAGAGAGCAGGGGAAGGGATAAGAGAGGGAAGGCACTGATATGAGACGGGAAGAAGGTGGGGACATGAGTGCACACAGGGCGATGAGGCTTCTATGCGGCAGGCGGCGACCTGTTGACGTGGCGGGGAAGTGGCGATGTGGCGCCGATGACACGACGCCACGATGACGAGAAAGCGACGCGGCTAGCTTGCGTTGTGTGGACGAGGGGGCGATGCGGGGGCGAGGCGTCGATGTGGAGGACGAGGCCGCGACGCCTTGCACCATGGTAACCGTCGCAATCAGGCACCTCCTACCACTTTGTCGCGACGTGGAAGTGCAACAGATTTTTTGTTGCACACGACGCGATGTGCCTCTACGGAAGGCGTTGCAGCACGATGGCGGCAAAGAGGGTGTTAGGCGGCACTGCATCCCGCAGGGCGCGGGAGTGATGCATCGCGGAGGGTCTTTGGCGGAGAGGCGGGAGGAAGCGGTGCTCTAAACTAGGCGGGGTGGGGATCAAGCCGTTTATGCTTCGCCACGGCCTAAACTCGAACGACGTGATCACTACTCGCCGTTCCGACTAGCGTCGCCGCGATCTACACGAAATGCGACCTTTGTTACGCGACCATGTTTGCGGCTGTTGGATCCCTGCCAATCACTACGTTGTAGTGGCGTGATCTCTGTTTTCTCAGTCCTGCCAATGGAGGTATGTGCTTGCCCAAAATTTGCTGCTCTAAACGTTCGCGAACTGATGAGACATCCCCGCTTTTTGTGAGCACTGAGGGCTTGAGTTCCGCCCAATCCCTTTCTGTGCGTTCCCCAAAACCCTAGGCGAATTTGATTCGCCTCGCTAGTGTGGTGTCGTCAACTCGCACTAGGTATACAGATCGAACCAATATTCGCTCGCGAATCACTGGGCATTAAAGGGTGAACATGACAACACACCGAAAAACCACCCCCATGAATGTGCACCCTTGCTTTAACAAGTGGACATACAAATTGTACCTACACAGCGGGTATTCAGTCTAGCCTTGTTAGTCAGGGTAGTCAGGTGTCCACAGGTCATAACTCCATGGTTGGCATAGGTGTTAGAATGAGAGAATGTTATGTTTCATTGATGTGGTTGGGGTACATATAGAAACCCTAACAGATGTACCCCCTAAGACAAGCCTCACTACAGGCTACACATTTGACACACCCCCATAGCCTAAGTGAGGGGTGTCGAACAAAGACCTACAGAGTACGGTCATAAGACCAGTCCAAAAGAAACAAAGCTCAGGGTGGATCACAATGTCACCACACACTCTGAGCACAAACACCAGGGGCCACAAGGCCAGTCCAAGAACTCACAAAGATACACAGCAAGTGTACAAGCAAAACAAACAGTCAACTCAAGTCTACACAAGACGAGAACCAGTGTCAACAAGGCCTAACTGCACACAACACCTCTGGTGGTCACAAGGCGGAAGTGCCTTGGTGAAGATGTCTGCAGTGTTGGCCTCGGACTCCACAAACTCGAAACGAGCCTGTCCACGCCCCTGTAACTCTCGCAGAAGAAAGTACCTGACATTGATGTGCTTCACTCTGCTCTCCAGTCGTGGCTCACGACAAAGGAGAATCGATGCCTTGTTGTCAGAGAACAAGGTCGGTGCAGAGCTCGGCCTCTCACCAAGGTCAGTGAGCAAGAAGGTCAACCAACGCAGCTCCTGTGCCGCCATGGCACCAGCGTAGATCTCAGCCTCAGCGGTGGAGGTCGAGACCGAGGAGGAGCGCGTGGACCTCCAAGAAACAGCTCCAGAACCCAGACTGAAACAGTAACCCTGAGTAGACCTGTGAGTCTCAGCGTCGTCAGCATAAGAAGAGTCACAGTGACCAGTAAGTGCGACAGACTGCTGCCCTCCAAGAACTAGCCCCACGCCTGATGTCGTCGCTAGGTACTTCGCCACCCTCACAGCTGCCGTCCAGTGAACAGGACGGTGTCTCCCTGGCGCAACAAAGCGCGCAAGGATGCTGAGAGGGAAGGCGAGGTCCGGGCGAGTACAAGTCATCAGGTACATGAGGCAACCCACCAGCTCTGCGTAGGGACCACTAGGCTCGAACGGCTCGTCAGGAAAAGGACAAGAAGTCTGTGGTCAACAGCAAGAGGTGTGCGCTGTACTGTGGAGTGCTGAAGCTCGAACCGCTGAAGGATCTGCTGCACCATGTGTGACTGAGAGAGTGTGATGGTGCGAGCAGCTCTGTCCCTGGTGATCTGCAAGCCAAGGTAGTGGCGCAGCTCACCAAGGTCAGTGCAAGTGTGTCTCTTCAGCAGTTCGGACTTCACGTCTGCCAAGGCAACCCTGTCAGCAGTAGCGAACACTAGGTCGTCGACGTAGACAAGAACAAAGAACGGTGTGGTACCTCGACGAACGAACAGTGAAGGGTCAGCAGAAGACGGCTGGAAACCAAGGTCAGACAGGGTAGAACGAAGGGTGTCGTGCCACTCACGAGGAGCCTGACGAAGACCGTAAACCGGTCGCCTCAGCCTCCACTGGGTCCCAGGAGGGAAAGAGCCAGTGAAGGCAGAGGGACGACGAAGCCAGACCTCCTCGTGAAGGCTACCCTGAAGGAAAGCAGTGGAGAAGTCTAGAGAGTGTAACTCGTAGTCTCTCTATGCTGCTACGTGCAGTAACACCCGAAGAGTGGTCATCTTCGGGGTAGGCGCGAAGGTCTGAAAGAAGTCAACTCCCTCGCGCTGACTGAAACCTCTAGCCACGTAGCGCGCCTTGAAGACGGGAGGAGATCCTGGTGGCCGCTTCACCCTGTAGATCCACATGCCATCGACTACGTTCGCCCCAGGGGGGGAAACCTCGTCGACGTAGGTGCCTGTGGATCTGTAGGAAGCCATCTCTGCGTCCATGGCAGCTCTCCACTGAGAGGCCCAAGGCCCTGACACTGCCTCAGCGTAAGTGCGAGGAGTCGGTATGTCAAGGGCGTCGGGGTCTCCCTCAGGGGAGAGGAGCATGGCACAGAGATGAGGGGAAGCGGCGGCCAGGAACTCTAGCTCAAACTGCCTGTCCTCTAGGGCGTCACAGCCAAGGGCAAACTCACCCCCGACGGCCAGAGGACTGGTAGGAGGAGCAGCCACAAGAGCGGTGGCGTAGTCAAGGCGGCGAGTAGAGGCAAACTCAGTGACTGCGGCAGTAAGAGCGGAGACAGAGGACAGAGAGGCACGTGGGTGGGTAACAAGAGAGGCGAGAACTCGAGAGAGGACAGGACGGTAGGTACGGTAGTAGTCAGTGACGGGAGTAGAGAGAGAAGCAGTGAGGGCAGACTCAGGAGGAGAAGGAAGTACAGAAGGAGGAGAACTGGGCGGACGAGAACGGAACAGGGCAGTACGGAGGTCAGTGAGAGCAACAGGGGACGAAGGACGAGCACGAGGAGAGCGACGGGAGGTCCAAGCGTGGGAAGGAGTCGCAGACAACTGATGGGGAGAACGAGGGAAGACAGCAGGGGAGGAGTCAGGAGGAGGAAACGTGGGGCCGTAAACAGGAGGCGAAGGGTCAGGAGGAGGAAGGGGAGGAGCAGACGGGAGGAGAGGGGGAGGAGGAAGGAGAGCGAGAGGGGAGACCGAGGGCCCGAAGACCAGAGACAGGAGGAGGAGGTGGCGGCCGCTGCTCCTGCGACGGCTGCTCCGGCTGCTGCTGCTGCTGCTGCTGCTGCTCCACCAGCTGCTGCAACTCTCTCTCCTCTCTCTCCAACTCCAACTGCTCCTCACGTGCACGACAAACACGAGCCTGGTGGCGGGTCGGGTAGGGGTGGGGAGGAGGTGTAGCGTCCTGGGCGGCAGCAGACGCAGGAGCGCCACCAGGAACACCAGGTGCACCACCCCCAGAGTCAGCACCAGGAACCGCAACCCGGCCAGGGTCACCAGAAACTGCACCCCCAGACGTGTCACCCCCAGACGTGTCACCAGCACCAGCTCCCGGAAGTGGAGACTCTCCTGCAGTCTCAAGCTCACCCGCAACTCCAGCACCCCCAGAACCAGGGCCCAGCACAGGTACGCTCCCAACTCCAACTCCAACTCCAACTCCTCTAGAGCGAGCACCGGCCGGGACTGCAGCAGGCTGCGAGGAGGACTGCGGGGAAGGAGACAGTACCTGAGGGGCTACCGAGGGGGGAGGGGTAGCGTGGGACACACCTGACGGGGCTGGACCAGGGGGGGGAGGCTGTACCGGGGGAGCAAGAGGTGGGGCGGGAGCCAGGAAGAGAGGAGGGGGAGGAACCGGGTGTCAAACTATATTTGTATGTTGGCTTTGTCTAGGCTGTAGTGGGGTAGCACTAGGGGGTACAGAATTTCTCTCGACATTCTTCTTGTACCCCCCCTTGACCTAATCCAACCATTCCCTTGACTAGATTCTGAGATGGTATCTAGAGCAGTAGGTCTTAGGACCTAAGTTCGGGCCCACCGGTTACTGCGTTACCTCACCTACAGCCGTGCGTGCCTTGCCTTGCCTGCCTAGCCTGCTGCCTGCGTGCGCCTCGAAGGCGCGCGCGTCTTTTCTTTTTAGCGCGCGCCCCGCGAAAGCAGCCCGCAGCCCGCTGCTGCCCTGTGCGCCGCGCGCCCCGCCTACGCCGCCTGTTCGCCCGCCGCCGTAGCCTCGCCACGCGTAGCCCGCAGCCGCGCGTGCCCTGCCCGTGCGCCGCCCGTCGCTGCGCAGCCCGCCGCCGTGCACCCTTTGCCGCACGCAGCCCGCTGCCCGTGCGCCGCCCGTCGCCACGCAGCCCGCCGCCGCGTACCCTCTGCCGCACGCAGCCCGCTGCCGCGCGCGCAGCCTGCTGCCGCACCCAACCGCCGCGTACGAGCGGCCGTCACGCTCGCAACGCTTGTGCGCCGCCACCCTGCCCTGCCTCAGCCTGCCTGCTGCCTGCGCCTGAGCCTGAGCCTGTGCCTGCTGCATTTCCCCGCCCTGTGACCATGGCGACTATTTCTGTTCTCGACTTTGAGCCTGACGGTAGTCCTGTTCAGTTTGACACCTGGCTCAGTGACCTGCAGCTCTACCTTTTGCACGGACGGAGCCTCTCTGCTAGACTATGTCAATGGCACTGCCCCTGCTCCCGCTGCTACTGCTCCTGCCTCTGATCGCGCTGAATGGCAGACCCGCGATGCCCTTGCCCGCCTAGCTATTCGCAACCACCTGCGGATCTCCGAGCGCGCACACTTCAACCAGCTTAAGACTGCTAAGGAACTGTTTGACGCAGTAGTTGCCCGCTATTCCGCCCCAGCCACTGCCGCCGTTGGTAGCCTCATCCTACCCTACCTTTTCCCCGACCTCGCCTCGTTTTCCACTGCTGCAGACCTCATCTCTCACCTCCGCACTAGTGACGCTCGCTTTCGTGCCGCTCTCTCTGACGAGTTCCTCGCCGAGAACAAACCCCCCCTGTACTTTACCCTCTACATCCTAGTCACCCGCCTTCCCGACACGCTCCGTTCCGTTAGGGACTACTTCCTCGCCAAAGACCCTCCCACCATCACCCTAGATGACTTCGAGCAGCAGCTAGTTGCAGCTGAGAAGAACATTCTTGCTGTGAATCCCCGCTTTTTTGCTCGCGAACTGACGGGACATCCCCGCTTTTTGTGAGCGCCGGGGGCTTGAGTTCCGCCCAATCCCTTTTTGTGCATTCCCCCAAACCCTAGGCGAATTTGATTCGCCTCGCTAGTGTGGTGTCGTCAACTCGCACTAGGTATACAGATCGAACCAATATTCGCTCGCGAATCACTAGGCATTAAAGGGTGAACATGACAATACACCAAAAAACCACCCCCATGAATATGCACCCTTGCTTTAACAAGTGGACATAGAAATTGTACCTACACAGCGGGTATTCAGTCTAGCCTTGTTAATCAGGGTAGTCAGGTGTCCACAGGTCATAACTCCATGGTTGGCATAGGTGTTAGAATGAGAGAATGTTATGTTTCATTGATGTGGTTGGGGTACATATAGAAACCCTAACAGATGTACCCCCTAAGACAAGCCTCACTACAGGCTACACATTTGACAATAGGTAGTGTCGCGGCTAACAACTAGGACATTATCAATGGCGCTCCAGATCAACAACGACCGAAGCTACGGAAGGCATTCACAAGTGCTAACAGCAACCGGAATTGTGAAAAACGCAACCACCTGTTCAGACATCACAAGCGCAAGCCTCTGCATCGCGGAAAAGAGAAGTGCAAAAAAAAAAAAAAAAAAAAAAGAGGCGACGAAATCGTCTTAGGGTTGCGAAGCAACACTTGTAATATGCGTTAGAATGTTGAACGACTTATTTTGATTAAAATGAATTGTGCGATTTTCATGTTCTTATGTGAATCTCGAATTCATACTTTTTATACGTATGAGGATAGACAGCAAATTAATGATGATGATGGTGTGTGTACTTGGTAGTTGTGAGATTGCAGAAGTTACTTTTTTAGTCTATGTTGTTCTAGTGTGGTAAATTACAATCAACTATAGGTTGTTTCTTAGTGTGGTAAATTACAATCAACTATGTAGGACTACTAGGTTGTTTCTAAGAAGGGATTCGTAAAATGGTTGCATTGGGATCGAAAATTTGACCTCCCATATGCTCAAGCAAATCCCACACCACTGCGCTACGAGGACCGACTGAGATGTTCAAGTTTACATATAGGACAATTGTTGCTGCGCGTCAGTTGGCTTAGGGTTTGGTTCATTTTCTCTCTCTCCATCCCGTCGTTCTTTTTGGCTCCTGCTACTCACGCTCAGCCTACCACCCAAAGGTCAGAGAGCCGCCAGCTAGAACCTAGTTAGCAGATTATTGTCTCAGCCTAAGCATCTACTTCTCATCTAGAAGTAGTATTCAAGTCGCTAATAAACCTGCTTCAATTCTTTCTTGTTGATTATCTCGTTTTCAAGCAGTTTTCGACCTAGCAGGACGTCGTTTTCATTCGTTTGTTTTCAAGGGCTGCAACTCATACTCCTACGTCGTTTTGAAATAGTGGTTGCATTTTGGCTTAAATGCTAGTTAGTAAGGTTCCCATTTTTTACATCTAGTACATAGGTTCATTTTGGAGCCATAATCAGTTGAACTCTTCTGTAGCTGTTTGATTTGCTTCTATATCCCACCATCTGCTTTCAGGAATGGTCAAGCACATTGTTGCCTCACTCCCTCCTCTTATCAACGGTGAGTTTGTGTTTGACCATCATTTTGGGAAAGAGAGAGGGGGAGAGAAGGTGAGAGCAGTAGAGTAGAAATAGAGAAAGCGAGAAGGAAAGCGTGCTAGAGATTTAAAGAAAACCTTCTATTTGTTTGTTAGAATGTGCAGGGGCCTTGTAATCTTGGCTTTATTTTCGGATGTTTTTAAAATTAGGATGGTGCAAAGTAGAGATAATTTTTGACAGGAACCATTATTCTCATCTACATATCTCTTGCTATAATCCGCCAAATTTTCCGTTCAGGGTTTCATCGGAACTTCTTTCTTCTTATTTTTTGCAACATCGGTGTTCTCCCTTTCTCTCTGCATTTGCTCACGCTCTCTCCGTTCTCTTCGCCTCTTCCAATTCGTTCCTTCCATCTTCTCTCTATCCAGTATCCATTTTCTGTATTTTCTTTAGTTTATAATTTCTAGCTTCTTTTAAGTTTTTGGTCTTGTACCTTCTTACATAAGTCTATTAACTCCTTAATTTCGCTATTCAATCTGCTTTTTCCTTCCTTTCTTCGTTCCTTCCATCCTTCCATGTTTCCTTCCATCCTTCTCTCTTTCTCTCTCTCTCTCTCTCTCTCTCTCTCTCTCTCTCTCTCTCTCTCTCTCTTTCTCTCTCTCTCTCTCTCTCTATCTCTCTCTCTCTCTCTCTCTCTCTCTCTCTCTCTCTCTCTCTCTCTCTCTCTCTCTCTCTCTCTCTCTCTCTTGCACTTTCTTCTTCCATTTTATGTTTCCGTGGAATGCTTTTGTTTTTCTGATTTGTTTGACGTGCTCTGTTTTCTGTTATGTTTACCCTCTTTTCATCATCCGTAATTTTGTATACTGATTATTCATGTTTATAACTTTCCTTTCCCTTTTCTGTTTGTCTATTTTTGGTTCGCAGAAGTCTTGCTCATCAAGAAGACGAGTTCAATATGGAGAATTTGTAGTTGTCATTTATGTGATTTACCATATTGCCATTCTACTTTTGTTTTGCATATTCTGTGTATTATCGTGGGCTTTCGGTTGGGTTTGTTGCTGTGCATGAATCTGGTTGTTGTGAATGTGTTTGCTTGTGCATTCATATACCATTTCATCGATAATGCATGTCTGTGGGTTTTAAAAAGGTGAATCAGGTCTATCATTTCATTAGAAGGTTCATTGGCGCGCCTGTCGGGAGCCCACTTGAACTGGATTTGATAGATTTGACCATCTTTTTAGAATTCACAGATTGTGTTGTTTCATGTGACTGCTGATTGTTCAATAAATATGCTATTAGCTCCCCCCCATGCTAGGCAGGGGATGCGGTAGCATAGCTTTTGGGTCGTTAGCTTTCACGCATCTGTATCATTATAGGTAAGCATTATTCATATCGAGCATAAGGCATGCATTCATCATTTATCACATCATATCTTATACAATATATCCTATTTTCAATATTATTATTTCATCCATCTACATTCATCAATCATTATATTCATCTATTCATATTATGTGCATATTATACAATAGCATATTACAACAAAATATATCACAGAAATAACCTACATGTCAAAAAATCACTACCACCATATTAGTACGGTATGATTGAACTAGACGTGTTATTAGAAATTAGTGGGTCCAAATTTTTTTATTTTCATAATTTATTTTAAATAAATAAATTATGAAAAAAAAACTGGCCAAATCGATTGTAATAGGTTGCTTCGCAACCCAAAAAAAAAACTTCAAAGTTCTACTCCGTAACCTTTCCGTTGCATTTTCCGCGCAAGAAAAAAAATCTTAGTCGAAAACTATGGTAGCGTCAGTCACGTCGGAAGTAACCGTTTAGTCACTTTCGGTCAACGATGGTGTACACATTCAAACAACTTTCCCGGCAATGCTCGGGCAACTGTAAATCAACTGTGCAGTAAACGCAGACGTATCTTTCTGTTTCACGATAACGTTGCTTCTCATCCACCCACTGCACATGTCAGAGGTCCACTGGTGATCCCCGATTGATCCTAGGGAAGGGTTACAGGCACGTCGGCCTGGGGGGTTATGGGCGCACTCACCCGCTACACAAACAAGCCCTTTTATCCCTGTGGTTAGTGGCTGGGATTCTGACATGGTATCAGAGCGAAGGTCTCAGGTTCGAATCCCGGTGTATGCACCTCGGGCATCCCAGTGCGGGGGGGTGTCAGAGGTCCACTGGTGATCCCCGATTGATCCTAGGGAAGGGTTACAGGCACGTTGGCCTGGGGGGTTATGGGCGCACTCACCCGCTACACAAACAAGCCATTTTATCCCAGTGGTTAGTGGCTGGGATTCTGACAGCACATACCTGAACGCAACCAAAAACCTTGGTCATGTATATGTGCCCATGTGTAGTACCATTTCATCCGCCATTGCCACATAAACGTACTGTTGAAACAGTAGGCAAGAATTAGAACAGAAAAGAGGGCTTTCACTAGCAAACAATGGGATACATATAGCAAACCCTAACAAGTTTGTACTCCTTACAGAGTACCCCACTGCAGACTAGAGAAATATAATATCCTGACACACCCCCATAGGCAAAGTGGGGTATGATCAGCACAGCAAACAATCACATAAGAAGTTCACATGCATAAGCTAGTAGTGGAAACAGAGGGCAAGTGAGGCGGAGGAAGAAGAACTAAGGGAAAGAGGAGATAGGAGGTGGCGGCTGAAGTTGCTGGCATACGGGCGACTGGAGCAACATGCACACTGGCTACCAGAGCACGACGGCACCGGACTACGGGAGTAATTGGCTCCGCGGCTACGCCGAGCAGCTGGAGCAACTGACCCACGGGCAACTGGTGCAATGGGCTCGCTCGCTACCGGAGCACGCCGGCTCCGGACTACTGGCGCTGCTGGCGTCACGACGGCTTCCTCAGCTCAACCTCCCCCCACTGTCCCAATCCCCTTTTCACACACCCCCTGCTGCACTCCTAGCTCGCGACTCCCACGACTCCCACACATCCACCCCCCTCAGCGGCAGCTGCAGCAGTGGGAGAGAGGAGGAGCAGGGGAGGCCTCACACACCCGTCACCCCCATACTCGCCACCCCCACACTCGCCACCCGCGGGGAGGAAGAAGTCTCGCGGCGCACGGGGGCACGGGGCGGCGCACCGGGAGCACGGGGGCCGAGCGCGGGTCCCCAGGGCGGCGGGACTGGAGCACAGGGGGCGCGCGCGGGTTTCCAGGGCGGCTTGACGGGAGCGCAGGGTGCGCGTGCGGGTCCCCAGGGTGGTGCGACGGGATGGCGGGGGCCGCGCGCGGGTCCCCAGGGCGACGCGACGGGATCGCGGGGGGCGCGCGCGGGTCCCCAGGGGCGACGCGACGGTCGACGGGGGGGACGCGTGGGTCCCCGGGGGCAGCGCGACGGTCGACGGGGGGGGAACACGCGGGTCCCCGGGGTGACGCGTGAGGCAGTAAACCACTGCGCGCCTCGGGGCGCATGGCGGGGGCGCGCGGCGGGCAGAAAACCGCCATGCGCCCTGAGCGCGTGGCGAGAAGAAAAAACGTCGCGCGCCACGGGGCGCGCGACAGACAGGACAGCAGCGGAAGCATAGGGTGGGCCCACCCACAGGATCGACCAGAGAGGGTCGGCCTGCTCTGATATCATGTTGAAACAGTAGGCAAGAATTAGAACAGAAAAGAGGGCTTTCACCAGCAAACTATGGGATACATATAGCAAACCCTAACAGGGCTGTACTCACTACAGAGTACCCCACTGCAGACTAGAGAAATATAACATTCTGACACGTACACAACCCACTATGCAGCTGCGACCACAACCGTCGGATGCACGGAACCCCTAGCCGATCACCCCCGTTCATGTGGCGGGAGTTCTCAAAATCGTACAAAAAATTACACCTTCACGACAGTACTTCGCTAACTTCACGAGCTCCTTTACAATACATCGTGCCCGTCCATCCCCCCATCTACTATCCACTAATCTCGCCCCACTGATATCTACCATCTACCACTATTACCTCCCCACGTGCCGCTTTTCCATTACTTCGAGCCCAAAACTTCCCCACGCCCTCTCTAGAGCCTGACGTTTCAGCTGTCGCCATCTGTTGTATTTGCAAACTTGGTAAACAACCTCGCGACTCCAACTTCGCATGTGTCGCCCATCGGCCGAGAACGGAGTACGGCCGTCCATCCAGGACAAAAACAACAAATCCCTGCACGCCACGCCGGAAACAAGTTGGCCAACCTGCACACTTTCTCGAATGCGTCCGGCAACACGGACCGGAAATCGTATCCGTTGCCCAGCCCGCATCCGACCACTCTGACGAGTTTCTCCACACGCAATCTCAGGCTCACACATGCCACATTCAAACCTAATCGCACCGCGTGTAACTCCTTCGCCACGATCATTTCAAAGACATCACATCATTCGCGGCAATATTATCGCCGCACATCATGCACTGACACTCACCATTCATAGACGGCCACGTGTCCCTCTTACGCTATCCACATACGCATACCAAATCGTTTGTGCCGGTCACCCTCCGACACATGCACCTTTACTCACCACATATCAAGTGGAAACAATTTCGTGGGCCAATAGCATCCACCCAACTCACGCTTGCACAACGGCCATGATCACTTCAATCATAAAATTAAGCTACATGCACACAAACGCGGCGCATATGGCGGCGCCATAAACGCAAGCATGTGAGGTTACTGGTTCGGTAAGATTATAAAATCGTCAACAATAGATTCCTCAATTAACCCATAAAAATTCCACGTCTCATAAGGTCACACAACAAGTGCATATCAGGGGGAGTACCCACCAACCACTACAAACTCCAAACAGCAAACTATCCCTGTCGTCCCCACACCAAACATCCACACTCCAGTACAAACATATGAAAAACATCATGCATGCAAGCCTTAAACCCCAACCCAGCAAAAAACCCAGTGAAATTTCTCTCTACTCGTCTCCGACTGACACCGACTGCGCATCATTCCCTGCGCCTTCCTCGCCGTTGGCGCCAGCGGTTGGCTTCATGTTCTCGAGGTCACAGGCTGAAATGCGGAGGCCATGGCGTCCCCATATCCACTCCTCCTTATCGGCGTCATACTCTGGATTGAAGTGACGGATGGCCTGTGAAAATGACGCCTTAACAAGCACCTTGAGACCATTCACCACATGGCCGTTGCCCCCCGCCGAGTTGGAGAGCCGCCCCATCCGCTGCTCCCATAACATTATACTGTCAGACACCTGCAGCACGACACAGACAACAAACGCTCAAAATTCGTTGCTTCTACTAACAACAATACCCGGGATGACGCCCTCACTCACCACATGCTTGAGCCACGCAAGGCGGTACACCTTCAAAGACAGCAACAGTGCAGCCCTCTTGGGAATGAAGGCTGCCTTAGCGCATGCGGAAAATGCGGCAGATGCGAAAGGCATCCCATCGCGATCGTTGGAACAGTTGGTCAGCACAAGATAATCTGCACACGGAGGTTTTGAAGTCACCGCCATTTAACCCACGAATTTACCAATACTACACTGTGGCTAGCACTTACACGACCGAATCTTACCGCTCTCATCCACACCGAGTCCAATGCGCTGCCGAATCTGCTCAACTGAGCACTCGTTGTCCCGGGCCCACGGACTAGCCTCGTTACGCTCATCGCAAAAGAATCCAAGCTTGGGTAGCGCAATGTCCTGAACCCGAACAGCAGCCGTTATGTTCCACTCGCTAAATGTCTTGTTACGGTCCGCGCGACGTGACTTGTCCGCAGCAAGAGCGAGGCACGCCGTACGTCTTGTCATCTGAGCTTGGGTAGGAAGTCATGGTGGCTGACGACTTCTTCAAGAACAGCTGCACTCGGACAAGTTCGCAAAGGCGCTGCACACGATTCACGTAAAGCGGAGATACACCGCGGGATGCGGGGGTGGGGGGATGGGGGGGGGGGGGGGGGGGTTGGGGGGTTTGAGTACATTGCACCATAGAGTCCCGCAGCGAAGCACGACTGCACGTATGTGAACGAAAAACTCAACTTCCACCTCCCGTCCACGACCCACCTTCCAAGCCTTGTCGGCCGGCAGCAGATCCAAGGCCCGCTGTAAGACAGGCGACTTCGCGGACTGCATGTGCTTGCGACGTATGCAAATGGGTATCCCGTCCTCGTAGTCGTCGTTGTCGTCGTCCTCATCTTTGTACTCATCACCGTCGGCCATGACCTCGCCGCGATGCTGTCGCTTCGGGTTCATACATCCGGGCCTG
Source organism: Closterium sp. Yama58-4 (assembly GCA_947470075.1). Classification (NCBI taxonomy): domain Eukaryota; kingdom Viridiplantae; phylum Streptophyta; class Zygnematophyceae; order Desmidiales; family Closteriaceae; genus Closterium; species Closterium sp. Yama58-4. The sequence continues at coordinate 410,068 of CANIUD010000649.1, forward strand.
GGATCCCTTTGCTTCTCCGCTTTGCGACGACGGGACCCGCCGTCGGACTTAACCAGTGCATTCTCGAGGAGAGTTTCCAAGCGAGCAACCTTTTGCACACTCTCATCCTGTGATTTCAGGAGGCTCCGGAAGACGCCAGCGGAAACGCGCACCTCTTCGCCACTAGTGTCCAACGCTTCGTTGTCGCGGTTCGGGTTGTTGTCGAACATGTTGCGCATGGCGGCCCACACATCCCCACATCCTCATCATCCTCCTCTTTGGTAGCGTCGAGCATTCGGGTTGTGGGTTCATGCTCGCCACCTACGACGTCATCGACTCGCATCCTCCTCGAGTGACGTTCAGCATCGTCGCTCTTGGAACGAGAATCAGAAGAGTCTGTCTGCTGACCTTGGGACAGGGCCCTGCCGGGAGACGCTTCTGATGTCTCGCCTCCGGTAGTATCTACTGATGTGGTAATGGGGTGGAAGAGCAGGTTATTCCGCTGCCGTCTAGACCAACATTTTAGCAATGGGGTGGAAGAGCAGGTTATTCCGCTGCCGTCTAGACCAACATTTTGAAAGAAAGCACAGAAAACCAACACAACAAACAAACAAAAAAGGCATCAAGCGTCGTGCTTACCGTCACGATTTGACTTCCCTCCAGCTCCCGCTCTCGGAAAGGCCAAACGCTTTGGAAAAGCTGTTCCGCGTGTTACCCTAGCCATGCGACCCCGTGGAGTTGTGAGCTGGTATGCTGCTCTCAGATACGCGGGTGGCTGGGACACCCTCCGGGCTCGAACCGCGTTCCCAGTATCCTCAGATGCAATAGAAGTCTCCATTTTCTGCGTCACCTGGGAGTGGAGTGCAGAAAGCCTTCCACTATGTACTCGGTTTTGGCGAACAAAGCTTACAAGTTCTACCGCCCCTGGCGCCAAAAACCGCTCACCAAGTGTCTCCATTTCATCTATCTCTACTTGATAAGCGCAATCTCAGTCAACCATTAGAAACCATCCACCTCAAGTGTTGTAATCTACATTTGCGATTGAGATTAATCCATCCATCACCGTCAAGATGCGTGCATCCAACCGTCCTTTCTAACACATTTCCGGCACTTGGAATGCGTCTACCTACAGTGACCGATTTCTTGTACTTCATATAACTTGTACATAGTAAAAACCACACACCAGGACACCGTGAAAGGTTCCAAACTCAACATGTTCGCACACTACATCACACAAACAATCGCCACACATAAAAGCATACCTAATCGAGCTCCCAAAACAACCTCACACAAGACTAATATCCCAAGCACCTTCCTGCTGCTTCCCATGCCCACTGTCCTCAGCCTTCTCCTGAGGGGACGTTGCTTCTGCACCGGAAGATTTCTTGTCCTTCTTGCTGTCATGAGATTCGTTCTCGACGATCACAATGTCCTCACTACCAGGCTTCGAAACTACGCCATCAGCTTCCCTGCCCCTAGTTTGCTCTCCACTCTGCTTACACTTCTTCCCCCTCTTTGTAGGCGTTTCCTTCTTCTTAGCTTGTGATGCCTTTCGCATCAGACCCTCGTATGTCTCCCTCCACACCCTCCAGCGCGACCACATGCAGGCATCCACCAGCATTTTCATTATTTCTTCGGTGCAGCCCTTTCGGGCGGCTTTATCAGCCGATGATAACGCCACTGTATTTCGAATGCTGTCTCTGGGCCTCAGCACATAGGCAGCCGCCGCGTACGCACACTGCAGCTCCCTGCTGCCGGGACAACAGCCAGTGTGGAATAGTGCCGGGTATTGGCAACTAGGCCGGGAACTGGTGATAAACGCCAACTGATGCCGCAAACTTGCTGTCAAGAGAGATTCTGGTGTTAGTACCTTTGACATCCTTGTCTGGGCTGTCATGCTGCTGCTTTACATACCCAGATGTACGTAGTGGAATGTTTGGTACATGCTTGCGTCCATCATTCTCTCTCGCGCTCTGCTCACCCACAACACCCTGCTGCAAGAGGTATGCACCAGCCGCAATCAACTGGTCTCTTGTGAATCCAAACAGACTGCGAATGGCCATGAAGCCGGCATTCATAATACCGACCTCACGCTTTAAGGTGCTCACCTCCGCCTCCAGCTGTTCTACACGATCCGTATCTGGACAGGGTCCTTCCTTCGCACCCTCTCACACACTCGTGCTCGTGGTCATCCCGGATTGCTGAGATGGGATCTCCAAGCCATCCTCCTCCAGCTTTCGCAGCAACTCTCCCATAGCGTGTGCGCATAAATATGCGCGCTTACCGCGACGGTACTGCAACGCGCTGACGCCTTCGAACCAGAAGCCAGATTTCACGGTGTCGAAGTCGGATGACACAAGAGTGAAGAGGTAGTGGCATATGAACACTCCATAGTCATCACCATTGTCTTGCTTGGGGATGTGGTTCTCCCGCATGCATAGAATCCGTAAACCACGTTAAATATGCATACCCCGAGCACTCTAAACCGTCACCCAGGTGTCGGGGTATCGGAACACTCATTGTGAGCACATGGCACGGAACCTCTTCCATTGACACTCATTGTGTCAATGTGCCCCGTGTCCGCATGTGGATGCGTGGCTTTAGCAAGTGTAGACAACATCCTGCGCCCAAAGAAATAACCCAGACACAGGTTACGATCAACAATACTAGTGTGCACAAAGAACACGATACCCTCAAGTTGCACTTACACCTTCGTGCCGCTAAAAACCTTGTTCATGTTCTTCGGGCTTCTGGAGCTGTCGAACAACACCATCTCGAAAGGCGCGCAATCCCTCTTGGTGGCTTTCCAGCATCCGGATGGGTGATATAACAATCACCAAGGCGTAGTGATCTCTGCACATATGCAAGCATCTACCATGAATGTAGTTTAATTAAACGCAGATCCCACGACAAAGGTGCATCGGTGTCACAGGAACAAAACACATGGCAGCGCACTCACTCCAGGAAGACGGGGACCGCAAGGTAGTCATGCTCAAGGAGCGGGATGTCGTTTCCAGCCATGACTGACGATTCCCATGCCGTGGTTTGCATGACAGCCTTGCATTCAAGCGCCGCCCAGGTTTTGCCGTTGCTCAGCTTCGGCACACGGATGCTTAGCAGCCTGCAATCACAAGAGGCACTCAGTGTAAATGCCCGGTACGCTCGGTGGCCGGCCATGTTGCGGCAGGCTTACATGTAATTGCAGGACTCACACAAAACGCACTGCATACGTCACTACTGACACATTGTGAATGTCGACAACCGCGACTGACACACATGTGCCGTCCGCGATCGAGACAAGGTCCTTTTTGTCCACAACGCATGCCGCGCCCCGATGATTCACGAGCTCTATGTTCCGGTACTCCACTTTGTGGTAATTATTCACAAAGGACACCACTAGATCATCGGGCTGAGGGTCTTCACGTGGTGCGATGATCTTTGCCTTGAATTTACTGGGACTCTCCTCTTCCGCATCTTCCATTGTCCGCCGCTGCTTCGTTTTTTGCACGTCAGCAACCTTCCTCTTTTGCAAGCGCGTAGAGCGGACTTCACGAACATCGTCCTCCGATCCGTCGCTTGCATCGTTGTTTGGCTAAGAGCCTTTTTGGGCGCCATATGACGAAGTAGTTTGGGCGATAGGGTAGTGAAGGAAAATGAGAGTCGCTGGTGAGCTGAATCGGAAACGGTGCACTACATCCACACTTGCCTAAGGTTAGGGTTCCGGGGGGGGACAGATTCAGGGTGGAGCGGACATAACTCTTGTCAAGTCGGAAGCCCTGGTCACCACCTGTCTACCAAAGGAAATGAGTTCTACACGTTGGGCAACACGATGTGCAATGCAGCATGCACAGTTTCGCGAGATGATGACACCCGCCAGCCGATGTGTTCTTCTGGCACTAGAGCAGGGACATTAAAAAAGGCGGCACCCTTTGTGGTAATGTGGCAAATAGTTTCACGTACATACCAATGAAATTGCTAAGAGGTGCATAGCCTTTTTTGAATTGGTTCAGAGTTCTTCAATAACATTGATGTTATGTACTATGTGTTTCAATACAGTACATACAATTAAGTTTTGTACATGTTGATGTGTCTTATAATGCATCGGCATGTGGAAAGAAACCAGTGTGATTACTATCATGACTATATCCACAGGTTATGTGAATAAAACAAATGCTTTGGGTTTACTGTGACAACTTAAAGCGATACCGTGTACCGCCAAATGAAAACCGCAACATAAAATAATGTTACTGCACACCAGCAGAAGATGCCCGAGCATTGTGACTATGGTAATGCATATCACGTACAAGGTGTCCAGATTAGGGTTTCACGAACAAGTAAGATGACGGGAAACAAGTGTGGTGTTTGCAGGACTGACTTTCCGAGTGATCGCGACTTACAGTCTCATCTTGCAAATGGGAACAAATGCGGCGACAAGATGAAGAGAAATATTGACCAGCTTATGTTATATGCACATCTAGATGCGCTGAGTAGTCTCGGGCACAGTCGTCCCAGCAGCTCGGCAAGATCAAGGGCCAAAACCTGCGGGGGGCCTTCACAACAGCCGTCCGGTCCCTGTCCTCCGCCCACGCCGCCCGAGCATCCATCGGGGGGCCAGGACGAAGATGACGTCTCAACATGTTCTGAGGCTAGCGACGTCTCCGTGGTTTTCGACACGCTTACAGAGTTGTACTTGTTTTTCCACGAATCGGACTGATCGCGGCGAGAAGTGAACCGTCTGCTTAATACTTTCCGGAACCCGCTGTTCAACCTTGAAGCCTTACGACGTTGGCGCAACTACGTCGATGTTAAGCAATGGGGCAAGGAGCGAGCCCCGCCAGACATGGCTCCATGGAAAACTGAAGAGATCATCGTGCGCGGGCCTAAAGGAATTTCGCAAAAGCTTCTCCTTCACTACCGTGACACGGAGTTGGTAAGTCGTAAATGTCATGAGTGCAGCGACGTTACCAGTTTCTTGCTTTTTCGGAAAAGGATTGATGGCTTATATGATGGCATTAACCTAACATTCTGTACGGATTCGGTATGTCCAGCTTGTAAAGAAGCTTGTCCGTATCTTTTTAGGGAAGAAATGATTCGTGTGGAAAGCACGTTTTTGAGGGGCCGGAGACGGATACTTGGATTTACGAGGCGCAAGTACGCTGCCATAGTGAAACGTATTTGCTCACCATATGCAGTAGACTATAGTGTGCACCCTCCTGTCATTCCCACACCATGGATCTATGTGGCAGAAAGAAATCAGGGACGATAAAGCACTGCTTCTCGGTGTCATCGTATACAGCGACACCACGCAGGCGTCGTGCAATGGTCGGCGGAATGCCTGGCCTGTCCTTATTTCGCCTATAAACATACACGAGGAACTGAGATGGTTTGAGCCGGGCCAAGCTCTCGCGGCGGTGTTGCCTTTTTGCCCGGAATGGGCCAGTCCTACAGAGAAGGCCCGCCTTTTCTAGGAGGCACTGAAGATCATACTTGGGCCATTGATGCGTGAATCGGCGAGGTATGCATTTACAAACTTTTCAGTAACGGCGCAAACTTTTCTGCATATAGCGAGGACCTGACCGAATACCACATGTCCACCTGGCTGTATGCAGTGCCCCCATACGGTACTTTTTATGTGACAGACGATGCCGGGAAGTGGTCAAGGCGATCCCTTGCCCTTTTGGTTACTCTGGAGAATATCCAGAGAACAGCAGGGCTTTCGCAACACTGCAGACGGGCACTCATCATCCGTGTACTAATTGTTATGTAGATGTGGGAGATCTGACGCGTATAACACCCAAAAAGGATCTTAGAACCCCGAAGAAGCAGAATGACGTAGTTCAGCAGATTCTGGGATTTGCTAAGAAGGAGGATGCCTGGCAATTCCAATTGAAAGGGTCCACTCATTCAATAGATGTATGGTCAAGGTTGTTGGACGTTTTGACTCATAAGAGTTCTGTATGTACATTGGAAAGCCAGGTTGCGCTAATATATTCCCAATGGGTGCAGTGCGTGTTGGTACGTTGGAACTTCGGGGACACGTCTGGGGGAACGTGTACTTGGCATGCCTTGCATACATGCTGCATGTCTTCCGGAGGACTAGTCAGCTGGAGGTCCAAGAAGCAGAGTGAGATTGCTCAGTCTTCCGGAGAGGCAGAGTACATGGCGATGTACCATGCCATCAAGGAGATCGTGCTCTTCAGAAAGCTGCTAGAGGACATAGGAGCTGAACAGGAGGGACCTACACCACTTTTCTCTGACAGCGAAGCTGCTATTGGCATGGCCAATAATCCTATCCTGAATGGGCTGAACAAGCACATGAAGATTAAGTGGCATTAGGTGAGGCAGATGGTGAAGGAGGGAGTTGTTGAGCTTCACCATGTGAAGGCTAGCAAGCAGGCGGCAGATTTTCTCACCAAGAGACTTCCCGAGAGCGCACATTGGAAGTGTGCTAAGATGTGTGGCATGGCATTGCACTAGTGTGGGCAGCGGTGTCATGAGTGCATGTGTGTTTGTGTGCATGAGTGTTTGCATGCTTGTGAGTGTGTGTGCATGCAGTCCGTTAGTCTGAGGGGGAGTTTGTTGGATGCACGTCATTCTGAGTGCATGTCATCCTAACGTCCTGCCGAGTGCTCGTGCTATTCATGCGTGCATTGTTTGCATGAGAATTTGTCATTATGCATGGCTGTTTGGATTTTACCATCTCTGTGTTTTTCTCCAAGTCTACATGCTTGATCATGCAGGAGAAATCCAGAGCTTTCCAACGATACCAAGATCGCCTTATTCTGACCAAGATCGCCCAAGTTACAAGATTTCCAAGTTTTGGGAATTCTTTCTGATTTGAGATATTATCTACATTGGGCGATTATTGGGACATGACTATAAAGGGATCTTTGGTTGGGTGGTTAGGAAGGCAACTTTGACTTTTGGATTGGGGTGGCTAGAAGTTTCTAGCATGGGTTGCAAATGTTGCAACACCTAGGCAAAATCCAACTAGATTGAATTTCGCATGTGACACCTCAATGACCTCATGATGAGGGTTACATTCTTGCTGCTAAGAAGGTTCCTACCATCCTTCCCTAGCTCTTGGAGAACCCCTTCCCTCTCATGGTTCTCTTGGAGTCCCCAACTCCAACTGTCTTATGCCTAATGCTTGTACTTCCTCTACTATCCTAGTCATGCTACTGCTGGAATTTTTCAATTGGTTCTCACTCTCTAGACCATATTTTTAAGTGATTCAAATTGGAGATGGTAGCTAAGCCTATGACGCGCAATCCTACCGAGCGGATTTGCGTTTTGTTAAAAAATAAGTTCGTCATAAGCTCTCGAAGTGACAAATCCTGAACAACAAGTGGTATCAGAGCGGGTAGTCGACTTTGAGACGACAAATCGTTATGAATTCTCAACCAATGTTGATGAGTGAGACCATTTGCTAGTAGCTAGGCTCGCGAACTTTCGATTGGTGGTCGAACCGCGTTCTAATTCGAAGTATTCAGTCAGCGACGATGATGTTTGTAGAATTGAAATTTCTGGCAGAATTCTCTCCAAACGATTTCTCAAGTTTCCACCGTTCATAAGGCCTCAATATGACTGGAACGGACTCCAGAGGTGCTAATGGCGAGATGGCTAGAGGTAGAGAGGCTGGAGAGCAAGGGGGAGTTGCTGGTGGTGGAGTGGGGACTCACCAACCAGCCAACCCTACGCTACCCTCGACTTCTACAACATCTCCAACAACCGTGGATCCCGTGAAGGCGTTCTCTATTGAGAAATTCATGGGGGAGGACTACGAGCACTGGAGCTTCCGCATGAGGCTGATGTACACCCAATACAAGCTATTGGACCTGGTGGAGGGGAAGGAGAAGATGCCAGATGCCGAGGAGTTGAAAGGAGCATGGATGAAGCGATCGTTCGACGCGTACATGCTCATGGTGCAAGCGGTTGGCGGACGACAACTTGACCACATCAAGGACCTCTTGGGTGATCCAGAGTGTGGCCCCAAGGCTTGGAGGAAGCTTCTGGATGTGCACTCACCGACAAATGCTACCAGCATTGTGCTACTCGCGCGGCGGCTGCGCGACATCAAGTTCGTTGATGGAGAGCCGATGCAACCGGTGTTGGACGAGATGCGCGACATCTTCACGAAGCTCCAAGGCGGTGGTGTGGTGTACCCGGAGCTCGTGCAGTGCGTGGAGATCGTGATACGACTACCGGAGTCGTGGTCTGCCCTTGCCATCAACCACAACTTCCAACAACCCCAATGGAGCGTGGATTACATCCGGGCGCGCATTCTTGAGGAGGACTTGCGGCGCCGGAGTGTGGAGCGCTCGGAGGAGGGGGCTGGCTATGGAGTTGGAGGTGGAAAGAGTGGCTTCAAGAAGAAGTGGAAGGGCAAGAACAAGGACAACCCTAAGGAGGATGGCGGCGGGGGTCAAGGGGAGGTGTGCTTCTACTGCAAGAAGCGCGGACATCGTTGGCGGAAGTGCTACCAACGACCCAAGGATTGGACCCCGCCTTCATCAAGCAACCAGCATGGTGGCAAGAGGAGTGGGGGAGTCATGGGAGCTAGTGGAGAGGAGAAGAATGGGGAGAAAGGCGGCAAATCCGAGGAGTGGAAGGCCGGGTTCTTCTTCTTCGTGAACGAAGGCGCAACCGACCCCGCTATGGCTGCCAAGGTTCTCCTACACCCCCTCACCCATTGGGTGATTGATTATGGGAGCTCTTGGAAAATCACTCCTCGTGCGGACCTTCTTGATGAGATTCAGCCCGCACCTATCTCTACGGTCACATCCGCGACGGGCGCCAAGGCCAAGGTCATGGGCATGGGATGCGCCAAGTTCATGGGAGCGGATGGAGAGCTCGTGGAGTTGAAGAACGTGTTGTGGGTGCCAAACTTGTGCGCAAACCTAATTTCTACCGGCCGATTGGGAGATGCGGGTGTGAACACCGAGACGATTGGCTCGGAGCGCTATCGTGCCTACAACGACGAGCGCCTCATTTGAGACTTCCAGCGGAAGGGAGATGTCCACAAGCGCATGTGGCAGATCCCGGTCCTCCCTTGGCAAAAATCGGGCAAGGCGGCAGCCACGGCATATATAAAGGAGAGCGTCACCGAGGATGAGCAGCAAGATGTGCAAGGAGAGGAGCTGATTGGAGGAAGCGCGGCGGTGAAGGCGTCGGCTACCTCGGGCCAAGCGGATTGGGAGACTTGGCATTGGCAGCTCGCACACGTAGCTGTTTCTACATTGGAGGTGATGCACAAGGAGAAGTGCGTGCATGGGCTGCAACTGCAAGGAGATGGCGCTCACTATGGCAGCTGCGAGGCGTGCATGCAAAACAAGTTTGCGCGGTTCCCGTTTCCACGTGCGGAGGGATCGGCGAAGGCACCCTTGGAGGTGGTGCACATGGACCTGGTGGGTCCTATGAGGACGGAGGGGACTGGGGGAGTGCTGTACTTCCTCACCATGGTGGACGAATGGAGCAGATTCACATGGGCTCGTCCCTTGTCCAAGAAGAGCGATGCTGCAGCGGCGATCAAGGAGGATTGGTTGCCGATGGTGGAGCGGCAAGCGATGCGGCTGGTGAAGGTGCTGAGGAGTGACCGTGGTGGAGAGTTCCTTGGAGCGGAATTCACCAAGTTTCTCAAGAGGAATGGCATCCGACACCAGCTGACCTGCCCAGGAACACCGCAGCAGAACGGCATAGCTGAACGTGCCAACCGGACCATTGGCAAGGCGGCTAAGACCTTGTTGGGGGCTGCTGGCCAGAAGCTGTTCGCCATGTCATCACGGTCAAGAACAGGGTCTTGACGCATGTTGGCGACAAGCATTGGGTGCCGTACGAGCGTTGGCTTGGGAAGAAGCCATCCATTGACATGCTGCGGGTGTGGGGCTGCATGGGGCTTGTGATGGTGCCTAAGGAGCAGAGGCACAAGCTCGAAGTTGCTGCTGTGTGGGCTGTCCATCTTGGGATGGCACCTAAATCGAAGGGGTGGCTGATGTGGGACCCCAAGAGCAAGAAGACGCTGGTCAGTCGTGATAACAAGTTTGTGGAGGACGTCATGTACAAGGACTGGCAGCAGCAGCAGCAGCAGTGCTGATTGGCTTGCGTCTGCAGGAGATTGAGCGGTCTGCAGTGGAGGAGGTTCAGCTGCACCTTGACGACCTCAATGGGTCAGAGCTGACCAGTGACCACAGTGGCGGTGGTGAGCAGCAAGTTTCTGGTCCTGCTGCGGAGGAGGGGTTGGAGGATGAGTCGGCACGTGTGGACTCACCATCTCAGCCCGAGCCTGCTGCAACCGCCAAGGTCACCAAGAGGAGTGTGCAGAAAGGAGCTTCACCACATGGGCAGCAGACTGCAACCCGCGAGAAGAGAGTGGCAGCACCACCTTCAAGGCTGAAGTATAGCCGTTTGGGAGGACCCAAGCAAGGTGACATGGCAGTTCAGGCGGATGAGGGAGATGATGAGGAGATGGCGTTGTGTTTCTTCACACCTCTGCCTGGAGAACCAGCCACATTGGAGGAGGCACTGAGTGGACCCCAGAAGGAGGAGTGGAAGGCTGCCATGGATGCGGAGTTCAACAGTCTCATTGAGAATGGGACTTGGGAGCTTGTTGAGTTACCCGAGGGGCGACGGCCGATCAGCAGGAGCTGATGATACGTTGGAGCGGTTCAAGAGCCGCTTGGTCGCCAAGGGGTTTCAGCAGAAAGAGAAGGTCGACTTCGGGGAGATCTTTGCTCCTGTTTCTAAGCCAGTGACACTGAGGACTTTGCTGGCTGGCGCTGCTGTGAAGGGATGGCATGTGAAGCAGATGGATATCACCACTGCGTTCCTCAATGGAGTGCTGCTGGAGGATATCTACATGGCGCAGCCCGACGGCTATGAGGATGGGACCAGCCGGGTGTGTAAGCTAAAGAAGGCTATCTATGGCCCAGGTGCTGGTACGAGAAGCTGGAGGAGGTGCTGCTGGGTGGAGGCTTCAAGACGTCCCAAGCGGATCACAGCTTGTTTCTGCTTGGAGAGGGGGAGCAGCTGCTCTTGCTGCTGGTGTATGTCGACGACATACTGCTGTTCTTCCCTTCCATGGAGCAGATTGAGAGGACACAGAAGCTGCTGATGGACAACTTCAAGTGCAAGATGCTGGGGGATGTCCACTACTACTTGGGGCTGCAGATTGAGAGGGATGTTGAGAGGAGGTGGCTGAAGGTGCATCAGTCACACTACATCTCTGGTGTCATGGAGCGCTATGGTGTGACTGGGGGTCGCACTGTGATGACACCGTTCCCTGCGGGCTTCAAACTGAAGAAGGCAGCTGAGGAAGATGAAGTGCTAGAGGATGAGCAGCAGAATGAGTACCAGTGACTTATTGGGAGTGTAATGTATGCTGCTGTGCATACGCGATCAGATGCTTCATTCAGAGTGGGGCAGCTAGCCAAAGTTGCACAACGGCCCACTAAGGAGCAGTTGGAGGTGGCAAAGCGCTTGGTGCGCTACCTCGGATCAACGACATCTGCTGGTGTTCAGTTTTCAGCTGGCGGGCAGCTGAAACAGTTTGGAGCAGATGGGATCACGCCTGGAACCTTGAAGTTGTCGTACTTCACCGACGCTACGTGGGTCTCAGAGGAGGAGGATCAGTCATCAGTTGGCGGCTTTGTGTGCATGGTCGGAGGTGAACCAATCAGCTGGAGGTCCAAGAAGCAGAGTGAGATTGCTCAGTCTTCCAGAGAGGTAGAGTACATGACAATCTACCATGCCATCAAGGAGATCCTGCTCCTGAGGAAGCTGCTGGAGGACATGGGAGCTGAACTGGAGGGGCCTACACCACTTTTCTCCGAGAGCGAAGCTGCTATTGGCATGGCCAATAATCCTATCCTGAATGGGCTGAACAAGCACATGAAGATTAAGTGGCACTGGGTGAGGCAGATGGTGAAGGAGGGAGTTGTTGAGCTTCACCATGTGAAGGCTAGCAAGCAGGCGGCAGATTTTCTCACCAAGAGACTTCCCGAGAGCGCACATTGGAAGTGTGCTAAGATGTGTGGCATGGCATTGCACTAGTGTGGGCAGCGGTGTCATGAGTGCACGCGTGTTTGTGTGCATGAGTGTTTGCATGCTTGTGAGTGTGTGTGCATGCAGTCTGTTAGTTTGAGGGGGAGTTTGTTGGATGCACGTCATTCTGAGTGCATGTCATCCTAACGTCCTGCCGAGTGCTCGTGCTATTCATGCGTGCATTGTTTGCATGAGCATTTGTCACTATGCATGGCTGTTTGCATTTTACAATCTCTGTGTTTTTCTCCAAGTCTACATGCTTGATCATGCAGGAGAAATCCAGAGCTTTCCAACGATACCAAGATCGCCTTATTCCGACCAAGATCGCCCAAGTTACAAGATTTCCAAGATTTGGGAATTTTATCTCATTTGAGTTATTATCTACATTGGGCGATTATTGGGACATGACTATAAAGGGATCTTTGGTTGGGTGGTTAGGAAGGCAAATTTGACTTATGGATGTTAGAGACTGAGGACGGAGTCTAGAAGATTAGGAGGCCGAAATAACTCAAAATCGTTGGTCTAGAACTCTGGACAGAGATGTCGACTTCACTAGATTTGCCGTCGACGAAAAACTAATCCTTAGAATTTGCTCAAACTCAACCAAGTCCTTGATGTGCTGGAACATGTCGTTGTTGACCGATTGCAAGATGAGGTCGAACAACACCGCGCTCCGCTCAATCTACCGGTTCCGAGCATCTCCTTCCTCGGGCATCTTCTCTTCTCCCATCGCAAGTTTCAGCAGCTTGTAGCGCTTGAAGACGCTCCTCATCCGTCCGTTCCATTCCTCGTAGTTGGATCCATCCAACACCTCAATCTTGGAAGGTGGCAGCTCACTCCTCTTCTCAGCTGCATCTCCACTCCCTTGACTCATCTCCTCTGCTCCCAATCACAGGTTTCAGCTCCCCCCTTTGCTGGTCACAATGTAGATCCACAAAATCTTCACAAGTGACGGCGCCAAAGAAATTTCGGCAGGGTTTTCCCGTATCGGAAGTCACATCCAGCCTCTAGAACTCCACTTAGGCACGCCCACAGGCCATGGTGGGTCTAGGAGGGTCTTCACACCTCAGTAGACTCTTCACAAAGTCCTTAATCAGCTCTGATACCACTTGTTAGAGACTAAGGACGGAGTCTAGAAGCTTAGGAGGCGAAACTAACTCAAAATTGTTGGTCTAGAACTCTGGACAGAAATGTCGACTTCACAAGAAACGCCGTCGACGAAAAACTAACCGTTAGAATTTGCTCAAACTCGAATGTTGTAGCCATTGATCGTGGCTATCTTTCACAATTTGAATCGTATCAAAAGATGGAGTATAACTCGAGTTATGAATTTCGGCGCACTAGGGGGTAAGCTGCCACAGAAAGTTAACTCAACCACAATTGTTCTCACAAGTTTCACAAAGAGAATTAGAGTAGCAAGAAACCAGGTGGGAGGGAAGAGAAGGACGAGAGGGAAGGTCCCAAGGGAGTCTCCAACCAAGGAAACACTATAAGCACAAAGATTCCCTCCCTACCACTTGGCATCATCTACAGTGATGGTAACGAATTTACCAACCCCAAAAGGTCTGTACCCCATATAGAGTCAACCCACAAACTCGCAAAGTCGCCGCATCATATTAAAATCTTCGAACGATTATAACTTGCTCCGATCGCGGCGATTCTTGGTTCGTCGGAAAGCTCTCGAGCAGAGGAGTCACTTCAGGTATCTGCTTAAGCCAAAATAACATTCACACACACTCAAAAAATCCAAACCACACCAAACACAAATTCTTGCACACGCTCACAACACGCATGCAACTTACGAACATATGATGGGAGGCAGACAGACGTGAATGCGAATGATAGCATCACACAACAAACTCCCCCTCTGGCTGCCAACCATCATTCCACATGCCATAGCTCAAGCATGCACCCTCAATGCACACTCATTCCAGCAAGTTTCATGCCCTTCCAATGCTCAGGTTCAGCCAGGCGCTTGGTGAGAATGTCAGCCGCCTGCTAATGGGTCTTCACCACCTCTAGTCGCACCTCCTTCTCCAGGAGCCTCCTCACCCAATGCCACTTAGGCCTGATGTGTTTGGTCAGCCCATGAAGACAAGCATTCTTGGCCAACTTCACTGCCGACTCATTGTCACTGAACATCACAGTCGGCTCCCTCTGACCAACACCGATCTCCTCCAACAAACGCCTCAGCCACACCACCTCCTTGGCCCCATGATGAAGGGCCATGTACTCGGTCTCACATGAGGACAGCCCCACCTCATTCTGCTTCTTGCTGCGCCAGCTCACTGCACCACCACCAAAAAGGCACACATAGCCTCGAATGCTGGTGCCATCCGCCTTCACTGAGTTGAAGCTAGCATCGATGTAGCAAGTCAAGAGCATCTCCCCCTTGCTCAAATCAGCTGCACCCCTCTGCAGCCTCTGTTGCACAGCACTATACTCCAAGCCCACTGATGCTGTAGCGCTCACATAGCGGACCAACCTCTTGGCCGCTTCCAGCTGCTCATGACTGGATGTTGCAAAGGCAATGTCAGGCCGCGTGTGGTTAGCCGCATAGTTGAGTGCCCCAACCATGGAATGAAACAGCTTCCTGTCGCTCTCACCCACCACCTCCTCATCAGCACAGGGCTCCACAGTGAATCGCGAAGGCAGTGGGGTAGCTGGCTTTCCTACACCTTGCAGCCCATACTTCTCCGCCAGCCCCTCACAATACTTCCTTTGGTTCAACCTCAACACTCCCTTGTCAAGGTCCCTCTCCACATGCATCCCAAGGTAGTACTTCACATCTCCCATCTTGGAACACTTGAACTGCATCTCCAGCATCTCCTCCACACGCTCAATCATTGCAGACGACTCAGAGAAGAGCAGGATGTCGTCCACATACACCAGGAGCATGAGGAACTACTCCTCTTGCAGCAGGAACAGGCTGTGATCACACTCGCTCTTCTTGAACCCCCCAACCAACAGTGTCTCCTCCAGCTTGTGGTACCATGCACGAGGAGCCTGCTTCAGGCCATAGATGGCCTTCTTCAGCCTGCACACCCCTGCTGCTCCCATCATCCATTCCCTCAGGCTGCAACATGTAAAGCTCCTCCAAAATGATCCCATTGAGGAAGGCAGTGGTGATGTCCATCTGCTTAATCCGCCATCCACGGTTTGCACCCGTTACCAATGACGCCCCCAGTGTAGTCCCTTTCCCCACTGGAGCAAAGATCTCGTCAAAGTCCTTCCTTTTTGTTTGCTGAAACCCCTTTGCCACAAGCCTTGACTTGTAGCGGGTCAGCTCCCCATCAGGCCCGTACTTGTACCTGAAGATCAGCTTTGAAGAGATTGCCTTCTTCCCAGGAGGCAGCTCACACAGCTCCCACGTCTCGTTCTCCAGCAGAGAGTCATACTCCTCCTTCACACTCTGCTTCCACTTTTTGGCATCGGGTCCGGTCAGTGCCTCAACTAGCGTCTTGGGCTCAAGGATGGCTACCCGGTAGTAGTGCGCTATCTCATCCTCATCACACTACTCAGCCACGCTCCCAGCCCTTACCACCTTTGGCTTGCCAAAGCTCGGATAGGTCAGCCGGTTAGGAGGGCGCACATCCCTCCTAGGACGGTCAGCCGGACGTTGGGCATGTGGTGGAGCATCTTGCTGCTGCTGCTGCTCCTCCACCTCAGGTTCTCCCCCATCCTCAGTCACCCCAGAGATCTCCTCCTCGGAGACAGTAACCTCCACCTGCCTCGATGGCCGCTGCACTGCGGAGATAACTAGTGCAACGGGAGCTAGACTACGGGCTAGGCACGGGGTAGGAGTGATCGTAGCGTTCGTTCGTTCCTTAGGTGTTTACTTGTGCTTGCACTACTTGCTGGTTCACAAAAAAATTTGGCAAGAGTTTCACTAGCAAAAGTTTACAACGATGATTCAGAATGATAGCATCAACATTGGCAACACAGACTACATCAGACCTAGCAAGGCTGCTGGTCGACTGCCAGCGCAGCACAGTCGACCGCGTGCCAGCACGACTTGGTCAACCGCGCTCCAGCAGCGCAGAGTCGCGGCTTGCCAACGTTGCAAGTCCGCGGTGTGCCAACGCTGCAGCAAGTCGGCTGCACAGCGTTGCACCCGCCTGACAACGGTGCACCAGCTTCGCAGGTGCGTGCAGCTGGTTGGCGCCCAACGCCCCATCACATGCCCAGCGCAAACACTCCACCCGTGATGGCGCCCACCAGCCACGTCGACCTCGGGATACCACCCCCGAGGTCGTCCTCGCAGAAACCACCCCCGGCGACCTTCGCACACGTCGCCCGGGTATCCTGGTCGACTGGTCCCACGGTCATCCCCCGCGGCCCCGCGGCCCACCGCGGTCCCGCGGTCGCCCCGCGGCCTCCCGCGATACCCCGCAGCTCCCGCAGTCCCGCGGCTTCCCGCGGCCTAGCGATCCCGCGGCCCCGCAATCCCGCGACCTCCCGCGATACCCCGCGGCTCCCGCGATACCTGGGTGACCGTCGCGCACTTCCGCTGATCCTCGTCGCCCGGGTAACCTGTTCGACCGGGCAACCACCAAGGCGGCGTCGTCTTGTATGCCCGGCGTCGGCTAGCTGCTTCTCCTCGTGACCGTCGCCCACCCAAGTCGACGACCACCTCTAGTCGACCACACCAGGTCGACCAGCCCAGCTGTTAGCCGACCATACCATGTCGGCTTTCCCCAGATCGGCGTCACCAAGTCGATGCCTCCGAGGTCGACCTCGCGAGGTCGACCACACAAACTCGGTGCCCTCTCCTGGTCGAAGAGCTCGTCGTCGACCACCCACGCACGCCAGCCGTCGGCATCCCAAAGTCGGCGGCTTGCAGTGGCCCCGTGCTGGTCGACCTAGCCCGTCGACCAGCTCGCCCAAGTCGGCGTCGCCCACTGCTGCAGGTCGGCTGCATCTCCCGCACACACGACCGTGAGGTCGGCTCCGCCCAAACGAGGACGGGGCCAACAACAACTCCCATTGACAGTTGGTCACCTCCGAGGGTCCTTGGGTGCCTGACTAAAGTCAGCCCCTATCCAAGGGTCCGAGTTTGTTGAAAGAGCGATTCAGTAGAGTAGAGTTACAACACTGGAAGCCCTTGTCACGGCGTAGGCAGAGAGTCCGTCGATAGCGAACGTCAATTCTGATAGTAGCGTGTGAGAGTAAATGTGTGGCAGAGTGTATTTTTCATAATTCAGAGCATACATATTTATAGCCTCTAGGCGGTTCCTAATGCTAGCTGTCTAACACCTCTACACAATGGCTATTGTGAACACTGCGCGAGCATTTCGTGTTTTGCTAAATTCAGGGTGGGACTTGGCGAGTTGGCGCCTCGCCAGCGAGTCATTTCGAAAATGCTCGCGCCAAGACTTATTTTGACGACCACGATTCGGGAGGGAAAGTTCGCGCCATTTTGATAACGGCTCGGATCAATCCGTTCAAACGGTGTTCAAAAAGTCAAGTTCGGAACTCCACTCGCGAGCTGAGTTGGCAGAAGACTCCTCGCTCAGAACACGTGAGCAGGTGTGCGTGTTTATTGTGTTTGGCGTTGCCGTCGTTTCAGAGGTTCGGAGCACGCGAACAGGCTGCTCGATCAGTATCCAATCAGCTCCCTCGAATAGTTGCGTTTTGAGCATCAATATTCTGAACAGTGATGTTCTGAACATCGGTGTTCTGAACAGCACGGAACTGATTCCGCCACTCTGATTGGTCAAACTGTGGTCAGAATAGCACTGTTCGGAACAACACCATTCTGAATGGCCGCGCAAAACGATTTCGCCACTGTAAATTGTCAAGCTGAAATCTTGAACATCGAAATAACATTTTGAGCAGAATCGGCTGCTCTTATTGGTCGAAGCAGAAAAGCGTTTTGAACCCTCGGTTGTGGTAGATCCGCTTTACCATTTCAGCTGCTACTTGAGAATGGAATTGTGCACTCCTCCAGCAAACCAGCAGATTGATATACAGAATGATTCTGTATTAACATCTTTGAGGAAAATTTTTCGTTGAACATAACAAACACTGAGAGCGCTAGTAGAACGCCACGGTCATGCATACAACCCTGTGCACTGCTCCGTAGCCCACTCCCATTGTAAAGTGATTATCCGCAAAGTGATCGGAGTTTGACTTACGTTCTCAGTATTTGTTGTGTTCGTAGGTAATTTTTTGTAGGAGATTGATTAAGAAAAGATAACAATGAACGAACAATAGCAAGATAATATCAATTTATATAGGCAAGCATTGCAACAGAACTAGCAACCTAGTAAGATGACTTGCAGCGGTGCACGAAGGTGGCTTGCCAATACACGAACAAGGCAGCGTGCCTACGTTGCACCAAGTCAGCCTAATATATTAAAAAAAAAATATATCGAGCTTTTCGGAACAAATGCATGTTATTGAATGTTGGAAACGATTCAAGGGAATTATGACATAAGCTAAATAATATAACAACTATGAAGTCGCATAATAAAAATATAGCTCACACATCAATTTGATTGATGAGGAAAAAAATATGGATTTTGCTGGAATACCTTCCATTCTCGTTCTGTTGTGGGTTTGTCACGAAACGAAATTATGTTGTTTCGTGGTGTAGTGAATCATCTGAATGTGCCAATAAAGGGGACCATGCTTTCAATGGAGGATAACCCTCTTGCGATTATCTTCACACAGCTTGAACGCATTTTTGACGAATGAATTGTGAATTCATTGCTGATGTGGCGAACGGAATCGAAAAGATTCCCATCAACTTTCATGTCGCGGCCAGAATGTTGTAGATGATGGGTATGTCTCGGGTGCGCCAGACACCACACACTAGATTCAGGCTTCGAGTTGCGATCTGCTGTGAGGTTCGAATCGAACAGGCTGTCAAGTGTGACAAAGTGAGCAAAAGCTCAATCCCAACCAATCCCTAGCCATCGAGCGCACCCTCGTTTCAATCCCACTCTCTCCTCTCCACCTTTGCCCCACCCTGTGCTGTACATGCATGCAACCTACCCGCCCACCTCGCCCAATTAACTCACCCTCAAAGCACCGATCGATTCCTCTTCTCGTCATTCCACCTCTGTTCAATCCTCGCTCAGCTTTCCTTCACTGGGGTCCTTAGTTTCCTCGTTTTCCTTAGTATCTCCGTTTTCCTTTGTTCCTCCACTAGGGTGCAAGTTATAGCTTACAGCCTGAACACTTCGCCCCAATGCGACTAACACCGAGTGTCTATCGTAGAGCTTCTGACGTTCATGTTTTCTGTCAGTTTTCTGAATTTACAGCCATTTTTTGTATTTCTTGCTGTCCTTAGCTTACGCAGTCTATCAAAATGCTTCTCACATTCGTGTGTCCATATGCATGGCGATTATGGCTGTAAATTGCCATTTTCAAGAGCCACTTTTTTTAGACGTTGTCCTTTGGGTTGCAAGCATGGTCTGTAAAAGCTGTCACGCCATAACTAGTTGGTGCAGTGCTAGTTGCAGTCCACTCCAACAAGAGAGAAACAAGGGTACAACCAGCTGAACCTTCTCTTTCACCAGAGTATTTGTGCAATGTGTGTTTCAACACAACTCAGGGCACATAAAGGGGCAAGGAGGCTGAGCCTCCCTTTCAGAGCAAAGAAGCTCAACCCCTTTCCACGGGCTGCATCCGTCATGATTGCCTACATGAGCACTTTGTTTCGGTATACGTCAGGAGCTTAGATGGGGAAGATGTTGCGATAAGCGGAGTAGCTTATCATGCAGTTGCCGTTGAACACCCCGATGATGTCCTGCAGAGCAGAGGATCAAATAAAGTGCATGATAAGAAGGCGTGGTTGCAAGAGGGCATGCGTGAGGCAAATACTCTTTGAATTCCACATGCGATTCCACCAGGCGACTGACAACTTGTACCAGGCGACTGACGACTTATACAGCGGTCAACTTAAGGAGAAGCTAACTCACCTCAGGATGGGCGTGCAGGAGTCGGCGACGGACTACTGCAACCGTGCTCGATGGATCCAGGCCGACATGCGGATGGCGGGCGTTGACTACTCGACGGCGTCCTACGCCACGCACGTCGTCAAGGATCTCTTGAGTGGCTACAACCTCATGCGTCGGATGATGGTGATGCTTGGCGTACATGAGTCCCTCAACGAGGATACCTTGACTAGCCACATCATCAAGGATGAGGCAACCCAAGTGGCCGCGAGCAAGATTGCACCGGCGTATGGATACTTCAAGTTTTCGCCGGACAAGATCGCTGTGCCCGTGCTACTGGTAGGTCGACGTGGAGGGAGTGGATCAAGCCCCAGCTAGAGATCGTTGCGTTGAAGTGCTTCACTGACGGCGACGTGGTGACGCCGAGCTACGGGCGGAATTTCGTGCCGCACACCTGCTAACCTTCATGGTCATTTCACGGTGCTGCTCGCTAATGGTGCAGATTGTTCTGAAGCCGTGCCGACTTCAACTGATTGTTCGGCCACCAAGCGTGGCAGTTGATTGCGTTGATGTACCAGGCGACTGACGACTTGTACAGCGGTCAACTTGAGGAGAAGCTAACTCACATCAGGATGGGCGTGCAGGAGTCGGCAACGGACTATTGCAATCGCGCTCGACGGATCCTGGCCGACATGCGGATGGCGAGCGTTGACTACTCGACGACGTCCTACACCACGCACGTCGTCAAGGGTCTCCTGAGTGGCTACAATCTCATGCGCCGGTTGATGGTGATGCTTGGCATGCATGAGTCCCTCAACAAGGATACCTTGACTAGCCACATCATCAAGGATGAGGCTATGCAGGAGGCTGAGCGGCCCACGTCGCCACGACGAAGCAAGATCGGGGCAGGGTGGGAAGTCTGAGAGAGGTGGTAGCGGAGGTGGGAGATCGGTGAAGGACGCCGACCGGACGAAGTCAGCTCGGTATAGTGGTCGTGGCAACGGTGGTCAACGTTGCGAGTGCTGGGTCTGCGGAAGCATCGACCACCTCTTCTTATGACTTTCCAGACCGAGAGGAGTCCGACGATGATGATTACAAAGGAGGCCGTGGGAGGTTGGCCAATGGTCATCGAAGTCGGGACGAAAAGCCACGCAAGGAGAAGCAGGCGTCGAAGAAGGCGGCATCGACGAAGAATGTCGACTCCTCCAGGGCCAAGGGCCGAAGCGACGGGGAGGCGTCGTGCTCGATGGTCGGCGTGGTGGAGCCGGCACTCTCGCTGGCGTTGGAGGCTGGCGAGGACTTCAAGACGGTCGCAGCCGTCGTGTAGGCGAACTCGACGGTGGTTCTGCTTCATAGTGGCTGCTCGCACCACCTGATGGGGACGAAGGAGGCCTTCGTCGGCATGGCGCCAAGCCACGACGCGAAACATGTGCGTGGCTTCAACGGGGCTCTGCAGAACGTTGAAGGCCGCGGCACCGCTCCTCTGCAAAGGGGAGGCCGGGAAGCAGGTTCTTGTCCCCGACGTGCTCTATGTCCCGGGCGTGCAGACAAACCTGTTGTCGGCTAGCCAATTGAAGGACAGCGGCGTGCAGCTGCAGGACAACGACGACGAGATGCTACTTGCTGCGTGCAGCTGTCGGACGGCCCGCTGGCAGCCTCGTAACGAAGTCCATCGTCACCTGTTGCCACGGTCGTTCGGGTGGCTCGAGGGGTTGCAGCAACCGAGCTGGCCGCTGACGTGTCGATTTCATGGCTTGGCACACCCTGTCTGAGGACACGTAATGGTGCACGTTGTTAGAGGAATTGGATGAATCAGGCCAATAGTATTGTCGGTGGAGCATTTTCTGGGTTTTATCAACCCCGAAGTGTCCAGAGAGATTAGAGTCGTGGACCTCTTGGATGAGCAGTTCACGCAGCAGCTGGTAAGCGGGAACCCAAATCTGGTCGGTTCAGGCACTCTCGCTGGCGTGGAAGGCTGGTGAGGACTTTAAGACGGTTGCGGCCGCCGTGTAGGCAAACCTGACGGTGGTTTTTCTCGACAGCGGCTGCTCAGACCACCTGATGGGGACAAAAGAGGCCTTCGTCGACATGGCGCCGAGACACGACGCGAAACATGTGCGTGGCTTCAACGGGGTGATGCAGAATGTTGAAGGCCGCGGCACCGCTCCTCTGCAAGAGGAGGCAGGGAAGCAGGTTCTTGTCCCCGACATGCTCTACGTCCCAGGCGTGCAGACGAACCTGCTGTCAGCTAGCCAATTGAAGAACATCGGCGTGCAGTTGTAGGACGACGACGACGAGATGCTACTTGCTGCGTTGGTCAGCCCAAATGGCATCATTGTTTGCTCGTATCACCCGTACCTAGTTCTAAAAGTTGTTTTGTCGCAGTCAGTCGGTTCGACTCTAATCTGGTGGTAACCGCCGCGTAAGCCGATTTTCGGGGGAGGGGGGGGGAATTGGCTGTTCGCAGCTGGTCGATCAGTTCGTCGGTGTGGGGGATGGGATATTGCGATTTGACTGTTACCCTGTTATGTGCGAGGTTCTTCGTGTCGAGCAGCACTAGTTGCCCAGCTGTCATTATAATTTCCCGGCGTAGCAGATCTGTGTATTTCCAGGCAGTATTATTTGCCTTGCGAATTGCATCGGCTGCTTTCTCGCGGATCTCCTGAAGTTCCATCACAAATGTTTGTGACCGCGGGACCGGGTTGTCAAGTGTTGTCGTTGTAGGCAGCACCGGGTCCATCCCGTGATTCAAGAAGAGTGGTGAGTGATTAGTCGTACTGGACGGTGCGTTGTTGAACACGAACTCCAGCATGGCGAGTAAAGTTTCCCAGCGAGTCCGGTCGGGGCAGTTTGTCCTGATCAGCTGCTCCATTGTCTGTTTGGTCCGCTCGGTCTGGCAGTCGGTTTGCAGGTGATATGCCGACAAGAACTATAGCTTTGTGCTGTACTGCGCCCGTAAGTAATCGTGGCATAACCGTGGGTGAATAGTCCCGTAAGTAGCGGGTTCGAATGGGTGATGAGTACTGCAGCGGGTTGAAATGTTGGTCGGGTCAGGGCATCGGCGATGTTATTCGCCCCCTTCTTGTACATAATGCGGTAGGTGATGTGGCTCTCCATGTAGTCCAGCCACCGAATTTGTCGCGGGTTGAGGTTGGGCTGCGCTGGTAGGTATTGTAGGGACTTGTGGTCCGTGCAAACAGTGATGTCGGCGCTCGTCACAGTGCAAAACCGGAGGGGAAACGAGAAAATTCTTCAACTCCTAAAAAGTCGCCTCAGCTTCCCCCCCCCCCCACACGAAATTCTTGTCCTTGTGCAGCAGGTCGGTCAGCGGGCCGGTTATCCCCGCCATATTATGGATAAACCGCGTGACGTAATTCACAAACCCCAGAAAACTCTGAAGTTCTGTGACATTAGTCGGGGCCTTCCACTCCTGGATGGTCTTGATATTTTCCGGGTCAATTTGAATGTCGTCGCATGAGGTGACATTCCTTAAAAATTCCAACTTTTGCATTAAAAACTCGCACTTAGAGCCCTTGGTGATGAGGCGGTTCTCCTGCAATCACTTAAACACTGCGTCAAGGTCGCGGAGATGTTGCACACGTGACCTGCTAAAAATCGAGATATCGTCCAAATAGACGATGACACATCGGTCTAGAAGATCGCAAAAAAAAACATGTTCATGGTGCGTTGGAAGGTCAAAGGCGCATTCGTTAGGCCGAACGGCATCACAGTGAACTCGTAGCTTCTGTGGTGGGTGCTAAACGCGGTCTTGTGACAATCGTTGGCGGAGACTTGAATCTCGTGGTAACTGCTACGCAAGTCGATTTTCGAGAAATAGCAAGCGCCGCGAAGTTGGTCGAGAAGGTCGTCAGTGTGTGGGATTGGATAGCGAGACTTGATTGTCACCCGGTTGAGCGCGCGATAGTCGATGCACATGCGAAGCCCGCCGTTTTTTTTTTTTTTTTTTTTTTTTTTTTTTTTTTTCAGTGTGAACAGGATCGGTGCTGCAAAGGGAGATGTACTAGGGGGGATGAACCCCTTCTTCAATAGTGCGTCAATTTGCGCTCGCAGCTCCTGGATTTCCGAGTGGGTCAACCGCCACTGTGTCCGAACAGTCGGCTGCGCGCCAGGCTCCAACTCGATTCTGTGGTCCTCAGGTCTCTCGGGTGGCAGTCCAGGTGGCAGATCGTCGGGGAAGATGTCTGGGTACTGTCGAACCAGCTCCGCTAAATCAGGTGGTACAGCTGCGCACAGCTTCTCAATGACTTTTTTGTCGGTGTCGGCTGCCAACTCGCGCAAGCATACGGCGAACAGCTGCGCGCCTCAGTTGAAGTGGCGAGCAATAGTGATGGCTTTGACGCACGGGGCTTGGATGTAGTCAGGTTTCTGTGCAGGCAGTTTAATTAACTCTCCGTGCTTGCTGATGCTACACGATCCCGTTGTCCAATTGATGATGGGGTTGTACTTTCGCAGCCAATCACGTCCCACCAGCACGTTGCAGTCGTCCAGCGTCGACGCGAGAAACTTTATGCTGAAGCCAAATTCTTTGCCGCATTTGATCCACACCTTCCGTATTTCCTCCAAAATCGCCAGAGGCGTCCCATCCACGAGGCGAGCGTCGATTTCGGGCAGACACCTGTCAAGTTGCAGCTTGCATTTTTTTGCTGTCGCCAAGTTGAAGAGGCTTTAGCTAGCCCCGCCATCGACGAACATTTTAAAAATATTTTTTAACACCTTGCCAGCGACCAGCACAGGGTGATCCACATGATTATCCCCGTTATTCCGCCAAGTGCGATCGATTGCATGAATCAGGACCACGACTCGGTGGGGATGGTGGGGTTCGGGCGACGGAGCACAGTCAGTAAAGGGCCCGTTTATTGCTGACTCTTCCCATTTCCCTGCTCATTCGTGTCGTTCCCATTCACAGGTGTTTTATCGGGGCAATTTCTCATGAAGTGAGACGTCTTCCCACACCAATAAAACGTCCCTTTTAAGGGGCAGTCGGGTGCATGGACTCCGTTGATAGTGGCCCGTTGGGTCTGGCCACAAAAATGGATTCCCTCCCGGGAACTCGCTCTCGCGTACTGCATTAGCACGTCCGTAAATTCTGCCAACCGTACAGCTTCCACGAACGATGTCGGGTGGCAGCGGCACACCTCGTACTGTATATCGGATTTAAGGGTGCTGATGTATTTATCTAACCGCTCTGCTTCCGACATATCGTCCACTTGGTTGGCGAGTGCCATGAACGATACCGTGTAGTCTTGGACAGATGCTATTTGCGACCAGGCACGCAGCTTCATGCGAGCTTGCTCCGAGGCGGATACGTGCTCGAAGCGATCTCGTAAGGCTGCGCCCCACTCCTTCCACGTGCGTATCTTGGTCACTCCAAAGATTGGTGCTGCCACTTGATTAGCCGATGTCGAGGTCCCGTCTGCCGCATGTGTCACACCTGTCGGGGTCCCCGTGTCCAAGGTTCGTCGCCACCACTCAAGCGCTGCGCCTCGAAGGAGAGAAACCGCGTAATAAATACGCGTGGCATCGTCGTTGACGTTTGCTGTAGTGAAGAAGACTTCAACGCCGAAAAGCCACCCCTTCACGGTAGTAGTCTTGTCCGTAGGGTTGAACAGGGGCGGGTTTATGGGTTAAATCTTGATCGTCGTTACTGCAATTGACGTCACTGCCGCTCGCTGCCTATCTTCCTCTTCGAATTCACGTGTGAGCGCGTCCAACGGATTGCTCACCGCTTGACTGTTGCCCCCGCCTTCTTGATCGGGCAACTCCTAACGCGCATCACCTCGCGCTCGGCGTAGCTCGGCATTTTCTCCACGTAATGTTGCCACTACCGCCATTAATGACTGCATGCCCTCCTGCATCGCTGCCACTTGTGCCATCAACTTGTTAACTGCTTCCTGATCCATGAGTCTAGCACTTCGTATGGTGGGAAAACGGGTATCCGTGGCCTTCAGGAGAGTGGAAAACACGAACTATCGGAGTCGGGCAGGATTGAATTAACAAACCTTGCAGCCAACCGTCGTGCAGTCCACTATACCAGCCAATCCGTGCCACCAAACTACCCTCGAAAAGCGGGGTGAACTAGGAAAGTAGCTCTGATACCAGGTGTTATGAGTTGTAAAAGAGAGTGTGCGGAATAATGAATAACGAGGCTGTGACTCAATGAACTGACGATAATACATTGAAGGCACGCGACTATATAGTGACTACCTTAGCTAGGAGGGAACCCCGGGAAAACGAGGTTGGGTGCAGGTTGTTAAGGCGAAGCCCTGCACGTGCCTGGTTTGGCATGTAGCAGTCCTATGCGGAGTAGCGAGACTTCGCATACCGCATACCAGTGTTGCGGTATTTGCCCAATTACAATCCAAAAGTGCACTTCGGTATGCACTGTTCAACACTGAACCGAATTGGAGGGAAGTGACGACATTGCACAAACGAGTATGTGCAACTGTCTGTTGCGAGCACCTGCGCAACTACTCCTGGGCAGGTAGAAAATGCACCTGACGGTATTTTCACTTGATGGCATTTTCAACTTGCGGTGCCAACCTGGAACCGCATACTAGAGTAGGTGCTTGCACGTTCTCCTTGAACAACGTTCTTCATGAACAACGTTCTCGTAGAACGTTC
This sequence comes from Closterium sp. Yama58-4, assembly GCA_947470075.1. Classification (NCBI taxonomy): domain Eukaryota; kingdom Viridiplantae; phylum Streptophyta; class Zygnematophyceae; order Desmidiales; family Closteriaceae; genus Closterium; species Closterium sp. Yama58-4. The sequence continues at coordinate 436,632 of CANIUD010000649.1, forward strand.
TCGCACATGTCACTATGATTCCTATAAGGTTCATGTTGTATCTGTTGTAATCTATCAATTAATCAATTTCTTTCTTTCGTTACTGGATACCAAGCTTGTTGCTGCATACCAAGCATACAGTTTTCTCAATACCAGTAGCCAGTTCCCAGCAAGTCCCTATCATAAACCTCGCACTTCACTCTCTGATCGTGCAAACTCTGCGCCTAGGCTCTCCCACAATCGCCTATTCTCCGCATGGTGCGGTGAGCGTGGACGGCCCCACACGTGAACTTCAGATAGCCTCGTATATGATTGACGAAGTTGTCAACTTTGGGCGGGCAGCAACATCGATTCCGTATGGCGGGCGAGGGCGCCTCTACGAAAGTCATGGACCTGGAGGCGCAGGTCGCTGCTTTGTGGGAGTGCCACAGCGGTGGTAAAATCAGCGACGAGGATTTGGAGTTGATGATAAAAGGAGCTCGTGCGAAGTGGGCTCGCGATCACCCACCTCCTCGCGCTGAGGCGGAAATTGAGTGCGCTTCTCCCCGTGCTGAAGGCAACAACGTCAACCTAGATGGCAATAAAGGCGCAAGAGTGACACGCGGTTAACTGCGAGGCGCCGTCAGAGTGCACACCGCGAGCGTTGGTGGAACGCAAGCGCAAGTCCTTCGGTCTGCAGGTGCAGCAAGTGCGCATAGTGACGCGCATGGTTATCGCAACTCTGCACGACGGAGTGGTGGCGGACCCTCGTGGATGGCAAAAGCGTCAACTGTACGCGATGGTGGCATCGCTCCAGAACACAGATACTTCAAGTTTTCACCCGACAAGATCGTCGTGCCGAAACTGCTTGAAGGGCGTCACGACTTGACAACGTGGGTCGAGTCCATTGAGCCGCAGTTGGAGATCGCGCAACTGAAGAAGTTTGTTGACGGAACGGTGGAGGTGCCGCCTGAGGATGACGCTGAACGGCGCGCACAGTTTCATTCTACAGAGTTGTTGACGTTTATGGTCATCTCAAGGTGTTGCTCGCCGGTCGTCCAAGTTGCATTGAAGCCATGCCGTCTTCGGGTGGACGCAGTTTTCCAAGCTTGGCAATTCACAATGAAAACCTACAAGGCAACGAATGACCTTTACATCGGCCAGTTGGAGCAACGGTTGACAAATCTGGAGATGGGGGAGCACGAAAGCGCAACCGCATACTGCAACCGCGCACAACAAATTCTTGCAGATCTGCGCATGGCCGGTGTCGACTACGCAATGTCCTCGTACGTTACGCAGGTCATCAAAGGTCTACCTGCAAGCTACAATCTCCTGCGTCGCATGGTGAAACTCCCGGGTGTACGCGAAGAGCTCGATGAGGATACGTTTTCCTGCTACATCATTGAGGAGGAGTTCACCCTTGAATCCGAGCGGCGCAAGGATCAGTTTCTCCCTCAAGTCAACTATGTCGCGTCGAAGCAGCAGCGGCAGCAACAGAAGTGGGGGAAATCGTGCGGAGGAGGCGACAATGACAAACAAGTCAACCGCGCGAAGACGATCAAGTGCGACGAGCGTTCCGGTGGCGGAAAGTGCAACTCGCAACGATACTTTTTCGTTTGCGGAGATCCCGAGCACTTTGCAAACCAGTGCCCCAACCGTGTCAACCGGGAGGACAACCAGCACTCTGATTCCGAGGACGAGCAGCCGTCGGATGCGGGAACCTCCCGTAGAAAGGGTGTGAAGGACGCCCCGAGTGACGATGTGGACCAAAAAGGGCAAGCGTCGTGTTCGATGGCCGTCGTGGAGACGGACGCATCGGCGGAACCAACCATTTCCATGGCTCCGGAAGCTAGCGAGGACTTCCAGGTGGTAGCTGCAGGGGTGCAAGCAAATCCGACCGTGGTGCTCCTCGACTATGGCTGTTCTCATCACCTCATCGGGACGCGTGAAGCATTTGTGGATATGAATGCGGGAGGCGACGTTCACCATGTGCGTGGATTCAGTGGAGCTATTCAGCCTGTCCAAGATCACGGCACAATTTCTCTTCAAGGGGCAGCTGGCACAAAGGTTCTCATCCCCGATGTGCTGTATGTGCCTGGTGTACAGGCAAATTTGCTGTCAGCTGAACAGTTGAAGAACAGTAGAGTGCAGTTTCAGGACACCGGCGATGAAACGCTTCTTGTATCTGCTGAGGGAGCTGTTTTCGGTCGTGCGCACTACACCGGCCGTGTCCTCTGCACCGACCTCCGTCCGTGTTCGTCGCTGCCCAGCTCTACCCTCCCACCTGTGTACCCGCGTGTGGTACCTGTCACCAAACCGTCCACCTCCTCGCCAGCTGTCGTCACTTCTCCGCTACCGGCTGCGGAAAGCCTCTTCCATCCCGCCGCCGACACCCTGTCCACGTTGACCGACGACGATGAGGGGAGACCTGACGAGCTACCTTCGGCGCCACGCATCGGCATCATCAACGGTCGACTTGCCGGATCTCCTGAGGTTGGCGCGCCTGGTATGCAGATACCAGCGTCTGGTATGCAGAAACCGGCAGGGGAGCAAGTGACAGGAGCAGGTGACAGGGCAGCAGTTGACAGGGGAGCAGACCAGCGACAGCTCATCGAGCGACGTTGTGGAGGTCATCGGCAAAGCTGCAGGGGAGTCGTCTGGAGACAGTTCTTCGAGCGATGTGGTGGAAATCAAGCTGCCGACACGGCACTCCACCCGCTCCAACTTTGGCGTGCCTCCAACGAGATGGGCCGATGTGTGCCCGGTATTCGCTAATACGCTTCTTGATGACGCAAAAACGGATACAATGCAGCCTTTACTGGATCCCGATAAGCACGCTGACCCTGAACGCCGATGGGATATCGCGTCAATGACCGTCAAGGAAGCGCTTACGTACATCCCGACTAGCAAGCAACCCGCGGATTATTCCACGAAGGCGGTGCATTCCCCGGCATTTAAGCGCTGCTCGATCACCATTGGGCAAGTCGATCTTGCAGATGACGAGCTTGACAATGTGCAGGAATAGGTGCCATGTCCTTCAATATGGCTGGTGCAGTGAGTATGCGTGTGCGGAAAACACGCGGACGAGTTTCATAATTGTCACCCTGTTGTACTCTATTATTTCCTTTCGCTTTGTGTGGTGTGCAGGCACGAGCAGGGCAGGGGAGTGTTAAGGCGAAGCCCTGCACGTGCCCGGTTTCGCGTATAGCAGTCCTATGCGGAGCAGCAAGACTTTGCATACCGCATACTGGTGTTGCAGTATTCGCCGAATACAATCCAAAAGTGTACTTCGGTATGCAATGTTCAACACTGAACCGAATTGGAGGGAAGTGACGACATTGCACAAACGAGTATGTGCAACTGTCTGTTGCGAGCACCTGCGCAACTACTCCTGGGCAGGTAGAAAATGCACCTGACGGTATTTTCACCTGATGGCATTTTCACCTGGCAGTGCCAACCTGGAACCGCATAGTAGAGTAGGTGCTTGCACGTTCTCCTTGAACAACGTTCTTCATGAACAACGTTCTCGTAGAACGTTCTCGCACATGTCACTATGATTCCTATAAGGTTCATGTTGTATCTGTTGTAATCTATCAATTAATCAATTTCTTTCTTTCGTTACTGGATACCAAGCTTGTTGCTGCATACCAAGCATACAATTTTCTCAATACCAGTAGCCCGTTCCCAACAAGTCCGTATCACAAACCTCGCACTTCACTCTCAGATCGTGCAAACTCTGCGCCTAGGCTCTCCCACAATCGCCTATTTTCTGCACAGGTTTGGCGATCGGAAAGCCGGAGGCGACGCGAGGCAGCCTCGGCATCATAAGTGTAGGCCGAACGTGCAAAGTCAGAAATGTCGGGGTTGTACGCGTAGCAGTCAACCCCGGTAAGCAATAGGAAAAATTCTTTGCACATGCGGTATTGTGTATTGTTTTTTTTCTTATATGAGCTATACACCAGTACAGAAGTGTACAACGCATAAACAGTCGTAACTGTGCGTGAGTAGCAGGGGAGCCTACCTCAGAGAATCTGATCCCTACACGCGGATCCGGGGCCTGTGTGGCTTACCCCAAAGTGTTGCGAAACTGCTCGTTCAATGCCAAGTCTTGCCCTCCACCACCCGAATGCGGTTCAGGAGGCGATGTTCTTGTTCCGCCATTACATGCCACCTGGATTGCTGCTTCTTCCCATTGTGCTGCAATTTACTCGCCAAGGCCTGTACGTAAATGTTCATATGTATGCGCAGGGCCGTTTCAATCTTCCGCACTACCCGTCTCGCGCGGAATTTGCAACCGCGGAAGGCCCCCCTACAACGTTCTGCCCACAACTGATGTAGAGCGATGCCTATCAGGGATGCCTCCGAAAACTCTGACGTGGATCCTGCTTTCCCGAACAGCTAGTCACCAAGCGACACCGCACAGACCACCACTTGAATCTTTGGGCATTCAGAAAAACAGTGCTCCAGTGTTTCAAAGCTGTCACAATAAGGGCACACCAGTCCGTGTTAAGAAGTTGAGGCAAGAATGAATGCATTGAAACAGAACTGGGTACAAGTACTAACCCTAGAGTTGGGTTGTACCCCTTATGGGCTACCCCACTACAGCCTAGACAATATAAACATGCAACATTATAGTTTGACACACCCCCATAGGCAAAGTGGGGGAGAACAGGAGGTCACAAGACCAGTCAAGAAAAGCAAAGCAAGCTCAGGGTGGATCACGACGCCACCGCACACTCCGAGCACAAGCACAAAGGCCACATGGCCAGTTCACATGCATAGTTATATAAGAGAGAACAAACATTACAATGATCACTGCCTAACAAGTGTAAGCATGCAGGTATATATAAAGATCACAGTACAAGCAAGGTCAAGCAGTGAGCAAGTGAGAGAACGTAGGCACGAGGCCTAGAGCAGTGCAGTGCCGCTGATGATCACTAGGCGGAAGTGCCTTGGTGAATATATCAGCAGTGTTGGCCCGCGTGTCCATATAAGCAAGACAAAGCTGGCCACGCTGCTGCAACTCTCGAGCAAGAAAGTAACGCAGAGCTATGTGCTTCGTTCTGTGCTCCAGTCTGTGCTCCTGACACATGGAAGGGCTGCCTTGTTGTCGCCGTACAGAACTGGAGGAGAACGAGGCCGCTCTCCCAAGTCAGTCAGCAGGTAGGTGAGCCAGCGTAACTCTTGTGCAGCCATGGCTGTGGCGTAGATCTCAGCCTCACAACTGGAGCTGAGAACAGAAGAAGAGCGAGTAGACCGCCAAGAGACAGAGTCGGAACCAAGGCTGAACGTGTAACCCTGTGACGACCACTGCGTAGCCAGGTCGTCAACCCAAGAGGCGTCTGAGTGTCTAGTGAGGACAACATCACCCCGTCCTCCAAGCACCAGCCCCATGCCTGATGTACATCACAAGTAGCGCAGCACCCTCTTAGCAGCCTCCCAGTGCTCTCGTCGGTGTCTCCCAGGCGCAACGTAGCGAGCTAGGATGCTAAGAGGGTACGCAAGGTCAGGTCGAGTGCAGGTCATCAGGTACATGAGGCAGCCCACAAGCTCTGGGTACGGGCCACTCGACTCTACGGACTCGTCTGAAGGTGGAGCTGAGAGCGAGTGACCTGTAGCCAGAAGAGTGGACTGTGGCGAGGACCAAGTGAAGCCGAAGCGCTGAAGGACCTGCTGCACCATGTGTCACTGAGTCAGGGTAATGGTGCGGCGTGCTCTGTCCCGGGTGATCTGCAAGCCAAGGTAGCTCCGCAGCTCACCCAAGTCTGTGCACGTGTGTCTCTTCTGCAGCTTCGACTTCACAAGGGCGAGTGCCTCAGTGTCAGTAGTGGCAAAGACCAAGTCGTCGACATACACGAGGATGTAGAACGGCGGCAGCGAAGTGTCGGTGCGAAGAAACAACGACGGGTCAGCAGTGGACGGAGCAAACCCAAGAGCCGCAAGTGTCGTCCTCAGTGTGTCGTGCCACTCACGAGGCGCCTGGCGGAGACCATAGACTGGCCGCCGGAGGCTCCACTGGGTACCAGGAGGGAACGACCTAGTGAAGCCAGGTGGGCGGCGCAGCCAAATCTCCTCGTGCAGGCTGCCCTGCAAGAACGTTGTGCTGAAGTCAAGAGAGTGAAGCTCGTAGTCACGCTGAGCGGCAACGTGCAGCAGTACCCGAAGAGTGGTCATCTTTGGGGTAGGGGAGAAGGTCTGGAAGAAGTCAACTCCCTGCCGCTGACTGAAGCCTCGTGCAACGTAACGAGCTTTGAAGACAGGCGGAGAACCCGGCGGCCGCTTCACCCTGAAAATCCACATGCCATCGACTATGTTCGCTCCAGGAGGGGGAACTGCGTCGACGTAGGTGCCTGTGGACTTCCAGGATGCCATCTTTGCGTCCATGGCTGTCTGCCACTGAGAGAAGTAGGGACCCGTAATCGCCTCTGCCCTCTTTGGGTCGGGATGTCCAGTGCATCCGGGTCTCCCTCAGGTGCAAGCAGCCAGGCCACGAGATGAGGTACAGCAGCCGCAAGAGACTCAAAGTCCTCGTGCCTGTCCTCAAGGACGTCCGTGCGAAGAGCACACTCACCCCCGACGAACGGAGGACAGACAGACGCAGACTCAGCAACAAGACTGGCGGCGTAGTCTAGACGACAGGCAGCAGCAAAGTCGACAAGCTCAGCAACTAAGGCAGACGCAGCAGTAGACTCAAATGACGGGTCAGTGACGACCGTAGCCAGAAGACGCGTGACTGTGGGGCTAGCAGCACGAAGACGATCAGTCTCATGGTCAGGAAGCTCAGGAAGAGAGGACGTAGGAGGAGACGGCAGCGGGACGTGCTGGGGAGCAGAGGAGGGACGAAGTGCCATAGTGTGAGTACCTGGCACAGGAGGAGGACGCGGACGCGGGACACGACGAGCGGTGCGAACAGCGCGAACAGGGGAGGCAGGACGAGACGACTGCTGGCTCACGACGCTCTGTAAGGGAGACCGGCTGCTCAGTGTAACGAGGCGGGGCAGGCAGCGGCGAGTCAGGAGGAAGGGCAGTGGACGAAGGAAGACTAAGAACTTGGTGGAGGACCGACTCAGGCGGAAGCTCAGACAGGTGCGGCGGCGGCTCGAAGAACAGTCGCTGCTGCACAGGCTCTCTAACTCCAGTTCCTCCAGCGCCTGCACCGCCAGCTCCAGTAGTGCCAGCTTGAGCGCCTCCAGCTCCAGTGTCTCTGGCTCCAGCGCCTCCACCGTCAGCGCCTCCAGCTCCAGCGCCTCCAGCTTCAGCGTCTCCAGCTCCAGTGCCTCCAGCGCCAGCGCCTCCAGCTCCAGCGCCTCCAGCTCCAGTGTCTCCAGCTCCAGCGCCTCCAGCTCTAGCACCTCCAGCTCCAGCGCCTCCAGCTCTAGTGCCTCCAGCCGCAGTGCCTCCAACCCCAGCGCCCCCAGCTCCAGTAGCGCTGCGCCGGAGGCGAGTGCGCTGAGCTAGCCACTCGCGCAGCTGCTGTGGTGAGAGGGGCTCCCGCTGGGGAGACCGCTGAGGTGAGGCACCTGGAAGACTACAAGTAGACCCAGCTCCACCAGGCTCAGCACCCCCAGAAGCAGCACCCCCAGGCTCAGTACTCCCAAGCTAAGCACCACCAGGCTCAGCACCCCCAAGCTCAGCACCCCCAGGCTCAGCACCCCCAGAAGCAGCACCCCCAGGCTCAGCACCCCCAGGCTCAGCACCCCGAGCAGCACCACCCCCAGCAGCACCTGAGTCACCAGTGACCTCGACAGGCTCAGCTAAGGGAAGTGGGTCTACCTAAGAGATACCTGAAGGAGCAGGACCCTGAGGGGGGAGGGGGTCTACCGGAGGGGGACCTGGAGCGAGGAAGAGCGGCGGGGGGGGGGGGGGGGGAGAGGGGCAGTGCGGTAGGGGAAAAGCCGGTAAAAAGGAATCGGCTCGTCCAATGTGACGTCCTGAGAGGGGAAGACACGGCGCGAGGTGGGGTGGTAAAACTGCCAGCCAGACGCGTCAGGGGGAAAGCCAAGGAAGACGTAGGGAATGGCGCAAGAGAAGAGCTTGCCCGCGGTGGAATCGCGGACAAAGGCACAGGAACCCCAGACCCGGAACGCGGACGCATCGCCACCATTCCCCGTCCAACAAAGTGTAGGCGAGGTCTCCGGCAAGGAGACATGGGGCCAGAGGTTGAGCTGATGCGCCGCGTACCGGACCGCAAACGGCCACAGAAAATGGGGAGCAGCCGCATGGATCATGGAGGTATGAGCCGTTGCTGCTGCTGCCACTGAACTGTGCCAGAGCGATCACCACCGCCGCTGCCGCCTGCATTCCCTCCGCTGCCACCACTCCCGCCACTACCGCTCCCACTGCCACCACGACCACTGCCACCACCACCCCCGCCGCCGCCGCTACCTCCGCTGCCTGCGCCCCCACTCGCCCCACCACTCCCACCGCCACCTCCACCACCTCCGCCTCCCCAACCACCTCCACCACCACCCCCCCCTCCGCCACCCCCACCACCCTTGCCCCCTTTGCCCTTGCCGCTGCGGCGCTTCCCACTAGGAGCAGAAGCGGCACCGACCTCCTCAGCACCAAGGAAGTCGACAGCAGCGGCAGAGGCAACAGAGGGGGCGAGGGGGGAGGGGGAGCACCCCTCAAAGAAGGGCGTGCGAGGGGTGCCACGGGTAGCACCTACAGCGACAATGTTCGCTTCAGCTGCAAGAAGGTGCTTCCCTAGCAAGTCATTAGTGAGGTCTGTAGGGGGGAGAGCGAGGAGGGTATCCCGGACTGCACTAAGAGAGTCAAAGAGGCGTGTCACTATGAAGTGGAGAGTGATATAGATCGGGGGCTCGTTCTTGGGCAGGAACTCGGCAGGGAGGGCAGCACGGTAACGAGCGTCCATAGCGCGAAGGTGGGAGAGAAGATCGTCTACAGTGGCTAAGGAGGAGAGGTCAGGGAAAAGGTAGGGAAGGAAAAGGCGGGTAAGCGCTGAAGTGGCAGGGGAAGAGTAGCGGGCAACTACAGCGTCGTACAGGGCCTTAGCAGTCATGGCCTGGTAAAAATGCTTGCATTCAGCTACCGGTAGGTGGTTGCGAATGGCTAGGCGGGCAGCAGCGGCATCGCGAGTAAGCCACTGTGAGCGAGTCGTCGCGTCAGCTGAGGCTGGTGGGGCAGTGGAGGCACCAGTCGCTAGGTCATAGAGCGAAACACCGTCCCTAGCGTCGCTCAGTAGGTACAGCTGCAGGTCCTGGAGCCAGGTGTCGAATTTGATTGGACGGCCGTCAGGATCAAAGGAGAGAACGCGCAGGGTGGCCATAATTGAGCAGCATAGTGGCAGCACAAGGGCAGGGCGCAGGCTGCAAGGGCGGCGCAAGGGTCAGGGAAGCGGCAGCGCGAGGGCTGCAGGGGCCGGGCGCAGGCTGCAAGGGCGGCGCAAGAGGTGGGGCAGGGGGCAGCGCGAGGGCTGAGGAAGCTTCGCGCGGGGCAGCTAGGTTGCGCGGGCTGCCGGGGCGTGCGCACGGGGCAGGGAAGTGGCACGCGGGGCAGTCAGGGGCCGCGAGTTGCAGGGAAGCGCAGCGTGCGGGCTTCTGGGGCGGCGCGCGCAGCTGCTAAGGGGCCGCGAGGGGCAAGCGGGGCAGCGCGCGGGCTGCTGGGGCGGCGCGTGTGGCTGCTAAGGGGCCGCGAGGGGTAGGCGGGGCAGCGCGCGTGCTGCTGGGGCGGCGCGCGGGGCTGCTAAGGGGCCGCAAGGGGCAGGTGGGGCAGCGCGCGGGCTGCTGGGGCGGCGCGCGTGGCTGCGAATGGGCCGCGAGGGGCAGGCGGGTTAGCGCGCGGGCTGCTAGGGGCTGCGCGCGGGTGGCTAAGGCGACGCGCGCGGCAGCGAGGGGCAGCGCGCGGGCTGCAGGAAAGACGACGCACGGGCTGCAGGGGCGGCGCGTGCGGGAGGTACAGAGCGTGGGGTAGCGTGGTAACCGGTGGGCCCTAAAAGATGAAGTCGCACGACAGTCGAGATGAAGAGGCACGAAGTTTCTTAGGCTGTGATTGTTGTACGACATGGTGTGAAGTGCGCCATTTTCGTGAGGCGATCGACGACGACGAGTACAGCGTCGTTGCCGGACGGCCCAGCTGGCAGCCCCGTGACAAAGTCCATCTTCACCCGTTGCCACGGTCGTTTCGGTGGCTCGAGGGGCTGCAGCAACCGAGCTGGCCGCTGACGTGTCGATTTCATGGCTTGGCACACCCTGCATGAGGACACGTAACGCTGCACGTCGTTAGAGGACCAGGCCAATAGTACTGTCGGTGCAGCATTTTCTGGGTTTTATCCAGAGTTGTGGCACGAAGTTTCTTAGGCTGTGATTGTTGTACGACATGGCGCGAAGTGCGCCATTTTGGTGAGATCCACTGCGTACACGTCGGCTCCAATGGTGACAGCCCATTTCATCGTAATGTCATTGACGTGGACCATTGAAGACTCAGCGAGGTAGCGCGACCTAGTTACCACCGCTTTGCATAGTGCGGTTGCCTGTCGTCCAGTCGATTCATTGGTTGTCGCGTCTCAGCCAATCACGTCCTAGTAAAATGTCGTGTCCATCCAGTGTCGTCGCAAGCATTTCCTGTGTAAACCAGAAATCCCCCCCGCAGCGAACCTTCACTCTCTCCACCTTCTCCCGTATAGCTAGTGGTGTGCCGTCAACTAAACATGCGTCAATCTCCGGTAATCAGCGGCTAAGTGTCAGTTGCAGCTTCTGTGCAATCACGGTATAAACTAAACTGTGACTTGCTTCTCTATCAATACAAATCATCACTTCTACCCCCTGTATTTTCCCGTGAATCAGTATTGGGCAATCTGTCGATGTACCCTCCTTATTCAGCCTAGCCTGATCGATTGCGTGAATCAGTACCGTCACTTGGTGAGGGTCAGTGAGGTTGGGCGAGCACTCAGTCTCGTCAGTAGTGGGCCTGTACTCTACTGACTGTTAGCGTTTCTCTGCCTCCCAGACTCCGTCCCATGCTCTGCTCCACAGCGCCGTAGCTCTGAGCATTCGCTCTTGCGATGGCCCGACCTGTTGCACGCGAAGCAGCGCCCCTTAAACGGCGCAGCATCTGCATTTGTTGCAATGGCGCGTACAGTGGCGTGCTCGGTCAGACCCCGATTACGATGTCTGTAGTAAGACCCCGGCCTCAGACGACGGAAAATGTCGATTTCCTTCGTTAGCGCCAGGATTTCGTTGAAGTTTGAGATCCCACGAAGAAGGATTTCGTGCGAGGTTTACGACTTCAGGCTGTCAACGTAGCAATCTACTCGCCCCGCATTTGTACATGTAGCCGACCTGCTCGCACAACGCGAGAAAACCGCTGGTGCAACCTTGGACCGACCTGAGCTTTCGCCAAGTGCGTAGTGCGCTGAGATTGAAGCCGCGATCGGTTCGAAGCGCGCTCAAAGCCCTGCGCACCACGCGTCCCACGTGCTGTATTGGGCGGTTTCGCAGAACGAACTCCAGGTTACGGCTTGGCCCGCGGGCCTTTGCTCTTGCAATAGTGGCTCGTAGGCGCTTGGCAACGTCACAATGACTCGCCACCAGTCCATGGCGGGGCCCCGCAGTAGCGATATGGCGTAGTGGATCTTCGTTGCATCCGACGTGACGTAGTTCGCATGAAAAACCAACGATTGACGTTCCTCGTGAAAACCCACGATTGAACCATCGGACCTCCACGCTGGCTAGGATCGAAGCAGGGCAGGCGTTGCGGCTTGAGTGGCATTGGCTCACCAATGTCGTCGTTGTTGGCATGTGCGACAATGCTGACGTGGCGTTGAGCTTCGCGAGGTGTGTTTATGCTTGGTGCGGCCTTTGTTCTCTCCATGCCTGGCATTGATTGGGTGGTGCCATTGCTGATTGCGCCTGAGAGCTATCCCACACTATCGTGCTGCGACAGTGTCCCCGATGAGATGACAATCGGCTTTCCCGATTGCACAGATGCATCTGCAGGTGCTGGTGCATTTGCCTTAGATTGCTGTTGCACGGAGTCGCGTTCCACCGTGAGCATCGCGATCTCGAGCGCAAATTTTTCAAGTTGGCGCAGGAGTTCGTCGAGACGCTCATGCGTCAATGTTGCGAGCTAGACGCGATCGAATGCAGACATGGCGGGAGTGTTGGGCTAGCTCAGCGAGAGCCATAGTCGTGGCTGTGTGTGCTTACGAGAGAGCACACGAGCAGCGATGCTTGGTCGCTGAGGGATGTCTCTCCCCCCCCCCCCCCCCCTCCCCCCCTGCCCCCCCAAAAAAAATGAGATAATGTGGAAGCGAAGGTGTGGGCGCGATCCAAAAAGGGTCGTGGCTCTGGATACCAAGTGTTATGAGTGCAATTGAGCGAGCGAGCGAGAATTGCACTATCGAAGCAAAACAGTACATTGAGCGAAGGAGTGAGCGAAGATTATACGGCAAAGGTAGTGTAGTAACGGTAACGCGAGAAAATGGGGTGCGCTACGGGCCTAGTGCCGAGGTTGGGAAATGTCGAGGCGGAGGTCCGGAGCGCGGGTTACCAACCGAGCCGTAAGGTTGAGTCACGACGTGAATAGTGGCGGGAACAGTGGTCGATACGAGTGTCGCGAGTGGTAACAGTTGTGTACGCGATACGCAGGGGCGTGAAGTAAGGAAAAGGAATTTTCCTTACACATCCTGGAAGAATACTCTGGCTCATCACTGTTGCTAAATTGAAAAACCTGATATCTCAGGGTGAACCAATAAATGAAACAAATCCCAGAGACATCAGTGCTACTCCTAAAAACTACCCTGATTTTCGTTGTAACAGGGAAAAAAAACGCCGATAGAAGTAGGCCTGGTTGGGAAATACGCGATCATGCGTTTACTTCAGCGATTTTTGCTAGACGTGCGGCAATTTCAGGGTGAGATTGTAAAATCTGGAAGTTTCTTTTCAACTGCATGTTGTCAGTGCATCTTTTATTCTGGATTAAAGCTTGATAAACCATAAGCTTTTGGTATTGGGAGTGGCAATCTTTATCTACGAGAGGGCTGACATAAGGCATCTGTTGTGTGGAATCAATGCTCGTATAACGGTGAGAACCAAATCAAACCATAAACATTCTCCTGGCTTATCTTGGTGCGGCATCTGCACGTTGACCAAGTTGACTGCATTGCATTGCATGCAAACCCCGCTAGGGCAGGCGTGACTGCGTGGAATGGCGCCACGATACAATTCCCCTGCTTCACCTGAAGTTCTCGTTTTTTGGGGGGGGTGACTGATTCCGTGCTATGCGGCGACGATTTGGGGCATCGACTGTCCGAGCAAAACGAAATTAGGAAGTGTTGCTTCGACAGGTATGCACACGACGTAAAAAACCTTACGCTAGTTGTCCGTCGAAACTCACTGTTTCTCACGGGCAAAATCTAAGCATTCCCTGGTGGGGGCTTGTGGTTTTGCCTACATCGCGGTGAATTGTATTTTTTTCCTGAAAACTTCCTAACCTTACCCTCAAAATGTAACACGAGCAAGAATTGAGCCGTGGTGGTGTCCTTCCTTTCCCGAAATAGATGTGGTCGGGCTGGAGGAGGGCGCGGCTCGGGCGCTAAGACCTACCTAGACTCAGTTCGCCAAATGTTTCAATAGCGTGAACAATTGACGGGGATGATGGTTACCGCTTCGTTGAGCGTGAATAGAGGACGACTAACCGGTAGATCGCAGACGGCTGACGACAACCGCTCGATAATCTGTGGTGTATTATATTGTCAAAACTCTATCAATCTGTATATGTTGTAGTGATCAACTTCTTCAACACTGTAGCTGCTCTACCATCTATGCCATTTTTCGAGAAAATTCTCCCTCTGTTTTCCCGCTCGGCGGAAGCGATCGACTCTTAGAAGGGAAACATTTCTCTACGATAGGCACTCAATTTCGAGAAAGCGATCCGCGAATAGGGATGTGTTGTGTAGCAATCGCCTGACCTTTTAACGCTCGTGTTATGTCTCTTGCAGGATGCTTGCAAAGGAGAGGCTGACTGCGGAGCAGCTTTCGAAGGTAGAAATCATCCAGATGAGTAAAATCAACGAGGCTAGGGCGAAACAACCTTTCGAACCCATGGGTTCTGGCAGAATCGGTGGTGTGCTTCGCATGCAACTCGTCGTCTTCCCGCTTTGGTCCAGGTGAGCTCGAACTTTGTGGCTTACTGTGTCAATAATTATTGCTCAAAGCATATATAGGTTGTTCGATTGTTTGACATTCTTCGCACAAGCAAACCCTTCACCTCACCACCCCATGCAGTATGACAGCTGATCCTGGAGCGCGCTGTAGCCTTGTTTTGCTTGCCCGGCCTGACAGTCTGGCCGACCACCAGAAGTTTCCGGTTGCGACACATCTTTGCATTTCGACCCCAAGTCAAATTCTCCAGCACACAAGCACACCAATCTCGCCCAACAAGTTGTTAAGTAAGTATCCCATATTGTCGATCATCATATGTGCTTGTTGACGTCCTGGTAGAACGGGAACTAAATTTGTCGGAAACTCACATGTTGAGCAGATGGCTGGAGGTGCAGCTCTTGATGGAGTATTCTAGAGGAGAAACAAGCCTGGGCCCAGAGGCGAAGGAAATATTTCGCGACACCGGGAGACGGATTACGAGCGACTGCAAGCTCGATAATTCAGGAGTAATTTTATGGTGCAAGCTTGCTTCGCATCTTGGAACTCGAAACAGGACATCGTCTAACCCGCTCACTTTCAATTTCATGCAGAAGCTAACTCTGATGGTCAGCTCGAGGGAGGTCGGGAGCGGTTCTCATGTAGCGTACCACCCGTTCGGAGGGAGAGCGTGCACGAGTTTTTGCGTGGAATGAGGGAGGCGTAGCAGAGGGCAGCAGAGGATAAAACCCAGCGTTGTGGATCGGAGGCCCTACAACAGAGGGGGGAGGGGGAGAGGATGTAGGAGGCGCTTGCAATGGCTTTAGAGGCAGTGCACCTCCTGGTCGAGAATGATGAACAGGAGCAGGGGCATGGTTTGGACATGAGGCAGGGGAGTCTGAATGTCTTAGGCGATTTGGAGGAAGAGGTGCAGGGGGCGGAATACGAGAATAGGTTGGTGTATCAGAGGCGGGAGGCACGAACAAAGAAGAGGTATGATCAGGGGCGGGAAGCATGCGAGGAGGAGGAGGCGAATCAGAGGGAGGAACAGAAGCGGCAGAGGGAGGAGGAAGAGAAGAAGAGGCTTGAGGAACAGAGGCGGGTGGAGCGCGAAAAGGAGGAGGCGCGACAAAGGGAGGAAAAGAAAGAGAGGCTCGAGGAACAAAGGCGGGTGGAGCGCGAAAGGACGAGAAGTGGCCGAGGGAGGAGAAGCGGCAGAGGGAAGAGGAAGAGAGGAAGAGGGAGGAGGAGAGGAAGGTGGAGCACCAAAAGGAGGAGAAGCGGCAGAGGGAGGAGGAAGAGCGGAAGAGGGAGGAGGAGAGGAAAGTGGAGCGCGAAGGAGGAGAACTGGCAGAGGTAGGAGGAAGAGAGAAAGAGGGAGGAGGAGAAGAAGGTGGAGCGCGAAAAGGAGGAGAAGCGGCAGAAGGAGGATGAAGAGAGGAAGACAGAGGAAGAAAGGAAGGTGGAGCGCGAAAAGGAGGAGAAGCGGCAGAAGGAGGATGAAGAGAGGAAGAGGGAGGAGGAGAGGAAGGTGGAGCGCGAAAAGGAGCAGAAGCGGCAGAGGGAGGAGAAAGAGAGGAAGAGGGAGGAGGAGAGGAAGGTGGAGCGCGAAAAGGAGCAGAAATGGGAGGGAGGAGGAAGAGAGGAAGAGGGAGGGGGCGAGGAGGTGGAGCGCGAAAAGGAGCATAAGCGGTAGAGGGACGAGGAAGAGAGGAAGAGGGAGGAGAGGAAGGTGGAGCGCGAAAAGGAGGAGAAGCGACAGAGCGAGGATGAAAAGAGGAGGCTTGAGGAGAGGCAGGTGGAGCGTGAAAATGAGGAGGCACCGCAGAGGAAGGAACGGGAGCGGAAAAGAGCCGAAAGTTAACGTCAAAGGCAGGAGCTGCAAAGGCTCGAGCGCGAAAAGCAAGTGGCAAGACAAAGGGATGAAGCCGATAAGTTAAGGGTCGACAGCGAGCGGCGCGTGCAAGAGCAGGCGAGGGCAGTTGAGGCCGAAACAAATCTGGAGCGTTAGAGGGATCGTCGGGATGAGCATGAGTGGCATGGGACGGGTGGCGCTCCGCAGAGACATGAGAGGCAGAGAGAGGTTGCTGGGTAAGGTGAACAAGGTGGTGGAGGGCAGCGGCGTGGGGATGGAACTCTTCAAGCGAATAAGGGCCAGAGGGGTGCGAGAGTGCAGCAAACGCAGTTGGGGCGGGCCGTAGCTGAAGCCCTACCAGTGGTGGGTGCCGCCCGGCCAATAGAGGGCCAGCAAAGGCCGACTGCTCGTCGACCAGAGGAGGTGGGTCTAGTGGGGTTGGGGACTGGTGGCCCGAGAGTTGAGCTACAACGGGAAGGCGGTCGGCGTGGAGATCAAACAATTCGGAATTGGGTAGGCGAGGGCGACTGCACGAGGACGGAGCAGGAAATGCATGCCAGACGGCGAGAGGCTGAAGTGCGTCGAAGGGTACAGGGAGCGAGAGAGGTGGAGGAGCAGAGGTGGCGTGGTGTCGGATGGGATATTGAAGGTTTCTACCAAGGGAGGATCAATGGAGGCACACGGGGGGACGCAGAGAAGAGCGAACATGACATAGGGAGGATCAGCGATGGCAGGCGGGGGGACGGGGAGAAGGGGGTGCGAGGACTGCAAGGGATAAATCTGAGAAACGTTGACCTGGTGGCAGAACGGGAGAGTGCAGGAAGCGTGCAGGGACGACCACACCTTGCGGCGGAGCATCAAGCCACGGTTCAGGTAGAGGAAGTGGAGGACGGTGAATGGGTGCAGACTGAGGCACGGCTGTGCGAAATCGCCAACGCAGGGCCTGTGGTTTTCGAGGAGACAGAGGGGGGATTCGAAGAGGTTGGCAAACGCATAGCAGGTACTGGGCGTGTGCAACCCATGACGGAGCTGCTGCGGCGAGTCACATTGGTGGCGCAGCTAGTTGCGAGGATGTCGATGGACCAGAATGTATGCCTCACACAGTGCTTCAGCGAAATTTGACAAGTGGGGGAGGAATTTGCGCAAAGGGATGCTCAGTACGTTGCCGATCTTGCCGATCTAACGAACGAGTACGTACGGATGAAGGATCCAGTGCTCCGAGAGCAGGCTGAGCTCGGCCAATTGCGTACTGATCTTTCGACGGTAGCAGCCGAAGCACGAGCGACAGCAGCTGACGCAGGTCGAGCAGCTGCTGCAGCGGTTGTGGAAGCATTGGAGGAAAAGTTTCTGGGGTTTTTAGACACGGTTGAGAAGAAGCTGAAGGGTATGGTGGAGCAGGCGGTAGACGATGAAAACAAGCTGAGTATAAAGGCAATTCAGAAGGCTCTGGCAGGATTGACAGTAAAGCTCAAAGGACCGACCGGACATATCAGGGTCGAAATTCCACCCGCTGCCAGGGCAGAGGCCACACCACGGATTTTGCAAACGCAACTCGAAGTAGACTCTCCGTTGTCGGATACCTTCCCTCCCTCTTCTATAGTCACTCTCTTGCTGCACTTCTCACCACCTCAGCGTGCGCCCCCCCCCACTTCCTTAGCTCTCATTCACTGCTCCTCCCTTCCTCCCTTGATCATAGGTCCCTTGCTCATCTCTTCATCCACTCGTTGACACCCTAGACTCTGGCTCTCCTCGTGTTCTCTGATGCCTACTACCCCTTGATGAGCTCTCTCCTCCGTCACACACTTCACC
Organism: Closterium sp. Yama58-4; assembly: GCA_947470075.1. Taxonomy (NCBI): domain Eukaryota; kingdom Viridiplantae; phylum Streptophyta; class Zygnematophyceae; order Desmidiales; family Closteriaceae; genus Closterium; species Closterium sp. Yama58-4. The sequence continues at coordinate 454,353 of CANIUD010000649.1, forward strand.
ACACTCTACGCCTAGTGCTCTTCTTTGCTCGTCATATCTCCCTCTCTTCACAGTTCGCTCATTCTGCAGCAAAACATTCGTGTACAAGGGAAACATACAAGCAATGGATAGTAGCTTCAGGAGTCCACCTATTCTACCAGCATAGCCACCACCGCACGGCGGTCCCATCATCCCTGCCTACGCTAGCAGCTATGAGCTGCTTCACACAGGCTTGCAGCCAAGATGCCTCTTGCCACCCTTCCTTGCCCTGTCTACTCGACCTCCAGCTGTTCCCCCCAGATCCAGCTGGCTCCCCGAACCTATCCTGCACACATGGGAAAGCAAACAAGCATGCACACTCACACCCATCCTTCTCATCCCGTGCTGCTGGTTCCTGCCGCAGCTGCCTTGTCTGTCTCTGTTTCTACAGCCCGCCCCTCCTTGTTTACGTTAGCTCCAGCTCCCTTCTTCCCCATGCAACCCTCCGACCCTCAGGCTCGGCAAGCGTCAGCTCCCCAACTCCCCTTTCCGCTCACGAACTGTCAAGTGTCGCCTCGGCTTCCATCCTCGGTCGCCTCTGCTTCGCTATGTACAATATCTACAGTATTTACAGCCCTTTCGCTTGACCACCTTACCCCTCATATTCATGCAAATGTGACAGCTGTCGGATACCTTCCCTCCCTCTCCTATAGTCACTCTCTTGCCGCACTTCCTCAGCTCTCATTCACTGCTCCTCCCTTCCTCCCTTGATCATAGGTCTCTTGCTCATCTCTTCATCCACTCGTTGACACCCCAGACTCTGGCTCTCCTCGTGTTCTCTGATGCCTACTACCCCTGCCCCCTCCCATGACCTGCTACTGCCGTCCTCGCCCTGATCATGGGACCGGTGTAGCCTCCCGCCTTGTGCTGCTTCCCTGCGTGTGCCACATTGGTGACGTGGTCCACGACGCGCTTCCCCTTTGCATCTTCCAATACTAGCACTCCTGAATCACGGACCTCCTTCACTTCCCACTGCTGCTGAGATACCCCCACATCCAACCCATCCCTCTTCGCACGTCGCACGTATACTGCCTGTCCCTCCTCAACTGCTGCCTGCTTTCCCTTCGTCTTGCTCATTTGCCGCTGCTTATAACGGTGGATATCCTGCAGCTGTGCCACCTTCAGGCTTTCCATCGCCGCTGGCAGCATCTCCTTCAGGTACCTGGCTCGTGCATCGGCCAGCGCTACCCACTTCTCAGCTGTCCCGGCTGCAACGCTGTCTAGCATCAGCCGTGGCGCATCCACTGGTAGTATGTGATGCTTCCCAAAAAGCAGATAGTATGGTGAGACATCCTTCAATGAGGCCTGCTTGCTGAACCTGTACCCCGCCATCACCCATGCTAATTTTCTGTCCCAGTCCCCCTTATGCGCCTCTCCGTACGCGCGGATCCCTTTTTTCACTGTCTGCACCAACCTCTCCGTAAGCCCATCACTCTGCGGATGATACCTGGAGGTGGTGCGATGTTGGATGCCATTCTCTGCTAGCAGCTCCTTAAATTCCCCTTGGAACTCCGTGCCCTGGTCAGTCAATACTTCCCCGCACGCCCCGAACCTCGTCAGCACCATCTCCACAAACGCCTCAGCCACTGCTTCTGCCGTCTTTGCCACCAATGGTCTCGCCTCCGACCATTTGCTCACGTGCTCAATCATGAGCAGCACGTACCGCCTTCCCCTCCTTGACACTGGCAGCTCTCCTGCAATATCTAACGACCAGCGGTACCCCAACTCCACGATCGCCAACGGGTGTAGTTCTGCCTGACTCTTCAGCAGGCTTGCCTTATTCCTGCAGCATAACTCGCATCCTTCTACCCACTCCTTCACCTCCTTGCGCATCCCTGCCCACCACCGGCCTGTCTGCAGCAACTGCTGCGTCCTGAGTGGCCCATAATGCCCCAATTTGTTATGCACCTCTCTGATGATCCCCTCCCTTTCTCCCAGCGCCGGTACCCGCTTCCACCCGTCCTTCGTCTGCAGTTGCACTTGGTCTTGAAACCACCTGTAGTGCTGCCCCCGCGCTCTAGCCCTTGCCCCTGCTCCTCCGTCTTCGGCTGTCTCACCCTTGATCCATTTCAAGGTCTCCTCGTCCTGCCACACATCCGCCGCACCCCTCTGCTGTCCTCCTCCCGCCCCCCGCTCGCTGACCATGGCGGTCAGAGCTGCTGAAGGTGACTCTTGCACCGGTTCCGGCTTTGGGCCTCCTCGCGGCGGGTTCCTGGAGTGCCCATCTACATGCTGCATCGTCTTGCCCGGCCCGTGCTTCACCGTGAAGTCGTATTCTTGCAGCTTCATGGCCCACTGCGCGTTCCTCCCGGTTAGCGTCTGGTTATGCATCAGCCACAGCAGAGGCTGATGGTCTGTCACTAGGGTGAAGTGCCGCCCCTGCAGATACACTCGGAAGTGTCCCACCGCCCAGACCGCTGCTAATCCCTCCCCCTCGTAAGACGAGTAGTTGGCCTCGGCTGGACTGCATGTCCTGCTCGCAAAGGCCACCACCTTCTCCTCCCCACTATCCATCTGAATCAGCACCGCCCCCATTCCTACGCTGCTCCAATCTGTGTACAAGATGAACGGCTGCTCTCCGTCAGGTAGCTTCAGCACGGCCCCCGCCTTTACTGCCTCCATCAGCCCACGCAGAGCTTGCTCTTGTGCCTCTTCCCACTGCCACTTCTGCTCATCTCTCAGCAACTTGTTCAGTGGTGCCGCCTTCTTGCTGAAGTCCTCGATGAATTTTCGGTAATAGTTCAGGAAGCCCAGCAAGGCTCGCAGGCTGCTTCTGTCCTTCGGCCTTTCCACTCGATCCAACACCTCCACCTTGGCTTTCTGAATGCTGAGCTCTCCCCCCGCGACCTCGAACCCCAGATATGCTACGCTGCCGTGCCCAAAGTGGCACTTCCCCGGGTGACAGGTCAGGCCTGCTGCTTCAATTGCCGCCAGAGTCGCCTCCACATCCCGCACATGGGTCTCAGCATCCGGGCTAAAGACGATCACGTCATCTATATAATATGCTGCCCCCTTCACATCTCTCAGCACCGCATCCATCACACGCTGGAACACCGCTGATGCATTCCGTAGACCAAAAGGCATGAAGTTCCACTCATAGAGTCCATTAGGTCCGTGAAACGCAGTCATCTTCTTGTCCTCCTCAGCTATAGGTATCTGATTAAAGCCCTGTCGCAGATCCAAGGTCGAGAAAACCCTGCTTCCTTGCAGTTGGTCGAATATCTCTTCAGCCATTGGCATCGGGTATCGGTCCGTCGCTGTCACTTTGTTTAGCCCCCGGTAGTCCCCACACATGCGTCGTGACAAGACTGCGCCTGTCAAGTCTGTCCGTGCTGCTACGACCGTGGCAGCTGCGTAGTCGGATGTCGAGCGTCTGATGAGCCCTGCTACTAGAAGCTCTTTACATTTTTCCGTGCAGATACTGATGTCCTGTGGGCTCATTCTTCTTCGACGCTGATACACTGGAACTTCGCTGGTCAGTGGCAGGTGCATGGTGCTGGTCACGCACTTGCCTAGCTCCTGTATCGTGTGCGCGAATGCTGCCGCATGCTGCCGCAGCACGGCTTCCAACCTGATCGCCGCTGGCCTGTGCATGGCGCCTCCTATGTCCCAGCGAGTTTCAGCTGCTACCGGTAACGCTGCTTCTGCCCTCCTCTCCGTGCCTCCTTCTGCTTCCCTTGCTGTAGCTGGGTCCGTCGTCTCGCGCCCACCTGCTTCCTCTGCCTGCACCTCCGCTTCCTGCTCCTGCTCCCTCTCTTCCGCTGCATCCCTCGCCATGTATACCCTGCTAGGCCCCAGGAAGACCTCGTCTGGGTCTGGGATCCACCTCTCCGTTGGGTCTTCCTCCTCCTCCGAATCCCAATCCATCTCTGGCTCTCCTTCCCACCCTTCTTCCGCTTCCTCTTCCTGATCCGGATAGCTTCCCGGTATCCCCAGGTGGTCGCTCAACCTTGCCATCCGCTTCTCCTGCGGCACTCCCTTCCTTCGCATCTCCCATGCCTCCTCCTCCAGAAGCTCCAAGAATCTTTTGGCCTCACTCTCCTTGGCCTCGTCATCTTCGGTCTTCGGGTCCGCCCGCGCTGCGTGGTCCCTCCTGCGCTCCAACCTGTTACGCTCCAGATGCTGGTCCATCGTTGCTACTAGCCAGTGTAGGGCGTTCAGGTCCATGGCCTTCCCTAGGGCCCTCCTTCTCTGATCCTCCGTTACCTCCTCGCTTGCTGTAGCGCCCGCCATAAAACCCATAGCTAGCTCTCGTTCTAATGCCGTCGGCTCTTCCCACACTCCCTTCAGCCGATCAAACACCATCCCTGGTCCCTCCACTCCGTCCTTCATCTTAAATCCTTCTGCATTCTGGTAAGTCACCAGTGTGGGCCAAGCCTGCCTCGGCTTGCCAACTTCGTTGCAAGGGTATTGCTTTTCATGGTTCGGGTGTCGCACAGGCGCTGGGGTTCGTGCTGGCTCCCATATCTCCGCCACCAGCCGTGTTTTCGGCCACTCCATTAGCGACAGCTCATACTGCAGCACAGCTTCTGGTAACACATTCTGCCAATACCTTCGCGTCCTGTGTGTCCTGCTGCCATTCTGTGCTGCATCCCACACCACCCCTGCTCCCAGCTCCCCTCGGATCTTTTCCTCCGCCTCCTTCACCGCCTCTCTCTGCTCGTCCCTCGTATCCACATTCTCCACTATGTACGCCACCTCCCCCTACTTGCGCTTGATCAGTTTCAGGATCCTGATCAGTTCCCGGAACAGCCGGCTCCTAGGATCTGCCATCCCTCGTCCCTCTCCTGCTCGGGACATCCCTTGGCATTCCCACCCTGCCACCACCAAGTCTATGTGCCCCCAGCGCTCAAGCGCCTCCTCCTTGACTTCTTCCACTCGATGGCATATCCATTCTGCCCCCCGTTCCACCGCTCCCTCGTACAGCTGAGAGGGGTACCTCTCTTCCAGCTTCTTTATGTGATGCCAAGAGATCTTGCTAGCGCCGTCATCATTATCAACGTAGATATACTTTTCCACCCGCAGACCTGCCTTCAGCACCGCTGCTAACCCCATGCTGATCCCACCAAACAACTCCAGGAGCACAATCGGCTTCTGGAACACCCTACTGTCCAAGTGTAGCTGCCGCAGGCTCCCACTCTCTCCCCACTGCTGACGATGCCAATCTCTGTATCTCCTCTCCTCCTCTAATGCCTCCCAATTCAGGCGCCCCAGCTCTTCCTCTGCCGTCTTCACCTCAGCTTGATATGCTTCTCTCGGTTCACGCCGGATGAAGCGCACCGGCAGCTCTGCCACGCATCCGTCGTATTCCGAGTATGTCACTTGGGAGGTCAATCGCTCTTCCCACATGCAGATGGTTGAACCGATGCTGTAGAGGAACTCCACTCCCAGTAGCAGATCGTAGTCTTGCGACGGTGAGATGCCGCACTGCAGTTTCACCGAACATTCCTCTGGATCTCCTCGCCTGATCATGATCTCCACCGTAGCCCGTGTCTTCGGCATCCACTTTGTACCACCCCCATTCCGCCGTCATTAGTAGCAGCCCTTCCGCTATCTGCCTCTCTGGCCTGTCCAGTTGCAACTGCTCCGCCAGTCGCCTTCCTATCAGCACCGGGTGAGCTTCAGTATCGATGATGGCCTGCTTCACCGGCAGCCCTCCTATTGTGATGTATCCCTTCTCCACCACCAATACTGACGCCGCACAGCTGAGCCTCTCCAGTGGGTGCCGACAAGGAGCTGTTCCCCTTCTGTCCTCTCCCGCTTGTCGCCTCGGCCCATTCTCCTGCTGTCCCTCTGTCCTTCGTCTGAGATACCTCTCCCTCGGCCTCAGTCCCAGCTCCTCCCACTCCCTAGCCGGTCTCGCCATCAAGCAGAACTCCGCCTCGCTTCCTTCTTCCTCCTCCTCTTGCCTCGCCACCATAGCCGGCCTCCTCTCACTCCCCTTCTCTCGCTCCTCCAGCTGAGCCCTCAGCCGTTCTATCTCTGCGCGCATTTCCGCCACATCCCCTTTTTCTCTGGGCTCCCCTCGTCGTGTATAGCAGTCCCTCCCCAAATATCCCCTTCTCCCGCACTTGTCACACGTTGGCGCCTCCGGACAGTCCCTCCTCATATGGTCTTCCTTCCCACTGACTGAGCATGCTGGTGGATTACGGCAGTCCCGTCGCAGATGTCCGCCCCTGCCGCAGTTGTGGCATTTGCGAGTGTCTGCTGGACCTCTCGGCGGCCGCTCGTGCTCCACTGGACTAGCGCTCCACGCTGGCCGCCTCCTCTCTGCCGACCTCTCCGCGGTGCGCTCCACTTCAAATAACCTGCGACCCATCTCCACCCTCTTCGCGGTCTCGTAGGCGACCTTCAGCGTCGCCGCTGCCCCCAATTCAAAGATTTTCACCTGCACATCCCGCTGCAACTCATAGTTCAACCCATTCAAGAATTTACTGACAAGCCGACCTTGATCCGTGCAGTTCATGTCCTCTCCTAACTCCACCAGCCGCCCGAAGTATGCAAGTAAGGATTCGCCCGTCCTTCGCTTGAAGTCTCTAAACTCCACGACTCGCTCCGGCGTTTGCATCGGAAACTGCTCGCGCAGCATCTCCAAGAACCGCTTCGTCGGGTTTCTTTCTCCCGGTCTTCCCTGGGCAGCCTAATCCAGCAGCTCGCGACGGCAAATCCGGTAGTAGGTTTCCGCCTCTCCTGTCAGCGTATTCGCCAGCCCCCGAAAGAATTCCTCCGCCGCCAGCTGATCTCTCTCCCACCGCGCTCGCAGGTTCTCCAGCTGCATAAGGTAATTCTTCAGGGAAGGACCTCGCCGAACCTCTCCAGAAAAGCGTTCTGGCACTTCCACCTTCGGGAGCATGGTGTATCACCATCGCGACGAAGCTGCTTCTTCCTCGAACCCTTGCCATGATGCGCTGCGCTGATACGGCCGATCGCCACCTGTCCTTCCTGCGGCGGTGACGCCACCCTTTTCAGATCCGGGCTTCCCCGCATCACCTTCTTCTCCTGCCCTCTCTGTCCCGCGCGTCCTTTCGCATGCGGTGTCTGAGCCCGTGGCTCCCCCTCCGAACTCCCCTCCTTCCGCGTCGTGCGCGCCCGCGGCTCCGTGAGCCTCCGCTTCGTTCTTCCCGTCGCCTTCCATCGGATCGCTTCTTCCTATTGGTTCCTTTGCGGCGAAATCTAATCCTGACCTCGTGGGCATACCTCCTCAGATTGCTTGTATGTGATGAGCTCTCTGCTCTGTCACACACTTCACCACACTCTACGCCTAGTGCTCTTCTTTGCTCGTCATATCTCCCTCTCTTCACAGTTCGCTCATTCTGCTGCAAAACATTCGTGTACAAGGGAAACATACAAGCAATGGATAGTAGCTTCAGGAGTCCACCTATTCTACCAGCATAGCCACCACCGCACTGCGGTCCCGTCATCCCTGCCTACGCTAGCAGCTATGAGCTGCTTCACACAGGCTTGCAGCCAAGATGCCTCTTGCCACCCTTCCTTGCCCTGTCTACTCGACCTCCAGCTGTTTCCCCCAGATCCAGCTGGCTCCCCGAACCTATCCTGCACACATGGGAAAGCAAACAAGCATGCACACTCACACCCATCCTTCTCATCCCGTGCTGCTGGTTCCTGCCGCAGCTGCCTTGTCTGTCTCTGTTTCTACAGCCCGCCCCTCCTTGTTTACGTTAGCTCCAGCTCCCTTCTTCCCCATGCAACCCTCCGACCCTCAGGCTCGGCAAGCGTCAGCTCCCCAACTCCTTTTTGCGCTCACGAACTGTCAAGTGTCGCCTCGGCTTCCATCCTCGGTCGCCTCTGCTTCACTATGTACAATATCTACAGTATTTACAGCCCTTTCGCTTGACCACCTTACCCCTCACATTCATGCAAATGTGACACCGTACATCCCTATCTCCGCAGCACAAGAAGTCATGGAAAGGTTTGCCACGACCTCTAGGGGTGAGGCAGGTGAGGCGGGTGAGGCGGGTGAGGCAGGTGGGGTGGGCGGTGGTGTGGCGGATGTTCACTTGTCTGGGCCGGTGATGAGAAACTGGAGAGAGACGTATGCAACGAAGGAGAGGTAGAAAGAAAAGGAGAAGGAGAGTGAGGAGAGGAGGGCGGCCGAGACACGGAAGCGGGCTGCAGTTCAGAGGGAGCAAGCGAGGAAGGTGGGGAATACGAGAGTGGAGGCACAGCGTTTGCCGGACCAACGCCAGACGGAGGAGAAGCGGCAGAGGGAGGAGGATGTGAGGAAGAGGCTTGAGGAACAGAGGTGGGTGGAGCGCAAAAATGAGGAGGCGCGACAGAGGGAGGAAGACAAGAAGAGGCTCGAGGAACAGAGGTGAGGGGAGCGCGAATAGGAGGAGGCACGGCAGAGGGAGGAGGAAGAGAGGAAGAGGCTAGAGGAGCGTGAAAAAGAGGTGGCACGACAGAGGGAGGAGGAAAAGAAGTGGCTCGAGGAACAGAGGCGAGTGGAGCGCGAATAGGAGGAGGCGCAGCAGAGGGAGGAGGAAGAGAGGAAGAGGCTAGAGGAGCGCGAAAACGAGGAGGCGCGACAGAGGGAGGAGGCAAAGAAAAGGCTCGAGGAACAGAGGTGGGTGTGGCGCAAAAAGGAGGCGGCGCGACAAAGGGAGGAGGAAGAGAGGAAGAGGCTAGAGGAGCGCGAAAAGGAGGAGGCGCGACATAGTGAGGAGCAGAGGCATGTGGAGCACGAAAAGGAGGAAAAGCGATAGAGGGAGGAGCAGGCGAAGGCGATGGAGAGGCGGTGGGCACAGAGGGAGGCGGAGTTAAAGAGGATGGAGGCGGAGTTAAAGAGGATGGAGGATGAGCGTGAGCGGTTTGCGAAGGGTGCTGAAGCGAGGCGGAAAGAGGCTGCTAAGCAAAAATTCGACCCTAAAACAGAGCATCAAAAAGTGCAAGAGGAGATGGAGCGTCTAACAAGGTTGGAGGCAGCCGCAAAGGAGGAAGAGGAGAGGCAACAGAAGGAGTTGGAGGATGAGAGGCGAAGAATTGCGGCGGAGGATTTGGAAGGGGTAGCAGAACAAGGGCAGGGAGGAGAGGCGGAAGGAGGATGGTGGGCCGGGATTCTTCGAGTGATTCCACACGTCCCCGAAACAACCACTCCAAGTAGTGGACCTGGTGGATACGGGGGACGATTCAGTACATCTGACAAGCCTCGGTGGTTCAGAGTCTCATCTACCCTCGAAAAGGCCTCGTACAGAGCAGATAGGAACAAACCTTGACGCGGATGAGGGGTCTTTGGGGGCGGCTGCGTCAGAGGACGTTGCCGGTGAAAATGTGTCAGGAAATCAGAACATTCAACCGACTTTGGGAGAGGCGACGGGAGAGGTGGCACAACGAAGAACGGTCGTGCTACCAGACGAGCTAGGGAAACGATGGGGGGAATTAAAGCATTTCAGATCGAGTGGTCTCACTACACGTGAAAAGAAGGACAAGGAGGGGAATGTGCTGTCTGTGCGCTACAACTCGGAGAAAACTGTCGAGGGTAGGGTATGAAGATGAACGTGGGGAGCTTCAAAACAACGCGACTTCACTGTGGCCGTCTGTTGGATAGCCTATTTCCCCGACACCGACATGGTCCATTACGGCATGGATCCTGTCGAGGTTGGATCGTGGGCAGTCCACCTCGAATTCGCTCGTAAACTCCCGACTGGTGTCTCGAGTGTTATGAACGAATTGAAACTGGACAAATTCGAGAAGCGAATATTCGATTTGAATCAGCATGATGTAGTACATATTCTCGTTCCTCCCCACTAATCTTGTATCCACCACTCCTGTGCAGCTTCGACAACGTCATGAATAAAACATATGCACGGCTGAAAGACGGAGCGCATTTCGGTGGCTGTTTGCGCGGGGATTGGACAGGCCCTTGTACATGGAGGGGTTGGGCTGGACCTCCTCCCCCCCCCCCCCCCCCCCCCAGGAATGTCAGTTCCGCGGTCTATGCAGTGGGAGTGGCTGCAACCCTCTATACCATGTGGTGTGCCTCGATCAGCATTCCACACCAAGACTGGGTGGAGGGTGCAGAGGAGGCGGCACGTGGCACACTCAATGAGGCAAGCCTTGCAAATCGAGCATCCTCTACTGCTCGGATCGGAGTCTGGGCTCTGAAAGCTGTCAAGGCCCAGACGCACGAAAAGGCTGAATGGGAAGTGGTACTCACCAAGGCTATTCTCAGCCTTGTGGATCCCGAGCCCAGGGAGGCGGAGGCTGTCGATATGGCTAAGGTGGTTTCGAGGGTGATGGTGTACTGGTGCGAGTGCTCTCCAGCGGCGCAGAGTCTGTACACCTATCAAAGAGGGATGCTCCATTTTCTCCAGCCATCACGGAGGGGACGACGGAAGGTGAATGCGGGAGGGAACGCGTGATTCTGGGGAAGAGTGCAATTTTGAGTTTGCTAGTGCTTTGTAATATAGCCTGGTGCATGCTTTGTTTTTCGAGACGTTTTTTTGTGCTTGTAAGTACCGTTCGGGTTTTTTTGACTTGTTAGAGTTTTGTACTATAGTGTATTTGATGCTTGGTATTCAAGACGAATTGGTTTTCATAGTTTCCCTCTAACACTTTCCTCTACTGTCAAAAGTAGTCAAATAGATTGACGCATAATCGATGAGCAAAGTCTAGTGCGCACTTTTATAAAATTGTAGTGTCAAAACATGTGAAAATAAGAGATGTTTCCCAGGTTCCGCCAGACAACGAGATGGAATGGCTAAAATGCGAGCTACTATTCAAACACGTCACTATAACATGTGCTAAGTTTCCAACGTACGACAGTCCACTCTACTCCCCGATGTTAAAAAAAAAAAAATGCAACTCTAAAAGAGGATCAAAGTCTAGAGAAAAGTAGGAAGAGTACGAAAAGAGGGATCAAAGTCAAGAGAGAAGTCAAGGTTGAAGTCTAGGAAAAACAGCTCCAAAACCCGATGATCCAATAGACAAACAAAGGAGAGAAAAAAATAAACACACACACACACACAGCGAATACGGAACTTCCTAAAGTCTCAGATAGGCATGAGCAAATGACCCGACCCGACCCGGGATTTTTCTCGGGTCGGGTCAGGACCCTCGATGTCCTGGCCCGGTCAGGTCGAGTCGGGTCGGCCCGGGCAAAAAGCCCGACCCGACAGAGAAAGTTGGGTCGGGTCGGGTTTCGGGCTGACTGTGACCCGACCTGAAGTCGGGTCAAGAAGCAGGGTAACTGGGTCGGGTCAGGCCCGACCCGGCTTCGACACTGGGGGAAACCCTAGTTGATGTCGAGGGGTCAAATTTTCCCCTCGACATCTAACACAAATCATTTTCGTAGCTTGAGATGGGAAATCCTAGAATGCTTTCGAGGAACCTACTTAGCCCACTGTCGCTCTACCTAAACATTGCTTTCGATAATACTAGCGTTTAGGTTACATAAAACCGAAATCGGCCCTTTTTCAACATTTAGGCACGCGATTTAGGCAGTCGTAAAATCAGGGCGTTGCGTAGTATCTTCACATTTTATTAGTAATATAGTGTATCATGAATTATAAGAAACAAATATCAAAATTAACACACAAGCTTATGAACACACATGCCCACTAAGTGGGGCGGGTTCCCCTGACCCAACCCGACCTCGGGCCGACCCGACCCGAGTTCGGGTCAGGGACTTCACCAGCTTGGCCCGGGTCTGGCCCGACCCGACCCGACCCGGGAACCTGGCTGGCCCAGCCAAGTCGGGTCGGGTCGGGTCGGGTCGGGTCGGGCCGCCTGTTCTGAGACTCTCAGAACCTCGAACTACTCCTTCAATTTAGCCAGCTAATGTGGCTCTATGATCTTGATGTTGTTCCAAGCATCTCAAAACATCTTCACTCCCCACGCGTCGTCTTCCAGCTTGGTAGCGAACATGAGGTAACTGATGTTGTGGCGCTTAGCATCCGTTGTGTTCTTGCCAGTGTCTTCCGTGGCGGTCCGAGGCCTCTTCGTAGGTGGCTCCTCTCCGAGAAGCACACCATCCGCCAGAGCGCTGATTGAACTCCTATCCACAATCTTCTCCTGGATCAGCGCAATGGCTTTGCGTGTCGCCTCCTCCGATTCGTCAGCCCTGTACTTCTCGACGGTGAACATCACGTTCTTCATTCGCTTCATCCTTTTGTTGCCGGTTTCGTCCTTCACACCTGTCCTTCACACCCGCTCAACTCAACTCAAGCATGGAAACCCACACGCGCCTATGCCCACCATAGCCCTGGGGCAGGTACGACTGGGGAGGGTACATCTGGGGAGGCCGTGGCTGAAGGGGGTGGCGGTGGGTTGCGTCTGGGGCAGCGTGAAGACAGGGACCACGCAGTTGGGGTCGCGGGGGGGGAAAGGGCATGCCCATGCGCTGCTCTCACAGGAGGGACGGTGGTGGTGGGGGGGTGGGGAGAGGGGAGGAGGAGGCTAGGGGGTTGGTTGGGTGTGGCATATGCATGGGGTGAACCAAGTGACATGAGGTGGGGCAAGCAAGGGTGGCAGGGCAGGGGGGGGACACACGCCAGAGAGAACTGCACCGGCCGTCCGCCTGCTCCTCAGCACAACTGCCCTCAGTGCATGCATCACACAAGTCTTGCCCCCCCTCCCCTCCCCTCCCCTTCGCCCCCTGCCCCCGGCGCCCTGTCCCCTGTCCCCCACCCCCGGCGCCCTGTCCCCTGTCCCCCACCCCCACCTTGAGCTCATCATACGCCAGGAAGAACTGCCCTGGACGTCCGCCTGCCGCTCCGAACGCCTCCTGCCACACGTCCAGCAGCTCTAGAATGCGCATGCGCACCTCCTTGTCGCACTAAAGTGGGGAAGGGGAGGAGGAAGGGGGGGAAGGGGAGGAGGAAGGGGGGGAAGGGGAGGAGGAAGGGGGGGAAGGGGAGGAGGAAGGGGGGGAAGGGGAGGAGGAAGGGGGGGGAGGGAAGGAGGAAGGGGGGGAAGGGAAGGAGGAAGGGTGGGAAGGGAAGGAGGAAGGGGCGGAAGGGGAGGAGGAAGGGGGGGAAGGGGAGGAGGAAGGGGGGGGAAGGGGAGGAGGAAAGGGGGGAAGGGGAGGAGGAAGGGGGGGAAGGGGAGGAGGAAGGGCGGAAGGGGAAGTGGGAGTGCATATGCACTAAAAGCCTCCTACCACACATCCAGCAGCTCCAATATGCACATGCGCACCTCCTCGTCGCGCTGGGGGAGGTGTAGCGGGAGGCGTTAGGTTCGGGCGTTAGGTTCGTGCTGCTGGAGTGTGAGCCGGGGATCTTCGTAGTGCTGGTGAGTGGATGGGGTGGTGGTGATGGTATGTAGATAGGCCCTGTGCATGCTCACGGTCATTGCATTCTCTCTCTTCCTTTCCACCGCCACGTGCTGCTGGAGTGTGAGCCGGGGATCTTCATAGTGCTGGTGAGTGGATGGGGTGGTGGTGATGGTATGTAGATAGGCCCTGTGCATGCTCACGGTCATTGCATTCTCTCTCTTCCTTCCACCGCCACGTGCTGCTGGAGTGTGAGCCGGGGATCTTCATAGTGCTGGTGAGAGTGGATGGGGTGGTGGTGATGGTATGTAGATAGGCCCTGTGCATGCTCACGGTCATTGCATTCTCTCTCTTCCTTTCCACCGCCACGTGCTGCTGGAGTGTGAGCCGGGGATCTTCATAGTGCTGGTGAGCGGATGGGGTGGTGGTGATGGTATGTAGATAGGCCCTGTGCATGCTCACGGTCATTGCATTCTCTCTCTTCCTTCCACCGCCACGTGCTGCTGGAGTGTGAGCCGGGGATCTTCATAGTGCTGGTGAGTGGATGGGGTGGTGGTGATGGTATGTAGATAGGCCCTGTGCATGCTCACGGTCATTGCATTCTCTCTCTTCCTTCCACCGCCACGTGCTGCTGGAGTGTGAGCCGGGGATCTTCATAGTGCTGGTGAGTGGATGGGGTGGTGGTGATGGTATGTAGATAGGCCCTGTGCATGCTCACGGTAATTGCATTCTCTCTCTTCCTTCCACCGCCACGTGCTGCTGGAGTGTGAGCCGGGCATCTTCATGGTGCTGGTGAGTGGATGGGGTGGTGGTGATGGTATGTAGATAGGCCCTGTGCATGCTCACGGTCATTGCATTCTCTCTCTTCCTTCCACCGCCACGTGCTGCTGGAGTGTGAGCCGGGCATCTTCATGGTGCTGGTGAGTGGGTGGGGTGGTGGTGATGGTATGTAGATAGGCCCTGCGCATGCTCACGGTCATTGCATTCTCTCTCTTCATGGTGTTGGTGAGTATGGGTGGGGGGGGCGCTTTGATGGGAGCATGGTAACATGGCACCAATGGGGACCCTCTCAAACCACCGCCACAAGCTGCTGGAGTGTGAGTGATGAGACGATTTTTGAGTCGACTCAAAAAGGCATCTTCATGGCGCTGGTGAGCGCGGTGGTGAGTGGTGCTGGAGGGTGCATGGCGCTTGCACATGCTCAAATCACAGTCGTAACAGACCTAGTAGTCTCCTTCTCTTTCTTCCTTGATGTTGATGGTGTGATGCCAGGCATGGTGTGATGCCAGGCATGGTGTGATGCCAGGCATGGTGTGATGCCAGGCATGGTGTGATGCCAGGCATGGTGTGATGCCAGGCATGGTGTGATGCCAGGCATGGTGAATGATGGGCACATGCATTGCGCATGTATCTCATTCCATGCATGTGCCCATCATTCTGTCTATCCCTGTCTCCCATCATTCCATCCATTCTTTTGAGACGTCTCAGAAGTCGTTTTGAGACGTCTCAAATGTTGATGGTGTGATCTGATGCCATGGTGCGCCCATCATTCTATCTATCCCCGTCTCCCATCATTCCCTTCATTCGCCCATCATTCCCTCCATTCGCCCATCATTCCCTCCATTCGCCCATCATTCCCTCCATTCTCCCATCATTCCCTCCATTCTCCCATCATTCCCTCCATTCTCCCATCATTCCCTCCATTCGCCCATCATTCCCTCCATTCACCGACAACGACGTGGTGGAAATTCCGATCGAGATGCCCAAGCTACAACGCTCAGACCCTGAGCTGCGACGCTCAGGTCGAACTCGGAGGCCACCAAAGTGGCTGAGCTACCACACCTGTCTGCCACCAGCTGCCTTCACCACACTGCTTGACGATGCAGAGGCGAATGTTGACCTGCCCTAGCTTGACCCCGACGTGCACCCTGACCCCGAGCACCACTGGGACATTGCGACGATGACTGTGAAGGAGGCGCTGGCGAGCTGGAAGGGCGAGGAAGTCAAGGCTGCCATGGACGAAGAGATCCACAGTCTCATCAGCAATGGCACAGAGAGCTGGTTGCACGCCCGCGCGGTGTAAACATAATGAAGAACTGGTGGGTGCTGACGACGAAGTACCACATCGATGACACGGTCACTCGGAAGAAGGCGAGGTTGGTCGTGAAGGGCTTCACGCATGTGTATGGCGCCGACTACGACGAGACGTACGCACCCGTCAGCAACTATGTTGCGCTGAGGATTTTCCTCAGCATCGTCGCTGTCCTCGACCTCAACCTGATGCAGCTCAACATGTTGAACGCCTTTCTGCAGAGTAAGCTCGACCGGATGATGTACATGTACCAGCCGGACTACTATATCGACGGGACCGGCCGGGTGTGCAAGCTGCTGAAGAGCCTCTACGGGCTTAACCAGTCGCCGCTGTTGTGGCACAGGACTCTCGACGACGTGCTGATATTCGACGACGAGTAGGCACAGGAGCGCGAGAGGAGGAATACCGCCAGAAGGTCGGCTTGCTACAATTCGCGGCAACAACGACGAGGCCGGACATTGCTCTCGCCTGCACCAAGCTGGAGAGCGGCCTCACGGTGAGGAGCGACCAGCACTGGCGCGAGGTCGACCGCTGCCTTGCCTATCTCGCCAACACACGTGACACCGCCCTGGAGTTCGGCGGTGGGCCAGAGTCGCTGGAGCTGGTCGGCTACGTGGACGCCGACAACGCGGGCGACAAACAGAATCGGACGAGCACGAGCGGCTACGTGTTCGTCTACGGAGGGGTCGCTGTCTCTTGGTCGAGCTCGCGCATCAAGTGCACCACATTGTCGTCAACCGAGTCCGAGTACGTGGCGACTACTGAGGCAGGCAAGGAGGGGCGTCGACTCCGCTTCCTTCTGGCAGAGTTCCGGCAGCTGGACGCCGAGACGCCGACAGTCCTTTGGGTGGACAACAAGTCGGCGATCACGGTCGCTGAGGGCTTGGGGCTGACGGGCAACCTCAAGCACATGGAGCGACGCTACGCCTATGTGAGGATCAAGGATCGAGCTCTGAAAAGAGAGTTTGAATTGAATGATCCATCTAGGTACAACACGAGGCTATATATAGTCTCGACACAAGGGCCAGTAACCCAAGTGTTACGTGAATGTTCTGAGGGTCGCGAAGCGTCCCGAACAGAACCTTCCCGAACTCAATAGGAAGCAATTCGGTGGCAACCGAAAAGGCTTGAGTTCGGTACACGTAACCTGGTTCGGTGCTATAACTATAATAACATACAGGAATCCACCTCACGAGAAAATCAAGCATAACTATGCATGATACAATAAGCCTAAACTAGTGATAGCAGAATAAAGCAAAGGCAAGCTAGCAAAGCCAGCATAAGCCGTCATACTCTCACACGTCCCCCCCTCAAAGCTAGGTGGCGTGAGAAACATCCTTCTTGACAAGATAGTCCTTAAGAGCACGGCGTGCGTTGCCCATATCAGCTTCTGCAACCCAACTGTCCTCAGAGGGGTCGTATCCCTTCCAGCGTATCAGGAACTCGAGGGTCTTGCCGCCGCGGCGCCGATGAGTGAGAACGCGCTCGATCTCATACTCTGGTTCATCCCATACGAGTACTGGTGGTGGTGGCGGTAGCTGCCATCCCTGGAACTGTTGGTTGGGGTCCTTGTAGGGCTTCAGTAGCTGAACATGGAAAGCATTGTGAAGCTTCCACGTGGTAGGTAAGCGCAAGCGGAATGTAACTGGTGTCACCTGTGCCTCAACGAGAAAGGGACCACAGAAGCGAGGCCGGAGTTTGGAGAGTAGGTGAGACAGATTCAAGTTGCGCGTGTCGAGGAGCACCTGATCTACGACTGCTTTTGAGTGATCTCGTCGCTGACGATCGGCATACTGCTTTTGGGAAAACCGCATCGTGGTGAGACGTCGCTGAGTCTTCTCCCATAGTTGCTGCATGGTGGTGACGAAGTCGTGTGCGGCTTGGACATGTGCCGGTATGGTGGGCTGCTGTGGGATGAGAGGTTCCCGTCCTTAGCACGAGAAGAAAGGAGATTTCCTTGTGGCCGCACAAGGTCGCCGAGGGGGAAAGGAGTTTTCCCTGTGGAAGCATTGTTGTAAGCAAACTCTAGGGTCGGTAACTGTAAATCCCAGTGGCTGACGTCGTCTTTGCAAGCTGTGCGCAGTAACTGTTCAACCACCTGATCGAGCCGCTCAGTCTGTCCGTCAGTCTGGGGGTGGTATGCTGAAGACATTGCAAGCTTAGTCCCTAATAGTCCCATGAGCTCCTTCCAGAACTTACTAGTGAACTTTGGGTCTCTGTCTGAGATGAGTGTAGCGGAGATACCGTGGATACTGATGATGCGGTCGAAGAAGAGGCGAGCAGTTGCTTCAGTAGTAGCCGTGGTGTTAGTCAGAATGAAGTGACCCATTTTAGAGAACTTATCGATCACGACAAAGATGGCGTCATGCCTTCGTGAGGTCGAAGGTGTTGAATGCAAGTGCATGTCATCCTAATGTCCTGCCGAGTGCTCGTGCTACTCTTGCGTGCATTGCTTGCATGCGCATGTGTCATTATGCATGGCTGTTAGACTTTAACATCTTTGTGTTTTGTTTCTCCAAGTCTACATGCTTGATCATGCAGGAGAAATCCAGAGCTTTCCAACGATGCCAATATCGCCTTATTCCGACCAAGATCGCCCAAGTTACAAGATTTCCAAGTTTTGGGAATTCTATCTCATTTTGAGATATTATCTACATTGGGATATTATTAGGTCATGCCTATAAAGATATCTTTGGTTGGGTGGTTAGGAAGGCAACTTTGACTTTTGGATTGGGGTGGCTAGAAGTTTCTAGCATGGGTTGCAAATGTTGCAACACCTAGGGAAACCTAGCATGTGTGTCACACCTAGCATGTGACACCTCAAGGACTTCATGATGAGGGTTGCATCCTTGCTGCTAGGAAGGTTTCTATCATCATTCCCTAGCTCTTGGAGAACCCCTTCCTTTTCATGATTCTCTTGGAGTCCCCAACTCCAACTCTCTATGTCTTAATGCTTGTACTTCCTCCACTATTCTTGTCATGCAGCTGCTGGACGTTTTCAATTGGTTCTCACTCTCTAGGCCATCTTTTTTTATGATTCAAATTGGAGATAGTAGCTATGCCTAAGGCGCACAATTATACCGAGCGGATTTGCGTTTAGTTGAGAAATGAATTCGTTGTAAGTTCTCAAAGGGACAGATCCTGAACAACATATGGTATGAGAGCGGGTAGTCGGCTTTGAGACGACAAATCGTCGTGAATTCTCAACCAGTGTTGACGCGTGAGACCATTTTCTTGCTTGTGAACTTTTGATTGGTGGTCAAACTGCCTTATAATTCAAAGTATCCAGTCAGCGACAGTGCTTTTTGTAGAATCGAAATTTCTGGGAGAATTCTCTCCAAACAATTTCTCAAGTTTCCACCGTTCATAAGGCCTCAATATGACTGGAACAAACTCCAGAGGTGCTAATGGCGACATGGCTAGAGGTAGAGAGGATGGAGAGCAAGGGGGAGTTGCTGGTGGTGGAGTGGGGACTCACCAACCAGCCAACCCTTTGCTACCCTCGACTTCTACACCATCTCCTACAGCCGTGGATCCTGTGAAGGCATTCACTCTATTGAGAAATTAATGGGGGAGGACTACGAGCACTGGAGCTTCCGCATGAGGCTGATGTACACCCAATACAAGCTATTGGATCTGGTGGAGGGGAAGGAGAAGATGCCGGAGGCCGTGGAGTTGAAAGGAGCGTGGATGAAACGATCGTTCGACGCGTACATGCTTATGGTGCAAGCGGTTGGCGGACGACAACTTGACCACATCAAGGACCTCTTGGGTGATCCAGAGTGTGGCCCCAAGGCTTGGAGGAAGCTTCTGGATGTGCACTCACCGACACACGCTACCGGCATCGTGCTACTCGCGCGGCGGCTGTGCAACATCAAGTTCGTTGATGGGGAGCCGATGCAACCTGTGTTGGACGAGATGCGCGACATCTTCACGAAGCTCCAAGGCGGCGGTGTGGTATACCAGAAGCTCGTGCAGTGCGTGGAGATCGTGATATGGCAGCCAGAGTCGTGGTCTGCCCTTGCGATCAACCTCAACTCTCAACAGCCCCAGTGGAGCGTGGATTACATTCGCGTGTGCATCCTTGAGGATGATTTGCGGCGCCGGAGTGTGGAGCGCTCGGAGGAGGGGGCTGGCTATGGAGTTGGAGGTGGAAAGAGCGGCTTCAAGAAGAAGTGGAAGGGCAAGAACAAGGACAACCCTAAGGAGGATAGCGGCAGGGGCCAAGGGGACGTGTGCATCTACTACAAGAAGCGCGGACATCGTTGGCGGAAGTGCTACCAACGACCCAAGGATTGGACCCCGCCTTAATTGAGCAACCAGCATGGAAGCAAGAGGAGTGGGGGAGTCATGGGAGCTAGTGGAGAGGAGAAGGATGAGGAGAAAGGCGGCAAATCTGAGGAGCGGAAGGCCGGGTTCTTCTTCTTCGTGAACGAAGGCGCAGCCGACCCCACTACGGCTGCCAAGGTTCTCCTACACCCCCTCACCCATTGGGTGATTGATTCCGGGAGCTCCTGGCACATGAGTCCTCGTGCGGACCTACTCGATGAGATTCAGCCCGCACCCATCTCTACAGTCACATCCGCGACGGGCGCCAAGGCCAAGGTCATGGGCATGGGATGCGCCAAGTTCATGGGAGCGGATGGAGAGCTCGTGGGGCTGAAGAACGTGCTGTGGGTGCCGGACTTGTGCGCGAACCTGAATTCTACCGGCCGGTTGGGAGATGCGGGTGTGGACACCAAAACGATTGGATCGGAGTGCTATCGTCCCTATAATGACGAGCGCCTTATTTGGGATCTGCAGCGGAAGGGAGACGTCCACAAGCGCATGTGGCAGATCCCGGTCCTCCCTTGGCGGAAATCGGGCAAGGCGGCAGCCGCGGCATCTATGGAGGAGAGCGTCACTGAGGAGGAGCAGCAAGGTGTGCAAGGAGAGGAGCTGATTGGAGGAAGCGCGGCGGTGAAGGCGTCGGCTACCTCGGGCCAAGCGGATTGGGAGACTTGGCATCGGCGGCTCGCAAACGTGACAGTTTCTACATTGGAGGTGATGCACAAGGAGAAGTGCGTGTATGGCTTGCAGCTGCAAGGACATGGCGCTTCATTTGGCAGCTGCGAGGCGTGCATGCAAAACAAGTTTGCGCGGTTCCCGTTTCCACGTGCGGAGGGATCGGCGAAGGCACCATTGAAGGTAGTGCACATGGACCTGGTGGGTCCTATGAGGACGGAGGGGACTGGGGGAGTGCTGTACTTCCTCACCATGGTGGACGAATGGAGCAGATTCACATGGGCTCGTCCCTTGTCCAAGAAGAGTAACACTACACTGGCGATCAAGGAGGATTGGTTACCGATGGTGGATCGGCAAGTGATGCGGCTGGTGAAGGTGCGAAGGAGTGACCGCGGTGGAGAGTTCCTTGGAGCAGAATTCACCAAGTTTCTCAAGAGGAACGGCATCGGAGATCAGCTGACTTGCCCAGGAACACAGCAGCAGAACGGCATAGCTGAGCGTGCCAACCGGACCATTGGCGAGGCGGCTAAGACCTTGTTGGGGGCTGCTGGGATGCCCTACAAGTTCTGGCTTGAAGTTGTTCGCCATATCGTCACGGTCAAGAACAGGGTCTTGACACATGTTGGCAACAAACACTGGGTGACATACGAGCGTTGGCTTGGGAAGAAGCCATCCATTGACATGCTGCGGGTGTGGGGCTGCATGGGGCTTGTGATGGTGCCTAAGGAGCAGAGGCACAAACTTGAAGTGGTTGCTGTGTGAGCTGTCCATCTTAGGATGGCACCTGACTCGAAGGGGTGGCTGATGTGGGACCATAAGAGCAAGAAGACACTAGTCAGCCATAACGTCAAGTCTGTGGAGGACGTCATATACAAGGACTGGCAACAGCAGTTGTACGGTGCAGATTGGCTTGCGTCTGTTGGAGATTGAGCGGTCTCTGGTGGAGGAGGTTCAACTGCACCTTGACGACCTCCATGGGTCAGAGCTGACCAGTGACCACAGTGGCGGTGGTGAGCAGCAAGTTTCTGTTCTTGCTACGGAGGAGGGGTTGGAGGATGAGTCGGCACGTGTGGACTCACCATCTCAGCCCGAGCCTGCTGCAACTGCCAAGGTCACCAAGAGGAGTGTGCAGAAAGGAGCTTCACCACATGGGCAGCAGACTGCAACCCGCGAGAAGAGAGTGGCAGCACCACCTTCACAGCTGAAGTATAGCCGTTTGGGAGAACCCAAGAAAGGCCATGGCGGTTCAGGCGGATGAGGGAGATGATGACGAGATGGCGTTCTGTTTCTTCATACCTCTGCCAGGAGAACCAACCACGTTGGAGGAGGCACTGAGTGGACCCCAGAAGGAGGAGTGGAAGGCTGCCATGGATGCAGGTGTCCATATTCACGGAGTTCTGTGTGCCGGACGACGACTCCGCGTCCTTCAATGGTGAATGGGAGACTGCCATGGAGTACAACAGTCTCATGGAGAATGGGACTTGGGAGCTTCTTGAGTTACCTGAGGGGCGACGGCCGATCAGCAGTAAGTGGGTCTTCAAGGTAAAGAGTGGAGCTGATGGTGCGTTGGAGCGGTTCAAGAGCCGCTTGGTCGCCAAGGGGTTTCAGCAGAAAGAGAAGGTCGACTTCGGGGAGATCTTTGCTCCTGTGGTTAAGCCCGTGACACTGAGGACTTTGCCGGCTGGCGTTGCTATGAAGGGATAGCACGTGAAGCAGATGGATATCACCACTGCATTCCTCAATGGAATGCTGCTGCAGGATATCTATATGGCGCAGCCCGACGGCTATGAGGATGGGACTAGGCGAGTGCGCAAGCTCAAGAAGGCTATCTATGGCGCCCAGGTGCTCGGGTAAAGCAAGCTCAGGGTGGATCACAAAGTCACCACACATTCTGAGCACAAGCAAATGGCCACAAGGCCAGTTCACATGCAGAGTTATATAAAACAAAGCAAACAACACAGTGATCAAAACCTAGCAAAAGTAAGCATGCCAGGATATATATATATATATATATATATATAGATCACAGTACAAGCAAGGTCAAGCAGTGAGCAAGTGAGAGAAAGTGGGCACGAGGCCAAGAGCAGTGCAGTGACGCTGATGATCACCAGGCGGAAGTGCCTTGGTGAATATATCAGTTGTGTTGGCCCGCGTGTCCACATAAGCAAGACGAAGCTGACCACGCTGCTGCACCTCCCGAGCAAGAAAGTAGCGCAGAGTGATGTGCTTCGTTCTGTGCTCCAGTCTGTGCTTCTGACACAAGGCGAGGGCTGCCTTGTTGTCGCCGTACAGAACAAGAGGAGAACAAGGCCGCTCTCCCAAGTCGGTCAGCAGGTAGGTGAGCCAGTGTAACTCCTGTGCAGCCATGGCTGTGGCGTAGATCTCAGCCTCACAACTGGAGCTGAGAACAGAAGAAGAGCGTGTAGACCACCAAGAGACAAAGCCGAAACCAAGGCTGAAGGTGTAACCCTGTGACGACCGCTGCGTAGCCAGGTCGTCAACCCAAGAGGCGTCTGAGTGTCCAGTGAGGACAACGTCACCCCGTCCTCCAAGCACCAGCCCCATGCCTGATGTACATCACAAGTAGCGCAGCACCCTCTTAGCAGCCTCCCAGTGCTCTCGCCGGTGTCTCCCAGGCGCAACGTAGCGAGCTAGGATGCTAAGAGGGTACGCAAGGTCAGGACGAGTGCAGGTCATCAGGTACATGAGGCAGCCCACAAGCTCTGGGTATGGGCCACTCGGCTCTACGGACTCGTCCGAAGGTGGAGCTGAAAGCGAGTGACCGGTAGACAGAGGAGTGGACTGTGGTGAGGAGAACTGGAAGCCGAAGCGCTGAAGGACCTGCTGCACCATGTGTGACTGAGTCAGGGTGATGGTGCGGCGTGCTCTGTCCCGGGTGATCTGCAAGCCAAGGTAGCTGCGCAGCTCACCCAGATCAGTGCAGGTGTGTCTCTTCTGCAGCTCCGACTTCACAAGAGCGAGTGCCTCAGTGTCAGCAGTGGCGAAGACCAAGTCGTCGATGTACACGAGGATGTAGAACGGCGGCAGGGAAGTGTCGGTACATAGGAACAGCGACGGGTCAGTAGTGGACGGAGCAATCCCAAGAGCCGCAAGCGTCGTCCTCAGTGTGTCGTGCCACTCGCGAGGCGCCTGGTGGAGACCGTAGACTGGCCGCCGGAGGCTCCACTGGGTACCAGGAGGGAACGACCCAGTGAAGCCAGGTGGGCGGCGTAGCCAGATCTCCTCGTGCAGGCTGCCCTGCAAGAAAGCTGTGATGAAGTCAAAACAGTGAAGCTCGTAGTCACGCTGAGCGGCAACGTGCAGCAGCACCCGAAGAATGGTCATCTTCGGGGTAGGGGAGAAGGTCTGGAAGAAGTCAACTCCCTGTCGCTGACTGAAGCCTCGAGCAACGTAACGAGCCTTGAAGACAGGCGGAGAACCCTGCGGCCGCTTCACCCTGAAAATCCACATGCCATTGACTATGTTCGCCCCAGGAGGGGGAACTGCGTCGACGTAGGTGCCTGTGGACTTCCAGGATGCCATCTCTGCGTCTATGGCTGTCTGCCACTGAGAGGAGTAAGGACCCGTGATCGCCTCTGCGTAAGAGCGCGGGTTCGGGATGTCTAGTGCATCCGGGTCTCCCTCAGGTGCAAGCAGCCAGGCCGTGAGATGAGGTACAGCAGCCGCAAGACAGTCAAGGTCCTCCTGCCTGTCCTCAAGGACGTCCGTGCTAAGAGCACACTCACCCCCGACGGACGGAGGACAGACAGACTCAGACTCAGCAACAAGACTGGAAGTGTAGTCTAGACGACACGCGACAGCAAAGTCCACAAGCTCAGCAACTAAGGCAGAGGGAGCAGCAGACTCAAACGACAGGTCAGTGACAACAGTGGCCAGGAGACGCGTGACAGTAGGGTGAGCAGCACGAACAGCGTCAGACTCAGGGCCCGGAACGACAGGAAGAGAAGACGCAGGAGGAGACGGCAGGGGGACACGCTGCGGAACAGAGGAAGGACGAAGTGCCATGGTGTGAGTACCAGTTTCAGGAGGAGGACGTAGACGCGGGACTCGACGAGCACGGCGAACAGTGCGAACAGGGGAGGCAGGACGAGACGCAGGCTCACGATGCTCTGTCAGGGACTCTGGCTGTTCTGTGTAAGGAAGGGGAGCAGGCAGCAGTGCGTTCGGACGAAGGACCGTGGACGAAGGAAGAATAAGAACCTGATGGAGCACTGACTCGGGCGGTAGTGAGGACAGCTGCGGTGGCGGCAAGAAAAAATGGTCGCTTCTGCACAGCACCTCCAGCCCCAGTACCTCCAGCGCTAGGGCCTCCAGCTCCAGCGTCTCCAGCTCCAGCGCCTCCAGGTCCTGCGTCTCCAGCTCCAGCGCCTCCAGCTCCAGCGCCTCCAGCTCCAGCGTCTCCAGCTCCAGCGCCTCCAGCTCCAGCGTCTCCAGCTCCAGCGTCTCCATCGCTAGCGGCTCCAGCGCCTCCAGCTCCAGCGTCTCCAGCTCCAGCGTCTCCAGCTCCAGCGCCTCCAGCTCCAGCGCCTCCAGCACCAGTGTCTCCAGCTCTAGCGCCTCCAGCTCCAGTAGCGCTGCGTCGAAGGCGGGTGCGCTGAGCAAACCACTCGCGCAGCTGCTGTGGTGAGAGGGGCGCGCGCTGAGGAGACTGCTGCGGTGAGCCGCCGGGAAGACCTCCAGTCGAAGTAGCACCACTAGGCTCCGCAAGCGCAGGCTCAGCACCCCGAGGCTCCGCACCCCCAGGCGCAGCACCCTCAGGCTCAGCACCCCCAGACTCAGCACCCCAAGGCTCAGCACCCCAAGTCGCAGCACTCCCAGGCTCAGCACCTCCAGACTCAGCACCTCCAGACTCAGCACCCCCAAGCGCGGCACCCCCAGGTGCAGCACCCCCAGTCGCAGCACCCCCAGGCTCAGTACCCCCAGTCGCAGCACCCCCAGGCTCAGCACCCCGAGCAGGACCACCTCCAGCAGGACCTGAGTCACCAGAAACCTCGACAGGCACAGCCAGGGGAAGCGGGTCTACCTGAGAGACACCTGAAGGAGCAGGACCCTGAGGGGGAAGGGGGTCTACCGGAGGGGGACCTGGAGCGAGGAAGAGCGGCGGAGGGGGGAGAGGGGCAGTGCAGTAGGGGAAGAGACGGTAGAAGGGAACCGACTCGTCAAAGGTGACGTCCTGGGACGCGAAGACACGGCGCGAGGTGGGGTGGTAAAACTGCCAACCAGGCGTGTCAGGGACAAAGCCAAGGAAGACGCAGGGAATGGCGCGAGAGGAGAGCTTGTCCGTGGTGGTATCGCGGACAAAAGCACAGGAGCCCCAAACCCGAAAACGCGACGCATCGCCAACCTCTCCCGTCCAACGCAGGGTGGGCGAGGTCTCCGGCAAGGAGACACGGGGCTAGAGGTTGAGCTGATGCGCAGCGTACCGGACCGCAAACGGCCACGGAAAATGGGGAGCAGCCGCATGGATCATGGAGGTACGAGCGACCTCCATGACTAGGCCAATGCGGCGCTCAGCAATCCCATTCTGCTGCGGGGAGGCCGGAAGCGTGAACAACTGGAGGATGCCCTCATCCTCACAGAAGGACTGCAAGAGGCCAGAGGAGAACTCACCACCCCTGTCAGAGTGCAGACGCAAGACTAAAAGGTCCGTGCGGAACCGCTCGCGGAGCTGGAGACGAACAGCGCGGATCCAAGGGATCAAAACAACAGGGACATCACTCTTGCAGCGGAAGGGGAAGACCATGGTGTAACGCGAGTAGTCGTCGACAACCAGCAAAAAGTACCGCTCGCGACCCTGTCTCTGGACGCGGGCTGGGCCCCACACGTCCATGTGGAGAGTCTGCAAAGGGGCTGTCGTCGGCGGAAACGAGGAGGAGTGAGGAGCGGCGCGCAGCCGCCCCTCGACGCAAGGAATGCAGGGCGGCGCAGGCGAGGGTGGGAGGGGGGGCAGAGACCTGGGAAGACCAGAGACCAGGAGGCGAGAGTGCATGCCACAAAGTCGTAGCAGGGAGAGGTGACCAAGGCGGTGGTGCCAAAGGAGAGTCTGGTGCGACAGGTGACGACACTCGCAGGGGGGAGCTACCTGACCCGACGCGGCCACCTGACCAGACGCAGCAACCTGGGGAGGCTCAGTAGTCAGTGTGTACAGACTCGACCCAGGCCGACGGGTGAACGTGGCCAGGTGGCGGCCCGTCCGGGAGCA
Organism: Closterium sp. Yama58-4; assembly: GCA_947470075.1. Taxonomy (NCBI): domain Eukaryota; kingdom Viridiplantae; phylum Streptophyta; class Zygnematophyceae; order Desmidiales; family Closteriaceae; genus Closterium; species Closterium sp. Yama58-4. The sequence continues at coordinate 480,918 of CANIUD010000649.1, forward strand.
CGTGCAAATCACCACACGCTGCCATCCAGGGGTAAAGGTGTCAACCCCTGCATCCTGGAGGGCGGCGTTGCTCACCAAGTTCATCGAGAACGAGGGGAGGTGGAGACCTGACGAACAGGACGAAGGACGTCCGTGCTAAAGGCACACTCACCCCCGACGGACGGAGGACAGTCAGACTCAGACTCTGATTTTGTGACAAGACCCGCGACGTAGTCAAGACGACACGCAACAGCAAAGTCAACAAGCTCAGCAACTAAGGCAGACGCAGCAGTAGACTCAAAGGAAGGGTCAGTGACAACAGTAGCGAGGAGATGGGTGACAGTGGGACTAGCAGCATGAGCAAGGTCAGACGGAGAGTCGGGAATGACAGGTTGAGAGGACGGTAGAGGAGACAGCAGGGCAACACGTTGTGGAACAGAGGAAGGACGAAGTGCCATAGTATGAGTGCAGGGACTGGTGGAGGACGAGGACGAGGAACACGACGGGCACGGCGAACAGTGTGAACAGGGGAGGCAGGACGAGACGCAATCTCACGGCGCTCTGTCAGGGAGTCCAGCTGCTCGGTGTAAGGAGAAGGAGCAGGCAGCGGGGAGTCTGGCGGTAACTGTGTCTGAGACGGGTCAAGCGGTGGACACAGTAAGGGAGGAGTAAGGCCAGTGGAAGACGGAAGACTAAGAACCTGACGAAGTGCCGAGCAAGGCGGTGGTAAGGACGACTGCGACTGTGGGTAGAAAAACAGTCGGCGTGGGGCAGTACCCGTACCGTCAGCAGCTCCAGCACCTCCAGCACTGCCAGTACCACCAGCTCCAGCAGCACCAACACCTCCAACGCCTCCAGCTCCAGCAGCACCTCCAGCACCAGCATCACCCCCAGCACCAGCAGTACCTCTAGCACCAGCAGCTCCAGCACCTCCAGCACCAGCAGCTCCAGTACCTCTGGGACCTCGAGCTCTAGCACCTCCAGCACCAGCAGCCCCAGCTCTGGCACCTCTAGTGCCAGCAGCTCCAGGACCTCCAGCAGCACCAGCAGCACCAACAGTACCAGCAGCACCTCCAGCACTAGCCGATCTAGCACCTTCAGCACCAGCAGCCCCAGCTCTGGCACCTCTAGTGCCAACAGCTCTAGGACCTCCAGCACCAGCAGCACCTCTAGCACCAGCAGCACCACCAGCTCCAGCAGCCCCAGCAGCACCTCCTGCACCAGCAGCTCCAGCACCTCCAGCACCAGCAGCACCTCTAGCACCAGCAGCACCACCAGCTCCAGCAGCCCCAGCAGCACCTCCTGCACCAGCAGCTCCAGCACCTCCAGCACCAGCAGCACCTCCAGCACCAGCAGCACCTCCAGCACCAGCAGCAGCACCTCCAGCAGCAGCAGCTCTAGTACCTCTGGGACCTCCAGCTCTAGCACCTCCAGCACCAGCAGCCCCAGCTCTGGCACCTCTAGTGCCAGCAGCTCCAGGACCTCCAGCAGCACCAGCAGCACCTCCAATACCAGCAACACCTCCAGCACCAGCAGCTCCAGCACCTCCAGCACCTCCAGCACCAGCAGCACTTCTAGCACCAGCAGCTCTAGTACCTCCAGCAGCTCCAGCAGCTCCAGCACCTCCAGCACCAGCAGCTCCAGCACCTACAGCAGCTCCACTGTCTAGGAAACTCCAAGCTCCAGCACCAGAGCGGCCTCGCCAAACAACCCACTCACGAAGCTGATGCGGTGAGGGTGTCACGAGTCGACTAGGCGGCTACTGTTGTCCAACGCCAGGACCTACAGCAGGAGCACCCACAGCCCCGCCACCACAAGGACTCGCAGCACCCCCAGTCTCAGCACTCCCAGTCTCAGCACCCCTAGAACCCTCACCCCCAATCTCAGCACCCCCAGAGTCCTCACCCCCAGTGGTACCACCCCCATGAGCACCACTGTCCACAGCGTCAGGCTGCAGAGGCGGCGAAGACGGCCGAGGCGGAAAACCATGATGGGTCTCCAAGCGTGGAGAGCGAAGAGTGGCCGCCGTGTCGTCAGTGGTGGGGCCACCCCTCTCAGCGGGGCCAGAGGAGTCAGACGAGATCTCCAAAGGCTCAACCAAGGGGGGTGGATTTACCTGAGACACACTTGAGGGAGCAGGACCATGTGGGGGGGAGGGGGTCTACCGGGGGGGGAACTGGTACCAGGAAGAGAGGTGGTAGGGGAACCGGGTGGGACGCGTGCGGGTGGAGCCTGTAAAAACAGACAGACTCGTCAAAGGTGACTATTGGGAGGACAGGACTTGACGCGAGGCAGGGTGGTAAAACTGCCAGGGCGAGGCATCGGTGGGGAAGCCTAGGAAGGCGCAGAGAAGAGTGCGAGGAGAGAGCTTGTTCGCAGTGGTATCGCGGACAAGGGAGAGCGCGCCCCAGACCCGAAACACCGACGCATCGCCAACCTCCCCCGTCCAACGGAGAGTGGGCGAGGCCTCTGGCGAAGAGACACGGGGCCAGAGGTTGAGCTGATGCGCAGTGTATCGGACTGCAAACGGCCACAGAAAATGGGGAGTAGCCGCATGGATCATGGAGGTGCAAGCAACCTCCATGATCAAGCCAATGCGACGCTCAGCAATCCCATTCTGCTCCGAAGAGGCCGAAAGCATGAACGACTGGACGATGCCCTCGTCTTGACAGAACTCCGCAAGGAGGCCTCTCACCGCCCCTGTCAGAGTGCAGACGCAGGACGGGAAGGTCCCCATAAAACCCCTCGCACAGCTGCCAACGAGTAGCGCGGATCCAGGGAATCAGGACACCGCGGACATCCGCCTTGCTGCGCAAGGGAAAGACCGTGGTGTAGCGCGTGTAGTCGTCAACTACCAGCAGGAAGTAGCGTTCTTGGTCCGTCCCACAGACGGGGGCCGGGCCCCACACGTCCATGTGGAGAGTCTGCAGAGGAGCAGTGGTCGGAGGAAACGAGGAGGAGTGAGGAGCGGCGCGTTGCCGCCCCTCGACGCAAGGAAGGCAAGGCGGCGCAGGCGAGCGCGACACTGTGCAGACGCAGTGGTCAGGGTGTACAGACTTGAACCAGGCTGCCGAGTGAACGTAGCAAGGTGACGTCCAGTCCTGGAGCACGTACAGATCGCCACATGCTACCCTCTAGGGGTAAAGGTATCAACCCATGCATCCTGAAGGACTGCGTTACTCACCAGGTTTGTTGAGAACGAGGGGAGGTGGAGACTTGAAAGAGAGCTGGAGGGGACTGCTGGACACGGGAGGACAGTGGAGTCCCGTGAAACGACAGGACCCTCAGAGGGGTCAGCCGGGGAGACTGGGACGGGTGCAGCGAGTAGTGTGACGGTGGTGCAATCACTAAAGAAACAACGTGACGCACCAGAGTCAAGTGTGAAAGTGTGCAAGGCCTAAGCTGAGGCAGTAGACGCACTAGTAGCAGACTCACTAGCACCTGTGGCAGCAGACGCACTAGCACCTAGAGCGGCAACAGGCTCACTAGTATCCAGAGCAGCAGCACCGACAGTACCAGAGATACGTCGCTGAGAAAACCACTCCCGAGGCTGCTGCAGCAAGGGGGTCTCCGACTGACTCTGCTGCAGCTGCTGTCGAGTACCTCCAGGATCATATCCTCCACCACCAGGACGGCCTCGCTGAACAACCCACTCACGAAGCTGCTGCGGCGATAGAGTATCTCGGTGAGGCAGCTGCTGTTGACTACCGACAGCCTCTACTACTACCGTGATAGTGGCCATGATAGGCGATGGCAGTCAGTAACAGCAGCGCAAGGGCGTTAGAAGTGACAGCTGTAGCTGCAGCTGTAGCAGTAGCGGTAGTCGCTGCAGTAGAAGGGCAGCACACAGGTTGTAGAGCAGGGCAGCGCGCGGACTACTGGGCAGAGTGGTGCTCGGGCTGCAGGGCTGCGCATGCACGGCAGCGCGTGGGCAGGGCAGCGCAGCGTGCAGGCTGCAGGGCAAGGCAGTGCGCGGGCTGCAGGGCAGGGCAACGCGCGGGCTGCAGGGCAGGGCAGCGCGCAGGCTTTAGGGCAGGGCAGTGCGCAAGGTGCAGGGTAGGGCGGCGCGAGGGCTGCAGGGCAGGGCAGCGCGCGGGCTGCAGGGCAACGCGCAGGCTGCAGGGCAGGGCAGCGAGCGAGCTGCAGAGCTGCAGGGTGCACGGGCGCGCGGGCTGTAGGGCGCACGGGAAAAGCGTCGCCCAGGGGTGCGATTCGGGCAGGGAAAAAGGCTCGCCTAGGGGCACGATTCGGGCAGAGAAAACAGCTCGCCTAGGGGCGCGATTCGGGCAGGAAAACGGCTCTCCTAGGGGCGCGATTTGGGCAGAAAAAACGGCGAACCTAGGGGCGCAATTTGGGCAAAAAAAACGGCCTGCCTAGGGGCGCGATTTGGGCAGGAAAAAAGGGCCTATCTAGAGGCGCGATTCGGGCAGGAACATGGCTCGCCTTGGGGCGCGATTCGGGTAGGGAAACGGCTCTCCTAGGGGCGCGATTTGGGCAGAAAAAATGGCCAATATAGGGGCGCGATTCGGGCAGGAAAAGCGCATAAGCGCATGGCTGCTGAGGCAAACCAAGCCCGAATGCCTGCAGAACGGTCTTTTTGGCCCTCGAAATTTGTAATGTGACCGCGTTCCAAGAAGCTTCGTCTCCTAGCAATCGGGCGCATCACTGATGCGCGCATTATGCGACTTCGAAAAACCGCATTATGCGCTCATCGGCTGATGCGTTGCAACCTCATTAGCCAATCAGTTTTTCACCTCAAAAAGGGTGCGTTGTGCAGGCGCATCAGCCTGATGCGCCTGAGGCTCGGGCTGATTCAGACATTTGAGACTTCCGTTGTATCGAGGTTAGGGATTGAGACATTCAATTTCCTTACATTGAATTCCAATCGACAAAATGTTATTGGTTTCCAGGAAGTCTAATATCGCGGAATTTATTTGGTGCCAAACTGATTGGCCAATGAGGTTGCAGCGTATCAGCTAAGGCGCGCATGATGCGATTTTTAAAAGTCGCATGATGCGTGCATCAGTGATGCGCCAGATCGCTAGGACTGGAAAATTCGTGGAACGTGGCGACATTTCAAATTCTGAGGGCCAAAAGGCCGTTCTGCATGCATTCGGTGTTGTTTTCCTTCGGCAGCCATGCGCTTATCGCGAGCCTTGATAACATGTCAACAGGTTATCAAGGAAGGAACCAGGAACTCTTGTTCACTGTAGCCATCCGGGCTGATGCGCCTGCAGAACGCAACCAAAATTCGTCGACATGTGACTTCCGAGAAACTTCTAATATTTGAATTCAGAAAATTGAATGTCCAATTTCCTGACTTCGGCCTTGTTCTGCAGGCGCATCAGGCCGCACCAATGTACATCGATGCAATTTCCCTTGGTTCCATGATCCTTCCTTGATAACCTGCCGACAGGTTATCAAGGCTCGTGATAAGCGCATGCTGTCAAGGCAAACCAAGCCCGAATGCCTGCAGAACGCCCTTTTTGGCGACCAAAATTTCAAGTGTCGCCACGTTCTCGGATGTTTCTCGTCCTAGCAATCTATTGCAACACTGATGCGCGCACCATGCAACCGCTGCAAGTCGGGTGATGCGCGCATCAGCTGGTACAGGGCAACTGAACCACGCCCTAAAAAACAAAATCGTCGCGTCATTTTGGGCTGACTGCTGCCCAACGTCAGTAACAAAACTCCTCCCTGCTAACACCTGGAATAGCAGCAGTCCTTCCCGTTCGAGTTTCCCCTTCAGATTTTTCAGCAGCTACCCAGCTTGTGTGTGGGCAGGGTCAAGCATTATGTACAGGCATGTGGATACGTGCTGTCTGACTTTGACGAATCCCTCAGCATTGAGGAATTTGGGGACGTCTGAGATCGAGATATTTAGATTTCCAATTTTCATGTGTCCAATTTCATTTTTTCCAAGCCTCAATTTGAAATGTCCGAACCTCAATTTCGCAATTTCTGTTTCACATTTTCCGAACCTCAATTTCTCAATGTGCGCATCAGGCCGAGCCTCAGACGCATCAGAGCTGATGCGCCTGGAGAACGCAGCCTAAGTTCGTGAACATCCAATAGAACCATTGAAACAAACACCCAGATTGAGTAGGGGTCGAGCTCTAAGTTGAGCAATATTGAGCAGGATTTGTCAAACGTGTGCCCCTTTGCACCTGTTCGCTAAAGCAGCGAACTATGCGGGACGGGAAAAATATCGGAGTTGTTGTCAGCGTGTTACATTTTCTCTCTTTCACGGTCCGTACCGTTGGCCGTCCGGATTATCTGTATGGTCCAATTTCGTCACACATCGCGAAACTTCCCGCGCATCACTATGCGGCGTCGCATCTGTACGTACCAACAATGAAACATTCAACAATTTTCGGTGTACACAACCGTCCAAGCGACTCCCGACCGTCTGCCGGACAGAGCAACCAAACCGTTATTTGATTGGCCTGCGAGGATTTGAAACGAAAAACATTCCTCCAATCAGAAGTCGCGCGACAAAGATTTTCCCTGAGCGCACCTCAGTAACAAGTATCTAGTGCAATATTAAAACACTGTTTCCAATTTCGAAAAGGAAAAATGTTCCAGATTCCCCGCCCGGACTAACCTCCGGCCTAGCGGGAGGCCCAACCCGTCCGTACGCTTATTTTGGACGGTTTGTGGACCATCGGCCCTGTTCGATAGGCTAGCCTTAAAGCGACGGTGCACATTTGCCACCCGAAACCCTAAACCCTGGCGAACTGTTATTGCAGAGGAAAAGCGTCCGCACGAAATCCAAGTTTCCGCCAGCCAACACTTTTGCGCTGGCAAGCCTGGCTCAAAACAAAAACTTCTGAACCTCCACTTGGCAAATGTGCACCGTCCCTTAAACGCCCGCGGAATTCTCGCCGCTGTTTCAATTTCTTTTTTTTCTTTTTCCACGGTCAGCCCTTAAATTAGTGACAAAGGGCTTTAAGGCTCTTTAACCTGAATGCAGAGTGTTAGCATGTCGAACGGATCCCAGACAAGAAGCGTTAGCCCTTTGAGAAAGATCTCGGGTCCTTCCCGCATGGGCAATGGTTTAGCCCCGGCCTAGCCTAACCTTCGCCCCCCAAAAGTGGGTTTGCCGAAGGGCTCGTCAAGGGCTGAGAGTGGGAGGGATACCCAAACCGTGCACCTAGAAAAATAGACCGCTAAACCCAACTCCTCTAAAAAAATCTGCCGAATGAAAATCAGATTGATCCAACGGCTTCGATTTGTGGGTGGGACCCTTTTTTTCGATGTTGTTACCCAGACTCCTCTAGCGAACGTTGCATTTTTTTTTTTTTTTACCCAGCCCGAGATGACCCTAGTGAAAGGGGCGAGTAGTATCGTCCTCAGGGCCCCGCTCCTTCCGACCTCTAGGGGCGGGGCTTCCGACTGGTTTGGGCAATCGATTAGCTAGAGGAAACTGCGCTGCGCCTTCCTCTTAACCTTAGCCTAGCCTTCGCCTTTTGCAAAGCGTTAGCCTATCGAACAGGGCCATCGTCTGGACAAAACGGCAAAAAAGAAAATGTAACACGCCCTAACCTACGAAGACGAACCAGGTAATCCAAGACCTTGGTGAATGGTGGACACACGACTTGAGATGGCGTTCCTGAGATGGGGCCCCATCCGAAGTCCACCATGCTACAGTGCCCATAGCACGTGCGTGTGGCATGGAAGCAAACGGGGGGGTGAATGTGGACGTCGCATAGGTTGGGAGCTGATGGTCGTGCAATTTTTCCGCCCGTCAACTTCCCAGACGCCAAACGTCAGAACGACTGTCGCTCTTGACTGTCACGGAACCCAGTCGGGACCGGATTGGAACTGGAGCACATTTGCGAGGCTTGGCTGGAATTGGCCGTTCAAACTTGTCGCATGAACGTTGAATACAAAAACATGTGATTGGTTGACCCAAACCTTTCATGTTCTTCGCACTAGGCGACTCTCGTCGCCAGGCACGTGTAGTAGGTGTGACCAGAATCGAGTTCTGCCAAGCTGGTCCAATGCTGTTGCACCGACCATCGCAATCGATGGGGCCCCATCTCAGGAACGCCATCTGAGCCTCAGAGTTGAAATCTCGACTACAGCTCGAGCAATGTTTGAATGGCAAAACTCGATAAAAAATCATGAACTTTACAAATTAGGACCAAGGACACGTGCCCTAATCTCACAAGACACGCGCCCTAATTTCGCGACATCGCTTCTCTCTCAAAACATTTCACTTTTGAGCGCCGGTAGCACCCGGTAGCGCTACCGAGTGAGTCAGCAAGCTGACCGCGGGCAAGAAAAAAAACCCCATCGCGACAGCATGCCATTCGGGAGCCTCAACCCTAAAATTTTAGGGTTGAGGCTCCCGAATGGCATGCTGTCGCGATGGGTTTATTTTTTTCCTTGCCCGCGGTCAGCTTGCTGACTCGATTGCACTGCCAGATGACGTTGGGGCAAATTCGTACCCTTAGCGCAATCGCCCTTAGTTTCTGCGCATTTTCGCTCGCCTTCCTCCCTCACACCGCACGCACTCCTCGCTGCGCCATCACGCCACTCTTCTCTTGCGCGCGTCGCCCACCTCGCCTCACTGCGCGCTGCATCGCGTCGCCCCATCGCTGGGTCGTTGCCCGTACGCTCTCGCTCAACCGCCCACCGCGTGAGCCGGTAAGGTGATACTTCATCCAGGGCGGGGCAGTGGGAACGGCAAAACATGCTATCGCCTCTCCTCTTTCCCTGCTCCTCTTGCTCTCCCTCCACGCGCACTCCCTCCGCGCGCACTCCCTTCGCGCGCACTCCCGCCGCGCATTCTCTCGGAATGCCGGTCGCTCGATCCAATACCCGATTCCCCCTCTGGTGACTCTCCCGTGCTGCCGCGCGTCACCACATGCCTGTCGTCGCCCAGTGGAAGTGAGCAGCACGTAGCGGCCAAGGCGGAGGGAAGGGCGGGCGTGGAGGCGGCGGATGGCGGTGCTGGTGGAGACGAGCGTGGGCGAGATGGTGATCGACCTGCACACGTACCTCTGCCCGCTCGCCTCCAAAAACTTCCTCAAACTCGCCAAGTCAGTCACTCCCCCTCGCCAAGTCAGTCGCCCTTGTTAAGAACCTCCGCAAGGGAACCCGATGCAACTCCCCTCCTCCCCGCCCTTCTCTCTCCGCCCTGCACATACCGTCACCGTTTAAGGATGCGCGGATTGTACTGATTGCTCGTTGAAGGACGCGCGGATTGTACTCATTGCTCATTCAGAAGCGCCTCGATTTCTTCCGTACGGCTCTTTCACGCCCACCCTCCCCTCACGGCTTTTCCCTCCCCTCACGGCTTTTCCCTCCCCTCACGGCTTTTCCCTCCCCTCACGGCTTTTCCCTCCCCTCACGGCTTTTCCCTCCCCTCACGGCTCTTCCCTCCCCTCACGGCTTTTGCCTCCCCTCACAGCTTTTCCCTACCCTCACGGCTTTTCCCTCCCCTCACGGCTTTTCCCTCCCCTCACGGCTTTTCCCTCCCCTCACGGCTTTTCCCTCCCCTCACGGCTTTCCCCTCCCCTCACGGCTTTCCCCTCCCCTCACGGCTTTCCCCTCCCCTCACGGCTTTTCCCTCCCCTCACGCCTTTTCCCTCCCCTCACGGCTTTCCCCTCCCCTCACGGCTTTCCCCTCCCCTCACGGCTTTCCCCTCCCCTCACGGCTTTTCCCTCCCCTCACGGCTTTCCCCTCCCCTCACGGCTTTCCCCTCCCCTCACGGCTTTCCCCTCCCCTCACGGCTTTTCCCTCCCCTCACGGCTTTCCCCTCCCCTCACGGCTTTCCCCTCCCCTCACGGCTTTCCCCTCCCCTCACGGCTTTCCCCTCCCCTCACGGCTTTTCCCTCCCCTCACGGCTTCTCCCTCCACAACCTCTACTGTCATGCAGCATCCCTTAGCCTATCCTCCTCCTCCTCCTCCTCCTCCTCCTCCTCCTCCTCCTCCTCCTCCTCCCCCCTCCCCCCCTCCCCCTCCAGGATGAAGTACTAGAACCACTGTCTCTTCCACCGCGTGCACCGTGACTTCATCGTGCAGACCGGCGACCCCACCGGCACCGGCGCTGGCGGTGACTCCGTTTACAAATGCGTGCGAGGGCCAGGGGTGGGTGAGGGGCCAGGGTGGGTTGAGCTGAAGGGTCGGCTCACATTTACAGGTCGGCTTGAGTGTGCATGAGATATTGGTCAAGTAGTCGAATCTAATTGAACCGATATTGGGGGTGTAGTGGTTTAAGGACCCGCCTAGCCTATTGTGGTCAAACCTTTTTCCGGGTGGGGTCGAACAATATGGAGTTCAGTCGGAACTGCTTCGGGCTCGGTTCGGCAGCAGCATTTGGGTTTGGCGAAGAGTTGGAACTCCGACTGAGGTTCGGCGTGGCTGGCCTGGCCTGGAACCTTCTCGAACGGATCGATCAGCCAGCTCAACTCCAACTCAACTTGCAAACTGAAAAAGCCGTACCGAAGCAGTTTGGGTCAAACCGAACCCGGAGTTCAGAGTGCTGTGCTCAAGTATAGGTGTTTGTGAGGGGCAAGGGTTGGTGAGGTGAGGTGAGGGGCAAGGGTTGGTGAGGTGAGGTGAGGCCTCGTGCCACAGCACCCACGCACTCCCCCTCACTGCGTTGCCAACTTCCCCCCTGTGTGCGGCGGTACGGCAATGGCAATGGCAGGTTCCTGTACGGCGAGCAGGCGCGGTTCTTTGAGGATGAGATTCGGCCGGGCCTCAAGCATGACAAGGTGGGGGTGGTGGCCATGGCCAGCGGAGACACCAACCTCAACGCCTCCCAGGTGATTCTTCACTCAGGTGATTCCCACCGCCCCTCTCAGGTAGTTGCTACTGCCCCTCTCAGGTGATTCCCACCGCCCCCCTCAGGTGATTCCTACTGCCCGTCTCAGGTAATTCTTACTGCCTCTCAGGTGATTTTCACCGCCTCTCAGGTTAGGTGTTCTTTTCATATCTCCCTTGTTGGTTCATGCAGGCCACATGTTCTCCATCTCCCTCCACCCACCACCACCCAAGGTTCAAAAATACGGTTTCCGTATTTTACGGTCCGTTTTTTACGGTAATTTTCCAAGACAAAGGCCTAGTTTTGTTAGAGAACTGTTGTCACCAAGAAAAAAAAGGGGAAAACAAGGTCGTATACATTTTCAATCATGCCCACAAGCGCACTCATGCAAGGATGGGTTTGTCCTCTTCATCCTGGTACCTTTCGCCATCAATTTAGTCCCACACATCAGCCTTTTTTTTCTTCAAACAAAAAACACCTCCTGGAACCGTTTTAAACCGTTTTTTACGACCGTTTTTTACGGTACCGTTTTTTACCGTAAATTTTCAATAATACGGTCGTTTTTTTTTTACCTTGCCACCACCACTCACCACATCAAACAAACTCGCTCTCCCGTATGCATAGACACAAGCATAGGCACTTTGCTCAATCCTATTTGCTGGAAAGGGTTAGTGAAATTTCTGTCTCGATTCATATTGTCTCATCCTTGCATTTCCCCCGCCCTCCCCTTCCATATTCCCCTCCCGCTCTCCCTCCCCCACCCTTCCCTCCCCTGCTGCCCTGCCGTGCTGCCGTGCTGTGCCACCCCCTCCAGTTCTACATCACCACGTGGGCTGGGCTGGACTCACTGGATGGCAAGCACACCGTGAGTTCCATTCCATGTGCTTCTCATTCTCTCTCTTCCTTCTCACCTCCTTTCCCACCACTCGTTGCTCACATCCATGGCACCGCATGCATGGATCTCTGCACGGTGGTCATGGCGGGCATGACACCGCATTCTTGTGTGGCTCAGCCCCTCCACATCTAACCACATTCAATCACCACACATCTTCGTCTCTCGTGCACGCGGATGGCATGGCCCGGCATGGCGTGGCAAGGTATGGCATCAGATATTTGGCGAGGTGGCGGAGGGGTTGGACACGCTGCAGCGCATCAACGAGGCCTTTGTGGATGAAAAACGCCGCCCCTTCAAGAACATTCGGTAGGCACCGCTGCCGCTGCTGCCACTGCCACTGCCGTTGCCGCTGCTGCGGTCGCTGCTGCGGTCGCTGCTGCTGCCACTGCTGTTGAGGGCCGTGCGGCATGCACAGAGCTGGTGGTGACCTGTTTCCTTGCTCCCTACTCCCTTCTCTCCCTTTTTCCTCCTCCTTTCCCCTCAATCCCATCTCTTCTCCCCCTTTCTTCATTTTCTCCGCTCTTCCTTCCCTGAATCTCCCATGCCCCCCATGCCTCCCATGCCCCCCATGCCTCCCATGCCCCCCATGCCTTCCTCCCCTCCCCCACCAGCATCCGCCGAGTGCATGTGTTGGACGACCCCTTTGACGACCCACCGGGACTCGCTCAACTCATCCCCGATGCCTCCCCACCCATGCCGCCCCCCCCACCTGTGAGCTCATGCCGCCCCCCACTGCTGTGAGCCCATGCCGCCCCCCACTGCTGTGAGCCCATGCCGCCCCCCACTGCTGTGAGCCCATGCCGCCCCCCACTGCGCGTGCTCTGTTGAAGCCACCCACACCACCAATTTCTTTTCAACCGCCAGTAGATCGCGTTTGCAATCCATGATGTCACAGCCTTGGACAGTCGGCGGCTGACTTATTCATGAGCTGCTTTCCTTCCCCCCATTCCCCACAACACCACATTCCATTGTGCTGCACTGCACCTTTTGCCAACTCCCCGTTTGCACTCTTTCCATACAACACAATACAACCCCCTCTTCCCCCTCACCTTTGCTTCCTCCCTCCATCTTCTACTGTTGGCCCCCCCCTGCCTCTGACTGTGCGAGCGGAGAGCAGGGCGAGGACGTGAGGCTGGAGGACAACTGGGTGCCCATGGACGAGGGGCGCGTGGCGGACGAGGTGGAGCGCGACGTGCGGCGCAAAGTGGCGCAGTCCAGAGGCGTGGTGCTGGAGATGGTGAGAGTGTGGTGCTGGAGATGGTGAGAGTGTGGTGCTGGAGATGGTGAGAGTGTGGTGCTGGAGATGGTGAGAGTGTGGTGCTGGAGATGGTGAGAGTGTGGTGCTGGAGATGGTGAGAGTGTGGTGCTGGAGTGTTAGAAGACTTGCACTAGATTGATCCTAGAGAAGGGTTAAATGCACTTTGCCTGGGGAGTTATGCGTGTACCCACCCATCCACCCACCCGCTGCTTCATAATCTTTGTTATCCTAGTGGTGTAGTGGCTGGGATTTTTGAAATGGTATCAGAGCGAAGGTCTCGGGTTCGAGTCCCTGTGTAGTACCGTCATACCCCGAATATAAGCGCCACCCTCGGATAAGCGCCTGGCGCTTTTAATTGGCGTGTGGCGCTTATATCCGCTGCTCGATTATAAGCGCACCCCCTGAAAAAAAATGTTTTATTATAAGCACACTTAAACCTTAAAATTTGAAATGTGTTCAAAACGCTGTAACGATTTTTACTTTAGCAGGCGGATGTGTTGCAGATTCGGTTCCCTTCACATTCGGACCCTGCACTGGATGCGGGTCCAGTCAGCAGGAGCTGTCAGGAGCTGGATGTGAGTCAGATTGAGTGTATCTCCCAGCGCGCGCGAGAATTTCACAGACGACCCCATGTAACTTCGACTCGATTGAAAAGGCAAGCACGAGATCTACAAATTGGTGTTAAAAAACATAAAAAATATTTATGTCATTTTATAAACGCCGACGCTTATAAATTTACTCGATTATAAGCCCACCCCCCTAAAAAAACCTGTTTTATTATTGCCCCCCATGGGGGTATATCCGGGGAACCTAACCCTAACTAGTTGTACCCCATATAGCCCAACCCACTACAGGCTATAATATTTGACACACCCCCATAGCCTAAGTGGGGAAGGCCAATCAACAACAAGCAACCTACGGTCACAAGACCAGTCAAAAGCAAGAGAAAGAAAACAAAGCTCAGGGTGGATCACAACGTCACCACCTAATCTGAGCACAAGCAAAGGGCCACAAGGCCAGTCCAAAAGTGTGCAAACAAATATATATGAGGTACAAGCAAGCAACAGACAAAGAGCACCCTACAGCAGTCAACTAGACCCAGTCTCAACGAGGCCTAACTGCAGACAAAACCGGCGGTGGTCACAAGGCTGGAGGGCCTTGGTGAAGATGTCTGCAGTGTTGGCCTCGGAGGCCACGAAGTCCAGACGTGCCTGCCCGCGTCTCTGCAACTCTCGAAGGAGGAAGTACCTGACGTCGATGTGCTTCACTCTGCTCTCCAGTCGAGGCTCACGACACAGGAGAATCATCGCCTTGTTGTCAGCAAACAAGGTCGGTGCAGAGCTCGGCCGCTCACCAAGGTCAGTGAGCAAGAAGGTCAACCAGCGTAGCTCCTGTGCAGCGAGGGCTCCAGCGTAGATCTCGGCCTCTGCGGTAGAAGTCGCAACAGAGGAGGACCGAGTAGACCTCCACGAAACAGCTCCAGAGCCCAGGCTGAAACAGTAACCCTGTGTAGACCTCTGTGACTCAACGTCGTCGGCGTAGGAGGAGTCGCAGTGACCGGTGAGTACAACTGGCTGTGTCCCTCCAAGTACAAGCCCCATGTCTGATGTCGCGCCGAGGTACTTCGCCACCCTCTTAGCCGCCGCCCAGTGAACAGGACGGTGTCTCCCAGTCGCAACAAAGCGAGAAAGGATGCTAAGAGGGAAGGCGAGGTCCGGGCGAGTGCACGTCATCAGGTACATGAGGCAGCCCACCAACTCTGCGTAGGGACCACTGGGCTCGAACGGCTCGTCAGGAAAAGGCCCAGTGAGTCTGTGGTCTACAGCAAGAGGGGTGGGTGCAGGAGTGGAGTGCTGAAGCCCGAACCGCTGAAGGACCTGCTGCACCATGTGTGACTGAGTCAGAGTGATGGTGCGAGCGGCTCTGTCCCTGGAGATCTGCAGGCCAAGGTAGCGGCGCAGTTCCCCAAGGTCAGTGCAGGTGTGTCTCTTCTGCAGTTCGGACTTCACCTCCGCCAGTGCAACTGTGTCGGCTGTGGCAAAAACCAGGTCGTCAACGTAGACAAGAACAAAGAAAGGTGTGCGCCCACGACGAACAAACAGCGACGGGTCGGCGGAAGACGGCTCAAACCCAAGGTCGGACAGAGTAGAGCGGAGAGTGTCGTGCCACTCACGGGGTGCCTGGCGGAGACCGTAGACCGGTCGTCTGAGGCTCCACTGGGTCCCAGGCGGGAAAGTGCCAGTGAAGCCCGGAGGACGACGCAGCCAGATCTCCTCGTGTAGGCTGCCCTGCAAGAAGGCAGTGGAGAAGTCGAGAGAGTGTAGCTCGTAGTCTCTCTGCGCTGCTACGTGCAGTAACACCCGAAGAGTGGTCATCTTCGGGGTGGGCGCAAAGGTCTGAAAGAAGTCAACTCCCTCACGCTGACTGAAACCTCTAGCCACGTAGCGTGCCTTGAAGACTGGAGGAGATCCCGGCGGCCGCTTCACCTTGAAGATCCACATGCCGTCAACAATGTTCGCCCCTGGGGGGGGAACCTCGTCAACGTAAGTGCCTGTGGACCTGTAGGAGGCCATCTCTGCGTCCATGGCAGCTCTCCACTGAGAGGCCCAAGGCCCTGACACTGCCTCAGCGTAAGTGCGAGGAGTAGGTATGTCAGGAGCGTCGGGGTCTCCCTCAGGAGCGAGCAGCATGGCACAGAGATGAGGTGAAGCGGCTGCCAGGAACTCTAGCTCAAACTGTCTATCCTCTAGGACGGCACAGCCAAGGGCAAACTCACCCCCGGCGGACAGAGGACGGACAGGAGGAGCCGCCACAACGCGAGTGGCGTAGTCAAGGCGACGCGTAGCAGTAAAGTCTGTGACAGCGGCAGTGAGGACCGCGACGGAGGAAGGAGAGGCACGAGGGTCTGTAACAAGAGAGGCGAGAACACGAGAGAGAGTGGGGCGGTACGTGCGGTAGTAGTCAGTGACCGGAGTAGACAGGGAGGCAGTGAGGGACGACTCAGGAGGACGAGGAAGAACAGACGGAGGAGAACGAGGAGGACTAGGACGAAACAACACGGTACGAAGGTCACGGACAGGTGACGAGGGACGAGCACGAGGAGGACGAGAGGCCCAAGTGTGGGAGAGAGGAGTGGGAGACGGAGCGGGAGACGGAGGAGACTGAGAACGAGGGAACACAGCCGGAGCTGAGTCCGGAGGAGGAAACGTCGGACCGAACACAGGAGGAGAGGAGGAGGGGAGACCAAGGGCCCGAAGGCCAGTAACAGAGGCCGGAGGCTGCTCCGGCTGCTGCGGCGGCTGCTGCTGCTGCTGCGGCGGCTGCTGCTGCTGCTGCTGCTGCTGCTGCTGCTGCTGCTGCTGCTCCCGCTGCAACTCCAGCCTCTCACGCTCCACCCGCTGCTGAACCTCACGCCTCTCACGCTCCAAACGCTGCTGCTCCTCACGCTCAAGACGAAGACGGGTCTGGTGTCGAGTCAGGTAGGGGTGAGGAGGAGGAGTGGTGTCAGGAGACGAAGAAGAAGAACCGGCTCCACCCTCAACAGCACCCGGCTGAGAACCCCCAGAGCGTGTACCCCCTGCGGCAGCACGACTAGTACCTGTAGGAGGTGGACCCGCACCCCCAGTCGGGGTGCCTCCAGTGGCACCAGCACCAGCCTCAGACTCTCCAGCTCCAGAAACACCACCAGCTCCAGCACCACCAGAACGGGCAGCCGCGGCGGGTGCACGCTCAGCGCCAACGCCAACACCCCCAGAACGGGCGGCTCCTGTAGGTGCACTAACAGCTCCAACGCCAGCACCCCCAGAGCGAGCACCGCCAGAGCCCTCACCCCGAGCACCAACACCCTCAGAGTCCGCAGTGGCCGGTAAAGGAAGCGCTGACGGCTGCTGCGGAGGCTGTGAGGACGACTGTGGGGAAGGAGGTGAGACCTGGGGGGGTACCGAGGGGGGGGGAGTAGCGTGGGACACACCAGACGGAGCAGGACAATGGGAGGGTACCAGAGGAGCAGGGGTGGGAGGAGGAGGAGGTGGAGCCAGGAAGAGGGGGGGGGGGAACCGGGAGACCTCGACAGGGGTACCGGACGTAGTAGGGGACAGACTCGTCGAAACGGACGTCACGAGAGTCAAAGAACCGGTGGGAGGGAGGGTGGTAAAAGGTGAAGTCAGAGGAGGCCTCAGGGAAACCAAGGAAGACACAGGGGACGCCGCGAGGTGAGAGCTTGTCCGCAGAGGTGTCGCGGACAAGCGCCAAGCAGCCCCAGACACTAAACCTCGACGCAACACCAGGGGACCCTGTCCAAAGACTGGTCGGTGAAGCCCCTGGCCGAGAGACGCGAGGCCAGAGGTTCAGCTGGTGAGCGGCGTACCGAGCCGCGTAGGGCCACAGAAAATGGGGCGCGCGGGCGTGGATCATGGAGGTGCGGGCAATCTCCATGACCAGGCCTAGCCGGCGCTCAGCAACCCCATTCTGCTGTGGAGAGTCTGGAAGAGTCCAGGACTGGGTGATGCCCTGCTCAGCACAGAATCTGGTGAGAACGCCGGAGCGAAACTCACCCCCACGGTCGGAGTGGAGACAACTGACACGACGACGACGAGTACTCTCGGTGGCGAGCAGCCACCGGATCAGCGTAGAAGTCACGTCGGACTTCTTCGCCAAGGGGAACACGGTGGTGTACCGAGAGTAGTCGTCAACGACCACTAGAAAGAAGCTCTCTCGCTCAGGGCCAAGCCGGGAAGCGGGGCCCCAGACGTCTAAGTGGAGTGTCTCAAAGGGCTCGGAGGCTGGACGAAGGGAGGAGGAGTGAGGAGTGGCGCGCAGCCGACCCTGGACACAAGGACCGCACGGAGGAGCGGGGGACGGCGGGAGCGGCGGGAGGTCGCGGGGGAGGCCTAAGACAAGACGCTGACTGGACATAGCGCGGAGACGAGAGAGGGACGGGTGACCAAGGCGGTGGTGCCAGAGGAGGACAGGGTGGGACAGCGACCGACACGAGCACGACGCAGCCACTAGACCTGGCACAGCTACCTGACTGGACCTGGCTACCTGGTGGGACGGGGGAACCGGACGGGTGTCGGTGTGGAGGGTGTACAGACCAGAGCCCGACTCCTGACGAAAAGTGGCCAGAGGGGCGTACGTGTCACCGTCCACACAGACTGCAGTGTCACCAGAAGGCTCAAACCAGACCCCGACGTGCTGTCTCGCCAGAGGAGCGAGGCGGGTGCGCGCAGGCGGGGCGCGTTCTGGCTGGGCGCGGGGCGGCGGGGCGCGCGCTGGCGGGGTGCGCTGGCTGGCGTGGTGCGCGGGCGCGGCGCGCTGGCGGGCGGCTAGGCAGGGCGCGCGCTGGCGGGCGCGTCGGCGGGGCCCGCTGGCGCGGGGCGCTGGCGGGCGCGCTAGCGGGCGCGCTGGCGTGCGTGCTGGCGGGCGCGCTGGCGGGCTCGCTGGCGGGCGCGCTGGCGAGCTCGCTGGCGGGCGCGCTGGCAGGCGAGCTGGCGGGCTCGCTGGTGTGCCCGCTGGCGGGCGCGCTAGCGGGCTGGCGCGCAGGCTGGCCGGCGCGCTGGCGCGCTGGTTGGCTGGCGGGCTAGCGCGCTGGTTGGCAGGTGCGCTGGCTGGCTGGCGCGCTGGCTGGCTGGCGTGCGCGCTGGCTAAGGGCGGGGAGGGGAGGGGCGCGCCGGCTGGGGCGTGGGGTAGGGCGCTGGCGGGCTGGCGGGGCGCAGTGGTAACCCTAATGGTAGGGACGGGCGGGCCTAGGGCTAGGAGCGCTAACCTACTGCTGATACCATGTCTGAATGAGAACTACAGCGGAATGTGTTGCATTGACAGAATTGGGGTACATAACCTAACCCTAACTAGTTGTACCCCATATAGCCCAACCCACTACAGGCTATAATATTTGACAGTATGCTGGCGCCCATGTTTCGCTGCCGCTGAGCCGGGTCCTATGGCATCTCAGTAAAGAGGGGTGTCAAAAGACCTACATTGATGGTCACCGATTGATCCCAGGGAAGGGTTGCAGGCTCCCTTGCCTGGGAGGTTATGAGCGTTCTCACCCGCTACGTAAGAAGCTTTTCTATCCCAGTGGTGTATTGGCTAGAATTTTTACATTGTTGTGTTGTAGATGGTGAGGGTGTGGTGTTGTAGATGGTGAAACAAGACTCGACGTTTACGTCGAAAGGATTGCGTAAAGTTGTTTCTAGTGGTATAAGAAACATATGATGGAACATTATATTTTATACTTAAGAGTTATGTTAAAGAAGAATAGTAATTATGTACATGTTTGAACGCTTGACTAGTGTCAAAATGTAACAATTCGGACAGTGATTATATTTTTGTTATTATAATGAACAATGTTTTTTAGCTTCATATCACAATATTGCGCCGTCCAATTACTATAGTGGTTCGTTTTTTTCAGCTTTAGTTTGATAACATATTTATGCGTATGTTTCACGTGTCAAAGCCTTCAAATTAGTATCATGCTCATATTCCTACATACAGCTAAATGAAAGATTGTCCATGCCTAGTTGTGAAGTTTGTCCTAGCAATACAATGTGAATCTCATCTGCCCCAAAGATTACACGCTCTACTAACGAGTAAATAGTGTATTGTTTCCTTTCACACGTCAACTCGAATTCGGCCCTCGTCTCTTGGTTCTTGGTTCTTGGTTCTTCTTTCTTGATTCTTATTCTTAGTTTTGGTTCTTGGTTCTTGGTTGGTTCTTGATTCTTGGTTCTTGTGACTACCTAAACCTACTAGCTACCCCGCCGTTGCCTCTCCTCCCATCCCAGTGTATCCTCTCCCTCCCATCCCGCTAGCGCCTCTCCGTCCTCCCAACCGCCGTCGCCTCTCCCTCCCATCTCGCCATGGCCTCTCCCTCCCGCCCCATCATAGCCGCTCCCTTCCTCCTCGCCATCACCTCTCCCTCCCTTCCCGTCGTCGCCTCTGATGGGTGCACGACCGTGAGCGCGGGTTGCTAAACGATCTCGCGTTGTTTTCTGCGGAACCGTTGTCTCAGGTGCGTTTACGTTTCTCGGACCTTTTTACCTCCCTCCTCCCGCCGAATTTGATTAGGTTTTCTACTTTCTTCGTAAGTTCTCTCTTCTGAATTTTCTTAGCATTACACTGCCATTGTTCTCCTCTTCGGTCGCCTAACGCGCTGGCGCCTAGCGCGCTGGCGCCTAGCGCGCTGGCGCCTAGCGCGCTGGCGCCTAGCGCGCTGGTGTCTAACGCGCTGGCGCCTAACGCGCTGGCACCTAGCGCGTTGGCGTCTAGCGGGCTAGCGCCTAGCGCGCTGGCGCCTAGCGCGCTGGCGCCTAGCGCGCTGAGGGAGCGGTTGCGTGAGGGAGCGCGTGAGGGAGTGCGTGAGAGAGCGCGTGAGAGAGCGCGTGAGAGAGCGCGTGAGGGAGCGCGTGAGAGAGCGCGTGAGAGAGCGCGTGAGAGAGCGCGTGAGGGAGCGCGTGAGAGAGCGCGTGAGAGAGCGCACACGTGAGGTTGCGTGTGAGAGAGCGCGTGAGAGAGAGTGAGAGTACGCGTGAGAGTGCGCGTGAGAGAGCGCGTGAGAGAGCGCGTGAGAGAAAGAATGCGCGTGAGTGCGCGAGAGCGAGCGCGTGACAATGCGCGTGAAAGAGCGCGTGAGAGAGTGCGTGAGAGAGCGTGAGTGTGCGCGTGAGTGTGCGAGTGAGAGTGCACGTGAGGTAGCGCGTGAGAGGGAGAGAGAGTGCGCGTGAGTGCGCGAGAGAGTGCATGTGAGAGTTTGCGTGTGAGATTTTGCGTGAGAGAGCGCGTGAGAGAGCGCGTGAGAGTGCGCGTGAGAGAGCATGCGAGAGAGCGCGCGAGGGAGCGTGCGAGAGAGCGCATGAGAGTGCGCATGAGAGTGCGCGTGAGAGAGCGCGTGAGAGTGCGCGTGAGAGTGCGCGTGAGAGTGCGCGTGAGAGTGCGCGTGAGAGAGCGCGTGAGAGAGAGCACGTGGGAGAGCGCGTGAGAGAGCGTGTGAGAGAGAGAATGTGCGTAAGAGTGCGTGAGAGAGAGCGCGAGAGGGAGCGCGGGAGAGTGTGCTTGAGAGCGCGCCTGAGAGAGGGCGTGAATGCGACTGAGAGAGCGCATGAGTGAGCGCGTGAGAGTGCGCGTGAGAGTGCGCGTGAATGCGACTGAGAGAGTGCATGAGAGAGCGCGTGAGAGTGCGCGTGAGAGCGAGAGTGAGAGTGCGTGTGAGAGCGTGCGTGAGAGTGTGCGTGAGAGTGCGCGTGAGGGTGCGCGTTTGGGTGCATGTGAGGGAGCGCGTGAGAGAGCTTGTGAGAGCACGTGAGAGAGCGCGTGAGAGAGCGCGTGAGAGAGCGCGTGAGAGAGCGCGTGAGGGTGCATGTGAGAGAGCGCATGAGAGAGAGTGAGAGTACGCGTGAGAGTGCGCGTGAGAGAGCGCGTGAGAGAGCGCGTGAGAGAGAGAATGCGCATGAGTGCGCGAGAGCGAGCGCGTGAGAGTGCGCGTGAGAGTGCGCGTGAGAGTGCGCGTGAGAGAGCGCGTGAGAGAGCGCGTGAGGGAGCGCGTGAGAGAGCGCGTGAGAGAGCGACAGTGAGAGTACGCGTGAGAGTGCGCGTGAGAGAGCGCGTGAGAGAGCGCGTGAGAGAGAGAATGCGCGTGAGTGCGCGAGAGCGAGCGCGTGACAATGCGCGTGAAAGAGCGCGTGAGAGAGTGCGTGAGAGAGCGTGAGTGTGTGCGTGAGTGTGCGAGTGAGAGTGCACGTGAGGTAGCACGTGAGAGGGAGAGAGAGTGCGCGTGAGAGTGCGCGAGAGAGTGCATGTGAGAGTTTGCGTGTGAGATTTTGCGTGAGAGAGCGCATGAGAGAGCGCGTGAGAGTGTGCGTGAGAGAGCATGCGAGAGAGCGCGCGAGGGAGCGTGCGAGAGAGCGCATGAGAGTGCGCATGAGAGTGCGCGTGAGAGAGCGCGTGAGAGTGCGCGTGAGAGTGCGCGTGAGAGTGCGCGTGAGAGAGCGCGTGAGAGAGAGTACGTGGGAGAGCGCGTGAGAGAGCGTGTGAGAGAGAGAATGTGCGTAAGAGTGCGTGAGAGAGAGCGCGAGAGGGAGCGCGGGAGAGTGTGCCTGAGAGCGCGCCTGAGAGAGGGCGTGAATGCGACTGAGAGAGCGCATGAGAGAGAGCGTGAGAGTGCGCGTGAATGCGACTGAGAGAGTGCATGAGAGAGCGCGTGAGAGTGCGCGTGAGAGCGAGAGTGAGAGCGCGCGTGAGAGCGCGCGTGAGAGTGTGCGTGAGAGTGCGCGTGAGGGTGCGCGTTTGGGTGCATGTGAGGGAGCGCGTGAGAGAGCTCGTGAGAGCACGTGAGAGAGCGCGTGAGAGAGCGCGTGAGAGAGCGCGTGAGAGAGCGCGTGAGGGTGCGTGTGAGAGAGCGCATGAGAGAGAGTGAGAGTGCGCGTGAGAGAGCGCGTGAGAGAGCGCGTGAGAGAGAGAATGCGCATGAGTGCGCGAGAGCGAGCGCGTGAGAGTGCGCGTGAGAGTGCGCGTGAGAGTGCGCGTGAGAGAGCGCGTGAGAGAGCGCGTGAGGGAGCGCGTGAGAGAGCGCGTGAGAGAGCGACAGTGAGAGTACGCGTGAGAGTGCGCGTGAGAGAGCGCGTGAGAGAGCGCGTGAGAGAGAGAATGCACGTGAGTGCGCGAGAGCAAGCGCGTGACAATGCGCGTGAAAGAGCACGTGAGAGAGTGCGTGAGAGAGCGTGAGTGTGCGCGTGAGTGTGCGAGTGAGAGTGCACGTGAGGTAGCGCGTGAGAGGGAGAGAGAGTGCGCGTGAGAGTGCGCGTGAGAGTGCGCGTGAGAGTGCATGTGAGATTTTTCGTGATAGAGCGCGTGAGAGAGCGCATGTGAGAGCGCATGTGAGAGAGCGCGTGGGAGAGCGCATGAGAGAGCGCGCGAGGGAGCGCTTGAGGGTGTGCGTGAGAGTGCGCATGAGAGTGCGCGCGAGAGAGCGCGTGAGAGAGAGCACGTGGGAGAGCGCGTGAGAGAGCGTGTGAGAGAGAGAATGTGTGTAAGAGTGCGTGAGAGAGAGCGCGAGAGGGAGCGCGGGAGAGTGTGCCTGAGAGCGCGCCTGAGAGAGGGCGTTAGAGAGCGCGTGAAAGAGCGCGTGAGAGCGCATCAGTGCCCGTGAGAGTGCGCGTGAATGCGACTGAGAGAGCGCATGAGAGAGCGCGTGAGAGTGCGCGTGAGAGCGAGAGTGAGAGAGCGCATGAGAGCGCGCGTGAGAGTGTGCGTGAGGGTGCGCGTGAGGGTGCGCGTTTGGGTGCATGTGAGGGAGCGCGTGAGAGAGCGCGTGAGGATGCGTGTGAGAGAGCGCATGAGAGAGAGGTGAGAGTACGCGTGAGAGTGCGCGTGAGAGAGCGCGTGAGAGAGCGCGTGAGAGAGAGAATGCGCATGAGTGCGCGAGAGCGAGCGCGTGAGAGTGCGCGTGAGAGTGCGCGTGTGAGCGCGTGAGAGAGCGCGTGAGGGTGCGTACGAGAGAGCGCGTGAGAGAGCGTGAGTGTGCGCGTGAGTGTGCGCGAGAGAGTGCATGTGAGAGTTTGTGTGTGAGAGTTTCTGTGAGAGTGCGCGTGAGAGAGCGCGTGACAGTGTGCGTGAGAGAGCGCGCGAGAGAGCGCGCCAAAGAGTGCGCGTGAGAGTGCGCGTGAGAGTGCGCGTGAGAGAGCGCGTGAGAGAGCGCGTGAGAGAGAGCACGAGGGATTGCACGCAAGAGAGCGTGTGAGAGAGAGAATGTGCATGAGAGTGCGGGAGAGAGAGCGTAAGAGGGAGTGCGAGAGAGTGTGCCTGAGAGTGCTCTTGAGAGAGCTCCTGAGAGAGCGCGTCAGAGAGCGCGTGAAGAGCGCGTGAGAGATCGCGTTAGAGTGCGCGTGAGAGAGTGGGTGAGTGTGCCCGTGAGAGTGCGCGTGTGTGTGCGTGAGAGAGCGCGTGAGAGTGTGTGAGAAAGCACGTGAGAGTGCACGTGTGAGTGCGAGTGGGAGCGCGCGTGAGAGTGCGCGTGAGGGTGCGCGTGAGGGAGCGCGTGAGAGAGCGCGTGAGAGAGCGCGTGAGAGAGCGCGTGAGAGAGCGCGTGAGCATGCTGGGGCGTAGGCACTAGCATTTCTTCTCCTGGTGCTTGGGATACTGGGGCTACTTATACGAATGAGAGTACTGGCTTTCAAGGTTTTGGCGCCTCAGACGCTCGTCTAGGCCGCTGGCAACTAGCGGGCTAGTGCCTAGCACGCTCGTGCAGCGGGCTGTAACGCTTGGGCGCTGGCATGGCACCTAGTGTGCCGTGCCTAAAGCGCTAGCGTCATGGCCTTTGGCCTTGTTGCTTTCTTGTACATAGTGCGAGTGAACATACACTGTTTTTTGTGCAAGGTGTGCTGTTGCTAGGGATGAGCAAGGGGTGAACACGAACGTGTTCGCGTTCGCCCATGCACGAACACCCCTGTTCGGCGAACCGAACACTGTTCGGTTCGGCGAACACCTTCAGCAAAAACAGGTGTTCGCCGTTCGCCTATGAAGGCGTGTTCGGGCGAACCTCGAACACGTTCGTGTTCGTCTAGGGGCAAATTGCAGCAGCGGCCCGAACACGAACGTGTTCGGGCGAACATCGAATACTGTTCGGCGAACACTTTAAGCCAGAAAAATTAACCTGTTCGGTTCGCCTCGAATGTGTTCGAGGCGAACCGAACAGGTGTTCGTTTTTTTGCTCATCCCTAGCTGTTGCTTTCTCTGTTCATGCTTTCTTGTGCAGGGCATGTGTGTGTTGACTTCTCGATTTTATCTTTGTGCAAGGGCATGGGAGTGTTTACTTCTATGTATTTGCTTTATGCAGGGCTTGTGTGTGTTGTCTTATCTGTTTTTGCTTGTGCAGGGCTTGTGTGTGTTGACTTCTCTGTTTTTGCTTTGTGTAGGGCGCGTGTGTGTTGACTTCTCTGTTTTGCTTTGTGCAGGGCGTGTGCGTGTTGACTTCTTTGTTTTTGCTCTTTGCAGGGCGCGTGAGCTGAAAAGGGAGATGAGGGAAGGAGGGAGGGAGGGTTGTAGAGAGCGTAGGTGGGATAGGCTAGCAACTGTTTTTGCATTTCTGAATTTTATTCATGACGGTTGTGTGTTTCATACGGTCTCTGTATCTATCTGTGGTTGTTTGCGTGTGTGTCAGAGTGTGCGTGTGGTTATGCGTGTGTTTACGTGTGTGTGTGATTATGCGTGCGTTTATGTGTGCGTGTGAGCCCGTGTGTGCGATATGTGCGTTTTGTCTGTTTGCACCCGTCTGTCTCGTGTTTCCAACTGATGTGTGATGTTAAACTGTTTTGGGTCTGCATTTGAGGTGGGGATCGTTGTTGGGGCAGCGTTGCTCGCCTTAGCATACCGGAACCACCACAGTTGCAGCACCGATGCATTTTAGCATTCACTCGTAGTTGTTATGTGTTGTTCTTGCACGTGTTATGCAACTGAGGTGTGATGTTAAAGTGTGTCGGGTCTGCATTTGAGGTGGGGATCGTTGTTGGGGCGCTCGGTAGCGCTACCGAGTGAGTCAGCAAGCTGACCGCGGGCCAAAAAAAAAAAACCCCATCGCGACAGCATGCCATTCGTGTAAAATTTTAGGGTTGAGGCTCCCGAATGGCATGCTGTCGCGATGGGGTTTATTTTTTTCCTTGCCCGCGGTCAGCTTGCTGACTCGATTGCACTGGCAGCTGACGCTGGCAGCTGACGATGGGGCAAATTCGTGCCCTTAGCGCAATCGCCCTTAGTTTCTGCGCATTTTCGCTCGCCTTCCTCCCTCACACCGCACGCACTCCTCGCTGCGCCATCACGCCGCTCTTCTCTTGCGCGCGTCGCCCACCTCGCCTCACTGCGCGCTGCATCGCGTCGCCCCATCGCTGGGTCGTTGCCCGTACGCTCTCGCTCAACCGCCCACCGCGTGAGCCGGTAAGGCGATACTTCATCCAGGGCGGGGCAGTGGGAACGGCAAAACATGCTCTCGCCTCTCCTCTTTCCCTGCTCCTCTTGCTCTCCCTCCGCGCGCACTCCCTCCGCGCGCACTCCCTCCGCGCGCACTCCCGCCGCGCACTCTCTCGGAATGCCGGTCGCTCGATCCAATACCCGATTCCCCCTCTGGTGACTCTCCCGTGCTGCCGGCGTCACCACAGGCCAGTCATCGCCCAGTGGAAGTGAGCAGCACGTAGCGGCCAAGGCGGGGGGAAGGGCGGGCGTGGAGGCAGCGGATGGCGGTGCTGGTGGAGACGAGCGTGGGCGAGATGGTGATCGACCTGCACACGGACCTCTGCCCGCTCGCCTCCAAAAACTTCCTCAAACTCGCCAAGTCAGTCACTCGCCCTCGCCAAGTCAGTCGCCCTTGTTAAGAACCTCCGCAAGGGAACCCGATGCAACTCCCCTCCTCCCCGCCCTTCTCTCTCCGCCCCGCACATACCGTCACCGTTTAAGGATGCGCGGATTGTATTGATTGCTCGTTTAAGGATGCGCGGATTGTATTGATTGCTCGTTTAAGGATGCGCGGATTGTATTGATTGCTCGTTTAAGGATGCGCGGATTGTATTGATTGCTCGTTTAAGAATGCGCGGATTGTGTTCATTGCTCATTTAAGGATGCGCGGATTGTATTCATTGCTCGTTTAAGGATGCGCGGATTGTATTCATTGCTTGTTTAAGGATGCGCGGATTGTATTCATTGCTCGTTTAAGGACGCGCGGATTGTATTGATTGCTCGTTTAAGGATGCGCGGATTGTATTCATTGCTCTGTGCTCTGACATTCAGAAGCGCCTCGATTTCTTCTGTACGACTCTTTCACGCCCACCCTCCCCTCACGGCTTTTCCCTCCCCTCACGGCTTTTCCCTCCCCTCACGACTTTTCCCTCCCCTCACGGCTTTTCCCTCCCCTCACGGCTTTTTCCTCCCCTCACGGCTTTCCCCTCCCCTCACGGCTTTTCCCTCCCCTCACGAATTTTCCCTCCCCTCACGGCTTTCCCCTCCCCTCACGGCTTTTCCCTCCCCTCACGGCTTCTCCCTCCACAACCTCTGCTGTCATGCAGCATACCTTAGCCCATCCTCCTCTCCCCTCTTCCCCCTCCTCCTCCTCCTCCTCCTCCTCCTCCTCCTCCTCCTCCTCCTCCTCCTCCTCCTCCTCCTCCTCCTCCTACTCCTCCTCCTCCTCCTCCCCCCTCCCCCCCTCCCCCTCCAGGATGAAGTACTACAACCACTGTCTCTTCCACCGCGTGCACCGTGACTTCATCGTGCAGACCGGCGACCCGAACGGCACCGGCGCTGGCGGTGACTCCGTTTACAAGTGCGTGCGAGGGCCAGGGGTGGGTGAGGGGCCAGGGGGGGTTGAGCTGAAGGGTCGGCTCACATTTACAGGTCGGCTTGAGTGTGCATGAGATATTGGTCAAGTAGTCGAATCTAATTGAACCGATATTGGGGGTGTAGTGGTTTAAGGACCCGCCTAGCCTATTGTGGTCAAACCTTTTTCCGGGTGGGGTCGAACAATATGGAGTTCAGCCGGAACTGCTCCGGGCTTGGTTCGGCAGCAGCATTTGGGTTTGGCGAAGAGTTGGAACTCCGACTGAGGTTCGGCGTGGCTGGCCTGGCGTGGAACGTTCTCGAACGGCTCGATCAGCGAACTCAACTCCAACTCAATTTGCAAACTGAAAAAGCCGTACCGAAGCAGTTTGGGTCAAACCGAACCCGGAGTTCAGAGTGCTGTGCTCAAGTATAGGTGTTTGTGAGGGGCAAGGGTTGGTGAGGTGAGGTGAGGGGCAAGGGTTGGTGAGGTGAGGTGAGGCCTTGTGCCACAGCACCCACGCACTCCCCCTCACTGCGTTGCCAACTTCCCCCCTGTGTGCGGCGGTACGGCGATGGCAATGGCAGGTTCCTGTACGGCGAGCAGGCGCGGTTCTTTGAGGATGAGATTCGGCCGGGCCTCAAGCACGACAAGGTGGGGGTGGTGGCCATGGCCAGCGGAGACACCAACCTCAACGCCTCCCAGGTGATTCTTCACTCAGGTGATTCCCACCGCCCCTCTCAGGTGGTTGCTACTGCCCCTCTCAGGTGATTCCCACCGCCCCCCTCAGGTGATTCCCACTGCCCGTCTCAGGTAATTCTTACTGCCTCTCAGGTGATTTTCACCGCCTCTCAGGTTAGGTGTTCTTTTCATATCTCCCTTGTTGGTTCATGCAGGCCACATGTTCTCCATCTCCCTCCACCCACCACCACCCAAGGTTCAAAAATACGGTTTCCGTATTTTACGGTCCGCTTTTTACGGTAATTTTCCAATACAAAGGCCTAATTTTGTTAGAGAACTGTTGTCACCAAGAAAAAAAAGGGGAAAACAAGGTCGTATACATTTTCAATCATGCCCACAAGCGCACTCATGCAAGGATGGGTTTGTCCTCTTCATCCTGGTACCTTTCGCCATCAATTTAGTCCCACACATCAGCCTTTTTTTTCTTCAAACAAAAAACACCTCCTCGAACCGTTTTAAACCGTTTTTTACGACCGTTTTTTACGGTACCGTTTTTTACCGTAAATTTTCAATAATACGGTCGTTTTTTTTTTACCTTGCCACCACCACTCACCACATCAAACAAACTCGCTCTCCCGTATGCACAGGCACAATCATAGGCACTTTGCTCAATCCTATTTGCTGGAAAGGGTTAGTGAAATTTCTGTCTCGATACATATTGTCTCATCCTTGCATTTCCCCCGCCCTCCCCTTCCATATTCCCCTCCCGCTCTCCCTCCCCCACCCTTCCCTCCCCTGCTGCCCTGCCGTGCTGCCGTGCCGTGCCACCC
The DNA here is from genome assembly GCA_947470075.1 of Closterium sp. Yama58-4. NCBI lineage: Eukaryota > Viridiplantae > Streptophyta > Zygnematophyceae > Desmidiales > Closteriaceae > Closterium > Closterium sp. Yama58-4. The sequence continues at coordinate 509,629 of CANIUD010000649.1, forward strand.
CCTCCAGTTCTACATCACCACGCGGGCTGGGCTGGACTCACTGGATGGCAAACACACCGTGAGTTCCATTCCATGTGCTTCTCATTCTCTCTCTTCCTTCTCACCTCCTTTCCCACCACTCGTTGCTCACATCCATGGCACCGCATGCATGGATCTCTGCACGGTGGTCATGGCGGGCATGACACCGCATTCTTGTGTGGCTCAGCCCCTCCACATCTAACCACATTCAATCACCACACATCTTCGTCTCTCGTGCACGCGGATGGCATGGCCCGGCATGGCGTGGCATGGTATGGCATCAGATATTTGGCGAGGTGGCGGAGGGGTTGGACACGCTGCAGCGCATCAACGAGGCCTTTGTGGATGAAAAACGCCGCCCCTTCAAGAACATTCGGTAGGCACCGCTGCCGCTGCTGCCACTGCCACTGCCGTTGCCGCTGCTGCGGTCGCTGCTGCTGCCACTGCTGTTGAGGGCCGTGCGGCATGCACAGAGCTGGTGGTGACCTGTTTCCTTGCTCCCTACTCCCTTCTCTCCCTTTTTCCTCCTCCTTTCCCCTCAATCCCATCTCTTCTCCCCCTTTCTTCATTTTCTCCGCTCTTCCTTCCCTGAATCTCCCATGCCCCCCATGCCTCCCATGCCCCCCATGCCTCCCATGCCCCCCATGCCTTCCTCCCCTCCCCCACCAGCATCCGCCGAGTGCATGTGTTGGACGACCCCTTTGACGACCCACCGGGACTCGCTCAACTCATCCCCGATGCCTCCCCACCCATGCCGCCCCCCCCACCTGTGAGCTCATGCCGCCCCCCACTGCTGTGAGCCCATGCCGCCCCCCACTGCTGTGAGCCCATGTCGCCCCCCACTGCTGTGAGCCCATGCCGCCCCCCACTGCGCGTGCTCTGTTGAAGCCACCCACGCCACCAATTTCTTTTCAACCGCCAGTAGATCGCGTTTGCAATCCATGATGTCACTGCCTTGGACAGTCGGCGGCTGACTTATTCATGAGCTGCTTTCCTTCCCCCCATTCCCCACATCACCACATTCCATTGTGCTGCACTGCACCTTTTGCCAACTCCCCGTTTGCACTCTTTCCATACAACACAATACAACCCCCTCTTCCCCCTCACCTTTGCTTCCTCCCTCCATCTTCTACCGTTGGGCCCCCCCTGCCTCTGACTGTGCGAGCGGAGAGCAGGGCGTGGACGTGAGGCTGGAGGACGACTGGGTGCCCATGGACGAGGGGCGCGCGGCGGACGAGGTGGAGCGCGACGTGCGGCGCAGAGAGGCGCAGTCCAGAGGCGTGGTGCTGGAGATGGTGAGAGTGTGGTGCTGGAGATGGTGAGAGTGTGGTGCTGGAGATGGTGAGAGTGTGGTGCTGGAGATGGTGAGAGTGTGGTGCTGGAGATGGTGAGAGTGTGGTGCTGGAGATGGTGAGAGTGTGGTGCTGGAGATGGTGAGAGTGTGGTGCTGGAGATGGTGAGAGTGTGGTGCTGGAGATGGTGAGAGTGTGGTGCTGGAGATGGTGAGAGTGTGGTGCTGGAGATGGTGAGAGTGTGGTGCTGGAGATGGTGAGAGTGTGGTGCTGGAGATGGTGAGAGTGTGGTGCTGGAGTGTCAGAAGACTTGCACTAGATTGATCCTAGAGAAGGGTTACATGCACTTTGCCTGGGGAGTTATGCGTGTACCCACCCACCCACCCACCCATCCACCCGCTGCTTCACAATCTTTGTTATCCCAGTGGTGTTGTGGCTGGGATTTTTGAAATGGTATCAGAGCGAAGGTCTCGGGTTGGAGTCCCTGTGTAGTATGCTGGCGCCCATGTGTCGATGCCGCTGAGCCGGGTCCTATGGCATCTCAGTAAAGAGGGGTGTCAAAAGACCTACGTTGATGGTCACCGATTGATCCCAGGGAAGGGTTGCAGGCTCCCTTGCCTGGGAGGTTATGAGCGCACTCACCCGCTACGTAACAAGTTTTTCTATCCCAGTGGTGTATTGGCTGGAATTTTTACAGTGTTGTGTTGTAGATGGTGAGGGTGTGGTGCTGTAGATGGTGAAAAAATGGTGCTGGGAAGTGAGGGATGTTATGTAATGTAAAGGATGTTATGTAATGTTCTACTGCTCACCCACGGGTTGTCCCTCTATGCGCGCCTCACGGCACCAGATAGGCGATCTGCCCGAGGCGGAGTTCAAGCCGCCTGAGAATGTGCTCTTCATCTGCGAAAGAGGAATATGACTCCCTGCTGGAGAACGATACGTGGGAGCTGTGTGAACTTCCTCCTGGGAAGAAGGCCATTTCTTCCAAGCTGATCTTCCTACACAAGTACGGACCTGATGGGGAGCTGACCCGCTACAAGTCAAGGCTTGTGGCCTCAACCCCGTCACTCAGGTAAATCACCCCTCTTTCACCTGCCCCTCACCTGCCTTTCAGGTGGCCCTCAGGTCAAAGGTGCGTTTCAGGTGCCCCTTAGTTGCACTTGGTGTGTCAAGATTGGTGCAGCACAGGGTATGACTCTCCATGATATCTGTGTTCCCACTGCTCCTCTCGTCACTGCATGCTCTGCCACTGTGTACCTGCCTGCACGAGCGCATGCCAATCCCCGCATGCCCCGCATTGCCTCCCGAGCCTCTCTTGATGGGTCACTCTGAAGCTGATTGGCCGTGTTCTCTACAAACAGTTGTCTCTCCCCCCTGCCACTTTTCACTTCACATTTGCACCTGTGCTGTGCTGTGTATGCCACATGCATGGCATTACATGCATAAAACCACATGCATGGCATCACCTGCATGGCATCACATGCATGGGTGTAATGACTTGGGTGCATGGGGGCAGGATGACGACCTGGAGATCATCTTCTCTCGATTCGGCAAGGTCCTCTCGTGAGTTGCCCGCACTTTCACTGCCCTGTGATGTGATGCCATTGCGTTGAGATGACACCTCGCCCCTTCTCCTCCACCTTGTGGGGTGAGGCCCAGCCCATCATTGGGGTTCAACCAATTATTAGACCATACATTGGATTGGAGGGTTTGGTCACTAGTGTTGGCTCCCAAAAATAATGGTCGCGTGGGTTGCGGGGCCCCAACTGAAAGTTGGTCGTCCTCCTCAATGTGTTGTGTGCACCCATGATTTGGGTTGGGTGGACACGATAGGCCTAGCTAGGGATGAGCAAATGGCGAACACGAACATGTTCGTGTTCGCCTGGGCTCTAACATGGCCGTTCGGCGAACCGAACAGTGTTCGGTTCGCCGAACACTTTACACCAAAAAGGGTGTTCGAAGTTCGCCAAGAGAGGCGAACATTTCGAACGTTTTGGCGAACACGAACACGTTCGCCCAGAACATGTTCGCGTTCGCCTTAAAGGACCTTCTCAGATCCAAGTAGAGTGAAATCCAAATGTTTCACATTCCCTCCCCCCGCCCCCCAAGCCAGTCCCGCCCTGCTTCATCCATGCTAGTGTTAGCGTGCAACGGCGAAATGCTAGATCTACGCTTAAGCAACGGCGAAATGCTAGATCTACGCTTGTGCAACGGCGAAATGCTAGATCTACGCTTAAGCAACGGCGAAATGCTAGATCTACGCTTAAGCAACGGCGAAATGCTAGATCTGAGCTTAAGCAACGGCGAAATGCTTGATCCGCACTTAAGCAACGGCCCGTGTCGAACACGAACACGTTCGTGTTCGACGCACACATTGGTGTTCATCGAAGGCCCGTGTCGAACACGAACACGTTCGTGTTCGACGCGCCTCGGCCAGCTGAGCCGGGCGAACGGCGAACGTGTTCGGGCGAACACCGAACACGTTCGCCCCGAACACTTTAGGCCAAAAAAAAATCCTGTTCGGTTCGCCTCGAACACGTTCGAGGCGAACCGAACAGGTGTTCGTCATATTGCTCATCCCTAGGCCTAGCCACATGCATGTATAAATCTAACACACCTGCTCTGATGGGACTCCCTCACAGCCTCGTAGGCTGGAAATAGTTTTATAGTTGGGAAATTTTGGGGCTATTTAACAAATTCCATTGACCGCCTATGCTGCATTGACCGCCTCTGCTGCATCCCATCCCATGTGATGCGAGGACATCCATGCATAACCCTGTTGTATTTCCATAGTTTATACAGCATGCATAGGCTAGACTTAGATGTGTAGCACTTTAATAAATTGGGGGGTTGTTTAGTGTACCCTCCAACCACATTTTGTGGTTGGTGGGGATTGGTCCTTACCTCAACCAATCCCAACCAACACACATTTTGTGGTTGCTTGGGCCACAAGCAAGCTCACCCATTGGCCAACTTATTGGCCAATAGGGTAAGCTTCCCTCTCATCTCTCTCTTGCTCATTGCTTGTACTAAAGAGCCTTTTGGCTCATTATTCAGTGTATCAATTCTTCTTTCTCACATGGTATTCAGAGCTTATGGCTCACGCCCTACCAAGATCCTTAGGACCGTCCTAACATGTACCTCTCTTCCTACCCGGCCAATAATGGCCTCCCTCGCTGTGTTTCCTTAAGCGCTACCTCCCGCTTCACGTCTTAGGCGCTATCCTCCCTCCCGCGGGCCAGATCCGCCCTCCTGCTGACCAGATCCACCCTCCTGCGGACTAGATCCGCCCTCCTGCAGACCAGATCCGCCCTCCCGCGGACCAGATCCGCCCTCCCGCGGACCAGATCCGCCCTCCCGCGGACCAGATCCGCCCTCCCGCGGACCGCATTCGCCCTCTCCCCCCCCCCCCCCCCCCCCCCCCCCGCGCGCTCCGCGACCTACCTTCGCGACGGCCGCGATTTCCTCGTCAACGACCGCAATTTCCTCGTCAACAGCCGCGATCTGCTCGACGGCCGCGATCTGCTCGTCTACGGCCGCGATCTACTCGTTGATGGCCCAGATCTGCTCGTCGACGGCCTTGATCTGGTCGCCGACGGCCGCGACCTGCTCGGCGGCCGCGATCTGCTCGCCGACGGCCGCGATCTGCGCGTCGACGGCCGCGATCTGCTCGCCGACGGCCGCGACCTGCTCGCCGCACGGGCTCCTTTGTCGCGTGCATCCGCGGCGACTCTGCCCGTCGCGCGCGTCCGCAGCACGCCTCCTCGTCCAGCGCCTCCGCATCGCACCTCCTCGCCCAACGCGTTCGCCGCAAGCCCGTCCGTCGTTGGCCTGCTTGCCTCCTCCTCCTCCTGCCCTTCTCTCGCCCTCCACCCATCCCGTCCCCCCCCCTCCCCCCCCCCCCTCCCTCCCTCCCCCTCTCCTCCTACCCCACCCTTCATCCTCCTCCTATTCAACCCAGCAGCGGCACCAGCAGCGGCACCAGCAGCGGCACCAGCAGCGGGACTAGCAGCGGCAGCAACAGCGGGACCAGCAGCGGCAGCAGCAGCGGGACCAGCAGCGGCAGCAGCAGCGGGACCAGCAGCGGCAGCAGCAGCGGGACCAGCAGCGGCAGCAGCAGCGGGACCAGCAGCGGCAGCAGCAGCGGGACCAGCAGCGGCAGCAGCAGCGGGACCAGCAGCGGCAGCAGCAGCGGGGCCAGCACTCCACCCGCCTCCTCCTCCTCCCTCGCCTCGACCTCGTCCCTATGGCATCATCATCCGACTCCTCTGTCGATCTCGCTACAGTTGACGCGCTCGAGCTACTTGCCGACAACTCAGCTGCTAATTGGCACTCTTACACTCACTCGGTCGAGGTGCTTCTCTCCTCTGTCGTAGTCAGCGGCTACAACCTTCGATCGATTGTGTTCCAGGAAGACACCGGTCTTCAGCCCGTCGCCCCACCGCTCCTATTGGGCCTGCCCCCGCCAGTCCTGGGGCCGAGCCTATCCCCCCGGGTGACCCTCCCACCTTCGCGCCGAATATAAACGACCCACAGAGCTCGGAAACCGCCATTCGCACATACCGCACCGCTCTCCAAGAGCACCTACGCCAGCAACTGCGTTACGAAGAGGACAAGCGCACATATGATGCTGCTGCTGCCCTCCACAACAAGTACCAGGAGGACCTCAACACCTACGCTGCACAACTTGCCGAATACACCACCAAAATCACTGCCTGGCGAGTTGCTGACCGACGCGCGCTTGCCATTCTTCTCGCCACCATCCCCTCCTCCCTCAAACGCGAGCTCTCACCCACCTCCTCCTTCCACCCATGGCGACTACTCGTCGACCTTTTCGATCATCAAGACGTTGCCACCCTCTACGCCCTCATCAAAGAATTCGGAACTCTCACTATGGATTCAACCTCTGGCGCAGCTGCCTTCACTCGCCGTGTCCTAGATCTCGCTCGACGCCTTGCAGCACTTGATGTGGTGTACCCAGATACTGTCATTTGCTGCCACCTTCTTGAGGGCCTGACACCTGCCTTCGACGCTCACACGCTTGCTTACATGCAGCTTATCTCCAAGCCACACCCCTGCTGAAGTCGCTCAGTGGATTATCACCACCGAAGCTGAGATCCTTCGCCACTCTTCCTCCACAGCCGCAGCAGCCCAGTCGCGCAGCAGCCGGGGTGGACGTGGCGGTGGGCGTGGGGGTGGGCGTGGTGGTGGGCGTGGGGGTGGACGAGGGGGATCAGCAGGTCGCGGTGGTGCTGGTAGCGGTGGTGCGGGTCGTGGTGTGGCAGCTGCCTTTCCTCCCTGTCAGTACTTGCCATGCTACGGTCCCACTCAGGGACAGCGCTGCGGCCAAACCACCCATGCCACTGAGACGTGCTTCAAGGCACTCAGTGATGAGTGGTTTGCCCGTGGCAACACCGGCACCCCTCCTCGCTGGTCCGCCCTCAACCCTCGCCCCACTCCCCTTGAGGTCCGTTCCTCTCCCCTCTATGAACCTTCCTCCTCCACCCACGCCCACCAGGCCCTCGCCCCTCCCCAGCAGCAGCACCAACAGCAGCAGCAACAGCAGCAGCAGCTTGGGAATCAGCAGCAGGGGTCACAGCAGTATGGGCAGCAGCTTCTCCTATCTCAGCTCCAGCAGCAGCTCCAGCAACTCCAGCAGCAGCTAGACCTCCAGCCGCAACTGTTGAAAAGCTAGAAGAGATACATTGAATAATGAGCCAAGAGGCCCTTTAGTACAAACAATGAGCAAGAGAGAGATGAAAGGGAAGCTTACCCTATTGGCCAATAAGTTGGCCAATGGGTGAGCTTGCTTGTGACCCAAGCAACCACAAATGTGTGTTGGTTGGGATTGGTTGAGCTAGGGACCAATCCCAACCAACCACAAAATGTGGTTGGAGGGTACACTAAACAACCCCCAATTTATAAGTGTACTACAGATCTAATTCTAGCCTATGTATGTTGTACAAATTATGAAATTACAACAGCAACTCCCCCTCCTCCCCCCTCCTCCGGTTTCCCAGCAGCAGCCCTTTCCTTCCTGGACTGCCGGGAGTGCTGCCTCCGCAGCCCATCTCTCGGGTGCATCCCCGGCGCCGTCTGCAGGTGGCAGTGCGACCGCTTTCCCTTCCTCTGGTTTTGTTGGTTTATTAGGTCAACCTGAATCTGTTGCATCTCCCATGTACCCTTCTTCTGCTAATGAAACTTCATTCCAGTACTCTGCCTCACCTTCCTCCACCATTGACTTCGTTCTGGACAGTGGAGCCACTGACACTGTCCTTCGTGACGCTGGTACACTGCGCCCTCTCCCCACACCAACCTCCCTCCTCGGCGCTGATAGCAGTTTTTCCATCCCCTATCACAACACCTCCACCCTTCCCTGTCCTCTCTTTCCCTCAGGTACTGTCACCGGACTCCACATTCCCTCCTTTCGTACTAACCTCCTCTCTCAAAGGTCCCTCCAACAAGCCATGATCACCACTCTCATCCCAGGTGGTGCTAACCATTGTGACCTATACCAAACCTCCATAGGTCGCTTTTTCGCCCGTATTCCCTTTTGTCCCCGCTCCCGTCTGTACACCCTTCGGATTCCCCGCCCCCTCACCTTCCAAGTTGCCTCTCCCCCCCTCCCTCCCCTCCCCAAATCCCCTCCCCCCCCCTGCACCGTCTGCGTTCAGAGCAAGCTCAAGCAGCAGCCGCACCGGAGCTCCCCCTCCGCTGCTGCTCAGCCACTTGATCTTGTTCACATGGACCTATGGGGCCCTAATCCCTCTCCCACCTGCCAGTGCCATCGCTACCTTCTCGTGCTTGTGGATGATCATAGTCGGTACTTGTCTGTCTCTCTCCTTCGGACAAAGGCGGATGCCCCGGCTGCGATCATCGCCTGGCTCGAGCGGGCAAACACCCATTTTGGGCGCCCTGTTCGCCGCCTTCACTCTGATGGAGGTGGTGAGTTCCTTAACAACCAAGTCTCCTCCTATTGTCAGTCTCGTGGCATCCTTCAGACTTACACCCTCCCTCACTCCCCACAGCAGAACGGTGTGGCTGAGAGTCGTGTTCGAGAGATCACCAAAACAGCCCGGTGTCTGCTTGTCCACGCCTCCTGCCCCCCTTCTCTTTGGAGCTACGCCCTCCTTCATGCCGCCCTCCTTACTAACCTCTACCCTCATCCCCTTCTCCCCTCCATCACCCCCACTGAGTTGTAGACGAAGGACAAGCCTGATGCCTCACCACTTCGTGTCTGGGGCTCTAAGGCACATGTCCTTATTCACCCCTCTGACCGCTCACGTTCCATGGGAAAGCTTGCCCCTCGTACCCTTTCTTGCATCTTCCTTGGTCATAATCCCTCCTCCCGCGACTACCTTTTCCTCCACCCCCCATCCGATCGTCTAAACGGCAGTAGGGATGTGGTCTTTGACGAGTCCACTCCCTACTACTCCTCTCCTCCATCTACTGACCCACTCCCCCCTCTCACCCGTCCCCTTGTCTGGTTTGACACCACCCCTCCTCCACTACTCCCTCCTCCCCCTATCCTCCCACCACCCCCCCTCCGCCGTCCTAGTCCCACGGTACCCCTCCCTCATCTGGTGACATCTTTGACCCGGAACCTCTGTCTTCTCCTATCTCCCCCGCTCACTCCTCTCCTAGTTCCCCTCCTCCCCCCCCTTCCTCTCCCTCGCCACCGACCCGTCCTCCCCCTCCCCGCACTATACTCACCCGGTATCCCCACACCAGGTCATGTGACAGTATCCTTGGTGCACCGCCTCCCGTTACCCTCTCTACCTCTACCCTCCCCCCTCTCTCCCCCCCTCCTTCGCCACTTCTTCCAGGCTGTTCTGCATCAAACCCCTCATGCAACAGCCCCCTCAGCCACCCCCCTGCGGTACCAGCAGCGGCACAAGCAGCGGCCCGAGCAGCGGCCCCAGCAGCGGCCCTAGCAGCGGCACCAGCAGCGGCACGAGCAGCGGCACCAGCAGCGGCACCAGCAGCGGCACCAGCAGCGGCACCAGCAGCGGCACCAGCAGCGGCTCCAGCAACAGCACCAGCAGCGGCACCAGCAGCCATCTGCGCCTTCCACACCTCCCTCTCTGAGGACTCCCATGAGGAGTTCCTTGACCTCCACCTTTCCGACCCCTCGCTTCTACCCATCACGTTCGACCTTTCCGGCACACCTGTCTTCGCCTTCTCCTCTGCTCCCTCCATTTTCGTTCCTACCACGTACGAGGAGGCAATGGTGTGCCCTGACGCTCCGCTATGGCTCGCCGCCATCATCAAGGAGCTGGAGGTCTTTATCGACAACTCCTCTTTTGTTGACGTGCCTCGTCCTCCCGCCCCTACGAACGTGGTGAAAGGAAAGTGGGTGTTTCGCGTCAAGCAGCTACCAGGGGAGCCGCCCGTCTATAAGGCTCGTTACTGCGCCAAGGGGTTCACGCAGCGGTATGGTTTTGACTTCTTCGATACCTTCTCCCCCACTGCCAAGCCTGCTACTGTTCGCGCCGTGCTCGACCTCGCCGCTCGCCTCAATATGGAGATCCACTCGATGGACGTTTCTAACGCCTTCCTGCAAGGCGTCCTCCGCGAGCTTATCTACATGGAGCGTCCAGCCGGCTTTCACCTCCCCTTCCCAGCTATGATGGATTATACGCTCAAGGCCCTTAGCGTTTAGCGTTTGTACGCTAGCGTATGCACGCTATACGCTATACGCTAGGGAATACGCTATACGCAGTCACAAAATTTTTAGGGCTGCCCGAAAAAATAAATCGCGGAAAATATGCGGATTTTCTTGGTGAGCATTTCGCCGAAGTCGAAATGCGAATCTGTGGTCTAGGCATTTGGGGATCTGACTGCGAATGTTTTAGGCACATTTGGGAAATCGAATGCTGAATTCAGATAACCCATCCCATCTACCGCATTGAAACCCATCCCATCTACGAACTCCAACCTGTCAACTTGAACCCCCAACAAGCCTCTCGCTACTTTCCAGCCAGCCCCACTACGAATTCGTCAATCCATACCATCCATTCCGCTTCCAACAGGGTTACTTTTCTCCCTAGCGATAATGTCTACTCCACCCTCCCACCCCACCCGCCTTTCGGAACTAGGAGAATGCTAGGGCGCGTCTTAGCGGTGGTAGGGAGTATTATGAGACTTGGATGTTTTGTGTAAGGGTCATGGTGAATGTATTATGGGAAAAAAATATATCTCTGAAACACAACCCACTGAATCCCCCCCTGAAACAATCCCTGGGGTTTTTTTTGCGCTGCCTGGAAAAGTTTTTTACCTGCCCGAAAAAGCGTATCCTTGATCAGACCCCTCTTGCATATAGCGTTTATACGCTAGCGTATACTCGACACGCGTATATACGCTATACACGTATAATCCATCATAGCTTCCCAGCAGACTCTGTCTGGCAGCTGCGTCGACCTGTGTATGGGCTCCGACAGGCCCCGAGGGAGTGGCATGCTAAACTTGCCGCCACCCTTGCTGAACTTGGGTTCCGCACCTCCCGCTCTGATGCTAGTCTCTTCCTCCGCGCCTCCCCCTCCCCCTTCTACATCCTTGTGTATGTCGATGACATGATTCTGCTCACTGCCGACCTTGGCGAGTTGGAGCGTGTTAAGGCTGAGTTGGGTAGGCGTCTCAAGTGCAAGGACTTGGGAGAGCTGCAGCATTACCTGGGCATGACCATCACCCGTGACCGCTCCGCCCGCACTATCTCACTCTCCCAGGGTCATTACTTGCAGCAGGTCTTGGAGCGGTTTGACATGGCCCGCGGCGGCGCCCAACCTACACCTCTTTCTGTCGGGCACCACCTCTCTCCACCCACCTCCCCCTCAGCCTCCTCCCATCCTTATCCCGAGCTCATCGGCTCCCTCATGTACGCCATGGTCTCCACTCGCCCTGACCTTGCCTACCCCATCAGCATCCTAGCTCGCTTTGTTGGCGCTGGCATGCATACGGACGAGCACTGGCAACCTGCCAAGCGCGTCTTCCGGTACCTTCGTGGCACCAAGTGTCAGAAATAGGCTTAGAAGCGATGCATTAGTAATGAGCTTGAAGCTCTTTAAGTACATCCAAGAGGGGTAGGAAAAGGATGGGGAAGGGAATCGGGGGCAATCTCTAGGGATTGGGGGTAATCCCAAGGCAATCTCCAATTGGTGGGTTGGAGATTGGTTGGAGATTACATTTGGGTTTGGTTGGGATGTAGGTGTACACCCAACCAAACACAATGTGCAAACTACACTACTCTAGGATATAGAAAATACAAAGTACAAATTGTGAGATTGAAGACTAACACTAACACCCCCCCATAGGCGTCAATCGAACTCAGGGTAGAGAGGGTGGAGCACAGAGCCCCATGGCGCCAAGGAGACGGTGGTGGGGAACTTTCCCAAGGGGCTTGGTGAACAGATCAGCCAGGTTGCAGTCAGATGCAACGTATTCCACTTTCAACTGCTCTTGTTGGACAAGGTCACGGATGAAGAAGTGCCGGAGTTCAATGTGCTTGGTGCGGGTGTGATACACAGGGTCTTGAGAGATGTGGATGGTACTCTGGTTGTCACACCAGAGGGTAGGGGCGGACTGTGGGAAACCAAGTTCCTGGAGGAGGAAGGTGAGCCAACGAGCCTCCTGAGCAGCCATGGTGCCTGCGTAGAGCTCTGCCTCACATGAGGAGAGGGAGACTGCAGACGACCTGGTGGAGCGCCAACTGACAATTCCGCTCCCAAGGGTGAAGCAGTACCCCTGAGAGGAGCGTCGGTCGGTCTGGTCATCAGCCCAGGAGGAGTCGGTGTAACCCTCTAGGCGAGGAGGGGAGAGCCCACCGAGTGTGAGGACGTGAGACTTGGTGCCCTGAAGATAGCGCAACACCCGCTTGGCTGCCTTCCAGTGAAGGTCAGTGAAGCGTCCAGGGGCCACGTAGCGAGAGAGGACACTGACAGGATAGGCCAGGTCTGGCCGGGTGCACATCATGGCGTACATGAGGGACCCAACAAGCTCCGGGTATGGCTCAGAGCAGGCCTCTGGTGTGGGTACCGCTGGAGCTGTGAGGAGGTGTTGCAGCGGCAGCGGGGTGGCAACAGGTGTGCATAGCTCCATCTCAAATCGCTTGAGCACATTGTCGATGTAGAACTCCTGGGAGAGTGAGATGGTGCGAGCCTTGCGATCACGAGTGATCTCCATTTCCAGGTAGTGCTTGAGGTCACCGAGGTCTTTCATCTGGAGAGCCTTGCTTAGGGCTGCCTGGACTGAGGTCATCTGGGCCGAGTCCTTGGCCACGAGGATGAAATCATCCACGTAGACTAGGATGTAGAAGGGCTCAGAATGACGGCGGATGAAGAGAGTCGGGTCAGCAGTTGAAGGGTGGAAGTCCAGGGAGAGGAGGACTTCTTTCACCTTGTTGTGCCATTCGCGAGGGGCTTGCTTAAGGCCGTAGACGGGGCGATTCAGCTTCCAGACAGTGTTGGGAGGGAAATCTCCTGGGAAGCCTTCTGGTCTGTCCATGAACACTGTCTCCTTGAGACGTCCTTGTAGGAAGGCGGATGAGGCATCCATGGATTTGATCTCGAAGTCTTCTCGAGCTGCGACATCCATGAGCGTACGAATGGTGGGAGGTTTGGATGTGGGGGAGAAGGTTAGGAAGAAGTCGCGGTACTGCTGCTGGGTGAAGCCCTTGGCTACGTAGCGCGCTTTAAACACCGGTGCCTCGTCTGGGAGCTGTTTTACACGGAACAACCACTTGCCCCCGACGATGTTGACTCCTGGAGGTGGAGTCTCGTCGTCGAAGGAGTGGTTGCGGGTGAATGCTGCAATCTCCGCGTCCATGGCAGCACGCCATTTGGCAGAATGAGGGCCTGAGAGAGCCTCTTGGACGGTGAGAGGGATAGGGATGGTCGGGTTCTCCGCGAAGTTGAGGGAGGGTGAGCCAGTGATGTCGGGGAAGATGTGTGAGAGCTGAGGAAGGACTGCATGGAGATCACACAGTTCCTCATGCCTGTCTTCTAGAAGGGTAGAGGGCACATCCCCCCCAGCAGGAGGAGGCGGTGTGATCGCGGTGTATCGAAGAACCATCGCGAGTGGAAGAGTAGCGCGATGTGAGCGAGTGCCATGAGCCACCGGGGAAGAGGGTGGGGCTGGCGGGGTCGGAGAGGGTGACTTAGCAGGCTTGGGCGGGGGAAGGGGTCGCCGGCGGTACGTGATCAGCTCGGGCGACTGTGGGAGAGCGGGTTCCTCTGTGGTGGGGGGAGCCGGGGGAGGAGGTGGGGCCGGAGGGTGGGACCGCCGATGGTAGGTGATAGGTGCGCTCGGAGGGGGCGGCGCAGCGGGAAGTGGGGAAGGTGAGGGGGAGGGAGGAGCAGCTGCCGAAGACACCGGTGAGGCCGGGTCAGTGACCTCAGAGGGAGATGGTGCGATGGCAGGAGAGGGAGGAGGTGAGGGAGCAGGAGCAGGCGGGAGGTCGGGAGGCGCATCAAAGTCTGCCCACACGAGGGAGGGTGGATCAGGGAGAGGGTCCCGTCCCGAAGGGGAGTAGAATGGGCGGGTCTCATCAAAGACAACGTCACGGCTCCTGACCAACTGGTGAGTGGAGGGATTGAGGAAGAGGTAGTCAGGTGAGTCGGCGTTGTGCCCGAGGTACCGAGCCTGCCACCGTTATGCCGTCGAGCCTGAGGGTTGAGGAGGACATAGGCGGTGCATCCCCAAACGCGAAGAGAGCGAGCAGTGGGCGTTTTCCCGAGCCAGAGTGTGGTTGGAGTGGTGTCGGGAAGGTGCGGGTGGGGGTAAAGGTTGTAGAGGAGGGCAGCGTGGTAGAGAGCGTACCCCCAAAGAGAGTGAGGAGCGTTGGAGTGGCTGAGGAGGCACCGAGTGATCTGCACCAGGGTGTGGTTGCGGCTCTCAGCTATGCCGTTCTGTTGAGGGCTGTCAGGGAGGGTGAAGTTTTGCTGGATGCCTTCGGAGGAGCAGAAGGCTTTGAGCTTGTCGTTGCAGAACTCACCCCCCCCATCCGAGTGAAGGCGCTTGACCTTGCGGTCAAAAGTGGTCTGTGCCTGCTTGACCCACGCTATGATGACCTCGGGTGCCTCAGCCTTAGTGTGGAGGAGGTGAACAGAGACATAGCGGGAGTGGTCATCCACAATGATAAGGAAGTAGCGATAGCCACCTCGTGCGAGAACAGGGGCAGGGCCCCAGACGTCCATGTGCACGAGGTCCAGTGGTGCTGCAGCGATTGTGGGTGAGGCAGCATGGGGTTGTTGGCGCAGTTTGCTCTTGGTGCAATCAAGGCACGTGGGAGCTGGTGAGTCAGGTGGTGGGGGAAGTGCGGCTGGCAGGCCGAGGAGAAGTTTCTTGGAGGCCATGTCAGCAAGAGTGCGGAAATTTGGGTGCCCGAGCCGATGGTGGTAGAGGATGGTCGGGTTGGAGAGGGTGCGACATGAGCATGGTGTGATAGTGGCCTGTGCTTGGGTGGTTGACACCTGTGGGAGAGGGACGCGTAGCGTGTAGAGGCCGTTGCTGTTGAGGGTGTAGCGGGCCAGAGTTTTGTTGGTGCGTGGATCGATGATGTCGCAATAGTCCTCGTTCTCTGGGAAGATGGTGCGTAGCCCTGCCTCCTGAATTTCTGTTTGGGCAACTAGATTGTGACGCAGTGAAGGCACGCACATGCCAGTGACAGTGCCGGATGGGAAGGCGGGGCATGGGACTGTGGAGGTACCCTTGGCGAGGGTGGTGAAGCTTGAGTCAGCTCCTAAGAGAGGGATAGGTGTTGGGTAAGGTTTGAAGGAGAGGGTCTCCTTGAGCACGGTGTGAGTGGCCCCGCTATCGAGTGTGAACTCTATGTATTGTGGTGCGTGTGATGAGCCGATGTACTGTGAGGTAGCTTCATTAATCATGGCAGTGCCAGGGAACAACAGGTTGATACGCACATCAGCAGGAGCAGCATCACTAGCACTAGTCGAAGCGGGGTCCTGGACCTCAACTAGGTTGGCCTTGCGAGAGCGCATCCAATTCGGCGGCTTCTTGTCCACTCCGTGAATGGCGTACCATTCGTCGTCTTTCTTCTTGAAGCACGTGGCGAGGGGGTGGTTAGTGCCACCACACACTTGTCCCTTGCGATTCCCATACTTGACGACGTAGGGGCACGGAGGAAAGCGGTTGCGCTGGAAGGGCGCCGAGGCGAGAGCCGCTGCGACACTTGCTTGAGGCATGGGAGCGCGGATAGCGTACGCCTTGGCCTGAGCCGTGGAGTCTTTCTCGGCAGAGAGGAGTGCGGTGGAGACCTTAGCAAAGGTGAGGTCCTCTGCTGAGAGTGTGAGGAGCATCTTCCTCGTGACCTCATATGCCGAGGTGAGTCCAACAAGTAGGGCGGCTGCAGGGGCTTGCTCGGGGAAGACTATACCCAGCTCCTTGAGTTCGCCATGAATGGTCTGCACCTTGGCAATGTAATCGGCCATTCCCGAGCAGTCCTCAAGGCGGACCTGAAACATGCTAGGGATGAGAATGGCCACGCCGACCGCCGTCTTGTTCATGAACCGATCCTGGAGGTACTTCCAGATGGCGTTGGAGGTAGGGTAGTTATGGAACGTGTTGACAAGTTCGGGAGGGGTGGAGGCGATGAAGACGCTGATGATGGCAGCATCGGCCTTCTCCCATTTCCGGTACTTCTCAACAGCCTCCTCGTACGCCCTCACGTCAGTATCACTTGGAGATTCGGTCGGCTCACGGGGAATAGTAGGCTGTTTCCCCTTGCCACGGTTGAGGAGGACGTCCTTGAGGTCAAGGCCCTGCACGTCACGGCTCAGGAGGTGCTTGTCAACTCCGTAGCTCCACGCCTTGAAGTTGGAGCTAGAGCCATCAGCTTCAAGGCGGAGCGGGGTGATGGGGTTCGCCATGGTGGAAGACGAGAGAGCCATGGTGGAGACCCCTTCTCGCGCGGAGCGCCGCTCTTAAGTCACCGATAGGAATGAGCGGCGCGCAGCGCGGCGATTCCGAAATCCGACGGACCGGAATAGCGAAAATCGTCAATGTCGGCCGCGTCGGAATGTCACGTAGAAGGTTTTCTTTTTTTTTCCTTTTCAGGCCGCCAAAATTAGGTCGAATCGGCCGATTTCCGTAGATCTATCACTAATACACACATCCCCCCACACACCACCCTCGGCTTCGCGGCTACACGGCTGCTCTGCTTCGCGGCTACACGGCTGCTCGGCTGCGCTGCTGCACCTGTTCAGCTGCGGGAAGGGGGAAGGGGTAGGAGTGCAGATGCGGGGCGACGGGCGGCAGCCCGACGTGAAGCTGCGGGGCGACGGGCGGCGGCCCGACGAGAAGCTGCAGGGCGACGGGCGGCAGCCCGACGAGAAGCTGCGAGGCGACGGGCGGCGGCCCGACGTGAAGCTGCGAGGCGACGGGCGGCGGCCCGACGAGAAGCTGCGGGGCGACGGGCGGCGGCCCGACGAGAAGCTGCGGGGCGACGGGCGGCGGCCCGACGTGAAGCTGCGAGGCGACGGGCGGCAGCCCGACGAGAAGCTGCAGGGCGACGGGCGGCAGCCCGACGAGAAGCTGCAGGGCGACGGGCGGCGGCCCGACGAGGAGGAAAGCGAGCGTTAGGTTATAGCGCGGACGATGCGCTTACCAGATAAATTACCGTCGAAAGTGACGGGAAGGTGCAGCGGGAAAATTTCCGCCGACGAATGTCGCGAATCACCGGCGACGAGGTTGACGATGGCTTCGCCGAGGTTTGCGGGACGAGTATCCGCAGAGGTAAGAAGATCACGATCCGCGTATGCGGTTGAAGGGCTCTGATACCATGTCAGAAATAGGCTTAGAAGCGATGCATTAGTAATGAGCTTGAAGCTCTTTAAGTACATCCAAGAGGGGTAGGAAAAGGATGGGGAAGGGAATCGGGGGCAATCTCTAGGGATTGGGGGTAATCCCAAGGCAATCTCCAATTGGTGGGTTGGAGATTGGTTGGAGATTACATTTGGGTTTGGTTGGGATGTAGGTGTACACCCAACCAAACACAATGTGCAAACTACACTACTCTAGGATATAGAAAATACAAAGTACAAATTGTGAGATTGAAGACTAACACTAACACCCCCAAAGGACTATGTCCCTACCCTTGGCGGCCCTTCCCCACCTCTCCTCAGCGGCTACAGTGACTCCTCCTGGGCTGACTCCCGACCAAAGTCGCTCCTCCCAGGGCTATGGCTTCTCTCTTGGCAGCGGCCTCATCAGCTGGCGTTCCACGCGCTCCTCGGCTATCGCCACCATGGATGCACAAGAGGCTCGCTGGCTCTCCTTCCTTCTTGAGGAGCTTGGTGCTCCCAAGCGCTGTCCCACCATTTGGTGTGACAACGCCAGCACCATTCACCTCACGAAGGATGCTGTGTTTCACGGGCGCTCCAAGCACATTGAGCTCCGTCATTTCTTCATTCGCGATCTTGTTCAGGCTGGGCACCTTCGGCTCGATAAGGTTGACTCGGCGGCAAACCTTGCCGACATCTTCACGAAAGCTCTTCCGCATGCGGCTCACTCTTCACTGATTCGTCTCCTTGGCCTTACTCCTCCAAAGTTGGTCTCCACTTCTTGATTATAGCCTTCTAGCCTTATGCATGTTGGGGGGTTGTGTTGTAATTCCATAGTTTATATAACATGCATAGGCTAGACTTAGATGTGTAGCACTCTAATAAATTGAGGGGTTGTTTAGTGTACCCTCCAACCACATTTTGTGGTTGGTGGGGATTGGTCCTTACCTCAACCAATCCCAACCAACACACATTTTGTGGTTGCTTGGGCCACAAGCAAGCTCACCCATTGGCCAACTTATTGGCCAATAGGGTAAGCTTCCCTCTCATCTCTCTCTTGCTCATTGCTTGTACTAAAGAGCCTTTTGGCTCATTATTCAGTGTATCAATTCTTCTTTCTCACAAACCCCGCAATGCCGTAGCATCCCATTCACAAATGCTCCATTGTGCATTGCCCCTGTGGCCACCGCGTTCCACCACTTCCCACCTCACCACATGGCACCGCACCGCGCAGGGCGGACATCATTCGAGACCAGAAGACGGGCGACAGCCTCTGCTACGGCTTCATTGGTGCGGGGCATGGCGATGGGGCGGGATGATGGGGCGTGGTGATGGGTGGTGGTGATGGGTGGTGGTGATGGGGCATGGTGATGGGGTTGTGATGGGGCAAGATGGGGCATGATGGGGCATGATGGGGCATGATGTGGCAAGATGGGGCATGACGGGGCATGACGGGGCATGACGGGGCATGACGGGGCATGACGGGGCATGACGGGGCATGACGGGGCATGACGGGGCATGACGGGGCATGACGGGGCATGACGGGGCATGACGGGGCATGACGGGGCATGACGGGGCATGACGGGGCATGACGGGGCATGACGGGGCATGACGGGGCATGACGGGGCATGACGGGGCATGACGGGGCATGACGGGGCATGACGGGGCATGACGGGGCATGACGGGGCATGACGGGGCATGACGGGGCATGACGGGGCATGACGGGGCATGACGGGGCATGACGGGGCAGGACGGGGCAGGACGGGGCAGGACGGGGCAGGACGGGGCAGGACGGGGCAGGACGGGGCAGGACGGGGCAGGACGGGGCAGGACGGGGCAGGACGGGGCAGGACGGGGCAGGACGGGGCAGGACGGGGCAGGACGGGGCAGGACGGGGCAGGACGGGGCAGGACGGGGCAGGACGGGGCAGGACGGGGCAGGACGGGGCAGGACGGGGCAGGACGGGGCAGGACGGGGCAGGACGGGGCAGGACGGGGCAGGACGGGGCAGGACGGGGCAGGACGGGGCAGGACGGGGCAGGACGGGGCAGGACGGGGCAGGACGGGGCAGGACGGGGCAGGACGGGGCAGGACGGGGCACGACGGGGCACGACGGGGCACGACGGGGCACGACGGGGCACGACGGGGCACGACGGGGCACGACGGGGCACGACGGGGCACGACGGGGCACGACGGGGCACGACGGGGCACGACGGGGCACGACGGGGCACGACGGGGCACGACGGGGCACGACGGGGCACGACGGGGCACGACGGGGCACGACGGGGCACGACGGGGCACGACGGGGCACGACGGGGCACGACGGGGCACGACGGGGCACGACGGGGCACGACGGGGCACGACGGGGCACGACGGGGCACGACGGGGCACGACGGGGCACGACGGGGCACGACGGGGCACGACGGGGCACGACGGGGCACGACGGGGCACGACGGGGCACGACGGGGCACGACGGGGCACGACGGGGCACGACGGGGCACGACGGGGCACGACGGGGCACGACGGGGCACGACGGGGCACGACGGGGCACGACGGGGCACGACGGGGCACGACGGGGCACGACGGGGCACGACGGGGCACGACGGGGCACGACGGGGCACGACGGGGCACGACGGGGCACGACGGGGCACGACGGGGCACGACGGGGCACGACGGGGCACGACGGGGCACGACGGGGCACGACGGGGCACGACGGGGCACGACGGGGCACGACGGGGCACGACGGGGCACGACGGGGCACGATGGGGCAGGGTGGGGCATGATGGCGATGCTGCTGTGTATGGAGCAACGATGAGACACTGCCTTGCAATCGTTGCCATTTCCTTGTCCTGTCTATTCCTCCTCTCTCCTTCCCCCCTCTACCTTCTTCTCTCCCTTCCCTCTCCCTTCGTCTCTTCCCCACGTCTTCCCTCTTCTCGTCTCCCCTTCCTCCTCTCCCTTCGTCTCTCCCTTCGCTTCAACAACTTCTCTCTATCTCCCTCGCCCTTCTTTCTCTCCCTCCCCCTCTCGTCTTTCTCTCCCTCCCCCTCTCGTCTTTCTCTCCCTCCCCCTCACCCTTTGTGCAGAGTTTGAAACAAAGGAGGCGTGTGAGGCAGCTTACTTCAAGGTGAATACTTCACCTCCCTGTGCCTCCCTGCTCCTTGCTCCTTGCTCCTTGATCCTTGATCCTTTGTTCTGTGACCCTTGCTTCTCAATCCTTCCTTGCACGTTGCTTCTAAATCCTTGCTCCTTGCTCATTAGCATTGTTGGAATGAAGGTGAATTCATGACCGTCTCGTGTTCATTGCAGTGGGACCATCGCATCGGAGCTTGCTGCTTCCCATCCCCACCATCAACAAACCTCTTTCCAGGAACCCACTCCATCCATTCCCCCTGTCGCCCAATGGAACCCACTCCATCCATTCCCCCTGTCGCCCAATGGAACCCACTCCATCCGTTCCCCCTGTCACCCAATGGAACCCACTCCATCCATTCCCCCTGTCGCCCAATGGAACCCACTCCATCCATTCCCCCTGTCGCCCAATGGAACCCACTCCATCCATTCCCCCTGTCGCCCAATGGAACCCACTCCATCCATTCCCCCTGTCGCCCAATGGAACCCACTCCATCCATTCCCCCTGTCGCCCAATGGAACCCACTCCATCCATTCCCCCTGTCGCCCAATGGAACCCGCTCCATCCATTCCCCCTGTCGCCCCCCTCCCCTCCTCCTTCCCACCATGCGCCCTGCCTGCTGCCCCCCCTGGAGAGCAGATGGACGGGGTGCTGATCGACGACCGCCGCGTGCACGTGGACTTCAGCCAGAGCGTCGGCCGCCTCTGGTCTCGCTTCCGCCGCTTCGCCACCTCCGACTCCGCCGCTGCTGCCGCAGATGACGGCGCTGCTGGTGGCGGGAGGGGAGGGAGAGGAGGTGGAAGGGGTCGAGGTGGTGGTGGTCGCGGTGGCATGCGGTCGTGCTTCAGCTGCGGGGAGGAGGGGCACATGGCTAGGGAGTGTCCGAACGCGGGTAGAGGGAGAGGGGGGACGGGTGGGGGCAGGGAGGAGGACGAGGAGGAGGCAGACGGGGGGCAGGGCGGGCAGAGGCGGTTTGAGCTGAAGGAGTTGGGGCACGGGCAGCGGGGCGAGCAGGGCAAGAGGTGAGCAACGCAAGAGGTGGGCAATGCAAGAGGTTATACAGTGCATCAAGGAGGTTATACAGTGCATCAAGGAGGTTATACAGTGCATCAAGGAGGTTATACAGTGCATCAAGGAGGTTATACAGTGCATCAAGGAGGTTATACAGTGCATCAAGGAGGTTATACAGTGCATCAAGGAGGTTATACAGTGCATCAAGGAGGTTATACAGTGCATCAAGGAGGTTATACAGTGCAACAAGGAGGTTATACAGTGCATCAAGGAGGTTATACAGTGCATCAAGGAGGTTATACAGTGCATCAAGGAGGTTATACAGTGCATCAAGGAGGTTATACAGTGCATCAAGGAGGTTATACAGTGCATCAAGGAGGTTATACAGTGCATCAAGGAGGTTATACAGTGCAACAAGGAGGTTATACAGTGCATCAAGGAGGTTATACAGTGCATCAAGGAGGTTATACAGTGCATCAAGGAGGTTATACAGTGCAACAAGGAGGTTATACAGTGCATCAAGGAGGTTATACAGTGCATCAAGGAGGTTATACAGTGCATCAAGGAGGTTATACAGTGCATCAAGGAGGTTATACAGTGCATCAAGGAGGTTATACAGTGCATCAAGGAGGTTATACAGTGCATCAAGGAGGTTATACAGTGCAACAAGGAGGTTATACAGTGCATCAAGGAGGTTATACAGTGCATCAAGGAGGTTATACAGTGCAACAAGGAGGTTATACAGTGCATCAAGGAGGTGCTAGATGATCAGAAGCCAAGGTGCATATGGGTGGTGTTGGGTGGTGACACAGGGCGGGGACAGGTCCAGTGAAGTGGTGGAAGCCCACTGCCTTCTCCATGCGCGCGTTGACAGCTGCAGTGCCTATTCCTTGCATCAATCGCTTAAGCATTCCCAGCTGCTCGGCCGTGCTCACAAGTGCTGATCCTCTCTCTACGACCCTCCCCTCTGTCCCTCCCACCTTCCCCTCTATCCCTCCCACCCTCCCCTCTGTCTCTCCCACCCTCCCCTCTGTCCCTCCCACCCTCCCCTCTGTCCCTCCCACCCTTCCCTCTGTCCCTCCCACCCTCCCCTCTGTCCCTCCCACCCTCCCCTCTGTCCTTCGCACCCTCCCCTCTGTCCCTCCCACCCTCCCCTCTGTCCCTCCCACCCTCCCCTCTGTCCCTCCCACCCTCCCCTCTGTCCCTCCCACCCTCCACTCTGTCCCTCCCACCCTCCCCTCTGTCCCTCCCACCCTCCACTCTGTCCCTCCCACCCTCCCCTCTGTCCCTCCCACCTTCGCCTGGCAGCTACGAGTTTGTGTTTGACGGGGAGGAGGAGGGGGACGGCAGGGCGGAGGGCGAAGGGGGGTGGAGTGTGCATGGTGGTGTGGCGAGGAGGAGGGAGGGGAGGGAGGGAGAGGGAAGGCGGCGTGGAGAAGGTGATGGGGCTGCTGCTGGCAGTGTGGATGTGGCTGCTCTCACGGCCGACGCCCTTGCTCGTGCGCGGGCGATTGCTGCACGGGTGACTGCAGGGAGAGAGGGGCGAGGAGGTGGAGGAGAGGGAGGAGCAACACATGGTGTGCCGAGGAGCGATGGGAAGAGAGAGAGGAAGAGGAGGTGAGATACGGAAGCAGAGGGAGAGAGAGGAGCGAACCGTGGTGGAGAGGCAGAAGAGGAAAGGGGGGGTGTGAGGAGGGAGAGGGATGGGGAGAAAGGAAAACAGTGGAAGGAGGAAGAGAAGATTGTGAAGGAAGCTGACGAGGGAAGGAAGAAGTGGGGAAGGAGAGACATGGAAGCGGATAGAGAGCATGAGGAGGAGATGATGAGGGAGAGGAGAGGTGTCAAAACAGTGAGGGTGGACGATGGGAGGAGAGGGCGTGGAGCTTCTGACAGCGAAGAGGAGGAGCATCGAGGACGAGGGGAGGAGAGGCGAGGGAGGTCAGATGGAGGCAGTCGGGACAGGCGGCGTGGGGATGATGGGCGAGGCAGAGAGGAGGATCACTATCGGAGGGAGGAGGACCGTGAGAGAGGAAAAGGGGTTAAAAGGAAGAGGAGAGACGAAGAGGGAGAAATGAGAGTGAGGGTTGAAGAGGGGAGAAGAGGGAAGGATGAAGAGGAGCATGTGGAGGGAAGCAGGAGAAGGGGAAGGCACAGTGGTTATTCGAGGGATGAAGATGCGAGTCCAGCAAGGGAGAAGGGGAGGAGCGAGAGGAGGGAAGAAGGTGAGCGTGAGTCAACAAAGTGGTGTGATAGTGAGAGGAGGAGCAGAGAAGAGGACAGGGAGGTAAAAAGGAGTAGGGAGGAAAAAAGACAAGGAAGGAAGAGAGTTTGGAGGGCTGGAGGAACGGAGATGGGAGCAGGGACAGCATGAGGCACAGCAGGGAAAGGTATGGCATTCGGCATGAAGGAGAGAGGAGCATGAGGGTGGATGATTGGGATGATGTGCCCCGGGGGATGAGACAAGAGAAGATAGGTGGAATTGAAGAGAGTAAGGAGAGAGGG
Organism: Closterium sp. Yama58-4; assembly: GCA_947470075.1. Taxonomy (NCBI): domain Eukaryota; kingdom Viridiplantae; phylum Streptophyta; class Zygnematophyceae; order Desmidiales; family Closteriaceae; genus Closterium; species Closterium sp. Yama58-4. Next base: position 533,375 of record CANIUD010000649.1, read on the forward strand.
GATGGACGAGGAGAGAGGAGACAGGTTAAGCGGAATGAGGGAGCAAGGGGACGAGAAGTGAGAAGTGAGAAGAACGAGTAAGGGAAGATAGGATTGGGCATTCAATGAGGTGACACTGGTGTTGAGAGCAAGCAAAGCAATTTGAAAGCATTGCGTGTTAAGGGTTACTGGATGTGGTCAACATTGTTTAGAAGATGTGCATAACGTGGTTGACTCTGCTCCAATCAGAAGTTGATCGTAACCTAGGATCGTCCCAGGAAGGTTCCGCAGAGTCGTGCAGTTGGTGGTGGGCCCTTGACCTCAATTCAAAGAGAATGTAAAATGACTGAGACAATAAAAACATGCAAACATGAGCATATAAAAGCGTGTTCCTACGGCCTCATCAGGCAACCTCGTACCGTATTCCCCCGGATAAAACACCCACCCCGAATTGTACACCCAAGGGTAGCTTGTGCGGGGTGGGTGTTATATTCGACCCCGTTAGTACTATTCCCCCCCTTTTGGGGTGATTTTCCATAACACCCCCCTTTTCATATACCGTACATTTCTTATTATTATAGCTGATAACGAGGGCGTGCAAATATGCGAGGACGCGAAATTCCCTCCCTCTACGAAATCACATGGAACTTTCAGATGATACCGTATCTGCCGAGATTCCCCCCCTCCCACAATTTCGCTGTCGCCACGCTGGCGAATCTTTCATTGTCAAGTGGCCACACAGGTGCCACATGCCATCTTCAAGGTGGTCAAGATAGAACTTGCCGAAACTCGCGTTCCGTCTCTGAGTGTGCTGGTTAACCAACCTCGAAAACACCAAAGCTCTTTATTTATCAAAATCCTTATATTAAAAAAATGCCATATGAATAGATCCGGGTATTATACAGGATTTTCCGTTGAGGAGACCCCCCCCCCCCCCCCCCCCCCCCCCCATTTTTTCCCAGTGGTTATCATAACACCCTAGGGTGTTTTATCCGGGGGAATACGGTATCACATTCGTGTCGAACCGCGCTAAATCGCATCCAACCGCGTTCGAACACACTAAATCGTATTTCACCACGCGAAGCTGATACGAGGTGTTTCTGATACGAGGTGTAGGAACACGCTTTAAGTAATATTACAGGGGAATACGAAACGACCTAGCTAGCCATGTACTACATTCCCTTATTTGAATTCAAACCCAACCGTGCGACTCGAACAGTTACGAAACTGTTCCCGCCAATTCCTTTGCCCTTGCAGCTGCCGATGCCATTTCATGACGACGGTCCAGATGCATCCAACTGTCTGCGTTGCTTCGAGTCACTTCTGTCTCTTCGTTCTTCCAGGCTTCGATACTATGTGACTCATTTGCTGCTGTCAGGAGTGCACAGTTCTTCTCTTAATTCACCATTCGTAACACCCCCCTTCACTCCTGACCGTAGCTCGACTTGACCTGCTTGACCACTCCGCTGAGTTCGGAGCAGTGCTGGTACTGCTGCCGTGGTAGTCGCTTTGTTAGGAAGTCAGTTGCCATGGCACCTGTCGGGCAGTAGGTCAAGTCCACCTTCCCTTTGTCCACTTCATCCTTAACGAAGAATGTCAAATGTTGTAGCCTATAGTGAGGTTTGTCTTAGGGGGTACAAAACTTAGGGTTAGCTATATGTACCCCAACCAACATCAATGCATCATCCATTCTTCATTCTGACATGGTATCAGTTAGGTTAGGATCCTGTGGGATCCCGTTCCGCCGTTCTCCGTTCGTACCACCCGAGCCTGATCCTAGCTCTCGTTCGTCTCCTTCTCGTTGTTACCGAGCCTAGCGCCGAGCCACGCTCTCGTTCGTATCGTTCCAGCTGTTACCGAGCCTAGCAACGACCCACGCTCTCGTTCGTAGCGTAGCCCGCCCCCCCGTCGCGTCGCCTTCCCCCCCCCTCGAGTCGCGCCCGTCCCTTTCCCCCTGTCGCGTCGCGCTCCCCCCGTCGCGTCGCGTCCGCTCCTTCCCCCCGTCGCGTCGCCTTCCCCCTGTCCCGTCGCGCCCCCCTTTCCCCCCGTCGCGTCGCCCTCCCCCTGTCCCGTCGCGCCCGCCCCTTCCCCCCGTCGCGTCGCCCTCCCCCTGTCCCGTCGCTCCCGCCCTCTTCCCCCATCGCGTCGCCCGTCCCCGCAGCGCCCGCCACTGTCGCTCGCGACCGCGCTCGTCGCCGCCGCGCCTGCCGCCGTCGCCCGCCCCCTGCGCGCCTCGCCGCGGCCCCGCCGTCGTCGCCCGCCGCTGCGCGCGTCGCCGCTGCGCCCCCTGCCGTCGCCCGCTGCGCGCGCTGCTGGCCCCTGCTGCCGAGCGCGCTGCCGTCGCCCGCCGCTGCGCCCGTTCCCGTTCCCCGCTGCTTAGTCCCCTGTTACCTCCCGCTGTCACGCCCGCTGTGGCGTCCGCTCCTCCCCTGTCCCAGAGTACCGCCGAACCCTAATTTGCCTCTCACCTACTGCTGTCCCCTCCCTCTCCGTTCGCGTTCGTTTTCACTATGGCGACTCAGCGTGTCCTTCGTTTCGACGCTGACGGTAGACCTCTTGATTTTTCCGTCTGGCTTCTTCGTGCTCGCCGTCTGTTAGAGAGTCAGGTCCAGGCAGGCGAGACCCTCTGGGCGCACGCTACTGGTGCCCTACCTGCGCCCCCCGACCCTACGCCTTTAGGACCTGCCCCTGACGACGCCGCTAGAGCCCGCTTTGCCACTCAGCGAGCTGACCAGACGGCTTGGACGTCGCGTGACGCTGCGGCCTGCATCGCGCTCAGCAGCCTCCTCCCTGAGTCTGAGGAGGTTCACTTCACTCAGGTTCGCACCGCTGCTGAGTACCTCACTGCGATTAAGGCCCGCTACTCTACTCCCGCTACTGTCTCTCTTGGCCGCCTGTTCCTCCCGTTCCTGTTTCCTGACCTAGCGTCTTTTGAGCGCTCTGCTGACTTGATCGCTCACCTCCGCTCGCTCGACGCTAGTTACCGCGCTGCTTGCACTGAGGCACAGCTTGCACTGCTTCCTCCCCCTATGGCGATTACTATCTATTTCATCGCCACTAGCCTCCCTGACCGCCTTGCCTCCGTTCGCGACGCGCTTCTGCTGAAGCACCCTAGTGAGCTCACCGTCGAGGTCCTTGAGTCTGCACTCAAGGACGTCGAGAGCAACCTTCGCTCGGTAGCCGCTGCCTCTGGTGCTGTGCCCCCCCCACTCTTCCACGGGTGCACAGTCCCGCAGTTACCCACCTTTACTGCCTCACTTGCCACTGCCGCTACTGACGCGACTGCAGCTGCTGTTACGACTGACTGCATCGCGGTCCCGCGGTAGGAGTGGCAAGAAAGGCGGTTCTGGTGGTGGTAGTGGAGGTGGAGGCGGAGGTAGTGGAGGTGGCGTTGCGCCTGGCGGCGGTGGAGGTTCAGGGCCTGGAGAGGCGCCTCGTGCAGTGACTGGTGACTCCACTGCGCCTGCTGGTGGTGGCAACGTCCGAGTTCGTCAGTCGTCTCCTGTACTTCCTGCCCCGGTTGGTGGAGCAGCGGCGTGGTACCAGGCTCAGCGTCAGCAGCAGCTTCAGCAGCAGCAGCAGCAGCAGCCCCTCTCCTCCCAGCAGCCTCAGCAGCAGCAGCGGCAGCAGCTGGCTCCAGGGTCGGGGCTGCGTCAGACCCAGCGCGGTGCTGCTTACACTCCCTGCACCTACCAGGTTCTGACAGGCACTCGTCGTGGCCACCCTTGTGGCCGGTTTCACCCCCCTGGTCAGTGCTTTGCTCAGCTCACTGACACGGTTCGTTTGGTCTACGGGGTTGGTGCTCCTGCCCCTGACTGGCTGCCTCTTGTTCAGCGTTACGGCTCCGCTCTGTGGGGCATGTCTGCTGAGCAGTTAGTTGATCTGATTGGTCGTCCCCATGCTATGTATGCTGTTGTTGACTCTAGTGTTTCTGACTCTGTTTACTCTGGTGTTGTTAGCTTAGGTGCTAGCCTTGCTCAGTTGCCTGTTGCTAGTGTAGGTTCTTGTGTAGACTCTAGTCCAGCGGCTACCTCAGAGGACGGTTCGCTGTCGTTCACGCTGGACTCTGGAGCCTCTCACTGCTTCTTTCGTGACAGCACGACACTTACGCCTCTTCCTGCGCCTGTTTCTGTGGCGCTGGCTGATCCCACTTCGGGACCAGTCACCGCGCGTCACACTACCACCTTGCCGTGTCCGGCTGCTCCTTCTGGGTCTCTCACTGGGTTTCACGTCCCCTCGTTCTCCCGGAACTTGGTGGGCGTGCGACCCCTCGTGAGTCAGCACGTGGGTGTGTGGTTTGAGCCTTCTGGAGAGACTGCGGTGTGTGTTGACGGGGACTCTTACCAGCCCCTCGCCACTTTTGCTGCTGAGCCAGGCTCCGGTCTCTACACTCTTCACACTGGCCCGCGCGCTCAGCAGCGACTGCAGCAGCAGCAGCAGCCGCAGCAGCAGCAGCAGCCGCAGCCGCAGCCACAGCCGCCCCTCCTGCCCCCGGCCCCTGTTTTGCCCCCCGTTCGAGTCCTCGCGTCTCACCAGGTTGCTCCGTCCCCCCAGGTAGCTGTGTCTTGTCAGGTTCCTCCGTCTAGTCCGGTCGCTGCGTCGTGCTCCTGTCGGTCGCTTGCCCACCCCACCGTTTTGTGGCACCACCGGCTGGGGCACCCTTCTCCTCCTCGTCTTCGCGCTATGTCTCGTCAGCGTCTTGTCTTAGGTCTCCCGCGTGTCTTGCCGTCGCTGCCGCCGTCCCTTGCACCACCGTGCGGTCCTTGCGTCGAGGGTAGGCTGCGCGCCACCCCTCACTCCTCCTCCCTTCGTCCGGCCACCGAGCCTTTTGAGACGCTGCACTTGGACGTCTGGGGCCCCTCTCCTCGCCCTGGCCCTGAGCGTGAGCGTTTCTTTTTTGTGGTCGTTGACGACTACTCCCGCTACACCACAGTGTTCCCCCTGGCGAGGAAGTCTGAGGTGACTTCTACGCTGATCAGGTGGTTGCTTACCACCCAGGACACTCGTGGTCGTCGTGTCAGCTGTCTCCACTCCGACCGCGGGGGCGAGTTTCGCTCCGGCATTCTCGCTGGATTCTGTCGCGAACAGGGCATTCGTCAGTCCTGGACGCTTCCGGAGTCCCCACAGCAGAATGGGGTTGCTGAGCGTCGCATAGGCCTGGTCATGGAGATTGCCCGCACCTCCTTGACTCACGCCCGTGCCCCCCATTTCCTGTGGCCATACGCGGTCAGGTACGCCGCGCACCAGCTGAACCTCTGGCCATGCGTCTCTCGGCCGGAGGCTTCACCGACCAGTCTTTGGACAGGGTCCCCTGGTGTCGCGTCGAGGTTTCGTGTCTGGGGGTGCTTGGCTCTTGTCCGCGACACCTCCGCGGACAAGCTCTCGCCTCGCGCCGTTCCTTGTGTCTTCCTTGGTTTCCCTGAGGACTCCTCTGACTTCACCTTTTACCACCCTCCCTCTCACCGGTTCTTTGACTCCCGTGACGTCCGTTTCGAGGAGTCCACCCCCTACTACGTCAGGTACCCCAGTCGAGGTCTCCCGGTCCCTCCCCCCCCTCTCTTCCTGACTGCTGCTCCCCCGCCTGCTCCCCCGGTACAGCCTCCCCCCCCTGGTCCAGCCCCGTCTGGTGTGTCTCAGGCTAGCCCTCCCCCTTCGGTAGCCCCCCCTGTACAGCCTCCCTCCCCACAGTCTTCCTCGCCGCCTCCTGCAGGTGCTCCCTCTCGGGAGGTTGGTCCTGCGACTGTCCCTGTACAGGTCTCTGGTTCTGGGGGTGCTGGAGTTGGAGCTGAGCCGCGGGTTGCAGAGGACTCTTGTCTTCCGGGGGCTGGTACTGGTCGTGCGGAGTCTGGGGGTGCTGGTGCGGAGTCTGGGGGTGCTGCGTCTGGGGGTGAGGGTGTCCCTTCGGTTTCTGGAGAGCCTGGGTCTGGAGCTGGTGTTGGTGCTGCCTCTGGGGGTGGTGTGCTTGGTGCTTCGGAGGTCGACTCTGGGGCTGCCGCTGCCCCGGACACTACTCCTTCCCCCCACCCCTACCCGACCAGGTTCCAGGCTCGTGTTCGCCGTGCTCGTGAGGAGCAGCTGGAGTTGGAGAGAGAGGAGCGAGAGTTGCAGCGGCTCGAGGAGCAGGAGCGACAGCAGCAGGAGCAGCAGCAGGAGCAGCAGCAGGGGCAGCAGCCGCTGGAGCAGCAGCAGCCGCAGCAGCCCCAGCAGCCGCAGCAGCAGCAGCAGCTGCCGTCTCCTCCTCCTGTCTCGGGTCTTCGGACCCTTGGTCTCCCCTCTCCCTCTCCTTCCTCCTCCCCCTCTCCTCCCGTCTCTGGTCCTTCGCTTCCTCCTCCTGACCCCTCTCCCGCTGTTTTCCCTCGTTCTCAGTCTTCGTTGTCTCCTCCTCCTTCTCAGACTTGGGCCTCTCGTCGCTCCCCTCGTGCTCGTCCCTCGTCTCCTGTTCCCTTCACTGACCTTCGTACAGCCTTCCTTTGTTCTCGTCCACCTCGTCCGTCTCCGTCTGTGCTTCCGTCTCCTCCTGAGTCGGCCCTCACTGCGTCGCTTCCTACTCCTGTCACTGACTACTACCGCACATACCGTCCTGTTCTCTCTCGTGTTCTCGCCTCTCTTGTTACCCACCCTCGTGCCTCTGTGTCCTCTGTGTCCGCTCTTACTGCCGCAGTCACTGAGTTTGCCTCTACCCGCCGCCACTGCTCTTGTGGCTGCTCCTCCTTCCAGTCCTCTGGCCGTCGGGGGTGTGTCTGCCCTTGGCTGTGACGCCCTAGAGGACAGGCAGTTCGAGCTAGAGTTCCTGGCCGCCGCTTCCCCTCATCTCTGTGCCATGCTCCTCGCCCCTGAGGGTGACCCCAACGCCCTTGACATTCCGACTCCTCGCACTTACGCTGAGGCAGTGTCAGGGCCTTGGGCCTCTCAGTGGAGAGCCGCCATGGACGCAGAGATGGCCTCCTACAGATCCACAGGCACCTACGTCGATGAGGTTCCCCCCCTTGGGGCGAACGTAGTCGACGGCATGTGGATCTACAGGGTGAAGCGGCCACCGGGTTCTCCCCCGGTCTTCAGACAGCGCGAGGGAGTTGACTTCTTTCAGACCTTCGCGCCCACCCCGAAGATGACCACTCTTCGGGTGTTACTACACGTAGCAGCACAGAGAGACTACGAGTTACACTCTCTCGACTTCTCTACTGCTTTCCTTCAGGGCAGTCTTCACGAGGAGGTCTGGCTGCGTCGTCCCTCTGCCTTCACTGGCTCTTTCCCTCCTAGGACCCAGTGGAGGCTGAGGCGACCGGTTTACGGTCTTCGTCAGGCTCCTCGTGAGTGGCACGACACCCTGCGTTCTACCCTGTCTGACCTTGGGTTCCAGCCGTCTTCTGCTGACCCGTCGCTGTTCGTTCGTCGTGGCCCCACACCTTTCTTTGTTCTGGTCTACGTTGACGACCTTGTTTTCGCCACCCCTGACAGGGTTGCTTTGGCACACGTGAAGTCCGAACTGCAGAAGAGACACACCTGCACTGATCTTGGTGAGCTGCGCCACTACCTTGGCCTGCAGATCACCAGGGACAGAGCTGCTCGCACCATTACACTTTCACAGTCACACATGGTGCAGCAGGTCCTTCAGCGGTTCGGGCTTCAGCACTCCACAGTACAGCGCACACCTCTTGCTGTTGACCACAGACTCACTGGACCCTTTCCTGACGAGCCGTTCGAGCCTAGTGGTCCCTACGCAGAGCTTGTGGGTTGCCTCATGTACCTGATGACTTGTACTCGCCCGGACCTCGCCTTCCCTCTCAGCGTTCTTGCGCGCTTTGTTGCGCCAGGGAGACACCGTCCTGTTCACTAGACAGCAGCTGTGAGGGTGGCGAAGTACCTAGCGACGACATCAGGCGTGGGGCTAGTTCTTGGAGGGCAGCAGTCTGTCGTACTTACTGGTCACTGTGACTCCTCTTACGCTGACGACGCTGAGACTCACAGGTCTACTCAGGGGTACTGTTTCAGCCTGGGTTCTGGAGCTGTTTCTTGGAGGTCCACGCGCTCCTCTTCGGTCTCGACCTCTACAGCTGAGGCTGAGATCTACGCTGGTGCCATGGCGGCACAGGAGCTGCGTTGGTTGACGTTCTTGCTCACCGACCTTGGTGAGCGGCCGAGCTCTGCACCGACCTTGTTCACTGACAACAAGGCGTCTATTCTCCTTTGTCGAGAGCCACGACTGGAGAGCAGAGTGAAGCACATTCACGTCAGGTACTTTCTTCTGCGAGAGTTGCAGAGGCGTGGACAGGCTCGCTTTGAGTTTGTGGAGTCCGAGGCCAACACTGCAGACATCTTCACCAAGGCGCTTCCGCCTTGTGACCACCAGAGGTGCTGTGTGCAGTTAGGCCTTGTTGACACTGGTTCTCGTGTTGCTTAGACTTGAGTGTACTGTTTACTTTGCTTTCTATATATCTCTGTTACTTCTTGGACTGGCCTTGTGGCCACTGTTGTTTGTGCTCAGACTGTGTGGTGACATTGTGATCCACCCTGAGCTTCGTTTCTTGGACTGGTCTTGTGACCGTACTCGTTTGGTTCTGCTAGACACCCCTCACTTAGGCTATAGTGAGGTTTGTCTTAGGGGGTACAAAACTTAGGGTTAGCTATATGTACCCCAACCAACATCAATGCATCATCCATTCTTCATTCTGACAAAGAAGTACCACAGCGCGATGTGCTTGGTGCGGTTGACGAATCCAGGCTTGTTCGCGATGCGGATCGCGCTCTGGTTGTCGCAGTGCAGGCGAAAGGTGGGCGAAGTTGGAATTTTCGCTTCTTGCAGGAGTTCCTGCAGGTACAGGCCTTTGCGAACTTCTGCTGTCGCGGCGATGAACTCGACTTCGGCTGATGACACGGCAACCAGCTCCTGTTTCTACGAGTTCCATGAGATAGGTCCTGTTGGCTCGAGGCGAAACAGGAACCCAGTCCTGGACCGTCGATTGTCGGGGTCTGCTGCGTGATCGGCGTCCACGTAGCCGATGAGATTGAAGGATGGGGTTGGCACTGTTGAGTAGCTGAGTCCAATCTTGGGCGTGGAGATGAAGAACTGTAGGGCGCGCTGCAGGTCCATAGGTTCTCAGCCGTTGGTTTGCGGGAGTACTGAGCCAGTTGGCTCGCGATGTAGGAGAGATCGGGGCTGCATGTCACTGAGGCGAAGAGCAGGCAACCCAGCTGCTGTTGGTAAGTCTGAATTCTAGTGGGGGAGAGGGTTTTGTTATCGGGTTTGTGGTTCGGTCTGGGAGTGCGGTAATGGGTGGAGAGTGGTGCAGGCGCAATCTTGAAGCGTTTACCAAGCTCCTCTGCATACTTAGTCGCTCAGAGGTGAATGACTTCTGGCGTGTAGGAGATATTAAGTCCCAAGAACTGCTTCACGTCGTGGTTGCACGTGATGTCAACACGCCCCGCCAGGTTCTTTTCGAATGCTCAAGCAACTCGTTGCTCGACCATGTGTAGAGAAAATCGTCGACGTAGACAATGAGCAGAATGTAATCCCCGCGAAAGTCGCGGCGGTACATCCCAGGATCATGGGGCAGCTGCTTGAATCCTACCTCAAGCAGAATGATGTGCAGGTACTGCTGCCAGAGCCTTGGTGCCCTTTTCAATGCCGTACAGGGATTTCCGTAGGTGGCACATGCACAAATCCCCCTTCGCCATATGTGTGCCACTACTCCACGTAGATTACTACATCCACTAGTGCGTAAAAAAATGCGTTCTTCACGTCGATTTGGCGCAGCGGGAGGTATCTTCCGGCAACGATGGCGTGCAGAATTCTCACGGAGGTGTGGCGGCTGACCGACGCAAAAGTCTAGTTGAAGTCGATGCAGTGCCTCTAATCGTAGCCGCGCACAACCCATCGTGCCTTAAATCGCTCGACCGTGCCGTCCGCGGCAATTTTCACGCGGAAACCCCATTTTCCTGAAAGGATCCTTCTCCCCTTGATTGCTGCTCGATCGACGAGCACCCAAGTATCGCGAGACTCGAGCGCCTTAATTTCCGCGTCCATCGCCTCGCGCCATTCCTTGCTGTGTGGTCCTATGAGAGCTGTTGGTGCAACCCTATGGTTTGCACTCGGCTTGTTGTCCGTGTGCGTGCATGCATGTGTGCATGGAATGGTATGAAGGGATGAGATAATATATATCTTATGCTTATAATAGTGTGTGAATGATGAGTCTTGATGTCGAATGTGTGTGTCAAGTCAATAGCGAGTTATTGCTAGTTGCGTGTTACATGATCATTTGTGTCCTGTGCATACAAGAGTTACGAGTTGGGAATAACTCGCACCGTTTGTTCTCCACTGCCACCTACACCGTTCCACGGTCATTTGCTGCCACAGTGCCGTTCGTTCAAACTGATGTCGAGTCGTCAATACTTGGTGAAATCGTGTGATCTAAATTGCTTATTGTAGATGACGTCAAGACGCTCTAGAAAAAAGTTGAATCAGGTCATTTAGAATTGTGAGCAGAAAGCTATGAACGTTTAAATCCGCTGTGCAGAAATCCGTCTGTGCACTCTATCTTTCGTTTTAGGCACATTCAAGCCTATTGTGACTATAACAAGTGGTATCAGAGCGCCTTGGAGCAGCTTCGAAGATGGCTGGACCTGAAAAAAGGGGTGACAGAGGTGTAGGTGGCAGTGGAGAAGCCCAAGCACAAGGCCAAGCCCGTGATTCAGCTATTGCGCCCGTGCAACCTACTCTTGGACCTTCTAGGGATGAACCAAGAGTGTTCGGGCTTGACAAGTTCAACGGTGACAACTTTGCTGAATGGTCCTTCAAGATGGAGAACATCTTTGACCACTATGACCTACTGGAGGTGATGGAAGGAATGGAGAAGCGTCCCGAGAACGACCCGGAGAAGAGCCCGTGGGTGCGGAAGAGCGCACAAGGCTACCTCCTACTTGGGCAAGCGTTGGGGAGCAGTCAAATCCGTCACATCAAGCCTTTCCAGCGTGAACCAGAGAAGGGACCAAAGGCATGGGCTGCTCTCAAGGGTGTACACGCTTCTCCAACAGCGGCGGTAGCAGTGGTGTTGGAACGGCAGATGGCGACACTACGAATTGAAGAAGATGAATCCGTTGAAGATGGGGTGCAGAAATTCTTCGACTTGTTGACGCGGCTTGAGGGAGCTGATTTGAACTACAGTGAGCTCCAAAAGAAGACCAAGTTGCAGGCTCTACTCTCTGAGTCATGGTCCTCGCTCATCATCAACTTGAATCGCGACTTGCCACGCCTCTCGCTTGAAGACGTGAAGCGAGCAATCCTTCAAGAGGACTTCCGCCGCCGTGAGTTGGCGAGTGCGGATGGCGCCGAGGCAGCAAGCATCGGCTGGGGGTACGGCCGAAGAAGGGGCCGAGGACAAGGGGGAGGCAGATTTGGCAGCAACAACTTCAATGGAGACTGCGGGAATAGCGGATACGGCAGCGACAACAAGAGCTACGGACGCAGTCGCGGCCGATTCGACGGCGAGTGCCACTATTGCCACAAGAGCGGACACATGTGGCGCGATTGCTGCAAGCTTCCTGAAGGTTGGACCCCTGCTCAAGGCCAAGAGGGTAGAGGAGCAGGAGGAGGGAGAGGAAGAGGCCGTGGAGGCCGTGGCGGTCGCGGAGGCGGTGCTGCAAATATGAAGAATGGAGACAGCGAGAGCGAGTCGAGGGATGATCGCTTTCCGGACCAATTCTTCTTCGTGTCGACACAAGCACCGGCTGGTCCAGAGAAGGATGAAGGCTTTGAGGAGCCAGCAGCTGTGGGAAAGGTCACCCTACACTCCCTGGACTATTGGGTGATCGATAGCGGCGCTACCTACAGCATGACACCTCGCGCGGACTTGCTCACCGAACTTGAACCGTCACTGGTAAAGCATGTCACATCGGCTTTGGGGCAGCGAGCAGAGGTGAAAGGCATGGGCAAGGCCATGTTCAAGGGTGCTGATGGAAAGATGGTGGGCCTCAAGAACGTGCTTTGGGTGCCTAACTTTGCTGCGAATCTGATTTCTGTGCGGCGGTTGCAAAAGGCCGGCATGGACACGAGCTCGAAGGGAGCCAAGACCTACACCGCAAGGCTTGGCACGCGGATTCTAAGGGACCTTCGTGAAGAAAGGGATGTCTACAATGAGATGTGGCAGATCCCTGTGGTCCCTATGCCTAAGGAGAGGCAAGTGGCAGCAAGCGTCAGCACCAAGGGTGAAGCGGTTGGTAGCGGCGATGGCGCGAACGGTCGCGCAAAGGAGAACGAGTCCAAGAAGTGCAATTTTGGAGGGACCAGCAAGCTCGGTGATCGTAACGAGAGTGATGCAGCAGCCAAGAAGCAGCAAAAGGGTGAGGAGAACCCCGAGACAGCAGCAGAGGAGGACTACGGAGAGAGCATGTAAGCCACTATTGCGAGTGCGGGATTCTCCAATCCGCCTTCGGCTACGGGGGAGTGTGATTGGTTGACTTTGCATCGGCAAACGGGGCATGTGGCTGTACCCATCTTGCAACAGCTAGTGAAGAATCATATGGTTGCTGGCATACGTGTGAAGGGGGAGCCCGATGAGGTACTTGGCTGCCCGACGTGCATGCAAGCCAAGTTCACCCGTTTCCCGTTCTCTAGTTCGGAGGCAACGGCAAAGGCACCACTTGATGAGGTGGTGATGGACGTGGTGGGCCCCCTGAAGCTTGGAGCTGCTGGAGCTGAATATTTCCTCACCATTGTCGACGTTTACACCCGCATGACCTGGGTGTATGTGCTGTCCAAGAAGAGTGATGTGGCTGAAACCGTGAAGAGCGATTGGTTGCCGATGGTGGAGCGGCAACAAGACCGTCTTGTGAAATCAATCCGCACCAATCGAGGGGGAGAAATCTTGAGCAACGAGTTTGGATTGTGGCTGAAGAAGAATGGCATAAGGCACTCCCTTAGATCGCGGTCATGGGGTGTCCAGGACACCCGAACTCTGGACATACACGTCAGCTTGAGCACGTGTTCCTGGCATGCCCCCCGCAGATATGAGTTTGCTAATATCTGCTCGACTACTTGTCGGAACATCATTCACGAAATCTCTAAACCCCAGGGTTTTAGACCTACTTTTGTTGTACACGTCATCAGCTGCACACCCGAAGTGCACGTGTTTCCCACGCCTACCGCTGAGCTGGAATGTCCAGGACACCCCAGGACCGCGACCTTACTATGCCATACTCCCCTGCAATGAATGGCATCGCCGAGCGAGCAAACCGGACTATCACGGAGATGGCATGCGGGTTGCTCATTGAAGCCAAGCTACCCGATTACTTTTGGCCTGATGCGGTGCGGAGTGCGTGTGTGGCCAAGAACAGAGCCTTGACTCATGTGGGAGCAGATAAATGGGTGCCCTATGTGGAGTGGATTGGAAGGAAGCCAAAGGTGGATATGCTTCGGGTGTTCGGGTGCATGTGCATGGCGCTCGTGCCTAAGCATCTTCGGCACAACAAGCTTGGTGCCAAAGCGATATGGGCTGTGCATTTGCGCATGACTTAAAACAGCAAGGGATTGTTTTTTTGGGACCCATTCACCAAGAAGTTCTTGGTGAGCAGGGACTGCAAGTTCATGGAGAACCTGATGTACAAGGATTGGAAGGCGGAAAATGAGGCGAAGATAGGCGTGCGGTTTGGGGAGGTGAAGAGTTCCGGCTTGGAGCATGTGGAGCTGCCTTTGGAGCTGAGCAGTGGCAGCACCACCACAAGGCAATTTTGCTTTGTGAATGGGGGAGAGGAGGCAAAGGATGAAGAGGAAGAAGAGGAGGAAGTGCAGCAAGTGAACGAGCGCGCACCCGCACTCCCACCTCGCACTACAAGTGCTCCGCGGATTCGAGTCACCCTGCAGCAACGCCAAGGCCTTCAAGTCCCTGCAGCTGAGGAGGAAGGAAGGGGCAAGAGGAGAGTTCAAGCCCCTAACAGGCTGACCTATGATGCGCCGGGCAAGTCAGCCTTGGCCGGAGCGGCTATGATGGTTGGAGACGACGAGGAAAGCGAGTACGAGGAGTGTGCTTTCGTGTTCTTCTCTCCAGTGGAGATGCCGGGAGAACCAGCTACTCTCAAGAAGGCCTTGGAGAGTAGTGATGCTGAGGAGTGGAAGAAGGCAATGGAAAGTGAGCTGAAGAGCATCGAGGAGAACGAGACGTGGGAATTCGTGGAGCTAGCGGAGGGGCGTAAGGCGATAACATCTAAGTGGCTCTTCAAGATCAAGTCCGATGCCGACGGCAAGATCGAGCGCTACAAGTCTAGGCTTGTGGCCAAAGGGTACCAGCAGAAGGAGAAGGTGGACTTCAAGGAGCTGTTTGCTCCAGTGGTGAAGCCGACGACGGTGCGGATCCTACTCACGGGGGCTGCCATCAAAGGATGGGTGGTGAAGCAGATGGACGTGACAACCGCGTTCCTCAACGGCATTCTCGAAGAAGAAATTTTCTTGGCGCAGCCAGAGGGGTTTGATGATGGTAGTGGCAGAGTTTTGAAGCTGAAGAAGGCCCTCTATGGGCTGAAGCAGGCCCCTAGGCAGTGGTACTTGAAGCTACGAGAAGTGTTGGAGGAGATCGGCTTCACTCCTTCGACGGCGGATCATTCCTTGTTCATGCTTGGTGAAGGGGAGCAGAGGAGTTTCATGGTGGTCTATGTGGACGACATCCTCATCTTCTCACCCTCCTCTGATCTTGTGAAGGAGGTGATGCTGAAGCTTCAGGACAAGTTCAAGTGCAAGTCTCTTGGTGACGTAAACTTCTACCTTGGGCTCCACATCGAACGAGACGTGGAGAAGCCAACGCAAGTATCTAGAGGTCTTGGCTGCCAACTTTGGGCAGGGTAAAGGCCATGTGGCTACTCCCTTTCCTTCTGGGTTCAAGTGTGTGAAGGGACCAGAGGAGGAGAGCGTTGGAGAAGAGGAGAGGCGCCGATTTCACTCGTTGGTGGGCAGCCTCATGTATGCGGCGGTCAACACACGACCGGACGTTGCGCTTGCTACTGGGCAGCTGGCAAGGGTTGTTCAATGCCCTAATGAGGAGCAGGTAGCAGCTGGAATGAGGGTGGCCAAGTATCTTGGCCAAACACCGACCGTTGGGCTGCAATACTCGGCGGCGGCGCAAAGGCGTCACAAGGGCGCGGATGGAGTTGAACTTGGACGTTTGTTCTTAATAGCCTTCTCCAATGCTTCTTATGCATCGGAACCAGAGGACATGACAAGTGTGGGAGGCTTCATATGCTGTGTTGGTGGAGGCCCAACTGCTTGGGAAAGCAAGAAGCAGGTGGACCAAGCATTGAGCTCGGTGGAGTCCGAGTACATGGCACTCTTCCGTGCCGTACGGGAGATTGTGTGGCAGCGGCGTTTGTTGGCTGAATTGGGGGAGGAGCAGCAAGGACCTACCCCACTCCTCTGTGATAGCTAGGGTGCAATTGCACTTGCCAAGAACACTGTGTTGCACGGCCTCACCAAGCACATGAGGGTGAAAGGACATTGGACGAGGAGCATGGTGGCCGCGGGTGAAGTTGAGCTGCGCTACGTGAAGACGACGGGGCAGCCAGCAAACAAGATGATCAAGAGGGTGGTGGAGCAGCAGCATTGGAAGTGTTGCAAGCTGGCTGGAAAGGCTCTGAACTGAGAGCAATAGATTCTAAGGCCAACAATATGAGGGAGAGTTTGTTGGTGCAACCCTACGGTTTGCATTCGGCTTGTTGTCCGTGTGCGCGCATGCATGTGTGAATGGAGTATGAGGGCATGCAATAATGTATATCTTATGGCTATAATAGTGTGTGAATGATGAGTCTTGATGTCGAATGTGTGTGTCTCAAGTCAATAGCGAGTTATCGCTAGTTGCATGTTACGCGGTCATTTGTGTCCCGCGCGTGGTTTCTATTTCGTCGTATGTGTATCTCGCACGGTTTCTATTTTATCGTGTGTCGAACGATCGGCGTGTCACAGGTGTGCGCAGCAGACCCATCAAGAACTCAAGGATGAGTTTATGATGAAGAACCAGAGCCTTGGTTTCAAGATTCAAGTGATCTCGAAGCCCGCGAAAAGGGTACACTTCAAGATAGTGAGAATAGTTACATTACTTTGTGTAGTGTAACATTTCACTTGGTATAGGCCCTTCTAGAGGGTAGTTTCGAGACCCTTCTTGGTTGGGGACAGTGTGGCACTGTTCCACATCACTGTACCTCGGTTCTTGGGGTTTGTAGGAGCTGGGAGTCATTCCCAACTCGTAACTCTTCCTAATTTGTGTTCTAAGACTATAGTGGCTGCCATAGTGCCGTTCGTTCAAACTGATGTTGCGTCGTGTGAGCAGAACGCTATGAACGTTTAAAGCCGCTGTGCAGAAACTTGTCTGTGCACTCTATCTTTCGTTTTAGGCACATTCAAGCCTATTGTGACTATAATTAGAGCTTGGCGCGGGTTCTTTGGGTCGATGACGGGTGGCACTGTTAAAGTGGCGGTGTAGAGCCCGAGGAGCTGTAGTCCTGACACAGTGTTGTGGTGGCGATGCTGCGGGATAACCTCCTACACGTCATCGTCGTCGCTCTCTGGTTCAAGTGGTGCTGGCGGTGCTGCGCCTCTGCTGCTTCCTCCTGCTTTGCCAACTCCTCCTCCAAGGGAGTCTTTGTCGTCGTCATCACTGCTGTGGCGATCGCCTCTTGTGAATTCGCCCCTGTTGTCATTCTCTAGGATAGCCGCAGCTGCTTCGTCCTCGTGTGTTGCGTAGCTATGCCAGTCGTTGGCGTAAACGCGGTTCGCGTTCGTCTACTCGTCTTCGCGGAACTGGTGGAGAAAGAGTCGCTCGTAGAATATGACGTCGCGCGCGTGAGTGGTCTTCTGGCTGAGCAGATCTAGGGTGATCCATGCCTTGTGCTCGTGGCTGATGCCGAGGTGGATTCCCCAGCGCGCGCGGCTTGCGATTCCCGATGGTTGACGTTGGCGGACGATACTGCACCATGTACCCCCACACGCGGAGCATGGAGGTGTCCCCTTTCGTTCCTGTCCACTTCAGGTGCGAGGACAAGTTGCTGGTGATGGCGGTGGTTGACAGCAGGTTGTGCACCCGCACGGCGTGGTGCATCGCGTAGGTCCAGTAGATCGGCGGCAGCTTCGATTGCTTCATCAGCACCCGCATCTTCGTCACGAGTGTGCGATTCGTGCCCTCAGCTACGCCTTGCTGCTAGTGCGCGTACGGAAGGGAAATATGATGCTCGATTCCCTTCTGCGCTAGATTATCTTGCAGCTCCTTGCTTCTGAATTCCGCTGCGCCGTCTGATTGCCAAATTTTCAGCTTCTCCCCAGATTGCCGCTGCGCGTGCGCCAGCCAGAGGCGGAATACTTCGTATGCTCTGCTCTATGCTTCTACGTTTACGACCCAGACATAGCGTGTCCCTGTGTCAACGAAGGTTAGCATGTACAGCTCATTGTTGATTCCACAGTGGTCCACGTTCAGAAAGTCGTTGTGCACCTTGTGCAGCTTGGGGTAGCGGTTGGTTCCAGGTTTGAGCAGGGGGGACGGTTGGTGACTCAGCGCAGCCTCGGGGCAGACAGTGCAGTTGTGCGGGTGTGTCGCGCCTCTCACATTGGTGTCGTATGGGCGTAGGAGTGCGCCAGGCGCAAACACGCCTGCGTCGATGCAGTTCTTCAGAGTTGCGCGCGAGGGGTGACCGAGGCGCTGGTGCCAAAGGTCGCCATTTGCGCGGAATCCAGAGGTGCGCATGTAGCGTGCGCGCACTGTCTCGGGATCTTCTTCTGGTGCTGGGGCAGGTTCTGCTGTTGCTTCTTTGGCTTCTTCTTCGTTGCTCGCCGTCATTAGCATTAGCACAAAAAATTATTTGTCGAGAATGACGGAGAGAGGAATGTTGGTGTTGGGAATCGTGCCAGGGACGAGGGTAGGTTCGCGCGGATCGGGAGCAGGTCAATAAACTGTGCAGTGCGGGGTCGATAGTTCGTTGCCCCAGGTGATGGTGTCCCAGGGGTCGCGGTGCGGTTGGACGTCAGGTGGTGGCAGCGAAGGTGTGGGAAGGCGAGGGGGACGGCCGAGGGGAACAACGCGCGATTCGGCTTCTGCAGTCTCTTCTTCCCCTCTTGTTCTCCTCGCCATGCGCTCCACCCTTCACCGGAAGTGCCCCATCCGCTGGTGTCGCCGCAAGTTGCGGCGCCCCAGCCGCCAGTGTCAGTCGTTCCCCATCCGCCAGCGCTTTCCCACTTGCCTTTATTGGAGGCGCTTTCCTCCTCCACTCACCAGGCACCGCAGGCAAAAGTCTCGCGTGCTTCAGCGAGGCTCTTCTAGCGGAGTTCTTCGGTTTCGTGGCGTGCCAGCTCTTCTTCTTATTCCACTATAAGCTTCGTCGTGGGGTCGCGCCAGTGGGGGTACAGCTTCGTGAACTCGTCTTTTGTGTAGGGACGCGCCACGCCGCGCGCGTCGAAGGTTCCACGGCGTTGGCCGCGTGGGATGTTCTCGAGCCGCTGGGAGGGGGGACCTGCGAGTGGGTTCTGGTTGGTGTCGAAGATGTGGCGAGAAGCCACTTCCAGCTCCAACGCCGACATGCCTTCTTCAGGCGGCGCGGTTTGTTCGGCTTCAGCGATGGCAGCGAGGCGGCGGCTGGTGATGGCGCTCGTTGAGGCAGTGGGCGTGTGACAATCTCAGCAGATGCCGTCTGGGTCAGGGTCGTGCAGCGCCAGCTCGCGTGGGTGAGGGTGATGTGGTACCTATGGTCGTCCGTCAAGATGTTTCTAGTCCGAGCGATGAATGTGCTCGAAGCGCAGTGGAACGAGGTCAATCAACTCATTTGAATCGCCGCTGCAGTCGGGAATGTCAAAGTCGAGGATATACACCCCGTTCTCGGAGTGCGCTCATCCGATCTGCCTGCGTGATTTTGTCGGCGATGAGTAGTGCAGCAGGATGTCGCGTGTGCGAGGATCCGTGCTGAGTTCGACGCCGCAATCCATGAGTTGAGCGGCGGATAGCAGGTTGACGTGCAGGTTCTGAACAATGAGCACATCGTTCAGCGTGATGTGTGTGTGGCTTCCGCGTGCTTTGAGCATGACGATTCCTTGCGCGCTTGCGCGCAGACGATTGTTGTTCGCCACGGTGACGTAGGTGACCGTGGGGGTTGGGATGGCGTTGGAGACGAAACGCTCGGAGCCCACCATGTGCTGGCCGCAACAGCTGTCCAGGTACCAGGTGTTGTAGTGCTTGTTCTCGTCACGTGCGAGCAGTGCCAATCGCGGCGTAACGATGTGCGGTGTGTCGAATTTCAGGAATTGTTCGCGCGAGATCCAATCGATCGGTGCCACCCGCGAATCTGGTACGTGCGGGGGGCTTTCAAGCAACAAGACTGGCAGGTTCCAGTCTTGTTCGTCGTCGTCGTTGAAATCGCGGCGCATGCTGAACGGGTTGTTATCTATGAACGCTCCGATTGGATGACGTGCCGGCTCCGGAGACGGTGTGCGCTCGCGGGGACGGCGAGATCCGCCTGTCATGGTCATGTTCCCCATGACGTTGCGGACGGGGCCAGGCGGTGACGGCTGCTGCTGCTGATGCTGAACTGCTGGGTTCAGGTTGCGCGATGGGGGTTGATACCCCTGGGCTGGACGGTGTTGTTTCGTGCGTCTTGTCGGCCGGACCAGGTGCTCGGATTGGTCTGGCGAGGGCGAGATCGGAATTTGCATGTGTCGATTTGTCAGGTGCCCAAAATTTCTGCAGACTTTGCAGTAAAGGCGCTGCGGCCGTTGCTCTTCTGTGTTGTCCGCATAGAAGGCAAGGCGTTCCCTTTCTCGTCGCGGCGCTGGTTGCTGCTGGTCCATATCTCGCTGTTCGACAAGTAGGGTAGCGCATAGGGCAGCCTCCGAGATGACCCCCTGCTGTCGGAGAAGCGCCTTACAGGGCCGCCACTCTGGGCCGAGCCCTTGGAGCACGATGTTCATGAAAATCTCCTCCGAGATCGTTCTCCCCAGTTTCGCGATTTGATCGCGTAAGCTCCGACAGCGGTTAATATAGTTGTTGGCCTTCTCCCCTGGTGCCATTTTCGTCTCCAAGGGTGTGTACGTGTCACCGTCTACACAGGTCGCAGAGTCCCCAGAAGGCTCAAACCAAACACCCACGTGACTACCCATGAGCGGCCTCACACCCACCACGTTCCTAGAGAACGAGGAGAGTGGAAGCCCGTTAGAAAACCCGAGGGAACAGCCAAGCACGGAAGCGTAGAAGAGTAGCGAGTTGTGACTGGTCCTGAAGTGGGATCAGCCAGTGCTACGGAGACCGGCGCAGGAAGCGGAGTAAGCGTCGTGTGGTCACCGAAGAAACAATGCGATGCTCCGGAGTCCAGGATGAAAGACATCGAAGCGTCTGCCGAAGCAGCACCTGGACTAGTACCTAAGCAAGTACCTACACTAGCAACTGGCACAGGATCAACACTAGCACCTAAGCCAAATACATACGAGTAAACAGAGTCAGAAGCACTAGAGTCAACAACAACATACATAGCATGAGGAGTTCCTAAGAGATCAAGCAACTGAGAAGCAGACATGCCCCACAGAGCGGGACCGTGCAAGCGAACAAAAGGAAGCCACTCAGGGGCAGGGACGTCGACGCTGTAGGCCGCACGAAGAGTGTCAGTGAGCTGAGCAAAGCACTGACCCGGTGGGTGGCGGCGGTCACAGCGGAGGCCGCTGCGAGTACCTGTCCTAATGAGGTAGGGGCGGGGAGGGTGGGCGTCCCCACGCGACAGCTGACGCGGTCCTGACCCTTGCCCTGGAACCTGCTGCTGCCCCTGCTGCTGCTGTGGCTGCTAAGAGAGAAGTGGCTGCTGTTGCTGCTGCTGTCGCCGAGTCACGTACCAAGCCGCCACTCTAGCACCTGCAGCTGGTAGTACCGCAGGTGCCCGACTAACCCAAGCATCACCTCCACCGGCTGCAGCAGGGGAGTCACTAGACGTTGCACGAGACGCTCCACCAACTCCTGCACTCCCGCCACCGCCGCTCGCCCGCCACACCACCTCCGCCGCCTCCGTTGCCGCCCGCACCATGGCCGCCCCTCCTGCCACTCCTAGTTCTAGACCACGCAGAAGTCGTAACAGCAGCGGCGGTCTCGTCAGTAGCGGCAGTGGCAAGGGAGGTAGTAAAGGTGGGCAGCTGAGGGACAGTGCACCCGTGGAACAGTGGGGGGGGGGGCACAGCGCCAGAGGCGAAGGCTACCGAGCAGAGGTTGCTCTTGACGTCCTTGAGAGCAGACTCAAGGACAACGATAGTGAGCTCGCTAGGGTGCTTCAGAAGAAGCACGTCACGGACCGAGGCAAGGCGGTCAGGGAGGCTAGTGGCGATGAATTATACAGTACTCACCAAAGGGGGGGGGAGCAGTGCTAGCTGTGCGTCAGCAGGCAACGCGGTAGCTGGAATCGAGTGAACGCAGGTGAGCGATCATGTCAGCAGAACGCTCAACAAGGCGAGGTCAGCAAAACGGGAACGGGAGGAACAGGCGACCAAGAGAGACAGTGGTGGGAGTAGCGTAGCGGGCCTTGATTGCCGTCAGGAACTCACTAGCCATGCGAATCTGGGTGAAGTGGTTCTCCTCAGACTTAGGGAAAAACTGCTGAGGGCAATGCAGGCTGCAGCGTCGTGCGACTTCCAGGCTGTCAGGGCAGCACGCTGACGTGCAAAACGCTCTCTTTCCGCAGTGGTGGGTTCAGCGCCTAAGGGTTCAGGATTAGGGGGCGCACGATGGTCACCGGAAGCGTGCACCCACAGGGACTCGTCAGCCTGAACCTAACTCTTTAGGAGACGCTGTGAACGCAGGAGCCAGTCAGAGAACTCCAGCGGCCTACCCTTGGCGTCAAAACGGAGGACTCTAGGCGTCGCCATTTTGGAAGCGGAGAGAAAATACAGGTGGAAATCGCCTAGAAGGCTGGAGAAGGGCGCGGCAAGGAGGGCGCTACGCGACGAGAAGGGAGGGACGTGACAGGACGGGCAGGTGGGACGGGATGGGGCGGACAGGCGCTACGGGCGCCAGAGGACGGGACGGGACGGGCGCGGCGCGGCAGGAAGGGCAGGCGCGGCGGGTCAGGATGGGCAGGCGCGACGTGCACGAGGGGATGGGACGGGACAGGACAGGACAGGAGCGATGCGACGGGCAGGCGTGACGCGACGAGGTGGGACGGGCAGGTGCGACGCGATGGGACGGGACAGACGGGCGTGACGGGACGGGCAGGCACAACAGGAGCTAGGGGACGGGACGGGACGTGACGAGCGCGACGCGACTGGCAGGCGCGATGTGACGGGACGGGACAGGCAAGCACGACGGGCGCTAGGGGACGGGACGGACTGGCGCGACAGGCGTTAGGGGATAGGACGGGCGTGATGGGCGCTAGGGTACGGGACGGGCGCGACGGTAGGGCGCTACGGGCATCGTAGGCTAGGCACAACGGGCGAGAGAGGGAAGAACGGGATCCCACAGGATCCTAACCTAGGTGATACCATGTCCAAAACTGAATGATGGTGAAGTGTTGTGGGTTGGGCTACATAAGCCTAACCCTAACTGCTGTACCCCATATGACACGCATCACTGAGGCTGCAGCATTTGACAGGGGGTGTAATCCTATCACCACTTTTGCATTAGACCCCCCTTTTTGTAATGCACCCCGGATTGGAGCCCCCTAACTGTGGACACGTGATTTTTAGTCGAGATTATAGCGAGACACATTACCTATGGGTAGCGCAAACAGTGATATGACTCAAGCAAGTAACCACGTGCTCTTCGCATCAGCACGTGGTCACGATTTTCAAGAAGCGATATTGAAATCGCGTTCTTTGATGTTGAAACACTCGTGTTCGACATGGAAAAAAACAAACAAAACTACACGTAGGATTAGACCCCGGATCTATTAATTTTTTCCCCCAGTAAATAGACCCTCCCCCCCCCCCCCCCCCCCCCCCCCCCCCCCCCCCCCCCCCCCCCCCCCCCCCCCCCCTTTTTTTTTGCTTCCTGGTGTAGGATTAGACCCCCGTGTCTATTAGCCAGGTTTATACGGTACGACCAATTGTGTTAAATTTTCCAAGTTACAACATACAACTCAAGTGGATTTTTTTTTTTTTATGGTATGCATGTTTTTGTCGAAGTAAAATAAAAAGACCTAAAGGTATGCAATTCAGTAGTTCGATCACACAGTGTATCATAGTACTATTATTTGTGCATGTTATAGTAGCAGGTGTCATTTTGCATGAGTTATAGAATGTGTTACAATCCTAAACAGGACTTAGGGCGTATCTTCGGTTCCGGTCATGAGCACTGTCCATTCTACTGTACAGGGCATCCGCAATTATCGCGTGACCCAAACTTTCTCGATGTGGCGCGCGCGGTTCGAGGTTCGGGTCATCCTTCGAATTGCATGCGACCGTCATCCAAAATGTGCCCCCCATCAATCACATTGCTGTGCGACCCCATGTAATGTGTCTCTCTGTAGACAGACGTTTTCTTTTGACTCACGCCCGTCAATGTCTCAAGTACACCACAAAACGTGAAATCAAGCCATAAAATCGAACTGACCAGACAATGCATACAGAAGCTCGGCAATCCCACGCACTCCGACTCAACGCACAGACCGCCCTGTATACAAGCAAAGGCGGCTCTATGGCAGATCGCCATACATCGTGTGCGCTGCTCACGTAGACGCGGCCCCGCCTTTGCACGTAAGGTTAGCTCCAAAGGAGAACCAACATCCTCTCTAATCGTAATCCAGGTGGCCATAAACCATGGTCACTGCACAGGTGCTCATACTATGTGTGGCATTACACCTCTGGCATGAGTACCTTCTCAACGCCTGGCAGCGTGTAGTATCTCTAGCCGCTCTAGAGTGGATTTCCACCCTCCTACCGATGGTGCAAGCAGAGGATGAGGAGCGCGTGCGCCGTGAAACCGCCCGCCGTGAAAGTCGTAAACGGTGTCGCCAGACACGGGTGGCAGAATGGGTGGAGGAGATCCGCGCCATGTTTGACGAGGAATTCGAAGACACTTTCCGTATTACGCGGGAAGTTCTCGACCTCATCGCGGAAAAAGTGGCGTACCCAATGTCCCGCTATGTCGAAGTGAATGAAGTCCCCTTGTCACTTTGCTGCTTAATCCCTATTAAGTATTTTGCCAGTGCCATGACTTATCACGACATGAGTCTGATGTTCGGCCTTCCCAGGGGACTCATCCATCGCCTCGTGAATGCTTTCTTGGTCTGGTTCCCCCGCAAGTTTAAGTGCGACTAGATCCAGTTCCCAACTGAAGAAGTGCAAGAGGAGATGGCGCTTGACTTCCGCGCCATCAAAGGTGTGCCCAATGTCATCGGTTCGATTGACGGGACACACATTGAGATTCGCGGCATGGATGCTCACCGTGGTGACTACTACAATCGCAAGTCTGTATATAGTGTGCAACTTCAAGTAACATGTGACTCAAAGGGAATCATTTGGGACTACACGGTGGGCAATCCTGGCTCAATGCATGACCAAGGTGTCTTCACAACATCAGACCTACATGACAGGCTAGAAAGTGGTGAAATCGCACCCTATCAGCTAGTCGGGGACGCCGCATATCCATTGAAGTCCTACATGCTCACCCCCCTCCACGCACCACGCCGCCGCTTGATGAATAAGTGGGAGCAGACGTACAACTACGTCCAGTCGGCGACGCGGATGGTGGTTGAGCGCACGATCAGCGCACTGAAGGGGCGGTGGAGGCTCTTCTCCCGCTGTCACGAGAGCAAGCTCTGGCGCGTGTGTGCAGGAACGGCCTGCATCATCATCCTACACAACATGTTGCAGGTGGTCAGTACTCCAAGGATGAAAACACACAACCCCCGCCGCATCATATGGGCGGGGATCCCGAACGGCTGGTGGACGAGGAGCGGCATGGATCGCTACCAGTGGCGGAGCCTTGACAACCCTACGCTTGCCGATATGCGCGCCCGCCGACACCACTTTTGCAAGCACATCCATCGGGCATACCTCCGGCGTCACCGTGTGTCGAAGTCCGCACGCTAAGGCTCCGGCAGCTCCGCCGCCTCCGCAGACCCAGCCATGGTGGCGTCGCCCGTGTCTGTAGGCGGTACTGGAGGCGGTGTACCCTCAGGCACAGCCTGATGTACTTGCGGACTGGCCATCTGCAAGCGCACGCCAGCCTGAAGCGCCGCCATGCTCATGGCGGCGACAAGTATCTGGGTGGAGTCTTGTAGCTGGCGCACCACGTGCGCGTTGGTGGAGTTGATGGCTTGGCTCAGCAACTTTGCTTTTTATAAGCATCAGGCGCTTATCGTAGGCCTGCGCTTTTATCCGGGGGCTGACGTTATTGCAGCGGAGGTGTCGACCTCAGGTCAGAGTGAATGTAAATGACTAAGATAATAAAAGCATGCATACATCGTGTTTGTATAGGAATACAAAGGGAAAACAAAACGTCCTAGCTAGCCATGTATTCTAAGGGGTACATTCCCTTATTACAGCGAAATTCAACCATGCGGCGCGGGAACCCCTTTCAAACGTGTTCCCTCCTTTATCGCTTCAAACGTTTCTGCCTACATTGGTCTAGACCTGACGATTGCTGGTGATGTTACGACTCTTCTGACTCCTTGACTTCTTACTCAGTAAAGTCGGATCCTACAGTGTACATGAATGCCTTCTCATAAAGCTTCATATTTCAACACCCCCCTTCATTCCTGGACATCTCGAGGGCTGACTCGCTTAACTACTCTTGTGAGGTTGGAGCAGTGCTGGTACTGCTGACGTGGCAGTCGCTTGGAGAGAAATTCAGCTACCATCTCGGTGGTGGGGCAGTACGCAAGGTCAACTTTACCCTGGTCGATTTCGTCCTTGATGAAAAAGTATCAAAGCATGATGTGCTTCGTAAGGTTGACAAACCCTGGCTTGTTCGCAATCCCGATGGCGCTCTGGTTGTAGTAGTGAAGGCGAAAAGTGGGCAAAGTTGGGATTTCTCCGTAGAGTACTGCCGTGTAGGTGGGGAGCCCAAGCGTGAGTGCGCAAGGGGAGTGTTAACGGGAATGGAGTGTTGGCCCCGCCCTCGCTTGGGCGACGCCGATGTCTTGGTCGGGTGTACGGGAGAGGAAGCCGACGGGGAGCTCGACGGCTGCAGCTGATCGGGCTGGTTAGGAGGGGCAGTTCGACGGGCGCGGTGGTCGACGAGGGGCTCGTCGACCAGGGCGCGCACTGGGCTGTCGACCAGGTCGACAAGGTAACCCACTCGACGAGTTCTGCGGAGGCACACGAACGTCGTCGAGGTCGCGATGGCGAAGGCGACTTCGGGCTGGTATCCCGAAGTCGATGTGGCTCATCAGGCGCAGACCAGGGCTGACGACGCACAACGGTGCAAGTCAGGCCAATCGTCTGCGCGCACTTGCAGACGTGCGCACTGCTGTCTTCTACGGGTGCAACGCTGGACAGCCGCTCTGCTGCAGCGTTGGCACGCCGTCGACCTGCT
Organism: Closterium sp. Yama58-4; assembly: GCA_947470075.1. NCBI lineage: Eukaryota > Viridiplantae > Streptophyta > Zygnematophyceae > Desmidiales > Closteriaceae > Closterium > Closterium sp. Yama58-4. The sequence continues at coordinate 559,816 of CANIUD010000649.1, forward strand.
GTGTTGGCAGGCCGCGTTTCTGCAGTGCTGGTGCGGTTCCTCTTTGCAACGCAAGCAGGTGGTCGAGCATGCTGTGTTGGCGGTCAACCAGGCTAGCTGCAGAGCTGCAGCGGTGTAGTCATTCTTGTCATTTTCATTGGTATCATTCTGTAATGGAATCTTTGCTAGTGGAAACTATTGCAAAAGGTTCTCCCGTGGTTGTGTAAGCATGAAGGAACCAGACAAAGCTACGATCACTCCTAGAGTTCGTGCCAACCCCCCCGTAGTCTAGCTCACGACCATTGTAGAGTGATTCTACGCACTGTCGACCTTGTAGTGGCGCGGGCACAATGATCTTGTCCGGCGATTATTTGAAAAAGCCATACGCCGGCGCGGCCGCTGTCACATGCGTTGTCGACATGGGCCTCCCACTATTTCACTGAGGAGAGTGACGTAAGTCTGTTGATGTCGTCACGCGAGCTACCTGCATCCGCCGTTGACCGCTGCTCTCACGCCTCGCTCTCGCCGACACCGTCGCCGACCCTGATCACACCTCTCGGCGCCCTCGTGCCCTCGCTACCGCCGACTTGGTCACTAACGTCGACGTCCTCGTGCCCTCGCTGCCGACGACTTGGTCACCAACGCCGACTTCAACGTCGACGCCGCCTTTGTTGCATACCGATCGAGGAGAAAAAGGTCGAGATAGGTGTTCCTTCGACCACTACGCACGGATACCCAGGAGAACCACCTCCAAGGGGAGTATCGGCCCAAACTCGCCAGCCGTGTGACGTCTCATCGCATCAGCCAACCGTCCCTCCAACGTATCCTCTACCCCACCGGCCTTTGCCAGGGTAGGCATCATGGTTCGCACGGGCTGTCGGCCTAACAACGACTTAGGTAAGTAATAACTCGGTTCTCATCTGATGGAAAGCTGTGTTGCCGTCCACGCACACCGCACCATACGGAAAGTCACTCAACAACGGAGTTGGACTACGGGGGAAGGCACGGGTGTTAAAAGAACTAGCAGGAATGATTGGACTAGGTCAAAGTTGGGTACAAATATGAAACCCTAAAAGGGGCTATACCCCACTACAGCCTACACATATATATTACATATATAATTTGACACACCCCCATAGGCAAAGTGGGGGAGAACAAGGGGTCACAAGACCAGTCAAGCAAAGCAAAGCAAGCTCAGGGTGGATCACAACGTCACCACACACACTGAGCACACGCAAAGCGCCACACCGCCAGTCCACATGCAGAGGTATATATGCAACAGGAACAGCACAGTGATCACCACCTAGCAAGAGCAAGCATGCAGGTATATGTATATAGATCACAGTACAAGCAAAGCCTACAGCAAGTGTGGAAACGTAGGTACAAGGCCTAACAAGGTACAGAAGCGCTGATGATCACCAGACGGAAGTGCCTTGGTGAATATATCAGCAGTGTTGGCCCGAGTGGCCACGTGAGCAAGACGAAGCTGACCTCGCTGCTGCAACTCTCGAGCCAGGAAGTAACGCAGAGTGATGTGCTTCGTTCTGTGCTCCAGTCTGTGCTCCTGACACAAGGCAATGGCGGCCTTGTTGTCGACGTACAGCACTGGAGGAGAACGAGGCCGCTCTCCCAAGTCAGTCAGCAGGTAGGTGAGCCAGCGTAAATCCTGTGCAGCCATGGCTGTGGCGTAGATCTCAGCCTCACAACTGGAGCTGAGAACAGAAGACGAGCGAGTAGAACGCCAAGAAACAGAACCGGAGCCAAGGCTGAAAGTGTAACCCTGTGACGACCGCTGCGTAGCCTGGTCGTCAACCCAAGACGCGTCAGAGTGTCTAGTGAGGACAACGTCACCCCGTCCTCCAAGCACGAGTCCCATACCTGATGTGCTCCACAAGTAGCACAGTACCCTCTTCGCAGCTTCCCAGTGCACCTTTTGGTGCCTACCAGGAGCCACGTAGCGAGCCAGAAGGCCAAGAGGGTACGCAAGGTCAGGTCAAGTGCAGGTCATCAGGTACATGAGGCAGCCCACTAGCTCTGGGTAAGGACCACTCGGCTCTACGGACTCGTCCGAAGGTGGAGCTGAGAGCGAGTGACCTATAGCCAGAGGAGTGGACTGTGGGGAGGACCAGGTGAAGCCGAAGCGCTGAAGGACCTGCTGCACCATGTGTGACTGAGTCAGTGTGATGGTGCGGCGTGCTCTGTCCCGGGTAATCTGCAAGCCAAGGTAGCTGCGCAGCTCACCCAGGTCTGTGCACGTGTGTCTCTTTTGCAGCTCCGACTTCACCAGGGCGAGAGCCTCAGTGTCAGCAGTGGCAAAGACCAAGTCGTCGACGTACACGAGGATGTAGAACGGTGGCAGCAAAGTGTCGGTGCGTAGAAACAGCGACGGGTCAGCAGTCGAAGGAGCAAACCCAAGAGCCACAAGTGTCGTCCTCAGTGTGTCGTGCCACTCACAAGGCGCCTGGCGGAGACCGTAGACTGGCCGCCGGAGGCTCCACTGGGTACCAGGAGGGAACGACCCAGTGAAGCCAGGTGGGCGGCGCAACCAGATCTCCTCGTGCAGGCTGCCCTGTAAGAAGGTTGTGCTGAAGTCAAGAGAGTGAAGCTCTTAGTCACGCTGAGCGGCAACGTGCAGCAGCACCTGAAGAGTGGTCATCTTCGGGGTGGGGGAGAAGGTCTGGAAGAAGTCAACTCCCTGTCGCTGACTGAAGCCTCATGCAACGTAACGAGCCTTGAAGACAGGCGGAGAACCCGACGGCCGCTTCACCCTGAAAATCCACATGCCATCGACGATGTTCGCCCCGGGAGGGGGAACCTCATCGACGTAAGTGCCTGTGGACTTCCAGGATGCCATCTCTACGTCCATGGCTGCCTGCCACTGAGAGGAGTACTCACCCGCGATTGCCTCAGCGTAAGAGCGCGGGGTCGGGATGTCTACAGCATCCGGGTCTCCCTCACGGTCAAGCGGCTGCAAGACACTCAAGGTCCTCGTGCCTGTCCTCAAGGACGTCTGTGCCAAGAGCACACTCACCCCCGACGGACGGAGGACAGACAGACTCAGACTCAGCAATAAGGCTAGCGGCGTAGTCTAGACGACAGGCAGCAGCAAAGTCAACAAGCTCAGCGACTAAGGCAGACGCAACAGCAGACTCAAACGACGGGTCAGTGACAACAGTGGCTAGCAGACGTGTGACAGTAGGGTGCTCAGCACGAAACCGGTCAGACTCAGGGTCCGGAACGTCAGGCAAAGAAGACGCAGGAGGAGACGGCAGAGGAACACGCTGTGGAACAGAGGAAGGACGAAGTGCCATAATGTGCGTGCCAGGGACAGGAGGAGGACGCTCACGACGAACACGACCAGTGCGACCAGTGCGACCAGTGCGACCAGTGCGAATGACATAGGGGTAGCGACTAGGACCCCCAGGCGCCCCACGCTGAGCGTACCAGTCATGAAGCTGCTGAGACGTGGGGGTCTGGCGCTGACGCTGCTGCTGCTGCTGCTGGTGCTGCTGCTGCTGCTGCTGGCCCCCACCTCCGCCACCACCACCGCTGCCTTCTTTCCCACTACCACCGCTGCCTCCTCCACCGCTCCCAGTCCCACCGCCGCCCCACCCACCGCCTCCACCCCCACGACCTCCCCCACCACCTCCACCACCCCCACCGCCTCCACCCCCGCCCCCTCCACCACCCCCGCCACCTCCACCACCCTTCCCCCCCTTGCCGCCCCTGGAGCCGCTGCGCTTCCCACTAGGAGCGGAAGCAGCTGCGACCTTCTCAGCACCGAGGAGATTGACGCCAGCAGCAGCAGAGGCGTAGGATGGGGCAAGAGGGGAGGGGGAGCACCCCTCAAAGAGGGGATTGCTAGGAGTGCCACGAGCAGCACCTACAGCGAGGATGTTCTTTTCTGCTGCTAGGAGCTGCTGCTCGAAGTCGGCTAGAGTGAGAGAAGTAGGGTCTTTGGCGAGGAAGTGGTCCCTGACTGAACTGAGAGTGTCAGGGAGGCGGGTGACGAGGATGTAGAGGGTAAAGTACAGCGGGGGGGGTTCTGGGCAAGGAAGTCGTCTGTAAGGGCGGCACGAAAGCGAGCGTCACTAGCGCGGAGGTGAGAGATAAGGTCCTCAGTGTTGGTAAACAAGGACAGGTCTGGGAACAGGTAGAGCAGGATGAGACGACCTACGGCTGCAGTGGCTGGGGAGGAATAGCGCGCAACTACAGCGTCATACAGTGCCTTAGCAGTCTTGTGCTGGCTAAAATGCGCGCGCTCAGTGATCGGCAGATGATTGCGAATAGCGAGGCGCGCAGCAGCATCGCGAGTCTGCCACTGTGAGCGGTCAAGAGCAGGAGCAGTGTCAGCAGGAGCAACGGCAGTGCCAGACGCGTGATCGAACAGTGAAACGCCGTCTTTTGCATCAGTCATAAGAAACAGTTGCAGGTCGTCGAGCCAAGTGGCAAACTCAATCGGGCGACCGTCAGGCTCAATCGTGAGAACATTAAGCGTCGCCATAATCGCAGCGCAGGCGAAGGCAGTAGCAGTAGGCAAAGGCAGTAGGCACACGCAGAAGGCAAAGGCAGCACGCACAGGCAGCAGGCAAAGGCAGCAGGCACAGGCAGCAGGCAAAGGCAGCAGGCAAGGGCGGCGCGCAAAGCAGCCGCAAGCTGCGCGTGGGCTGTCTGGGCGACGCGCTAGCAGCACAGGCAGCGCGCGGGTGAGGTAGGCGGCCGCGGCATTAGGGCTAGCGGCGCGCGGGGTCAGGGCAGCGTGACGGGCGGCACGTGGGGCCGCGGGGCTGCACGACGGGCAGTGCGCGGGGCATCGGGGCAGCGCGGGCGGTGGCGCGAGGGGCCGCGGGGCAGCGCGATGGGCCGCTGCAGGGCATGCGCGGGGCTGCAAGGCAGCGCGACGGGCGGCGCGCGGGGCTGCGGGGCAGCGCGACGGGCTGGCAAGGCGCGTGCGGGGCTGCGGGGCAACGCAACGGGCGGCGCGTGGGCCTGCAGGGCACTGCGACGGGCAGCGGCAGGGCGCGCGCGGGGCTGCAGGGCAGCGCGACGGGCAGTGTGCGGGGCAGCGAGGCAGGGTAAGGCAGGGCGCGGGGTAGCACAGTAACCGCGAGCGGTTGGTGGTGGGCCCTAAAAAAAATCGATCCTGAGGTCCTAGGGACCTCCTGCTCTGATACCATGTTAAAAGAACTAGCAGGAATGATTGGACTAGGTCAAAGTTGGGTACAAATATGAAACCCTAAAAGGGGCTATACCCCATATTGGCTACCCCACTACAACCTACACATATATATTACATATATAATTTGACAAAGGGCTGTGCAAGTGATCACATCGTTCTTTAGCATTCTCCCTACTTGCCCATTCACAACGAGCGTTGCTAAGAGTTTCACTACGAAAGTTGGAGTACATAATGATAGCAACCACAATGGCAAAAAGTGACTAAATTAGAGCCTAACAATCTAGCAGATAGACAGGTCAAAATGCAGCATAGCTGAGTCGACAGCCTGCTAGCGTTGAAGAATGGCGACCTGCTAACAGAGCAAGTCGGCGGCTTGCCAACAATGCACCAAGGCGGCTTGACAATGGTGATGCAGAGCGGTCAGTGACCGTTGCAACCGCAAATGACAATAGCGCATGTGTGCACCCACTTCGCAGGTGCACGTCAACGGTCGAGCACATTGTGCACCATTGCGCAGGTGCCAAGTCGGTCACGTGCCAAGAGTTGTGCCTGAAGAGCCGCGTCAACCTCGAGATACCAGACCAAGGTCACCTTCGTCATCGTAGCCTCGACGAGCCTCGCGTGCCTCCGCAGAACCTCGCGAGAAGGTTATTTGGTCGACCTAAGACCACCAGTCGGTGTCCTGATCAACGACCTCCCTTGACGACCATCACTCCTGTCAAAGACCGCCCTGGTCGACGAACCCCTCCGTCTACCAACTCGGTCAGTTGTTGCCGTTGAACTCCCTCCTTCGACGGGCGCTTGCAAATCCCACGCAGGTCGACGAACTGCTTCGTCTACCTCCCCTGCCAAAGTCTGCCGCTGGCTTCCAATCGTTGGCGACTTCACGGTGGGCCCGTGCAGGTCGACCAGCTTCGTCGACCTGCTCGCGTTGACCTCTGCGGACGATCGACCACACCTCCCGCACACCCGATCACAAAGTCGGCTTCGCCCAAGCGAGGGCGAGGCCAACACACGATTCTCGTCAACAGGTTCAGCAGTTGGTTGCACCCTTATTTCTCTCTTGTCAGGAGATTATAGGCAGGTTGTCAAAGTATGCACGATTGAGGGTCTAGGGTCCCTTTCCTTGTGTGGCCTACTGGGTTGGGCATTCTTAGGGAGAAATTTATTCTACTTACCACACAATTTGTCCGTAATACCCAGCGCTTGCATGCAGCCCAAGGAAAAGAGTTAGGGAGATGGGAGGACAAGACTTTCTTCCCACTGAGAGTCACTCAAAGCTCAAAAGCTTCTAAAAATTCTCAAGGCTTCCCATACATCTAAAAAAAGTGGCTCTTTAAAATGGCAATTTACAGCCATAATCTCCATGCATATGGCGGGTTGATGGCTTTAAATTGGCGGGCTGTATGCAGGCTGCTTCGTAGGCATTTGGGGCCCATAAATTGCCCGCCTGTATATTGAGTACAACAGCCATTCATGGCCTGGCCGTACATGACTCAGTATTTGAGCACTATATATGAGCATGTACCTTCTGCCTGTAAATGCAAATGAATAGTAGGACAATTTTTTGTCCCAAATTTGGCGACCATAAATGTACATTTATTCTGTACCTATAAAAGTAATGGCAAACATGCAGTATATACCAGCTTTATTGCAATCACGTACATTCGAGCTTTTTATGAACGATTTTTATTTGGTTGGGAAAATTATGATTCTGAAACAACAAAGCACATACAAATCCAAAATGGCTACATACTGGACTACACAAGATTCTATAATCGCAACAACATACTAAACCACGCGGCCTTTGCACTTCAAAGCATCAATAAATCCACCTGAAGAGAGAAACGATACCACGTTAGAGAATATGCTTAAGTCTGAAACAACACTCACGTGGCGAAGTGTGATCTCATCCAGTTAGCTAAACAACACCAGACGCATGCAATACCTGCGAAAATGATCACGATCTTAATGACGGTAACGTTAACACCTGCAACACACATCAGCCAATTGTGCGATACTAGAACAACGGGAAATACAGAAAAGGCGACAAACACGAGCGTGAAAAGCTCATCGACAGGCAGCGTAAGATACGAACAGCCGGAAATTCAGAAAACGCGACGTCAAAATCTCTCTGACAAACAGCGTATTATGAGAACAGCCCCAAAGAAAGGAAAGGCGACAGAACAGATGGACGTCATAAGCTATGCGACAGACAGTCGCTATTACTCGCGTAGAACAACGAAGTGCTCAGGCTGTGAACTGAAACTACCAAGTGGTCTTCCTCAAACGACGCAACTAAGGAATCTGGTGAACTGGAAAGCTAAGTGACCATCAAGGGGAGATGGAATGACAAAGAGAACACAATTGATGCTTTGAGGATGAGGGGTTGAGCGATGTGGGTGGCCTTGTACAGTATGGGATGGGGCGAATGTGGAGGGAGGGATTGAAACAAGGTGGCGCGCGATGGCTTGGTTGGGTTGGGATTGTCTGTTGCTCACAGCAGATTTCGCGACTCAAAAACTGTAACTGGTGTGTGGTGTCCAATTTGAGAGCGGTAATCGGGCTATTTCTGATGACAGGATTGGTTGAGATCGAGCAGCTGCTGCTCTGTACCAATCGCGCTGATGTGCGCCAGCGACTTGTGTGTCTGTGGTGTGCTGTACCTAGCGCGGGAGCTGGTGTGTGGTGCCGATGTCTGCTGTGCTGGACGCGAGATGCTGTTCGGATATTGGTAATCCAATCCTAAAGCCCCACATCATCACCTGAAACTATGTCCATTGGTCAAGTACGATATTCGAGATATTCAAGTAACACACGACCCTCCACGTCCGCACGAAGAAGCATCATCCTGACCAGATGCAGAATAGCGCAACAAACCCAGACAACAAGAAATACAGTAACACAATCAATCAACATATTTTTGTAGTTTAAGTGCAGCGTTCATTATATTAACAGTAGAATGCAAGGTTTATGCTACCAAACCCAGCAAAACGCAAGCATGTACCATCTAGAACTCGTAAAGAGTTGTCAACACATGCTTCGCTTCCATTGCATAGAAAGAACAACAAAAAAAAACACACACATACACACACATATACACACACACACACACACACACACGCACTCTTGCGCGCACAGACAGATACACGCGCGCGCCCGCATATACACGCACAACAGAAACAAACAAACAAGCAACAAGAACAAGAACAACAACAACAACAACAACAACAACAACAACAACAACAACAACAACAACAACAACAACAACAACAACAACAACAACAACAACAGCAGCAGCAGCAGCAGCAACAACAATTGCAGCAGCTGTAGCAGCAGCGGCGACGACGACGACCACAACAATAACGAAGACGACAACGATGGCAACAGCAATAGCAACAACAGTAGCAACAACAATAGTAGAGCAACAGCAACAACAGTACCAACAACAGCAACAACAAAAGAAGTAGCAACAACGATAACAACAATAGCAGCAGCAGAAGCAACAGCAGTAGCAGCAGCAGCAGAAGCAGCAGCAGCAGCAGCAGCAGCAGCAACAGCAGCAGCAACAGCAGCAGCAACAACAACAGCAACATAAATAGAAACAATAGCTGCAAAAACAACATGAACACCAACAACAACAGAAACAACAACAGCAACAACAGTAGCAACAGCAACAGCAACAACAACAACAATAGCACGAGCAACAGTAGCAGCGACGACGACGACGACAACGGCTCGGTGATGGCGACGACAACGACGACGTTGAGGACGACAGCGCCAACAACGACAATAACACGAGCGAAGACGACGACGGTGATGACAACGGCAACGACTACGACTGTGACGACGATAACAAAAGCGATAGCAACGACGAAGACAACGACGACGATGGTAGATCGCCTTGGGTGCAACGCTGGCAGTTCGCCTTGCTGCAACGCTGGCAGTTCGCCTTGCTGCAACGCTGCCAGGTCGCATTGCCGCAACGTTCGCGATCCGTTCTTCTGCTATGCTGGCAGGTTGCCTTGCAGACTGCTTGCTAGGTTTGCAGTGCATTTCGTGCTGTGTCGACTTGCTTGCTTCATAGTAATATTGTTCAATCTCCTTTCCTAGTGATAATTTGCTAGAATTTCACCAAGGCAACTGATGGCCAGTAGGATACGTACGGAGGTACGACGACTCACTATGCGAATGCTTGATCCAAATTAAATCTCATGACTTTGGTCGTTCTTTTTCAGTCACCTTCAACACGAAAATCTGCACAATGTATATTTTGTTAAGAGACTACTGTTGATACTTAGCTTGTAGCTATAAGTCTGGAATTGCAATTTGGACTTTGTTAGCCTTCCAATTTTGTTCTAACAATATGCGCTCATGGCTGTAACAATCATAAATAGGCAAGAAATGCAATTGCCATGCCTGGCAATTCAGTTTACAGATCCTCCGCACAAACTCGGTCGCCAACGTTTCCAAAAAAAGTTTCGCATATGCATGTTGACGAGATGTCACCTCACGTTACCCGCACAGAAATATCGCCAGTAGCCGTTCAGGACAATTCAAAACTTTTGCGCTGCCCATAAACCAGGATGAACCACAGGCACGTAACAAATCTCTCCTGAAAATGGCCACGCTAGACATCTCACAGCGATCGGAAAATGTGAACCGTAGATCTCTGATACATCGAACGGCTAACAACAATGAATAAGTTTCGAGCATCCAATTCTTCGAAGCAAACGTGGCAAGAAGTGCGACTCGACAAGCAGAATGAAATAGAGGCGTGATCTAGACCGTTCAAGAAATCGCTTGGAATTATGTCCGTAGATCAAACGTTCACACATTCCAGAAGCAGCCTCATACATTTTCTTGCACGTAGAATGGGCAAAACAGGGTTGATCACGGTTCCAAAATTGCCACGTTGCTCCCAAACGGAGGCACAGGTTGTATACATCAATTTACAACACCTCCAACATTTTTGCGATGTAGTTACAACAGGTATTTCATACATATGTCATACATTTCATACATTTCCTCCACATCAGCTACATCACCATCTATTCCACCGGTGCTAGAGTCCTAACTGCCCCTTTGTCCTTAGGCTTTGACGGCAACAGGCTGAACCTGAAACTGCCCTATGGCTGCTCCCCCCATAACAGCCGTCATCCCGAATTTAGTGCAGTACCCCTCCGGGCCCGCTACAACCGAATCCACCAGCTGCTTGTAAGTGTCTCCTTGGAACGTGGTCAGCGTACTCGCTTTAAGCCACGTTCCGCTAAAGGCATAAGTGTACGTTGTTGGGGAAGCGGATGCGTCGCCCAGGATCTTCCTGCTCTGGTTGGGAAGCGGCGAAGTAGTACTAGTAAGATCCTCCCACGGGCCATCGGTCCCTGGGGGGGAAAAGAAGACGGCAACGATTCTCTCCTGCCCCACGTCCTTCGCAATGCCGGCGAAGGTAGGCTCGCCCATTGTGGGGCTGGATGCGAGGACGCTGTAGAAAATGTTTTAGTCGTCCTTCGACCTGACGGAATCAGCCAGGAATCGCACGGGCATGGAAAGGTGGAATAAGAGTCGCATCGTTTGAAGAGGGAAGATGAAAGGAAGATTTATGTGAGGATCTGGTTCAGGAAATATGATTTTATTGAATGATTCACCTGGGTACAAGGCGAGGCTATATATAGGCTCGACACAAGGCAGTAACCCGTGTGTTACTAGAAGGTTCTGCGGGTCGCGAAGCGTCCCGAACGGGTCCTTCCCGAATTCGGTAGAAGGCAATTCGGTGGCAACCGAAAAGCCTAGAATTCGGTGCACTCAACCTAGTTCGGTGCCTACAACTATAATAACTATAGTAAAGGCAACGAATCTAGGAAATCAAGCAAAAGCATGCAAGATAAAATAAAGCTAAGCTAGTAATAACATAATAAAGGCAAGCTAGCAAAGCCAGCATAAGCCGTCGTACTCTCACACGTCCCCCCCTCAAAGCTGGGTGGCGTGAGAAACACCCTGCTTGACAAGATAGTCCTTGAGAGCACGGCGTGCGTTGCCCATATCAGCTTCTGCAACCCAATTGTCCTCCGATGGGTCATATCCCTTCCAGCGTATCAGGAACTCGAGCGTGTTGCCGCGTCTGCGTCGATGAGCGAGAACTTTTTCCACCTCGTACTCTGGTTCATCCTGTATGAGAACAGGTGATGGTGGCGGTAGCTGGCGTCCCTGGAACTGTTGGTTGGGGTCCTTGTAGGGCTTTTGTAGCTGAACATGGAAAGCATTGTGAAGCTTCCACGTCATAGGTAAGCGCAAGCGGAATGTTACTGGTGTCACCTGTGCCTCAATGCGAAAAGGACCACAGAAGCGAGGTCGGAGTTTGGATGGTAGGTGAGACAGGTTCAAGTTGTGCGTGTCAAGAAGCACTTGATCTCCGACTGCTACTGAGTGATCACGTCGCTGGCGATCGGCATACTGCTTCTGGGAGGTCTGCATCGTGGTGAGACGTCGCTGAGTCTTCTCCCATAGCTGCTGCATGGTGGTGACGAAGTCGTGTGCGGCTTGGACGTGTGCCGGTGTAGTTGGCTGCTGTGGTGTAAGTGGTTCCCGTCCGTAGCACAGGAAGAATGGAGATTTCCCTGTGGCCGCATGCGACGCGTTATTGTAAGCGAACTCAAGTGTCGGTAACTGTGAATCCCAGTGGCTGACGTCGTCTTAGCAATTTGTGTGCAGTAACTGTTCAACCACCTGATTGAGTCGCTCTGTCTGTCCGTCAGTCTGGGGGTGGTACGCTGAAGACATCGCAAGCTTTGTCCCCAACAATCCCATGAGTTCCCTCCAGAACTTACTAGTGAACTTAGGGTCTCTGTCCGAGATAAGTGTAGCGGGGATGCCGTGGATGGTGATGATGCGGTCGAAGAAGAGGCGAGCAGTTGCTTCAGCAGTAGCTGTGGCGTTGGTCGGGATGAAGTGTCCCATTTTAGAGAACTTATCGATCACCACGAGTATAGCGTCATGCCCTCGTGAGGTCGAAGAAAGCCCAGTAATGAAGTCTAGGCTGACAACTTGCCATGGCTGCTCAGGGACGAGTAGAGGCTGAAGTAACCCTGATTTTTTCTGCTTGCTACTCTTCATCTGCTGGCACGTGTCGCATGAAGTGACGAACTGCTGCACGTCTTTTGCCATCCGGGGCCAGTAATAATACTTTGCTATTCCCGCTAACGTCTTGTTGCTCCCGAAATGTCCCGCGTATGCCACATCGTGAAATTCCTCCAGTAAGATCTGTCGGAGCGGGGCATAGTTCGGTACCCAAATCTTTCCTGATCCCTTTCTTACAGCTAGGTCCTTCTCCCACTGTAACAACTTCTGTTTCTGTGCTGTAGCGATCTCTGCGTCCACGGAGTACCCATGCTGGAATAGACCCTTGAGCAGAGGGTTCATCCCGTCGAGTTGGATGCCTGCTACATGACCGGGGCGGCTCAACACGTCAGCTTTGTTGTGTAGCCCGGGCTTGTAGACGATGTCGTAGTGGAAGTGGGTCTCCAAGAAGTCTACCCACCGCACCTGTCGTCGTGAGAGCGTCGGCTGCGACTTCAGGTATTTGAGGCTGCAGTGGTCAGTGTAAACTGTAGTCTTGGCTCCCTCTAGGTAACACCTCCACGCCTTGAAGGCTGTGACTATCGCTAAGGCTTCCTTGTTATGGATAGGGTAGTTCAGTTCTGCTCCGTGTAGCTTCTTACTCAGATAGGCGATGGGCTGCAAACCGCGTCCGTGATTCTGCATCAGTACTGCTCCGACTGCTTGGTCACTAGCGTCTGCTTCCACCACGTAGTCTCTGTCTGGATTCGGTAGGATGAGTACTGGCGCTGTAGTCAGTGCTGTCTGTAGCTGCTCCATGGCTTGCTGATGAGGAGTATCCCCTGTATCCGTCCACCTTCGCAGCTTCACACGTTTCCCGTTGTTGTAGATACACGCCTTCCGGTTGACCCAGTCGATCTCGGGGTTGAACCGCTTCAGAAAATCACGCCCCAAGATGAAATCTAATCCCTTGATGTTCGTGATCGGCAACGTCGGCTTCCACCTTAACGCTCCTATCTGCAGCTGCAGTGTTGACTCGCCGTGGATGGGAAGCTTCGTACCGTCCACCATCGTTGCTGTAAACTGGGTCTCTTCTGAGGATTCTTCAATTTTCTCCAACGTCCCGCAGTCGCACACCGAGTGGGACGCACCACTGTCCACCAGTGTCTGGAGGCGTCGCCCGTTGCAGATCACCTCGAGTACTAGTGGCTGTTGCTGCTCCGAGTAGCCGTAGATGGTATCGCTTATAGGATCGTAGGGTACGTCGAATATGTCATCCCTAGGTCCTGCGCTCGAAGATGCAGCTTCAATATCAGGTATCACCTGAGTAGGGTTAGAAGGATTTATCCGAGGCTGGTACAGCTTCTCTTGAGCCTGGAACCTTCCCCTAGGCCTTTGCAGCTGTGTAGGCTTCATCTGTGGGGAACAGGGAGCCTTTAAACAGAGCTGCTGGGAGAGAATATTAACTCCTCGGAACGCTCGACCCTTGTTAGCGCTCCGGAGTAGGGTCCCCATATTACCCGGTACCGGTTTAATTTCTGACTCTCCCTTAATAAAGGCTTGAAACCCACGAGAAGTAATATTCTTACTTGTCGGGGTGTACGGCTGGAGTTTCCCAGTCGGTGCAGGGTCTTGTTTCGCGGAGTCTCCATTTGTCTCGGCGATTTCCCCTGGTGCCGGCTGGTCGTGACGTTTTAAACTCGCGCCATCATATTCTCCTTTTTTCGCCCTCTCCGAAGTTGCCACGTTGTCCGTTTTCTGCTTCGGGGGTGCCGCACTGTTCGTGTATCGCAGTTCCGCACGCCTTCCCTTCATTTCCCAACACGCCAAGATACGATGTCCTGTAGCGCCGCAAAATTTGTACGTCTCAGTTTTTGCTAGCCACTACTCTACATCGCCCTCGTCGTTCTCCATCGGTTCAGCAGTCGTGGGTGGTGCCAATCGCCCCATGCCACTAGTTGGCTTGTTGCGTCGTGTTCCGTAGTAGCTACTGTTCAACGTGTCGAACTGTTCGATCAGTGCTGCCCGAAACTGCGCCCACGTCCCTTCGCCTTGGACTATTCTGTTGTTGATCCACTCTAGAGCTGGGCCTTGTAACAGTGTTGCTGCGAGCCGTATGCGCATTGCGTCTTCTGTCGGGGTCGTGCATCCAACGGCTTCGAAGTAAATTTCGAGTTCAGCTACAAATCGACGAACGTCGTTCCCTTTAACTATAGGATCGAACGCCTCCGGTAGCCTCAGCTTCACTGCTTCGAGGTTAACTGTAGCTGCTGCCGTTGTCGCAGGTAGAATTGTCGGTGTCGCCGCCGCTGCTGCTGCTGCTGCTGCTGCTGCTGCTGCTGCTGCTGCTGTCACTGCTGCATTCGCTGCTGCTGTGGCGGTTGCCGACTGGTTCGCAAGGAGTTTCTCGAGTCGTGGGAGCGCCGCACGTATCTGCTTATGCTCGGCACGTAACTGTCAGATTATGTTATTTGTCTAGCCTGCAGTGGGGTGCTCAATAGTGAGTACAACCCCTTAGGGTTTCCTATATGTATCCTGCTGCTTGCTAGTTCAACCCACCATTCTCCATTCTCTCTTCTCCAATTCTCCTTAGCATACCCAAAACCCTAGTCCTAGGGCACATCCTACCTACTCTATGTGTGGGCCTAGGCTACTAAGCCTAGGCCCCACTCCTAGTATTCATGACATGGTATCAGAGCGAGCACGTTCCTGCCGCTTACCTCAATGGGCCCACCACCTTACTGCTTCCGCTGCTACTGCTACTCTGTGTGTTGCACGCCCCGAGGCGTGCGACGGATTTTTTCATCCCGCCACGCGCTCGGAGCGTGCGGCGGTTTTCTGCCCGCCGTGCGCCCCGAGGCGCGCGGCGGTTTTCTGCCCGCCGTGCGCCCCGAGGCGCGCGGCGGCTTTCTGCCCCGTCACTCCGCGCGTCGCCCCCGGGAGGCGCTGCGACGGGCGACGGGGACCCGCGCGTCGCCCCCCGTCGCCCGTCGTGGCCCCCGCGACCTACGTCGGGCCCGCGCGCGGCCTGTACGGGCTGCGCCAGGCCCGCGCGCGGCCCGTACGGGCTGCGCCAGGCCCGCGCGCGGCCCGTACGGGCTGCGCCAGGCCCGCGCGCGGCCCGTACGGGCTGCGCCAGGCCCGCGCGCGGCCCGTACGGGCTGCGCCAGGCCCGCGGGCGACCCGTACGGACTGCGCCAGGCCAGCCCGCGCCTCGAGCCGCCCGCCACTGCAGCAGCCGCCCCTGGAGTCGCCCGCCACAGCAGCAGCCGCCCCTGCAGCAGCCGCCCCTGGAGCAGCCGCCCCTGGAGCCGCCCGCCACTGCAGCAGCCGCCCCTGGAGTCGCCCGCCACTGCAGCAGCCGCCCCTGGAGTCGCCCGCCACAGCAGCAGCCGCCCCTGGAGCAGCCGCCCCTGCAGCAGCCGCCCCTGGAGCCGCCCGCCACTGCAGCAGCCGCCCCTGGAGTCGCCCGCCACTGCAGCAGCCGCCCCTGGAGCCGCCCGCCACTGCAGCAGCCGCCCCTGGAGTCGCCCGCCACAGCAGCAGCCGCCCCTGGAGCAGCCGCCCCTGCAGCAGCCGCCCCTGGAGTCGCCCGCCACTGCAGCAGCCGCCCCTGGAGCCACCCGCCACTGCAGCAGCCGCCCCTGGCCCCTGGAGCAGCCGCCTCTGGACCTCTGCAGCAGCTGCCCGCGACGCCGCTCCTGGACCCTGTGCAGTCGCGCTCAGTCTCACCCGCGCCCTTGTGCGCCCTACCCTACCTGCTCCGCGCTGTTGCTCTGCACGCGCGGTTGCCCGCGCCCTCGTGCGCTCTACCCTACCTGCTCCGCGCTGTTGCTCTGCACGCGCGGTTGCCCGCGCCCTCGTGCGCTCTACCCTACCTGCTCCGCGCTGTTGCTCTGCACGCGCGGTTGCCCGCGCCCTCGTGCGCTCTACCCTACCTGCTCCGCGCTGTTGCTCTGCACGCGCGGTTGCCCGCGCCCTCGTGCGCTCTACCCTACCTGCTCCGCGCTGTTGCTCTGCACGCGCGGTTGCCCGCGCCCTCGTGCGCTCTACCCTACCTGCTCCGCGCTGTTGCTCTGCACGCGCGGTTGCCCGCGCCCTCGTGCGCTCTACCCTACCTGCTCCGCGCTGTTGCTCTGCACGCGCGGTTGCCTGCGCCCTCGTGCGCTCTCCCGCCCCGCCCCCCCCCCCCCCCCCCGGGTCCCCTGGACAGGAGGGTGTGGGGGTGGCGGGTGTGGGGGTGCTCCGTGTGCGTCGCCCCTTCCTTCTCCTCCGTCTCCCACTGCTGCAGCTGCCGCTGCGGGGGTGGATGTGTGGGAGACGAGGGAGTGGCGCTAGGGGGGTGATGTGGGCGTGGAGCGAGTGGTGACCCTGGGGGTGTGTGTAGGGGGGAGTGAGACAGTTGGAGGAGGTTGCAGCCTGGTGCTCCTGGTGCCCGTGTGTCTGCAACTTCAGTAGTCGCCTCCTCTCTTCTCTCCCTCCACAGTTCCTCCTCCTCCTCACTGGCCTCCTGTGACTGCCACTAGCTTTGCTGATAATTGTGAACTATTGCTGTGACTTCTCACGTGTGCTGATTACACCCCACTTTGGCTATGGGGGTGTGTCAGATTATGTTATTTGTCTAGCCTGCAGTGGGGTGCTCAATAGGGTTTCCTATATGTATCCTGCTGCTTGCTAGTTCAACCCACCATTCTCCATTCTCTCTTCTCCAATTCTCCTTAGCATACCCAAAACCCTACTAAGTTGTTTAAGAAGACAATGAAGTTTTTTAAGTCACCTTGTTGATAATAGCTGAAAGAGAACAAGATGATTAAGATAGAATCACAAAGAGAGTAAATAGATGTCTAGGTAGCCATGTACTCTGACGGGTACATTCCCTTATTACAACTGTATTGCATAACTGTAGTAACTGCGACTATTGCCATTCTGTGGTGGTTACCTGGTTGCATTTCGTAACTTTTGATGCGGTTGTCGGTTGGTCAACAGTCACGACTGTTCACTTTCAGCGACTGTTGACCTTCGGGTGGCTCTTGAGCTACTGAGTACTCGATACGAGAATGTAGCGATACTGGTGCAGCAGCATTGCTTCGTTAAGAAGTGGTGCGCTAGGGGAGGAGCTTCGGGAATGCTACACTAACCTTTCGGTTATTCCAACACTCCCCTTCATTCCTGAAGGTGAGCCACGTGGGACTTCCTTGATATCCCGCAGAGGTTGGCGCAGTGCTGAAATTTCTGACGTGGTCAGGAAGTCCGCTGCCATATCACCGGTTGGGCAATACGTGAGTTTGACCTTGCCCTAGTCAATTTCATCCTTGACGAAGAAGTAACGTAGTGCGATGTGTTTGGTGCGATTCACGAAGCCAGGCTTGTTCGCAATCTTGATTGCGCTCTGGTTGTCGCAGAGTAACGTGAAGTGCCCATTCATCGTCACTTACTTTCCCTTCCTGTAGGAGCTCCATCATGTACAGCCCTTTCGCGAACAGCTGCGCTGGCGGCGATGAACTCGGCTTCGACCGACGAAAGAGCAATGACTTACTGCTTCTGAGAGTTCTAGGAGATGAGTCCGGCGGGCTGGAGTTGAAAGATGAAGCCTGTGCGGGAGCGTTTGTTGTCAATATCACCCGCGTGATCAGCGTCTACGTAACCGTGAAGCTGCAGGGTAGCAGTTAAGTTGGCTTCGTAGGTGAGTTTAATGTCAGGGGTGGAGATGAAGTATTGAAGTGCTCGGCATAGATCCAGTAGATTCTCCCCTTCAGGTCGCTTAAGGTATTGTGCGAGCTGGCTTGCGACGTAGGAGAGATCCGGCCGGCACGTGACGGCGGCGAACAGGAGACACTTCAGCTGCTGCTGATAGAGCCAATGGTCTTCGGTTGAGAGTGGCGTGGTGTTGGGTTCATGATTTGGAGGAGGCGTGTGAAAGGGGGTAGTGAGATTGATGGGGGTGATTGCGAATTTCCTTGCGAGCGTTTCCACGTATTTAGCGGCAGAGAGATGGATGGAGCCACCGGACTGGGTGACGTTGAGACCCCGGAACTGTGTCACATTGTGATTGAACGTCACTTCGAGCTTCTCTTTGATTTCTTCCTCGAAGCGGTCTAGCAGTTTGGTGTTGTTGCCGATGTAGAGAAGGTCGTTGACGTAGGCGACGAGAAGGATGAAATTGCCGCGCGATTCGATTCGGTACATCCCTTGGTGGTGCGGTAGCTGAACGAAACCTAGCTCCGTCAGGACGTTGTGCAGGCACTGCTGCCAGAGGTGAGGTGCTTGCTTGATGCCATAGAGGGACTTCTGGAGAAGACAGATGGCGTTGTCGCTTTCTTTGAGAGCGTGGGGTTGCTCGACGAAGATGATGGCGTCGACGGGTGCGTAGAGGATTGCACTTCCGACGTCGATTTGCCGAAGTGGTCACTGTTTGACAGCCGCGATGCAAATGAGGATGTGGACGGAGGTGTGTCGTCCGACAGGGGCGAAGGCCTGATCGTAGTCCACGAGGTGAGTCTGCTTGAAGCCGCGCACCACCCATCGTGCTTTATATTTGTCGATGAAGCCGTCCGCGAGGGTTTTGATCCTGAAGACCCATTTTCCGTTGAGATTTTTTCTCCCCTTTGCAGATGATCGGGGAACCAGCTTCCAGGTCTCGCAGCGCTTTAATGCTGCTACTTCTGCCGCCATGGCTGCCTTCAATTTTTCGCTGTCGGGTCCAGACAGAGCTTGCCGCACGGTGGTGGGTTCCTTGGGTGAACTGTGGCGAACTGCGACTGCGAGGCCAAGAACACGGAGACCGGTTTCGTTGGTCTTTTCGTAGTGGAGGCGGTCGTAGTCGTGGAAGCTGGTTACTTCGACGACATCGTCGTCACTGTCGTGGCCGCCGCGAATGGTGTACTGTGAGGAGTTTGGAGCTGGTAACTCGGCATCCAAAGATCGGCGCGCTTCACTGTTGTAGTTGTGGGCTTCACGAGTTGTATCATCAGGATCGAATTGGGATACAGGTATGAAGGTTGGAGTATTGAATGGGCATGTAAGGGGGATGCTGGGGGCGGAGTCAAATTGCGTGACATCTGCTGTGTCAGCGTCTTCTGCCAGGTTAGCCTCATCGTGTGAGGTGGCGAAAGTGCGGTGGCCCTCGAAAACCCTTTCTGGTGCCTTGGCAGCTTCGCGGTGTTCCTTGAACAGTGGCAGGGTCAGCTTCTCGTAGAAGATGTAGTCATGTGATTTCGTCACTTCATGTGTCGCGTGCTCCAGCACGATCCACGTCTTGTACTCCTTTTCGATCCCGAGGTGGATGCCCCACCGTGCCCGATCCGAAAATTTACCATGCAGCCGAACACTCGAAGGAGACGCGTGTCAGCTGTCCTGCCCGTCCAGGCCTTATAAGGGGAGTTGTTGTTTTCGAGGCTTCGGGAGGACAGCAAGTTGTGCAGCCGAACAGCGTGATTCATCGCAAACGGCCAATACCGGGTAGGGATGGCCGACTGCTTCATCAGGGCTCTCATTCTTGTGGCGAGACTCCTGTTTGTCCGTTCTGCTACTCCTTGCTGCTCGTGAGCGTAGGGCAGGGACACCAGGTGCTCAATCCTCTTCTTGGTGAAGAGTTCCTTGAACTCAGTTGAGAAGAACTCTACTCCTCCGTTTGTCTGGAAGCTTTTCAGCTTTAATCCAGATTGACGTTATGCTCGCTTCATCCAAGCCACGAAGCATTCAAAGGCAAGGGAGCGGCAGTCGGGGTTGACACCCCAGACGTAGCGTGTGCGAGCGTCGATGAAGGTTAGTGTGTACTGTTCGCCGCCAAGTCCTTCCTGACTGAGAATCATGAAGTCGCTGTAGACTTTTTTGAGCGGTTCATATCGTTCGTAACCAGGAGGTAGGTCGGGGAAGGGCTTGTGGGCGAGTGACGTGGTGGGACACACAAGGCACGCTGGGTTCTCCGGAGATACGGTGAGGGTTCCGCCTCTGGGCAGGATCAGTGCGTCCGAGTCCAAGACTTCAGCAGCAATTGAATTCTTGAGCGTGGCGTGTGAGGGATGTCCGAGGCGTTGATGCTAGATTTCTGGTTCGGCGCAGTAGCTGACAGTCTTCTGATAGTATTTGTTCCTTTCGGCTTCGTCCCGTTGCTCCGTGTCAGGTCCTTTGTCGGTAGCGGCACCGACGTCAGCTGCGAAGGCTTGGGTGGAGTTCTGCTTCAGAGTGCCATCGGGAACGTCGATAATGTCGTCTGAGTCTGCGGCATTAACTAGATCCCCAGTGACCAGTAGAGGACGTGGGAGCCGTGCTGCCTCAGGCCATTCAGGGGCTGGGAGTCCTTCCATCGGCATGCGGTGGTAGTGGTAGTCATCGCCAGCGATCGGAATCAATTGAGGTCCTTGTTCTGGTGGCGGTGCTTCCTCTGTAGGTTCAGGTAACTCAGCTGCTCCTCCAAATTCATAAGTCATCTCCTCTGACTCTTCTTGTGTTGCTGGTTGTGTTTTAGGGGCATACTGATCTAGGAGAGGAGGTCCACCCCAGCTTGTTCCATGCGTTGCCCAGTATGGGTCTGTTTCTGCCACGGCTTCAGGCGGGAGTGCTGGCGCCTCTGGATAAGGAGTCCACTTCCACTTGCTTGAGGTCGAGGATCTTGGGCCACTTCCAGGAGCAGCTTCTTCTGATGGTGGTTGGACTACTCCCCATGCGCCGACCGTGGGGCTGGGAGTGGTCCAGCTGGGCGAGGCTGGTCCCGCAACTCCCTTTTCCTCGGTGCTAGTTTGCTCTTTTGTTGTCGGCTCCTTGCTAACTTCTTCTTCCATTGTCGCAGGTCCATTGTCACCAGAGGTAGAGGTTGAGGCTGCTGGAACGGCACGTAGGCAAAGAAGTCCGTCAGAGGCAAGTCGTTCTAAGTCCATCTCCTCGGGATGTGCGGAGAAAACTCTATCAACGGGAGCTAGACAGCGGGCTAGGCACGGGGTAGGAGTGATCTCTGCGTTCGTTCCTTAGTTGTTTACTTGTTCTCTCACTACTCGCTCATTCGCGGAGAGATTTGGCAAGCATTTCACTGGCAGAAGTTCACAACAATTAGCCACAGCATTGACAACCCAGACTACATTAGAGCGAGCTAGGCTGCTGGTCGACCTCCAGCGCAGCATGGTCGACCGCGGTCCAGCGCAGCAGAGCTCGCACCGCTCCAGCGCAGCAAAGTAGCGGCTTGCCAACGTTGTCAGTCTACGGTGTGCCAACGCTGCAGCAAGTCGGCTGCACAGCGTTGCACCCGCAGGACAATGGTGCACCTGCTTCGCAGGTGCGTGCAGCTGGTTGGTGCTCCACACCTCGTCACGAGCACAGCACCGACGCCTAGCAGACTCCACGCCAGCGACTGCGCCCACCAGCCACGTCGACCTCGGAATACCACCCCCGAGGTCGCCTTCGCAGAAACCATCCCGGCGACTTTCGCACACGTCGCCCGGGTATCCTGGATGACCGGGCAACCCTGCCTCGTCGTCCAGCCCAGTCGGTCGTCGGCTACACCAAACCCGGCGTCCCAGGGTCGATGTCCTGGCGTCCAGGTTGGCGTCCACTCGCCCAAGACGCCGTCCACGCGCCCAGTTCAGCGTCCAAGCGCCCAGGTTGGCGTCCAGGCGCCCGAAACGCCAAGCAGACGCCCAGGATGGCGTCCAAGCGCCCGGGACGCCGAGCAGACGCCCAGGTCGGCGTCCAAGCGCTTAGGACGCCGTGCAGACGCCCACGACGCCGCCCAGACGCCAAGGACGGCGTCCACCTGCTCGGCGCCCTCCAGCCAGGCGCCCCCCAGCTCAACGCCCTTGCAGTGGCCCTCGGACCCACTGCTGCAGGTCGGCTGCATCCCCCCGCACACCCGACCACGAGGTCGGCTCCGCCCAAGCGAGGACAGGGCCAAACACTACTCCCGTTGACAGGATGCGACCAGGTTGGCTGCTCCGTGGGGATCGTCTTCAGCAACAGAGTCCCGCCGAAGTCTCCAGTGGTGCCTTGAGCCGAAAAATTCAGCACGAAATCTCCGTCGTCATCGACAGCCTTGCTAATGTAAGTGTTCTTGTAGAACAACTCGAAGGCCTTTTGCAGTTGCTGCGAATATCGACTCCGTACCGCATAAGTTGCGCCGACGAGAGTAAGTTGTACTGCAGATTTGGAGCAACCAGCACATCTCCAATGTGAATAGTGAACTTGGTGTCTTCAGCCTCAAGGTAAATTTCGCTGATGTCATATGCCTTGAGTCGGCCGTTGTTGGCGACGGTGATTTCGCACGGTCGCTGCATGCGCCTTGAGTTACTGATGAACATTGGTGATCCCACCATGTGTTGTCCGCAGCAGCTATCAAGATACCAGGTATTGATGCTCTCGCGAGTCTGCCGAGCAATGCCGGCAATCTTTGGAGTGACAATGCGGTCGAAGTCACCAGTATACGGCGAGAGGTCAATGTATCTTTTGGCAGGGAGGCTGGGAGGGGACTCCGGAGTGCTTGGAGTCAGCTCGAAGTCAGGTGGGATATTGGTGGGTCTGTTGGTCCAGAGACTGAGCGTAGGGTCATTTTTTGGGCTTGGTGTGATAGGGGCAATGGGCGCAATTCGTGGGTATTCAATGCCATCGTTGTACCAGATCCCTCTGCAACGACACGCCATGTAGCTCAAGATTGATCCCTTACTTTTGTCCTTGGATAAAATACGTGCAGGAGTCTGCAAGGTGCTTGCAATGTAAGGTGGTGACAAGGTCGCTGCCGCAGCTGGAGTTGTCGGGGAAGTCGACGGCTGCTGACCAGATGAGTTGCTGTCGCGTCTTTCGTCGACACCTTCCGTGAATGGGGTTGTAGCACCGATCTATGGTGTGACTGGGCTTCTTGCAGTATTTGCATAAGGCTCCCTTCTTTCCATGCTGCTCCCCTTCAGTTGATACTGCGAAGAACACCAATTTCTCCCGCTTGCTATTTTTCTCATTGTACAGGTCGATTTCCTTCTGCTCTGAGAGAAGAGTGGCGCAAAGGGCAGACTCGGAAATGGTCGCTCGAGCACGGAGCAACGACTGGCTTTGGTGCCAATCGGGTCCAAGGCCGGAGAGAACCATCGAGACGAACATGTCATCAGGGACGGTTCCGCCGCACTTCTTGATGTGATCGCGCAAATTGCGGCACCGGTTGATATATGGTCCCGCTTTCTCCCCTTGCTGCATTTTGACGGATGTCAGTTGACCGAGCAGGCGACTCATGGTAACTGGATCTGTTGCAATGTATGAGTTGCGCAGGTGTTCCCAAGACAGTTGCGCAGGAGCACACTCCATTTTATAGGAGCGGATGCCGCGCTGCTCGGAGGGGGAGAGATTTCGAAGGAGCGCAGTATACGCAAGAAGGGATTCGTGATAGTACTCGTGCTTCTCCTGGATGGTGCCTTCCGATGGGAAGGGTAAACTCTCGTCGTAGTACATCCAGATCTGAGCGGTTGTTGTGAGGAGCTCGAATTCGAAGCTCCACATGTAGAAATCTTTGCAGTCGAATGTAGTTGAAGACTTCAGCTTTGAAGTCAGAACGAACTTGGATTGCATGGTTGCGATTGCTTCTGACTGTGCGCGATGTTTACTGTCTTGTGCAGGAGCTGAAGCTTGACGGTTGTCAAAGGCAAATGACATCTCGGAATTGATGCGGCGATCTTCTCCAGGAAGAGGAAGTCCAGCGGCGCCTCTTGCGTAGCTCGAGCCGTCAATGCTCATGGCTTGATGGCTCTCAAGAGCGTTGATGCGAGTGACTAGCTGCTTGATGAGAGCAGCGCTGACGGAAGTCACCGCTGAAGGCGCATTATTTGTTGCTGGTGGTGGGCTCGGAGAGTCTGCAGTGGCTTTTCCTTCAGGGGCCATGGTGTAGCAGACTTGTAGTAGGTGGTCTTTTAAATGAAAAGACTTTGTAAAGGGTTTGTTCTTAGGAAGAACAAGAACTTAGCAGGCCTTATAATCCACCCTAGCTCTCATACCATGCTGTTATATCTGAAGATCGAAGTGGACAGGATAAGGATGCTAAGTTGTCTAAAAAGACAATGAAGTCTTTTAAGTGACCTTGTTGATAATAGCTGAACGAGAACAAGATTAAGATAGAATTACAAAGAGAGTAAATAGATGTATAGCTAGCCATGTACTATGAGGGGTACATTCCGTTATTGCAAATGTATTGCATAACTGTAGTAACTGCGACTATTGCCATTCTTTGGCAGTTACCTGGTTGCATTTCGTAACCTCTGATGTGGTTGTCAGTTGGTCAACATTCACGACTGTTGACATTTGGTGACTGTTAACCTTCGGGTGGCTCTTGAGCTTCTGAGTGCTCGATACGAGCATGTAGCGATACTGGTGTTGCAGCATTGCTTCGTTAAGAAGTGGTGCGCTAGGGGAGAACCTTCGGGAATGCTACAATAACCTTTCGGTTATTCCAACACTCCCCTTAGCGAGTACAACCCGAGAAGCACGCATCAGTTCGGTTCGGCCTATTTCGTCGTCCCAAACCACATCCGAGTCACAGTACTGTTTCATGCTATCGATCGGGCTCAAATGAATACGGAGGGTACAGCGACAGATTCCCCGATATTGATTCACGAGAAAATATAGGGGGTCAGTGAAGATTTTTATTGGCGGGGGAGCAAGTCACAACTTAGTTAATACCGCGACGGTAAGGGAACTACGACTGACACTTAGCCGCTGCTTACCAGACATCGATGCACGCTTAGTTGACGGCACAGCACTCACAATACGGGAGAAAGTAGAGACAATGAAAGTTTGCTGCGGAGGGGACTTCGGGTTTATACAGGAAATGCTTGCGACGACATTGGATGGGCATGACATTTTACTGGGACATGATTGGCTGCGACGCTACAACCCGCGAATTGACTGGACGACAGGCAACTGCACGGTGCGAAGCTGTGGTGACTGGGTCTCGCTGGCAGTCGCCTGAGTCATCAACGGTCCACGTCAACGCCATCACAATGAAACGGGTTCTCGCAGCTGGAGCTGACGTGTACGCAGTGGACATCGTGGTGGTGGAAGAAGCAGAGACGCTGAGTGATTTTCAGAAACTGCTAGCAGCTGTACCGCCCGAACGACAGGAACTTTTGAAACGATACTCGGGGATCTTCTCCGACGACTTATTGGAGGGACTACAACCCTAGCGAGCACACGACCACAGCATAGAGCTAGAGCCGGGAGCATAGCCAACCGTACAGCAACAGATCGGACTGACACAACCCGAACTCGATGAACTAAGGAAGCAGTTAGATTACCTGTTAGAGAAGAAATTCATTCGACCGAGCTCATCGCCATTCGCCGCACCGATACTGTTGACACTGAAAAAAGACAGAGGTTTCCGCATGTGTATTGACCACCGCGCACTGAATAGGGTAACATTCAAATCGCGATATCCCACCCCCCGCGCTGACGAACTGATAGACCAACTGCGAATAGCCCGTGTATTTTCGAAGATAGTTTTACGAGGGGAATAACCACCAGATTGGGGTCAGACCATTGGACCATGCGAAGATAGCTTTTAGAACTAGGTACAGGTCATAAGAGTACACAGTTATGCCTTTCGGGTTGACCAACGCTCCGTCGACTTTTCAAATGACCATGAACGAGGCGTTTAGGCCACTTTTAGATAAATGCGTGATAGTTTACCTCGACGACATCCTGGTCTACAGTCGCAATAAGCAGCAGCATTTAGCGGATCTGGAAGCAATGTTCAAGATATTAGGGTTTTTTCAGGACCGGTTAGAATTTTTTGGGCACGTCATTTTGGAGGCTGGAGTTGAGATTTACCCGAAAATTTTAGACACGGTAAGAGCGTGGCGCCCACCGACCAACATCGCGGAACTAAAGAGTTTTTTAGGATTCGTCAATTACGTGCGTCAGTTCGTCCTCGACATGCCACGGTTAACTGCCCCATTGACGGATCTGCTACGGAAGGGGGTCACTTTTACGTGGGGGGAGAAAGTGCATGCTGCCTTCTCTGCCCTGAAAACTGTTCTCTGTTCACAGCCCGTACTGCGCATTGCCGACCCCAACTGCCCATTCGAAGTAGTTACAGATGCAAAAGACATCGCCATCGAAGTCGTACTGCTACAGGATTTCGGTAACGGCCTATAGCCCATCGCATACGAGTCACAAAAGCTACATCCGCCAAAGAGAAATTATCCGATACACGACCGCGAAATGCTCGCGATCGTGCAGGCGTTTTAAGTCCGGCGCTGTTACTTGAGCTACGCAGACGTGACAGTGGGGACATACCACAAATCACTATAGTACCTCTGAGCATAGCCCCTCAACCCACGACAGATCCGTTGGCTCGTTTTCCTCAAGTCCAATTTTCACTATACCACCTACAAGAAACGAGCCTCGAACATCGCCGACGCACTGACCCGTCCAACTGCTCAGATACATGCCATACTACTCGCCCAAACTGCTCATGGGACTATTTACCCACGGTTATCAGACAGATCCATTCTTTACCTAAGGCAAATCGCAGTAGTTAGCAGAAGCAAAGGGAGTTTATTACGTAAAAGCCAGCATCGATCGCATCTGGGTACCAAGCTACACTCTACTAAGGAAGCTACTACTGCAGGAGGCACACGTCGGAGTCACCTCAGGTCATTTCGGGGTAGAAAAAACACGATAGCAGCTGCAGCGGTATTATTACTAGCCCAAAATGCTGAACGATGTGCAACGACACGTGGCATCGGGTCCCACCTGCTAGCTCATGAAATCATCATGACAGCGGCCGGCAGGATAGTTGCAGCCGATACCACCCCCAAAGTGTACTTGGCAGCAGGTAACGATGGACGCATTACCCGTGTCAGATGATGTCAGCACCTCCGGCGGGTTTGTCCAGACTCTCCGAGCTTTTTGTCGCAATCCGCCGAGGGTCCAGGGCAGGGATGAAAATATCATAGTTGTCTCTTCCCCGCCTGCACTGTTAATCGTGGGTAGTCTGCAATCCTTTAAAACGACTTTCATGGTAGGAGAAACTGCTCTCGAAACTGTCGGGCAGCTAACAACAACTCCAGGCACGCAGCGTCGTACGAGTCGTTTCCGATGTTACCGGCCTTGGTTTCCCTCGTTGCCTGTGCCACCACTTCTTCTTAAGTGCGATATGGCCACTCTGTTTTTTGTTGCTGCCCGTAAGTGTCGGCGGGTCCGGAAATCCCGTCTGTCCACGTGCACTCCCGCCATGCAGTAAAAGCCACTTCACTTCAGGTCGGGCGGGATGGCAGTTAACCCTCGCTAAGTCGGACAGTCTCGTGTCGTCTCTCCTCGCCAGCGACATTTTCGAACACAAAAAGTCCATTCGCGCCTAGCGAGTTCCCCCGACTGTTGGTTTTTTTTTTTTTTTTTTCCAATAGTTCAGAATTTGTTGCCCGCAGTGACGCATGTCCGTTTTTGCCAGCTGCCGAAACACATTCCGCGAGTCGTGCGTGCAAAATGACGACGAGCCACCGTCATAACTTGCCGCATGGGAAGAACTATGGAATTGTCGCGCAGCTGTTGACCCAAATCCGACGGCGTCAACTGCCACACACGCTGACGACTTCCGCAAATTTTGTGCAAGTGTCGACGCAGGTCCGCTAACGCCAGCTGCCACACGAAAACTTCCGAAATTGTCGGTAGAACGCAGCGGAATAGTCGGAAATTCCCTCCTGACCTGGCAAAAAGACTCGTGAAATCCTGCGGTTTCAATTTTGTATTCTTACGACCATATATATGTCAGCCGTCACAGTGGAAGTTGAGGTAATTTTTTCGAAATGCTCTCGACGGATGACGACCAATCGACGCGCAGATATGTGCGTTGTCGAAAAAAAAAAAACAACAATCAATTCCATAGTAAACAGAGGCAAAAAAAGAAGGAACTTATTATACTTCATTAAAACTTACCTGATCTCTCAATTGAATGAAGTAAATTTTAAATTAAAATAAGTTACATCTCTGAATAAGTTCTTGTTTTCGACGAAATGGGTATTTCAGCTCCTCTCCGTCGACGGTGCTTTAATTTTCTTTCGATAGAGCTACCAAATGGGTTTTTTCGTGGTAATCCGATCTTCGACGGAGCTTTAGCTGTCATTGAAAGGGTTTTCCCGCCTTCGACAATACTAAAAATATCACCGCAGAGATTTTCTTCTTCGACGGTAGTCAACTTTGACATTCGACAAGAGGTGTCATATGCTCGACAAGACTTCAAGATGTCGCTAAACGTTTCCATGCTTCCCTATTTCCGAGTTTGTAGGCTAGACAACTACCACTTAGTTTCACAAAATGCAGCCATATTGAGTCAGTTCGACAGGGCGTATTAAAACATTTGCCCTGACAGTTTACACTTTTGTTGAAAAAGTACTACACTATTTTCTGTCGAACAGTACAATTCATTTGATACGATTCCGTTTTCTCGCTCGGGACAAAAATATTTACTGACACGTTGTTCGACAAAGATAATTATCGACAATGGAGACCGCCTCTAGATTTTTGTAGTTCACGATCGGTACTCAACGCGGAAATCGTCGAGAAGCGCAATATGCATGTTTTCAAAGCGAAATATTTCGACAGTAAGTGCAAACGCGTCGAGTATTTTATTTCACTCCACCAAACATATGTACCGTCGCCAGCACTCCGTTTCACTTTTCTTTGTAGCATCAATACTTACAATCACAATAATCATTGTGAAAGTGGACGATCTACAGAATAAATTCTTTTGCAGCAAAAGGGTTTGCCAATTTCATTGTTTTTCCTTTCCATAGCCATTTTGTTATTATCGACGAAAACCTATATTCTTTAGATAAATGAGACGCTTGAAAAAAGACGACTACATTCGACAGGCTCCAACTTTTCAACAGCACCTCGTTATATCTCGTATGAACGCAACACCTATTTTGCGAGCAATGTGTTCTAAGAGACAAAGAGAAAGGCCAAGCCCTCGATTGGGCGCAGCTGGTCTTGTCTTCGAAGGATAACTCGACGGAGTGGTCGTCAAGTGAGCTTTTGCTGTTCGACGGAGCAACATCGAACAGAGCCTGGTGGATGACAATGATCGACGATGTTAACGCGAATGGGTTGTTGGCCCCGCCCTCGCTTGGGCGACGCTGACTTCCTGGTCGGGCGCGCGGGTGGTGCGGCCGAATTTTCTGCAAGGTTCGACACGTGCTGGTGGACAGGGTTGTCGACCTGCAAGCGACCGCTTCAATGCCGCCTTTGATGGGAGCCGACGGTCTAGTTTGACAGAGGACGGAGCTGTCCGTCGACATGTGTGGGACTTGTGGGCAGCTGTCTGTCGAGGAAGGGAGCTCGACCGACTGCTGACCAAGTTTCTCGACAGACAGGTTGTCGACCAGGTGGTTTGCGATGGGCGCTGTGGTCGACGAGGGTGTCGACCAAAGTGTGCACTGGGTGGTCAACCAGGTCGACCAGGTAATCTGCTCGACGAATTCTGCGGAGGCACGCGAACGTCGTCGAGGTCGCGATGGCGAAGGCGACTTCGGACTAGTATCCGAAGTCGATGTGGCTCGTCTGGCGCAGACAACGGCCGACAAATTCGTGATGGTGCAGGTCGGGCCAACCATCTGCGTGCACCTGTGAGCATGCGCACTGCTGTCTTCTATGAGTGCAACGCTGGACAGCCGCTCTGCTGCAGCGTTGGCACGCCGTCGACCTGCTGTGTTGGCAGGTCGCCTTTCTGCAGTGCTGGCGCGGCTCCTCTACGCAACACTGACAGGCGATCAACCATGCTGTGCTGGCCGTCGACCAGCCTGGTTGTTGGGTTGCTAGGTGCCTGATGTAGTCATTTTTGCCATTGTTGTATCAATCATTCTATAATGTGAACTTTCCCTAGTGAAACTCTTGCCATCCACATTAGTGTCTAGGTCCATGTTAGCACCGTTCAGGTTCCTAGTATTTCTAGAGCGGTCATTGCTCGCACTGGCATGTGACACTATTTAGCGGGAATGAGATAATTTCACGGTGCTTTCAAGCACTTCTCGCCTGCACGCTACAGCAAGCTCGGAAGCCGATTTATTAAACGCTTTATTCTTTTCGACCACATTGAGATGCTCGTTTTCCCTCACCCACAAAATCCGGAGCCTCTGTTTCATACGTCCCCTTTCCCGATCTTCACATCATTCGCTTGTTCCTTTTTTTTTTCATCTCTTTCTTTCTTTCTTTCCGAAAGTGAAAAATTCCCGCGTCCCCCGCCAATCATAGACAATAGAAACACGTACTTCCTGCAAACTGCTTCAGCAAATACATGGCAGCACGCGATGGCATGGCAGCTGTTGGAGTGGTTCCGCGAACCACACTAATGACGGCTAAAGGAAGAAAAAGTGACGGCGGAAAACGCAATACAAAATAGCTAAGAAGTATCCAAGCTACTATGCGTGTGTGCTACGTTATGGGGAAAGGAGAGGAATATGAGGAAGAAACGGGAGTGAAGGAGAAGTGACGGGGGAGAAATGACTAGAAGAGGAAGAAATTGATTGACGGGAGGAAAAGTTGGGTTCGAATGTGGCTGTCACAATCTTAGGCAAGAATGATTGCATTGAACAGAATGTGGGCACAAGTACTAACCCTAGAACTGGGTTGTACCCTTTATGGGCTACCCCACTATAGCCTACACAAGATATACAGCATATAGTTTGACACACCCCCATAGGCAGAGTGGGGGAGAACTAGGGGTCACAAGACCAGTCAAGAAAGGCAAAGCAAGCTCAGGGTGGATCACGAAGTCACCACACATTCCGAGCACAAGTACAAAGGCCACATGGCCAGCTTACAAGCATAGTTATAAAAGAAAGAGCAAACAGTACAGTGACCACAACCTAGCAAATGTAAGCATGCAAGGATATATATAGATCACAGTACAAGCAAGGTCAAGAAGTGAGCAAGTGAGAAAACGTAGGCACGAGATTTAGAGCAGTGCAGTGCCGCTGATGATCACTAGGCGGAAGTGCCTTGGTGAATATATCAACAGTGTTGGCCCGCGTGTCCACGTAAGCAAGACGAAGCTGGCCACGCTGCTGCAGCTCTCGAGCAAGAAAGTAACGCAGAGCGATATGCTTCGTTCTGTGCTCCAGTCTGTGCTCCTGACACAAGGCAAGGGCTGCCTTGTTGTCGCCGTACAGAACTGGAGGAGAACGAGGCCGCTCTCCGAAGTCAGTCAGCAGGTAGGTGAGCCAGCGTAACTCATGTGCAGCCATGGCTGTGGCGTAGATCTCAGCCTCACAACTGGAGCTGAGAACAGAGGAAGAGCGGGTAGACCGCCAAGAGACAGAGCCGGAACCAAGGCTGAAGGTGTAACCCTGTGACGACCGCTGTGTAGCCAGGTCGTCAACCCAAGAGGCGTCTAAGTGTCCAGTGAGGACAACGTCACCCCATCCTCCAAGCACCAGCCCCATGCCTGATGTACTGCACAAGTAGCGCAACACCCTCTTAGCAGCCTCCCAGTGCTCTCGCCGGTGTCTCCCAGGTGCAACACAAGGTCAGATCGAGTGCAGGTCATCAGGTACATGAGGCAGCTCACAAGCTTTGGGTATGGGCCACTTGACTCTACGGACTCGTCCGAAGGTGGAGCTGAGAGCGAGTGACCGGTAGACAGAGGAGTGGACTGTGGTGAGGAGAACTGGAAGCCAAAGCGCTGAAGGACCTGTTGCACCATGTGTGACTGAGTCAGGGTAATGGTGCGGCGTGCTCTGTCCCGGGTGATCTGCAAGCCAAGGTAGCTACGCAACTCACCCAGATGAGTGCAGGTGTGTCCCTTCTGCAGCTCCGACTTCACAAGGGCAAGTGCCTCAGTGTTTGCAGTGGCGAAGACCAAGTCGTCGACGTACACAAGGATGTAGAACGGCGGCAGGGAAGTGTCGGTGCGTAGAAACAGCGACGGGTCAGCAGTGGACGGAGCAAACCCAAGAGCCGCAAGTGTCGTCCTCAGTGTGTCGTGCCACTCACGAGGCACCTGGCGGAGACCGTAGACTGGCCGCCGAAGGCTCCACTGGGTACCAGGAGGGAAAGACCCAATAAAGTCAGGCGGGCGGCGCAGCCAGATCTCCTCGTGCAGGCAGCCCTGCAAGAACGCTGTGCTGAAGTCAAGAGAGTGAAGCTCGTAGTCACGTTGAGCGGCAACGTGCAGCAGTACCCGAAGAGTAGTCATCTTCGGGGTAGGGGAGAAGGTCTGGAAGAAGTCAACTCCCTGTCGCTGACTGAAGCCTCGTGCAACGTAACGAGCCTTGAAGACAGGCGGAGAACCCGGCGACCGCTTCACCCTGAAAATCCACATGCCATCGACTATGTTCGCCCGAGGAGGGGGAACCTCGTCGACGTAGGTGCCTGTGGACTTCCAGGATGCCATCTCTGCGTCCATGGCTGTCTGCCACTGAGAGGAGTAGGGACCCGTAATCGCCTCTGCGTAAGAGCGCGGGGTCGGGATGTCTAGTGCATCCGGGTCTCCCTCAGGAGCAAGCAGCCAAGCCACTAGATGAGGTACAGCAGCCGCAAGATACTCAAAGTCCTGTGCCTGTCCTCAAGGACGTCTGTGCCAAGAGCACACTCACCCCCGACGGACGGAGGACAGACAGACGTAGACTCAGCAACAAGACTGGCGGCGTAGTCTAGACGACAGGCAGCAGCAAAGTTAACAAGCTCAGCGACAAAGGCAGACGCAGCAGTAGACTCAAAAGACGGGTCAGTGACGACCGTCGCCAGGAGACGTGTGACAAAAGGGTGAGCAGCACGAACAGCGTGAGACTCAGGGTCCGGAATGACAGGAAGAGAAAACTCAGGAGGAGACGGCAGGGGGACGCGCTGCGGAATAGAGGAAGGACGAAGTGCCATAGTGTGAGTACCTGGCACAGGAGGAGGACGCGGACGCGGGACTCGACGAGCACGGCGAACAGTGCAAAACGGGGAGGCAGGACGAGACGCAGGCTCATGACGCTTTGTCAGCGACTCTGGCTGCGCTGGGTAAGGAAGGGGGGAAGGCAGCGGTGCATCTGGACGAAGGGCAGTGGACGAAGGAAGACCAAGAACCTGACGGAGTACCAACTCGGGCGGAAGCTCAGACAGCTGCGGCGGCGGCAAGAAGAACGGTCGCTGCTGCACAGTACCTCCAGCTCCAGCACCTCCAGCTCCAGCGCCTCCAGCACCAGCGCCTCCAACTCCTGTGCCTCCGGCTCCAGTGCCTCCGGCTCCTGTGCCTCCAGCTCCAGTGCCTCAAGCTCCAGCGTCTCCAGCTCCAATGCCTCCGGCTCCAGTACCACCAGCTCCAGTGCCTCTAGCGCTAGCGCCTCCAGTGCCATTGCCCCCAGCTCCAGCGTCTCCAGCGTCAGTGCCTCCAGCTCCAGGGTCTCCAGTGCCAGCGCCTCCAGTGGCAGTGCCTCCAGCGTCAGTGCCTGCAGCTCCAGCGACTCCAGCGTCAGTGCCTCCAGTGCTAGTGCCTCCAGCTCCAGCGCCTCCAGCGACTGTGCCTCCATCGTCAGTGCCTCCAGCTCCAGGGCCTCCAGCTCCAGCGCCTCCAGCGCCAGTAGTGCTGCGCCGGAGGCGAGTGCGCTGAGCTAGCCACTCGCGCAGCTGCTGTGGTGAGAGGGGCTCCCGCTGGGGAGTCCACCAGTAGACCCAGCTCCAGCAGGCTCAGCACCCCCAGTCTCAGCACCCCCAGGCTCAGCACCCCCAGAAGCAGCACCCCCAGGCTCAGCACCCCCAGAAGCAGCACCCCCAGGCTCAGCACCCCTAGAAGTAGCACCCCCAGGCTCAGCACCCCGAGCAGCACCACCCCCAGCAGCACCTGAGTCACCAGAGACTCAACAGGCTCAGTACCGGAGAGAGCGGACTCACTAGCACCTAGAGCAGCAGCCTCTATACCAGGGTCATACGGCACGCACAAGTAACAGTCACCCGCAACACTAGTAGACAGAGCATACATGCCAGCAATGATAGCATCAAAGTCAAGAGCAAAGATATCAACACTAGTGTTAAGCAGCTATGCCCAAGGGGGCAGCTCATGCTCGTCGCCCATCTCCTGACGCCAAGCGTCGTCTAGGCGAAAGAAACAGCGGTGTTGGGTGTGAAACTTCTCGCACGTCTGACCAGCGTGAGAACCTGTGTGAATAACATACGAGCAGCGACCACTACCACCACCCCTAGACGCCGTACGCTGTGCAAGCCACTCACGGAGCTGCTGGGGCGAGAGGGTCTCACGCGGACGCTGCTGCTGCTGCTGTTGAACTGCGCCAGAGCGATCAGCACTGCCGCCGCTGCCACCACTCCCGCCGTTGCCACTCCCACCACTACTGCTCCCATTGCCACCACGACCACCGCTACGACCACCACCGCCGCCGCCGCCACCTCCGCCTCCGACACCCCCGCTCGCTCCACCACTCCCACCGCCACCGCGATCACCTCCGCCATCCCAACCACCTCCACTACCACCCCCCCCCGCCGCCACCCCCACCACCCTTGCCTCCCTTGCCCTTGCCGCTGCGGCGCTTCCCACTAGGAGCAGAAGCAGCACCGACCTCCTCAGCACCAAGGAAGTCGACAGCAGCAGCAGAAGCAACAGAGGGGGCAAGGGGGGAGGGGGAGCACCCCTCAAAGAAGGGCGTGCGAGGGGTGCCACGGGTAGCACCTACAGCGACTATGTTAGCCTCAGCTGCACGAAGGTGCTTCCCTAGCAGGTCGATAGTGAGGTCTGTGGGGGGGAGAGCGAGAAGGGTGTCCCGGACTGCACTAAGAGAGTCAGGGAGGCGGGTCACTATAAAGTGGAGAGTGATATAGATCGGGGGCTCGTTCTTAGGCAGAAACTCGGCAGGGAGGGCACCATGGTAACGAGCATAGAGAGCATGAAGGTGGGAGAGGAGATCGTCTACAGTGGCGAAGGAGGATAGGTCAGGGAAAAGGTAGGGCAGGAAGAGGCGGCTAAGCGCTGCAGTGGCAGGAGAGAGTAGCGGGCAACTACAGCGTCGTACAGGGCCTTAGTAGTTTTTGACTGGTCAAAATGCTCGCATTTAGCTACCGGCAGGTGGTTGCGAATGGCTAGGCGAGCAGCAGCGTCACGGGTAAGCTTCTGCGAGCGAGTCGGCGACGTGAAAAATTGGCAAGGGGTTTGCTTGTGGGACACGTTTGGTTACCAATGTTTGTGTGTGCTTTGGGTAGAGTAAAAAGTTGTTTGTACTAGGCATTTGGAGTCAACACATTGAAATCTCGGTTGGAATTTGTGTTCAACTCTGATTGGTGGATATTTCTAGCACAAAGTTTAGACTCGCGTCAAACTTCCGTGAAGGCTACGTCAAGCCTAGTGACGCGATTTCCATCCGTGAAAGGCCCGTCAAAGGCCCGTCAAGGTCTTGTGAAGTGCAGAAGCTGCAAAATTCGCATTTGGGGCCCGTGAAGGTCCCCCGAAGGCCCCGCGAAGGGCACGTGAAGCTGAAAACGAGCCGAGGGCCCGTTAGGTTCGTATGAAGGCCCCGCAAAGGCCTCGTCAAGGTCGCGTCAGCCCCCAGAGGGGCGTTTCACGACCAACATCTGGTATGAGAGCTGGTTTAAGTGGCGTTTCAGCATTCTTACGTGCAGAGCGAAGCTTTCGAGATGGTCGACGGACAATCGGAGGCTAGTTCGGGCTCCTTTGTGAGTATTGGAGATCTCCAAGTGAAGGCACTTCTGGAAATGCTGGCGCAAGGAGGGGTGGTGACTAAGCCTACCATAGGGCTGAACGAAGCCCAACGCTTCCGCGGCGAGCACTACAGCACGTGGCGCTTGAAGTTCAAGAGGGCGCAGGAGGCTCGGTTTCTGGGAGTACTACCGACCGGATGGAGAAGGTGACGTAGCCGCGCGTAAGGCGAGATCGGATGAAGAAAAGGAGGAATACAAAAATAGGAGTAAGCATGCGTTTTTCCAGTTATGTCACTTCGTTGCTGACGGGATTGCAGCGAGTATGGATGAATTTGCAAAGCGCGGGGACTCGGCACAAGCAGCATGGGCGTATATGGAGTTTACGTATCTCGGGCACATGGACGCAAACATTGTCGTCGTGAGGAAGAAGCTGTTGTTGATGACCATGGAGCCGAACCAAAAGATTGTCGACTACGTCAACATGGCTAGAAGCTACAACGAAGACCTGACTGCGATGGGCGAGCCGGAAACTGAAGGGGCGATGATAGGACACATCGTCAACGGTCCGGAGGATTGGTCGGGTGAGCGGCCGGCATTGATCTGCCACCCACCAGAAAACATGACGAAACTTATTGCTATGCTTCAGGCGTTGGAGCAAGCACGAGAGGATCGGAAGCGACGGGAGAAGTTTGCAAAGGGCATTGTGGAGGAAAAACCTGCATTGATGAATGTGGCAGCTGCTGGAAGGAGCTCGGGAGCGTGCTACTAGTGTGGAAAAGTAGGGCACTGTGCTTTGAGTGCGCGGAGAACCCAAGGAGCAGAAACTACAAGGGAAACGGTGCGGGATGGAGTGGAGTGCAACAGGACAGGAAGTTTAGTGGTGCGTGCCACCACTGCAAGAAGGTTGGACATCGGGTGATTGATTGCCACTCAAATCCCAACAGCCGCAACTACAAAGGACCGTTGTAGCAGGAGCAGAACGTGGAGGCAAAGGCTAATATGGCAGAAGTTGAGAAGGAAAAGGAGGATATGATTTTGGGGGGAGCACACCGTGCAAACGTGGTGCGGGTTCCAAAGGTAAACGAGCCAACGGATGGGGGTAAGAATGATTCGTGGCTCTTGGATAGTGGTTGCACTCGTCACATGACGTATAGGTCAGAGTTGGTGGAGAATATGAGAGAGTCAAGTGAGGGATTCATCTTGCAAGGTAACAACAAAAAGCTACTGGTGACGGGAGAAGCTGATGTGGTGCTACAGAGTCTTTATGGTGGGATGAGACTTGTGAATGTTTTGTTGGTTGAGGATTTGAAGGTAAACCTTATAAGTCAGTCACAACTTGATGATTTGGGATGCAAGGTATTCTATGCTGATGGTAAGGTTTCAATGTTTGGTCCGTTGTGGGAGAAGTATGCGGATGGATACTTCAATGACGGTTTTTTTGAGATGAGTTTGTTTGCATTGAATGACATGGATGAGGTGTATGATGATGGTGAGTTTTATAAGGTGGAAAATGAGGTGAAATCATCCATTAAGGTTGGTGAGGTTGATGACATGGGAAATGCGGCATCTTGTGTGAAGAAGGACGTGTCAGTCAACAAGGAGGAGGATGTGCGCGTGGAGAAAGCGGTGAAGCCGAACAAGGAGATCCGTGACAACACCGAAGCAACGTTGCTCATAGACGAAGCTGTATGCAAGAAGCGTAATGGAGCTGAATATACAAAACGAAACTTCATGGCGAAGGGTATGACGGGAAATGCAAACTTCAAAAGAGGGAATGCTCCACGAGGAAGCTCAAGTTGATGGCAACAGCATTCAAAAAAGTATATGGAGCGAAGCGGCCAAGGAGGAGTGCGAGGCTGGAGAGTATCTATCGCAGATTGGACGTTAAAGCGGTCAATTTCAAGTCAAGGAAGCAGAGGTTCAAGTCCCGAGAGCTTCAGGGGAGTGTGAAGCCGACTTAGTTACCATAAGGGTTGCAAAGGAGCAGGGGAGATGCAAGTGGAGGTGTGGTTCACGAACCACAGGAGAGATTGTTGGAGTGGTTCCGCGAACCACACTAACAACAGCTAAAGGAAAACTAAGCGACGCCGGAAAATTCGGACCGACAGCGACGCGATGGCGGTGGCGTGTGTAAAACGCTATACGAAATAGCTAAGAAGTATCTAAGCTACTATGCATGTGTGCTACGTTATGGGGAAAGGAGATGAATATGAGGAAGAAACGGGAGTGGAGGAGAAGTGACGGGGGAGAAATGACTAGAAGAGGAAGACATTGATTGACGGGAGGAAAAGTTGGGTTGGAATGTGGCGTGGCTTACAAGTTTCCGTTTTTCGGACTTTGGGAGTGTTCGACGAAAGTGTTGGGGTTGCGTGTGCGACGCGACGTGAAACATTGGCAAGGGGTTTGCTTGTGGGACACGTTTGGTTACCAATGTTTGTGTGTGCTTTGGGTGGAGTAAAAAGTTGTTTGTACTAGGCATTTGGAATCAACACATTGAAATCCCTCGGTTGGAATTTGTGCTCAACTCTGATTGGTGGAGATTTCTAGCACAAAGTTTAGACTCGCGTCAAACTTCCGTGAAGGCTACGTCAAGCCTAGTGACGCGATTTCCATCCGTGAAAGGCCCGTCAAAGGCCCTTCAAGGTCCTCTGAAGTGCAGAAGCTGCAAAATTCGCGTTTGGGGCCCGTGAAGGTCCCGCGAAGGCCCCGCGAAGGGCACGTGAAGCTGAAAACGAGCCGAGGGCCCGTCAGGGTCGTGTGAAGGCCTTGCGAAGGCCTCGTCAAGGTCGCGTCAGCCCTCGGAGTGGCGTTTTGCGACCAACAGCAGCGAGCACCAAGCAGGCCTGTCGATTCAAGGGCATTTTCCCTTAATCCGGACGATCTCTTGGCCAGCTTTGGCATTTAAAGGGCTGGACTCGAGGGGAGCCCGTTTTCTTAACGGACTGATTTTGAGAAATTGGGGTCTCAACCCGGATTCGTTCAGGGCTGGTTCGGGGCCTTTCCCTGATTTCCCGGGTTTGAGAACCAGTAACCCTACGAGTTGTCCCATTTTCCAAACTTTTATATCTTCCCACTTTCACCACCCCCTAGCTCCCACACTCTATCTACTAGGTTCTTAAGGGACTTTCGTATGGTGATGCTATGGCTGTAGTTACATAACATTTTCAAGTACTCATATTGGTCTCGCGATACTAACACCCATATGGCAAGAAGGACCAAGCCCCATCGGTTCACGCTAGTACCCGTGGTACAACATGAAACTTAACTGCGACTGGAGTGCTTTGCTATTGTACACCCAAGTTCAGTCGATAGTTTTACTGACGATGTTTTTGCCTACGATGTATGTTTTTTGCGGACGATTTCTACTGATTATGTTTTTGCGTATGACCCATCAACAGCCTCCCTCCCCTCATCCCCCCTCATCCCCCTTTCCCCATGACCAAAAGAATTGAACGTTGCTGGTAGAAGTAGATTTAGATGTGTAGAGGCTGTAGGTGTGCAGATGAGTGGCTAAAACAAACCTTCCTGCTGCTAAGTAAGATATTAGATCTACCTCTTTCTCTTAGGGCACTTTAATAAGAAGCCCGGATTTCAAGTTTTGATCTTGGCCTGCGCCCGTGATCAATAAGGGCAAAAAATAAGTCACCTTCGTCAAAATCAGGACCAAAAATCGGGCAGCTCAGGACTCGAAGTGTTGGCCCCAGGGACTTCGACAGCCCTGGTACCAAGCTAGCAATGTGCCTTCCTGGTCACAGTTGACGGCCGTACCAATTTGACTTTTGAGTCGACTCAAAAGTCAACTTGTGCCTTCCCCGTCGCAGTTGGTGGCCGTACCGATTTGACTTTTGAGTCGACTCAAAAGTCAACCCGTGCCTTCCCCATCGCAGTCGACGGCCGCACCGCCAATGGTCACAGCGACCGCTTTTGACGTCTTCATTCCTTTCCGCCCTCCCTTTCAAACTTTTGTCTCCCGCCGTTCCCTGCAGGAGCAAGGGAAGCAAGCGATCAAGCGAACGATCGAACGATTTAACGAGCGTGGTCGAACGAGCGAGCGAGTGGTCGACGGTCGAGAGCCATGTTCTCGTCGTCGCAATCAACGATGGTGCAGCTGGTGGATAAGGCAACGAGCGACCTGCTGGCGAGCCCTGATTGGATGCTCAACATGCAGCTGTGCGACCTGCTCAATGCCAGTTCCGGGTGAGACGCCAGCTCCGAGTGAGCAGTTTTAAGACGTCTTTAATCCGTGCGCTCATGCGAGCGATCCGGGTAAGCGTATTTGGTGTCAAGAGTGTGTCGAAGGCTGAGCGGTTCTCAAGCCCTCTCAAGTTCTTAACATACTTGCTCCTTACTTCTGTTATTGCGTGACCTGCATGGCAGGCAAGTGAAGGACGTGGTGAAGGCAGTGAGGAAAAACATCGGAAGCAAGAACAGGAAGACGCAGCTCCTCGCGCTCACTGTACGTTCACCACTCGCGGTGCTGGCTCGAACTGCTCTTGGTTTGCTGCTGCTCTCTCGTTTATAAAAAACTCACGCACGCCCATGTCTTCGCATGGGGGCCATGCCCCACATGTGGTAACATGAAGGTCGCATGCCTGATCAATTCCTGCGACTAGAACATCGGAGTATGTATTCATGTTACCACGCCACCTGCATCAGCCCCTCCAAGAGTCTTTCCATGTACCCCATACCATATCCACCCCCGTACATGCCCATGTGCGCCCACGTGTTGTCCTCTACTGTGTGCCCTTGTGCTCCTATGTGCGCCCCCGTCTGCTCCTTTCCGCCCCTGTGTGCCATTGTCTGTCCCTGTGCGCCCCTGTCCACTGCTGTTCACCCATGCATGGCGCCATCCGATCGCAACCATCAGCTGCTGGAGACTCTGATCAAGAACTGCACGGCGTACGTGCACCGCATAGTGGCGGAGAAGGACGTACCGGCAGAGATGGCCAAGATCGCCCGCAAGAAGGTGCGTTGGGGGGGCTTCTTTGCCCTGCCCTGCCCTGCCCTGCCCTGCCCTGCCCCCATTCGCCTTCCTTCCCCCATAACTCCAACCCCTGCTCTCCTCCGCTCCGTTCATTGCCCATGCCCCATCCCCCTCCCCATGCCCCCCCTTCTCCCCCCCCTTCATACAACAAGAATTCGCATCTTGGAGCTGCTGGGCGTCTGGCAGGAAGCGACTGGAGAGGCGTTCAATTGCCATTGCCGATTTGGCACTGGAGACTTTTCTTTAAAAATCCATACCTAGTTTGCCAACCCCACCCACCTGCAACCCCAGACCCACACCGTCGCTACCCCCACCCCCAGTGCGACGAGGAGGTGCGCATGCACATGCATACTAGAGCTGCTGGACATTTTGCAGGATGCGTTCGTATTGAGGCTGCTAGTTACTATGTACCCACTCTCCCAACCCCCATCCTCCCCCCTCTTCTCTCTCTCTCTCCCCAGTGCGACGAGGATGTACGCATGCGCATACTGGAGCTGCTGGACGTGTGGTCGGTGGACCCCTCTTCTGCCGACAGCTCCCCTTCCCTGTCGACAGGCTGCTCCCCTCTCATTGGCCCTCCTGTTGACTTCTCTTTCATCGACAGATCCCCTGTCGACTGCCCCGTTTGCTGCTCCCCTGTCGACTGGACTTCTGCTGCTACCTCCTTCTGCACTAGCTCCCCAGTCTGCTGCTTTCCTGACGTCGACGGCTGCACACCCTCGTCGACGAGCTTGTCGTCTCGTTGGCCGCTGGCGATGCCACTGGCTGGCGCCACAGGCGACGCCTTAAGGCTCCCCTCATCGCTGGTGGCCGACACTGGTGTCGATGCAGGCCGATCTGCGACAGGGTTGGGAGGAGCAAGAGCAGGGGGCGGGGGGAGGACTTCCTCGACGTCCTGATCAGCAGGTTCGTCGACCTCGGTGAGCAGTGGGAACGTCGATGTCGAGGTGTCCGTCCGCGGGTGTGCCTACGTCCGCCCCGACGCCGGCCCATACTTCTCCTTTCACACCTCCAGCGACAGCGTCTCGTAGAAGATCACCTCGACCGACGTGACCACCTTGTTGTCGGTCAAGTCCAGCACCTCCCAGCCCTTGCTCTCCTGCGACACGCCCAGGTGAAGTCCCCAGCGAGCCTTTGGCGCCAGCTTCCCAACGCGCTGCTGCTCGGGGACTAGGAGCTGCACCATACAGCCCCACATCCGCGCCAGCGTGAGGTCTAGCTTCTTCCTGGTCAGCAGCTGGTACGGAGTCGTCCCCGGCGGCGTCGTCGACCGCTCCAAGCAGTTGCGCACCCAGACTGCTTGTCGTAGGGCGAGGTGCCACCAGTGGTGCTGCACGCTCATGTGCAGCAGCATCGTCCGCACCGACTCGACCACTGTCCGCATCTCCTGCTCTCCCATGTCGTTCTGCTGCGGAGTGTAAGGGCATGCCAGGTCGTTGACGATGCCCGTTCCGTCGACGAAGTTGGTGAACTCCTTCCCGAGGAAATTCCCTCCCTGATCTGAGCGGAGCATCAGCACCGACATCTTCGTATGCCGCTCCACCAACAGCCGCCACTTCTCAAACACCCACACGAACCGAGTATGACGGTCTTTCAGCTGGAGAAAGTACATGTTGCCGTCCTTGGCAGCCACCCGGAATTTCCGCACAAGTCAATGTGCACCACAGCCAGCGCCTCCTCTACGTCGGAGCCCTTGCCAGGGAAGGTGTGCCGCACCAGCTTCCTTCCGATGCACGAAACACACGGCAGGGCCGCTCCGATCGACGGCTTGATGTCGAGGCTAGTGGCGACTTCATGCTTCGCCGAGCTCTTGATCGTGTCGACGCCGACGTGCGCGAGCCTCGCGTGCCACCGGTCGGGTGTCGACTTCGTCGTAGAAGCAATTGTCCGCAAAGCCACCACCTCGGTTGACGGCGACCGCGTCGAGCAGGAGCGAAGGTCTGGGCAGCG
Organism: Closterium sp. Yama58-4; assembly: GCA_947470075.1. NCBI lineage: Eukaryota > Viridiplantae > Streptophyta > Zygnematophyceae > Desmidiales > Closteriaceae > Closterium > Closterium sp. Yama58-4. Next base: position 602,568 of record CANIUD010000649.1, read on the forward strand.
GACACGACCGGTGTAGCGTGCTCGACCGAGAACCTCCCTGGTCACGGCGATGAGCAGCATCTTGTCGCTGTCACCTTGCAGCTTCACGCCCATGTCATTCAGCTGGCCCGCGGGGCGTAGAGAACGTCAGGGATGAAGATTTGCACACCGGCCTCCCCTTGCAAAGCGACGGTTCCGCGACCCTCGATGGGCTGCAACACCCCATTGAACCCACGCACGTGCTTCACACTGCCACTAGGCGCCATGTCGTCGAAGACCGCCTTCGTCCCCATCACGTGGTAGGAGCAGTCGTTGTCGAGCAGCACCGCCATCGGGTTTGCCTGCACATCCGCCGTCACCGCCTGGAAGTCCTTGCCAGCCTCCAGCGCCAGCGAGACTGTCGGCTCCACCACGCCGACCATCGAGCACGACGCCTCCCCGTCGCCTCGGCCCTTGCCGCCGAGTGGTCAACGTCATTCGTCGACGATGCCTTCTTCGACATCTGCTTCTCCTTGCGCGGCTTTTCATCTCGACGTGGGCCACGGCTGGACGACCGTCCACGGCCTCCCTTGCTGTCGTCCTCGTCGCTGTCGTCGCGGTCGGGGCACTCGAAGGAGAGATGGTCTAGGTCGTTGCAGATCCAGCACTCTTGCCGTCGACCACCACCTCCTCGGCCCTTGTCTCACGTCGACTTCTTCTCGTCGACGTCCTTCGTCGACCGCCCACCTCCGCTACCACCTCCGCCCAGCTTCCTACGCTGCCCTTGCTGTCGACTCTGCTTCATCGGGACGGCGTAGCTTGCTTGCGGAAGGAGCTTTGTGGGCTGTTCTCCCTCCTACAGCGCCTCATCTTTGATGACGTAGCTGGTGAGGGAGTCCTCGTTGAGGGACTCATGCGTCCCGGCCACCATCATCATCCTCTTCATGAGGTTGTAGCTGCGCGGCAGGCCCTTGACGACGTGGGTGATGTAGGACGCCGTCGAGTATTCGGCGCCCGCCATCCGCATCTCAGCCAGGATCCGTCGTGCACAGTTGCAGTAGTCCGTCGCCGACTCCTGCTCGCCCATCCGAAGGTGAGTCATCTTCTCCTCCAGCTGCCCGACGTACAGGTCGTCCGTCGCCTGGTACGTCGACAAGATGAATCACCACGCTTGGTGATCAGCATCCAGTCGTTGTCTTCACGACCTGAGCGCTATCTGCACCACCGGCGAGCAACACCTCGAGATGAGCGGCACGAAACCCCCCCTGCAGCTCGACCTCGTCCTCGGGCGGAATTGGCACGGTGCCGTCGGCAAAGCTCTTCAGCCCGGCGACTTCCAGCTGAGGTTCCATCGCCTCCCTCCAGGTGATGAGGTCCCGTCGACCTTGCAGCGGTGCGACGATGATCTTGTCCGACGAAAACTTGAAGTAGCCAACCGCCGACGTGATCCCGCCCGCCGTCACCTGCGTCGTCGCCGAATGACTCCCACTACTTCGTTAAGGAGAATGACTTCGACCATCGACGTCGACACGCAAGCTGCCTGCAACCACCGTCGACCGCTCCACTCATGCCTGACTCCCGTCTACGCCACCGTCGACCTTGATCAACCCTCTCTTCTTCGTGCCTTCGCTGCCGCCGACTCGTGCACCGCCGTCGACCTCCTCGTCGATGCCGCCTTCGTTCCTCACTGGTCGAGGAGAAGCGGAACGAGAAGGGTGCTCTGTCTCGCACTTTGCACGGATGCCCAGCTTGACGACCTCCAAGGGGAGGTTCGGCTTATACTCGCCAGCCTCGTGGCGCCTCCTCGCATCAGCCAAACGAGTCTCCAGGGAGTCCGCTATGCCCGCCTCAATAACGGGGTCAACCATGGCGACTACGGCTGCCGGCCTACGAACGACTTAGTAGGTGCAAAAGTCGGCTCCTATCTGAAGGTAATCTGCGGGGCCGTCCATGCTCACCGCACCATGCGGAGATACACTCTACAATGGTCATTAGCTAGACTACGGAGGGGTAGGCACAAACTCTAGGAATGATCGTAGCTTTGCATGTTTCCTTAGCGCTTACACAACCACGGGAGAACTTTTTGCAAGAGTTTCCACTAGCAAGGATTTCATTACAGAATGATAGCAATGACAATGACAAGAATGACTACACCAGGCACCTAGCAACTCGACAGCTAGCCTGTGTCAAGCTATAATTGTTATAGCTTCTATTTGTTAGTCTAGGTGTACCTTCTCTTCCCTATGGTTAGGGTTAGGTTTCCTATAACTTCCTTGTTTGTTCTTTCCTTATCATTCTATTATCGTGTTCACTTAGTTACCACGTTGACAGCCTCGTTGATCGCCAGCACAGCATGGTCGACCGCCTGCCAGCGTTGCACAGAGGAATCGCGCCAGCACTGCAGAAACGCGGCCTGCCAACACAGCAGGTCGACGAACTCAGAGAACTTGTAGAAGACAGCAGTGTGCACTTCTGCAGGTGCGCGCAAACGATTAGCCCGACTTGCACCGTTGTGAGTCCGTCGGCTCTGGTCTGCGCTTGACGAGCCACATCGACTTCGGGATACCAGCCCGAAGTCACCTTCACCTTCGCCAAGGCTGAATTCTGGATCTGGTGAACTGATTCTGGGAGAGGAGGGATTGCCAGTGAACAAGTGAAGGCTTGGTTTCCTGAATGAGCACGATTGCTTTTTATGGGCCGCAACAAGTTCCGCGAAGGGTAGGAGCATTCGAGAGGGTTACAAGCTCTTTCAGTACGGTTTTGTTGGTTTCCACAACGGTCGCGAAATGTTACGCCTCTGTGAAATGTGTATCATGCCTTCAACATTTGCGCGCCCCGGGAAATCTGGACAAGGCGCTGCGCGAAGAGTCAAACAGACTTTGCCGAGACGATAGGTCACATGATGCTGCCGAGATGTACGCTTTGGCGGGATATATGGCGGGAACGGAAGGATGCAAACATGCCGTCAGACCCCGGATATAAGCGCATGTGTTATGAGTTGTAGAATGACAGAGTGCAGAATGCAGAAGTCATTAAAATTACTGATCTCAAAATGAAGCATAACACACACAGGTATAGCGAAAGGCTAGCGAGGCGGGCCCATGAGATCGCGATGGTTGGGTGCTAGTTTGGGGTTCTCAAACCCGACGGAGACGCAAGGTACGTTCGGGATGCGAGGGCAGCGGCCCGAGCCTGGTCTTCTAAAAATTGGAGTTGGACGCATTCAAAAGTGACTACCCATTGAGAAATTATATATATTTTTTTCTTACACTAGTCCCCCCCTCCCTTTAAGAAATGTGGTCCACAACATTCATATGGTGGCGGGAAAGATAGCCCCGTAATACCAGGTGGCCTTGAAGCGAATCCGATAACACCCACGTGTCGTCCTCACTGGTTCGATCGGTCCACTGTGGGAAAATGTTGACGTGGCGTCCAGTCCAGTTGTCGTCAAGCGCACCAGATGGGCCAGGATCTTGGAGGGGTCAAGTGTAGGCTCTGCCACCGGTCGAACATTTGGCGTGATACTCTGGCAGGCAATGGTCGATGACAGGGCGACGAATGGTCGCACAGACTGACGTCGAAGGCATCATATGTGTGCTAGTCGTCATGCTTTAATAATTATGCCGTGATAGGTGTCGGCATTTAAATGACCTGTAACGGTGCCGCTCCACCTCCTTCGGCAATTTCTTGAATACGACCATTACGTCGCACTTTTTCGCGATCGGTCACACTCACATAAAACGGGTCCTACAGTCATTAAGCAAGAGGAGGTAGGGGCTCCCGTCCTTCGCGGCTACCCGAAATAGGTTGCACAAGTCGATGTGGACGACCTGATTGGGAAGGTGTGCCACACCCACTTGCTGCTAACGCAGGAGACGCATGGTAGGTCGGCGTTGGTCGTCGGCTAAATTTCCAAGCCGGCAGCTGCGTCGTGCGCTTGATCGTGTCGACGCTGGCATATGCAAGCCTAGCATGCAATGTCTGACGTCGACTTCGTCGTCGAGGCGATCGTCCGCAACGTGACCGTCTCCGCCGAAATCGTCAGCTATGATGAGCAGAGGCGGAGGTCAGTGCAGAGAACCCATTTGGTATAGCAAGCACGACCGAGAATGCCTCCCACTCCCGACACCAACATCATCTCGCCGCCATTGGTCTGCAGCTTCACGCTGTTGTCTTTCAGCTGGTCGACCGACAACAGGTTCGCCTACACACACTCGGGATGCACAGCACGTCGGGGATGAGAACCTGCCTCCCCACCTTCCGTTGATGTGCGACAGTTCCACTTCCTTGGACGCATCGAATCACCTCATTGAAGAAGCGCGCTTCCCAGTTTCATGTCAACGAATGCCTACCAGATTTCTTCAACGTCTAGTTTTCCTTGCGCGACTTCTCATCCCGACTTCGACGACCGTTGGCCGATCTCCCACAGCCGCCTTCGTGGTCGTCGTCGTCGGAGTCGTCGCGGTCAGGATACTCGAAGGAGAGATGGTCGGGGTCGCCGCAGATCCAGCACTCCCGTTGCCGACCTCCTCCTCCGCGACTCTTGTCCCGCATCGACTTCGTCACACGTTGACACAAGATACCCACCCCTCCTTCTCCACAATTTGCACACCTCTCTCGTATCCGCTCTCATGATCTCTCTCTACCGCATTATCGCTCCCCCATTCTCTCCGCGCAGTGATTCTAACAGCGTCGCTGAATGGATCTTCCAATGGGTTTGCGGGCGACATCAACGCCTCCGGTCAAGCCTGCCTTGGAGTCTACACGTAAGTCTCAAATATTCCTGCCTCAAACATTGCCTTCTTTCCTCCCCCCAACAAGCTCGTCGACTGCTACGCGCCATCTCCCTGAGCATTTTCCTTCCTCCTCCCTTCCTTAATTCTTCAATGCGACTCTCTTATTCCTCCCTTGTTCCACTCTTTTCCGCTATCCTTGACTGGATCCGTCAGGTTGAACGGAGACTACAACATCGTTTACAGCATCGTCGCATCCACACCCGAGGCAGGCGAGCCGGCCTTCGCGGGCATTGCGAAAGACGTAGGGCAGGAGAGAACCGTCGCCGTCTTCTACTCGCCCCCAGGGGTCGACGGCCCGTGGGTGAATCTCACTCGTTCGTCTCCCTACACGCCAAACCAGGGCAGGAAGGGCCTGGGCGAGGCACCCGCTTTCCCTTCAACATACACCTATGCCCTTAACGGAACGTGGCTTAACGCGAGTACGCTGACCACGTTCCAGGGGCAGACTTATAAGGAGCTGGTTGATTTGATTATTGCGGGGCCTGACGGGTACTGCACTGGGTTTGGGACAGCGGCTTTCCAGGCGGGAGCAGCCATGGGGCTGTTTCAGGTTCAGCCCGTTGCTGGCTTAGCCTAAGGAGAAGAAGGGAGGAGGAAGAGTTAGACGCTTGATGAAGCATAAAAGGGTGATTGTGCAGTGGAGCAGAAGTGGAGCAGAAGTGCAGCTGTGGGACTCCAGCACAAATGGACTGGATGATGGTGTAGTCGATATGGAGATGTATGCAATATATTAAGACTATAAAAGTGGAAGCTTTTGCAAGTACACTTGGAAGTTTGTGAAGCTTTTGAGATTCCGAGGGGGATGAGCACTTTGAGTGACTCTTACAGGGTACCGTAAGCTTGCCCTCCCCCCTCCCTGACCCTCTTTTTCCTAGGGCTGCATGCACTAGTTGCAGTCCATAAACCTTGTGAAGCCATGACTACCTTAACTGGGTGAGCGCTAGTTGCATGCCCCTCCATTGTATGCCAGACAAATAACATACGGTAGCTGCAATCAGGAGGTGGAAGAGAAGATTGGCTACCTGGGCATGACAGGAGAATCGTCTGGTTCAGCATTTTGCTCTCCTGGGATGCCCAACCTAGTAGCCTAGACAGGAAGGTTACCTTGAGGAAACACACATATATAATGACTTGCTTTTAAAGCTTGGAACCAAACAACAGGACAGCAATAAGCTGAACCTCTTCCCCCAAAACGCATGTGGGTTTAGACTCAACTCAGGACACATACGGCGCAACGAGGCTGAGCCACCCTTTCAGAGCCAACGCTTCATCAAGCCATGATTGCTTGTCTGCGCACTTTATTGCAATACGCTCCATGCGTGCTGAATCCCTCCTTTCCACACGCTACCATCTGTCACACCATGATTGCCTGCTTAAGAACTTTGCTTCGGTACACGCCAAGAGCCCAGATGGGGAAGATGTTGCGATAAGCGGAGTAGCTTATCATGCAGTTACCATTGAACACCCCTATGATGTCCTGCGGAGAATCGAATCAATCGCATGATAAGCAGAGGGAGAGAGACAACGATTGTGGAGGAGAGAAGGTGGGTCACGATAGAAGGTTGGCTGATTGTGCAGCTTGTGGCTTCACACTCTCCCCAACCACACTCTACTTGCCTCTCCCACTCCTATGTCCACTTATTATCTTCTGCGGGGAGTGAATTTCTATTCTCACCATTGATGAGCACTGGTGCTGCTGTGTGCGTTCATACATACATGGATGGTGCTTTGAGGCAATTGTTACCCAACCCATCTCCTCCCACCTCGCACGTTCTGTGAAAAGGTCCTCTATCACTGCTATGCAGATGATGCTGGAAAAATCTCAAATGGCACCTCTCACTGCTGTGCTCGTGCACAGTGCCACAGCACAGCGCACTCACTCTGTCACTCCTTCCCCGCCCCCTCATTTGAGTCATGCCACCTGTTGCTCGCCTCTCACCCTCTGCTCGCCTCTCACCCTTAGCTCGAGTCCTCAAAACCCACAGCTCTCCCTCACCTCCTGAGGGATGTCGCCATTCTCCATCTGCCCGTTCACCAGCACCCGTGCTGCAGTGTACAGAGTGGTTGTGAGGTTCATTCAGAGTGCTCCCCACGCCTGTCCTCGCTTCTCACCCTTGGCACCCACAGCGCACACCCACCTCCTGCGGGAAGTATCCATTCTCCATCTGCCCATTCACCAGCACCTGCACTGCGGCATGCAGAGTGCAGCGTGCTTGTATCAGAGTGCTCCCCATCCCCACTCCTCTCACTCACCTCCTGCGGGAAGTCTCCATTCTCCATCTGCCCATTCACCAGCACCCGCGCTGCGGCGTGCAGAGGCTGGGGGTCGCGCAGGTGCTGCCATGGGAGCATGTGAGAAGGGAGGAGGGGGTTGGGTGGAAGGGTGGGGGTTGGGGCTGAAGGGGGGAAGGAGGAATGATTACTTGCTGGCAGGGGGGGAAGGAGGAATGATTACTTGCTGGCAGGGGGGGAATGAGGAATGATTACTTGCTGGCAGGGGGGAAGCGCCAGCTCCCGCGTAGGGCTGGGGGCCGCGCAGGTGCTGGGCTGAGGAAGCGAGTGCTTGAATAGCAGACACCGCCACCTCACCTATGAAACAAATACCACCACCTTCCCTACGAGACAGATGGCTCCTCTTTTCCAGACACACCCTGCCCACCTGCTCAGCTTCCATGAATGCCAGGTTGGCCCATGCCGTGTTCAGCAGGTGAGGAGGAGTGGGGGCAACCTGGCCTACAGGGCACTGTGCAGGCAGATACCACCTCCCCCACGAAGCAGATACCACCTCCCCTACGAAGCACATACCACCTCCCCCAGGCTCAGCCTACCTGCTCGGCTTCCATGAGGGCGAGCATGGCCCACGCTGTGTTCACCAGGTGGGGGCGGTCGCCTGGCAGGTTGACGTATTTCTGCATGTGATGGGTTCAGGTTAGGTAGGGATATGAGGGGGGAGAGGAAGATGGCATTGGAGAGGGGGAGAGCAGAGAGAAGCAGGCAGATGAGAGTGAGTGTGTTGGAGGTCACTTGGTGAGAGGATAGCAGCGAGCGGAGGACAGGTGGGCGTGGGCGGATGCAACGGGGCGTGGGCAGTGCTCGTTTGTTAGGCCAGTTGGTGTTGGGGTGACCCGTGTGGAGCACACCATCTCAGTGAAGCGTGAGTCAGCGGCGCTTCCCTAGAAACGAGCACGTACTTGCTGCCATCTCAGAGCTGCTCACACCACACCATACCACACAACAGTTTTGAAGTCTCCATAAAAGCACGCCTTAACCCCAGAACACGGCACACACACACACCTTGTCTTGGCTGGACAAGTAGCTCTCCCCCCACCCCCCCCCTGGCAGCTGCTTCTCCAGCAGGAAGCGCACGGCCTTGCGGACGGCATTCGACGTCTCGTAGCGCGCCCCCGCTGCCACCAGCCCTGAGATGCCGAACCACGTGCCGTACGTGAAGCACACACCCCAGCTGCCGTACCTGCAGCGAGGTTCGGGTGAGGGGGGGGGTATAGGGATCACCAAACCTGTCACACACCCCAGCTGCCGTACCTGCATTGAGGTTTGGGTGGGGACGAAAGGAGGGGGTTTCAGGGTCCGAGATTGCTACTACCAGTGCCCCACATGCGGAAAGTGCAGCACACTCCCGAGCTGAAAGGACATGATGCGGAGATGAATGGACTTGATGAGGAGATGAATGGACTTGATGCGGAGATGAATGGACTTGATGAGGAGATGAATGGACTTGATGCGGAGATGAATGGACTTGATGAGGAGATGAATGGACTTGATGAGGAGATGAATGGACTTGATGAGGAGATGAATGGACTTGATGCGGAGATGAATGGACATGATGAGGAGATGAATGCACAATACACCAAGGCATGTTCTATAAGCCTCCACTCACCACGACCCGTCATCCTTCTGGATATCCACCAGGAAGCCCCGCGCCTTCCAGATGGCGTGCTCGATGTCATGTGCACGGTACTCTGGGTGGGCCCTCGTGAACGCTGTCAGCGCCTGGATGGATGCTGATGTGCACTCCACGTAGCTGGGAGGGCAGGAGTTGTGGGACATGGGCAACAGCAGGAAGGAGAGTTGGCCAAGACGTCATCGGCCCTGTGAGTGCTCTGTATGTGTGAACGCTGTGAGGGCCTGAATCACTGCTGACGTGCAGTCCACACAGCTAAACAGGGCGGAAGTGGGTTGGGATGTCATCAGCCCTGTGGGATCGCCCTTGTGAACGCTGTCAGGGCTTGGACCAGTGCTGACGTAGCTGGCAAGAGGGAAGCACAGGCCGTGAGAGGGAGGGGAAGGGCAGGAAGGAGAACAGCAGGTTGGAGTGGTATTTGTGCGGCCATGCCGCGCGGGTTCCAATTCCAACCACTTTCGCTATCTGTCCGATTCTTATGGTTTGTCCTTGCATGATTTCCCAAAATTGGTTGCACTCACTCGTACAAACCATAGCCACGGAACCAGATGACAAGCAGCATAGGGATGCACAAGATGTGGTGCTTGAACCTCTGGTCTGGTGGAGGAAGAATGGGGATGATGGAGAATGTGAACAGGTGTACATTGCATAATTCCAGTACAGCACTCACGAGTAGTCGATGATGATGTTTCCAAATGTCTCAGATGGATTAAGGATCTGTACGCACACACAAGTGGGGGAAGAAAGGGGGAAGAAAGAAATTAGGCAGGCAATCAGACTTTGCTGCTTACATCACTGAAAACTCCCCTGTAGCCAGAAAAAAACATGCAGGAGAGCATCAAATAGGGGTATGAGCTCACCTCGAGCCAGGGGTAGGAGCGTGTGTTCTCGTATGTGGCCATGCCCCCATCCTTGTTCTGTTTGGTGGGAGGGAGAGACGGAGGGGGGAGCGAAAGGGGTTTAGTGGGCACAAGAATACCATGCCGTTTAAACTCCAGCCTTGGTTTGCCAGGATAAAGTAAAAGGGGGAGAGAAGTTGGCGGGACTTAGGGGGGGGGAGGGGAAAGACGGGATTTGTTGATCGAAGGGTATGAGGATTATGGAAGGAGCTGGCAGGAGGGACGGCTGTATGAGGGGTGAGAACGAGTATTTCTATGCACACATGTGCACGAGCACACATTCACACATGCGCACAGGCACACATGCACATGCTTGTACATGCACATTCTAGTTTTACAGGAAAAGTTGACGCCCACACAGTCGCAGAGGCAACAAGAAGGCAGGGAGAGCAGCCAACACTATTGAAGTGCATGGCATTCGAAGAGCACGGGGCACAGGGCACATGGCACAGAGCAGCACTGACCTGGTAGGAGAGACTCATGTCCATACAGTCGCAGAGGCAACATAGAGGGAAGGAGAGTGGATCGTGCCATTCATCAGGTCAGAGGGTGAGAGGGTGAGAGGATGAGAGGGTGAGAGGGTGAGAGGGTGAGAGGGTGAGAGGGCGAGAGGGTCACAAGGTCAGAGGGTACCTGGGTCAGGGGCACCTGGCAGGAGAGAACAACGTCCACACAGTCGCAGGGGCAACACTGACACATGCCAAAGGGAGGCAAAGTGCATGGCAGTCGGGGGGCACATGCCTTTCATCTCATCAGGTCATCACTGACTGACCTGGTAGGAGAGAATGACGTCATCACTGACTGACCTGGTAGGAGAGAATGACGTCATCACTGACCTGGAAGGAGAGTGACGTCATCGCTGACCTGGTAGGAGAGAATGACGTCATCCCTGGTAGGAGAGAATGACGTCATCACTGACTGACCTGGTAGGAGAGAATGACGTCATCACTGACTGACCTGGTGGGAGAGAATGACGTCATCACTGACTGACCTGGTCGGAGAGAATGACGTCATCACTGACTGACCTGGTAGGAGAGAATGACGTCATCACTGACTGACCTGGTAGGAGAGAATGACGTCAACACTGACCTGGTAGGCGAGTGACGTCATCGCTGACCTGGTAGGAGAGAATGACGTCATCACTGACCTGGTAGGAGAGAATGACGTCATCACTGACTGACCTGGTAGGAGAGGATGACATCCACACAGTCGCACAGGCGGCGCTCCGGAATGGCCTCACCCACCAGGTGAGGAGGGAGGGCCTCCAAGATGAGCGATGCCTGAAGGTGTGCGGGAGGTGAGGAGGGAACAGGGAGGGAGATATAGGTTCTAGGTGCAATCCCCGCGCTCCTTCCCCGCCCACCAGGTGGGTGTGGTGGGAGGGACTTCAAGATGAGCGATGCCTGATGGGTGGTGGTAGGTGAGAGAGAGAGGCAAAAAACACAAGGGAAACAACCATCACAGGAATATCAATACATATGATACAACACAAGTTCTACGTCGAGTGTACATTCACTAATACATATGGTGCAAATGTTACATGGAATGCATGATGGATGATAAACAAAGTGCCATCTCCTAGGGTGTCATGTATACCGATGAATGGACATGGTGCAGGCTCTACATGGTATGGACAACAATACATATGCCATACTCATTATAGACACACTCACTTTGAGCCCCTCGGAGGAGCAGTCACTGATGGGCCAGCCGTGGTCGCGGGTGGAGAAGGGCCAGGCGCCCCTTGAGATGTGGCGGTACCACGCCGAGAGCTTGCCGGGACAGTCCTCCTGCACCTGATGGTTGGAGGCAGTGGTGGGGGAAGGAGGAACAAGGAGGAGAATCCATGGAGGTGGAAGGACCAAGGAATTCCCTGGAGATGTGGCGGGGCAAGAGACTCGGAACAGAGATATAATTGAGATTCATGATTGGGATTCAGGATTGAGATTTAGGTTTGGAAAGATGCAAACAGAGGGGTGAGGATCTGACAGCTTACCTGGGAGCGGTCGAGGTACGAGTGGGCGAGCTTGAGAGCGCGGTGGGTTTCATCCATCATGCTTGCAGCATGCAGCGCCTGCACTGCAAAGGCCGTGTCCCACAGCTGACTGCCGTTGTAGCCCTGATTGGGGTTTGAGGTTTGGGTGGGGTATTTGAGATCTTAAGATGGGCAGCAGCTACAGCCTTCCCTTATAACTACACACACCCCATAGACACACACAGTGCAGTCACAAACCCACCTGCAAGCCATGCACAGCCACCCAGAGGTGATGAGCCAGCAATGGAGGGAAATGCTCCTCATAGATTCACAGCTTGTCCATTCTTCCCTACAGTTACATTCCATGTGCCCACCTGCATCTTCATGCCATCGTCTTCTCTGCCAGCTACGGTCCCTCTTTAGAGTCACACACATCCTAACATGTTTATACCCATGTACAAAACAGTCAAACTCTCCCCAACAATCACATTTGTGCGTAGCTCAAGAGCATATTGAAGCTATGAGGTAGTCAGCCACTCGTTGAAAGCGCTGCTTGTAGTTAGCACACCTCGCATAGCCACACATCGTGTAGTCACACACCTCATATAGTCACATCTTACAGAATCCCACCTCAAAAGATAGTCCTGAGTCATACAGTCACACACACAGCCCCACCTGCATCTAAATGCTGTCCTCAGCCTACCAGAGGTAATCGGGCACCCATGCCAGGTGCTTCTTGTCACATAGTCACACACACCTCATAGTCACACACACCTCATAGTCACACACACCTCATAGTCACACACACCTTATAGTCACACACACCTCATAGTCACACACACCTCATAGTCAATCCTCTCATTCAGTGTCACACACAGCCCCACCTGCAACTTCATGCCATCCTCGGCCACCCAGAGGTAATCCGCCACGCATGCCAGGTGCTTCTTGTGGCTATCACACCTCGTACAGGCACGCCGCATACAGGCACACATCATACAGTAGTCACGCACAGCCCCACCCACTTCACCTGCATCTTCATGCCGTCCTCGGCCACCCAGAGGTAGTCCGGCACTCGTGGCAGGTGCTTCTTAAATGCCTCACTGTTTGGGTCCTCCACCCAGCAGCACAGCATGTTGATCACCTGGGGGCGGAGGGGAGGGAGGGGAGGGAAGGATGAGGAGGGGGGACGGCTGAACTCGTCAGACTGTTTCTTACATGCATCGCTGGTGGGAATCTCCACCCAGCAGCACAGCATGTTGATCAGTGGGGGAGAGGGGGAGAGAGAGGGGAGGCGGAAAAGGGAATGAGGTGAGAAGGACAGTCTTGCAGCGAATTCTCAACAAGCAATGGAGGACGGACGTGGGGTGCGAGGAAAGGGGACAAAGAGGGGGGAAGAGGTGGGACGGAGGGGAGGGGAGGGGGAAGATGGGTGGGGAACTGTGATGTGAGGTGAATAATAGCTTATTTGTGGCAACAGCCATCCTTAGTAGTGTTCACCTTATTAACTGGCCCGATGCAGACATAGCGGGTGTTCTCGTCCTCGTAGTGTATATGCTTCATTGCCTCCCTGAGCGCCATCCTCCTTATAAGCTTCCCCGGTGGTAGCCTATTGAAGAGTGGCTCGGCCACGTGGTAGAGAGCATCCCACAGGCAGTCTTGAATGAAGGGGTGCGGGAAATAGAGGTCCTCCTGAGGTATTGGGGGGGAGGGGGGGAGGAGAGGAAGGAAGGGGGAAGGATTTGGGGGAGGAGGAGAATACGGGGAGAAAAGAGGAGGTGGAACGGATTGAAGAGTGGCTCCGCCACGTGGTAGAGAGGGCATCCCACAGGCAGCCTTGAATGAAGGGGCGCGGGAAGTACAGGTCCTCCTGTGGTATGGGGCGAGAATGGGAGGAGGGGAGGAAATTAGGGGAAAGGATAAGGGGGAGGGGGATATGGAAGCGACTAGGTGAAATGGATTGAAGAGCGGTTCGGCCACGTGGTAGAGGGCATGTGAGAGGCAGTCCTGGATGAAGGGATGAGGGAAGTATAGGTCCTCCTGTGGGATGGGAAGGAGAGGAGGACGAGAGGAGGGGAGGAGGGGAGGAGAGGGAGGAGAGGGAGGAGAGGGAGGAGGGGAGGAAGGGAGGACAAGAGGATGGGGAGAAGGAGGGGAGGAGGGGAGGAGGGGAGGAGGGAAGGAGGGGAGGAGGGTAAGAGGGGAGGAAGGGATGAGGGAAGGAGGGGAGGGATGGTAGTGGGCATTTTGGAGGAAACTTCAAGTACAGCCGTGTGGAGAGGGAAGTGGGATGGGCAAAAAGGGGGAAGACATGACTGGGCTTGAGGGGCGTTTTGTTCCATCGCTACGACCGTTACCCATCTCACAGTGAGAGAAAGCACTCACCTTGGCACAGCGGCGCCTCATGTTATTCCAGTTGATGGACTCATATGGCTCGTTATAGAGCTCCTCTCTAAGAGCCGCCACGAGGGGCGTGTTGGTGGGACCGTGGGCCCTGAGTCCGTAGATGTAGCACATGGGGAGGTACACCATGCGACAGTGGCACCACATGCGCCCTGGGATGGGGAATGGAGAGGGATGGAGAGGGATGGAGAGGTGTGGGAAGTGGGGCTTTCAATCCTATATGTAGCACATGAGCAGAGCAGGTACACCATACGACAATAGCACCACACCACATGCGGCCAGGGAAGAAGGGCGCAAGAGAGGGAGGAGGAAGAACATACCGGGGTGGACGGGAAGGAAGTAGGGCAGCAGCCACATCTCAGGTGGCATGGGGTTGATGCCCCTGTAGTCGTACACGCCTAGCACCTGTCATGGCAGCAACGGTGGGTACATGAGGGGATATGTGGGGGGAGGGTGAGTGCTTAGAGGCGCTGAGGAACTTTCAGGTGGCATGGGGTTGATGCCCCTGTAGTCGTACACGCCTAGCACCTGCCCATTGCAGCAACGGAGGATGAGTGCATGCGAAGGAGAGCAGTTGACATATAGGTGAACCTTGAGTTGAGCCCACAGACGCCAAAGGAACTTGCAGCAGCAGTATGAGCCGAGTCAGCATCATCTGAGATTGTGTTGCTGCGAAACAAGTGGAAAGTACTGGAGAGGAGAGAGTCAGCTGCTCAAGAAGAGCTTAGTGACATGATCTTAGAACTGGAGAACGGGGTGCAAGAAACACAAGGTCAATCAGAAGTGCGTGACCGACTGGGTGAGAACCATTGGTCGCGAGCATGACTGAAGGGGTGAACCTGAAAAACGAATAATTTCTGGAGCAGATTCTTGCAGCGCCAGAATCTGCAAAGCAAACCGTTTGGAACTCACGCAGAGCCAGAATTTGCCCCAGGAGGTGCTGGCAGTGGCGCTGCCGTGCGAGAGGATCCACTCGCGGCCAGCTGTCATGGCGGGATTGGCTGGATGCTCCCCGAGGATGCGCAGCGAGACGTAGTTGAGGGTGGATCCGAACATGGTGCTGTGACCCTCTATGTGCAGCCCCCACCCGCCGTCTGGGTTCTGCAGGGGGTTTGGGAAGTGGGCGGGTGGAAGGATTCAAGGGTGTGAGGAGGAGATGGGAAGGCAAGGCGTGGCGCCTATCTTTAGGCCCAACCATCATGGTGCTGTGAGCCTGTATGTACGTGCAGCCCCGATGCTCTGTCAGGGTTCTCTGAGGGAGGGATGAGAGGGTATGAGGAGTGGCCGGGTGCTGGCCCAGGATGCCCAGGATGCGCAGCGAGACGTAGTTGAGGGTGGAGCCGAACATGGTGCTGTGGCCCTCTATGTGCAGCCCCCACCCGCCGTCTGGGTTCTGAGGGAGGGGTGCGGTGTGGAGAGGGGATGGGAAGGAAGGCAAGGCGTGGTGCCTATCTTAAGGTGCGAACATGGTGCTGTGGCCCTCTATGTGCAGCCCCCACCCGCCGTCCGGGTTCTGAGGGAGAGGGAGAGGTGGGTAAAACCGAAAAAGTGGGAGGCAGAAGAGGAAAGAGGGCGGGAAACAGAGGGGAAGAGACGAGTTGAAAAGGGGACGCAAGAGATGGCGACTCAGGGGAGGGTTGAGCCGAACACAGTGCTGTGGCTGACTCTCTAACCCCTGAATTCTAAACCCAAAGCATTCCACCTGGCTACCATGAAACCCCCTTCTTCGGATTCCCTTCCCATCTGATGGTAGTAGAGGTACCGCACCATCTCCCTCTTGTGCTCTGTTCTGCTGTCAGCAAGCACAGCCCCATCACCCCATCTCCCCACAGCATCTGTTCCCTGTGAATCATGTGCGCTGCCCACCTGGTGGTTGTAGAGGTACCGCACCATCTCCCTCTTGTGCTCTGTTCTGCTGTCAGCAAGCACAGCCCCATCACCCCATCTCCCCACAGCATCTGTTCCCTGTGAATCATGTGCGCTGCCCACCTGGTGGTTGTAGAGGTACTGCACCATCTCCCTCTTGTGCTCTGTTCTGCTGTCAGCAAGCACAGCCCCATCACCACATCTCCCCACAGCATCTGTTCCCTGTGAATCATGTGCGCTGCCCACCTGGTGGTTGTAGAGGTACTGCACCATCTCCCTATTGTGCTCTGTTCTGCTGTCAGCAAGCACAGCCCCATCACCCCATCTCCCCACAGCATCTGTTCCCCGTGAATCATGTGCGCTGCCCACCTGGTGGTTGTAGAGGTACCGCACCATCTCCCTCTTGTGCTCTGTTCTGCTGTCAGCAAGCACAGCCCCATCACCCCATCTCCACACAGCATCTGTTCCCTGTGAATCATGTGCGCTGCCCACCTGGTGGTTGTAGAGGTACTGCACCATCTCCCTCTTGTGCTCTGTTCTGCTGTCAGCAAGCACAGCCCCATCACCCCATCTCCCCACAGCATCTGTTCCCTGTGAATCATGTGCGCTGCCCACCTGGTGGTTGTAGAGGTACTGCACCATCTCCCTCTTGTGCTCTGTTCTGCTGTCAGCAAGCACAGCCCCATCACCCCATCTCCCCACAGCATCTGTTCCCTGTGAATCATGTGCGCTGCCCACCTGGTGGTTGTAGAGGTACTGCACCATCTCCCTATTGTGCTCTGTTCTGCTGTCAGCAAGCACAGCCCCATCACCCCATCTCCCCACAGCATCTGTTCCCCGTGAATCATGTGCGCTGCCCACCTGGTGGTTGTAGAGGTACCGCACCATCTCCCTCTTGTGCTCTGTTCTGCTGTCAGCAAGCACAGCCCCATCACCCCATCTCCACACAGCATCTGTTCCCTGTGAATCATGTGCGCTGCCCACCTGGTGGTTGTAGAGGTACTGCACCATCTCCCTCTTGTGCTCTGTTCTGCTGTCAGCAAGCACAGCCCCATCACCCCATCTCCCCACAGCATCTGTTCCCCGTGAATCATGTGCGCTGCCCACCTGGTGGTTGTAGAGGTACTGCACCATCTCCCTCTTGTGCTCTGTTCTGCTGTCAGCAAGCACAGCCCCATCACCCCATCTCCCCACAGCATCTGTTCCCTGTGAATCATGTGCGCTGCCCACCTGGTGGTTGTAGAGGTACTGCACCATCTCCCTCTTGTGCTCTGTTCTGCTGTCAGCAAGCACAGCCCCATCACCCCATCTCCCCACAGCATCTGTTCCCTGTGAATCATGTGCGCTGCCCACCTGGTGGTTGTAGAGGTACTGCACCATCTCCCTCTTGTGCTCTGTTCTGCTGTCAGCCCCATCACCCCATCTCCCCACAGCATCTGTTCCCTGTGAATCATGTGCGCTGCCCACCTGGTGGTTGTAGAGGCACCGCACCATCTCCCTCTTGTGCTCTGTTCTGCTGTCAGCAAGTACAGCCCCATCACCCCATCTCCCCACGGCATCTGTTCCCTGTGAATCATGTGCGCTGCCCACCTGGTGGTTGTAGAGGTACTGCACCATCTCCCTCTTGTGCTCTGTTCTGCTGTCAGCAAGCACAGCCCCATCACCCCATCTCCCCACAGCATCTGTTCCCCGTGAATCATGTGCGCTGCCCACCTGGTGGTTGTAGAGGTACTGCACCATCTCCCTCTTGTGCTCTGTTCTGCTGTCAGCAAGCACAGCCCCATCACCCCATCTCCCCACAGCATCTGTTCCCTGTGAATCATGTGCGCTGCCCACCTGGTGGTTGTAGAGGTACCGCACCATCTCCCTCTTGTGCTCTGTTCTGCTGTCAGCAAGCACAGCCCCATCACCCCATCTCCCCACAGCATCTGTTCCCTGTGAATCATGTGCGCTGCCCACCTGGTGGTTGTAGAGGTACTGCACCATCTCCCTCTTGTGCTCTGTTCTGCTGTCAGCAAGCACAGCCCCATCACCCCATCTCCCCACAGCATCTGTTCCCTGTGAATCATGTGCGCTGCCCACCTGGTGGTTGTAGAGGTACTGCACCATCTCCCTCTTGTGCTCTGTTCTGCTGTCAGCAAGCACAGCCCCATCACCCCATCTCCCCACAGCATCTGTTCCCTGTGAATCATGTGCGCTGCCCACCTGGTGGTTGTAGAGGTACCGCACCATCTCCCTCTTGTGCTCTGTTCTGCTGTCAGCAAGCACAGCCCCATCACCCCATCTCCCCACAGCATCTGTTCCCTGTGAATCATGTGCGCTGCCCACCTGGTGGTTGTAGAGGTACCGCACCATCTCCCTCTTGTGCTCCGCTGTCAGCACCTGATCCAGGGCGCCCGTCACATGCAGCGTGATCAGCTGAGAGGAGCACAAGAGGCAGGGGGGAAGAGTGGGAAGGGAGGGAGATCTCCTTAGATTGCACAGCTACCAAGACTCGTGTGCTCGTTTGTCAGCTCAGCACCTCCTCTGCTCACATGCAAAGCCATGTGCCGAGCCTGAGCTTCCCCGTGCAGGAAATGCAGAGGCTGTCCTGCCCGGGGGTGAGGTGAGGTGAGGCAATTCGAGGGAAAGTTGTCCTTTGAGAGCTCTACTACAACGCTGGCACTCAAAGGAGAGCCATTCCTTGCCTGGCATCCTCTCGGGTGTTGAATGAGCTGGGAGGCGGGTGGGGGGGTGTGGTGTGGGGCTTCAGGGGTGGGTGGGACGGTAACGGCACCTGCAAGGCTGTTCCACGGACTCTCACACCCTAGTCTCAGCAGGGACCCATCCTCTCACACCCTAGTCTCAGCAGGGACCCATCCTCTCACACCCTAGTCTCAGCAGGGACCCATCCTCTCACACCCTAGTCTCAGCAGGGACCCATCCTCTCACACCCTAGTCTCAGCAGGGACCCATCCTCTCACACCCTAGTCTCAGCAGGGACCCATCCTCTCACACCCTAGTCTCAGCAGGGACCCATCCTCTCACACCCTAGTCTCAGCAGGGACCCATCCTCTCACACCCTAGTCTCAGCAGGGACCCATCCTCTCACACCCTAGTCTCAGCAGGGACCCATCCTCTCACACCCTAGTCTCAGCAGGGACCCATCCTCTCACACCCTAGTCTCAGCAGGGACCCATCCTCTCACACCCTAGTCTCAGCAGGGACCCATCCTCTCACACCCTAGTCTCAGCAGGGACCCATCCTCTCACACCCTAGTCTCAGCAGGGACCCATCCTCTCACACCCTAGTCTCAGCAGGGACCCATCCTCTCACACCCTAGTCTCAGCAGGGACCCATCCTCTCACACCCTAGTCTCAGCAGGGACCCATCCTCTCACACCCTAGTCTCAGCAGGGACCCATCCTCTCACACCCTAGTCTCAGCAGGGACCCATCCTCTCACACCCTAGTCTCAGCAGGGACCCATCCTCTCACACCCTAGTCTCAGCAGGGACCCATCCTCTCACACCCTAGTCTCAGCAGGGACCCATCCTCTCACACCCTAGTCTCAGCAGGGACCCATCCTCTCACACCCTAGTCTCAGCAGGGACCCATCCTCTCACACCCTAGTCTCAGCAGGGACCCATCCTCTCACACCCTAGTCTCAGCAGGGACCCATCCTCTCACACCCTAGTCTCAGCAGGGACCCATCCTCTCACACCCTAGTCTCAGCAGGGACCCATCCTCTCACACCCTAGTCTCAGCAGGGACCCATCCTCTCACACCCTAGTCTCAGCAGGGACCCATCCTCTCACACCCTAGTCTCAGCAGGGACCCATCCTCTCACACCCTAGTCTCAGCAGGGACCCATCCTCTCACACCCTAGTCTCAGCAGGGACCCATCCTCTCACACCCTAGTCTCAGCAGGGACCCATCCTCTCACACCCTAGTCTCAGCAGGGACCCATCCTCTCACACCCTAGTCTCAGCAGGGACCCATCCTCTCACACCCTAGTCTCAGCAGGGACCCATCCTCTCACACCCTAGTCTCAGCAGGGACCCATCCTCTCACACCCTAGTCTCAGCAGGGACCCATCCTCTCACACCCTAGTCTCAGCAGGGACCCATCCTCTCACACCCTAGTCTCAGCAGGGACCCATCCTCTCACACCCTAGTCTCAGCAGGGACCCATCCTCTCACACCCTAGTCTCAGCAGGGACCCATCCTCTCACACCCTAGTCTCAGCAGGGACCCATCCTCTCACACCCTAGTCTCAGCAGGGACCCATCCTCTCACACCCTAGTCTCAGCAGGGACCCATCCTCTCACACCCTAGTCTCAGCAGGGACCCATCCTCTCACACCCTAGTCTCAGCAGGGACCCATCCTCTCACACCCTAGTCTCAGCAGGGACCCATCCTCTCACACCCTAGTCTCAGCAGGGACCCATCCTCTCACACCCTAGTCTCAGCAGGGACCCATCCTCTCACACCCTAGTCTCAGCAGGGACCCATCCTCTCACACCCTAGTCTCAGCAGGGACCCATCCTCTCACACCCTAGTCTCAGCAGGGACCCATCCTCTCACACCCTAGTCTCAGCAGGGACCCATCCTCTCACACCCTAGTCTCAGCAGGGACCCATCCTCTCACACCCTAGTCTCAGCAGGGACCCATCCTCTCACACCCTAGTCTCAGCAGGGACCCATCCTCTCACACCCTAGTCTCAGCAGGGACCCATCCTCTCACACCCTAGTCTCAGCAGGGACCCATCCTCTCACACCCTAGTCTCAGCAGGGACCCATCCTCTCACACCCTAGTCTCAGCAGGGACCCATCCTCTCACACCCTAGTCTCAGCAGGGACCCATCCTCTCACACCCTAGTCTCAGCAGGGACCCATCCTCTCACACCCTAGTCTCAGCAGGGACCCATCCTCTCACACCCTAGTCTCAGCAGGGACCCATCCTCTCACACCCTAGTCTCAGCAGGGACCCATCCTCTCACACCCTAGTCTCAGCAGGGACCCATCCTCTCACACCCTAGTCTCAGCAGGGACCCATCCTCTCACACCCTAGTCTCAGCAGGGACCCATCCTCTCACACCCTAGTCTCAGCAGGGACCCATCCTCACCGCTCCCTCCGCAACCCACTGCCCGTCTTTTCCTTGGATTGGAAGCCTCATGCTTCATAGAATCTCATGATATTCTCTCGCTTACTCACCAGGCCCAGCATGAGGAAGAGAGGGCCGCCGTAGTCCCCCACACAGTGCGCATCGCATCCTTTGCATAGTTTCAAATTCAATGGCCCTTACGGTCACTAATTCACACAAAGATACCCTCGCGCGCACCAGGCCCGGCATGAGGAAGAGAGGGCCGCCATAGTCCCCCACACAGTGCGCATCGCATCCTTTGCATGGTTTCAAATTCAGTGGCCCTTACGGTCACTAATTCACACAAAGATACCCTCGCGCGCACCAGGCCCGGCATGAGGAAGAGAGGGCCGCCATAGTCCCCCGCCCAGTGCCCGTCTTCCGCCTGAATCGTCTCATAGAAGCGCACAGCCCTCCTTAGAGTCACCTCCACTGCCGCCTCGTCCACTGCAGTGGCTGTGGACACGGGCTCCTCAGTTACTCGCACAGGTGGGAGCTGATTGGCCCGGGGCTTGCCTCCTGTGAGCTGGGATGGGCGGCACAGGGGAAGGGAGGGGAGAGCAGGGAAGAGCAGAATCGGGGAGGAACGGCGTGAGACCCAGAACATTCACTGCCGCCTCATCCACACAGGTGGGAGCTGATTGACCGGGGGCTTGCCTCCTGTGAGCTGGGATGGGCGGCACAGGGGAAGGGAGGGGAGAGCAGGGAAGAGCAGAATCGGGGAGGAACGGCGTGAGACCCAGAACATTCACTGCCGCCTCGTCCACACAGGAGGGAGCTGATTGGCCGGGGGCTTGCCTCCTGTGAGCTGGGATGGGCGGCACAGGAGAGGGAGGGAAGCGCAAAGGAGAGCAGAGGAGAGAAGGGGACAGCAGGAAAGAGCAGAAGCGGGAAGGGACAAGGTGAGACTCGCAGCATTGTCTGCAGGCAGCATCAGCAGTGGCCGTGACAGGGATTCTGACTGACAGATGATGTACCGGGTGGGGAAGAGGGACCTGACTGACAGATGATGTACCGGGTGGGGAAGAGGGACCTGACTGACAGATGATGTACAGGGTGGGGAAGAGGGACCTGACTGACAGATGATGTACCGGGTGGGGAAGAGGGACCTGACTGACAGATGATGTACCGGGTGGGGAAGAGGGACCTGACTGACAGATGATGTACCGGGTGGGGAAGAGGGACCTGACTGACAGATGATGTACCGGGTGGGGAAGAGGGACCTGACTGACAGATGATGTACCGGGTGGGGAAGAGGGACCTGACTGACAGATGATGTACCGGGTGGGGAAGAGGGACCTGACTGACAGATGATGTACAGGGTGGGGAAGAGGGACCTGACTGACAGATGATGTACCGGGTGGGGAAGAGGGACCTGACTGACAGATGATGTACAGGGTGGGGAAGAGGGACCTGACTGACAGATGATGTACAGGGTGGGGAAGATGGACCTGACTGACAGATGATGTACCGGGTGGGGAAGAGGGACCTGACTGACAGATGATGTACCGGGTGGGGAAGAGGGACCTGACTGACAGATGATGTACCGGGTGGGGAAGAGGGACCTGACTGACAGATGATGTACCGGGTGGGGAAGAGGGACCTGACTGACAGATGATGTACAGGGTGGGGAAGAGGGACCTGACTGACAGATGATGTACCGGGTGGGGAAGAGGGACCTGACTGACAGATGATGTACCGGGTGGGGAAGAGGGACCTGACTGACAGATGATGTACCGGGTGGGGAAGAGGGACCTGACTGACAGATGATGTACCGGGTGGGGAAGAGGGACCTGACTGACAGATGATGTACAGGGTGGGGAAGAGGGACCTGACTGACAGATGATGTACCGGGTGGGGAAGAGGGACCTGACTGACAGATGATGTACCGGGTGGGGAAGAGGGACCTGACTGACAGATGATGTACCGGGTGGGGAAGAGGGACCTGACTGACAGATGATGTACCGGGTGGGGAAGAGGGAGCAGATGATGTACCGGGTGGGGAAGAGGGACCTGACTGACAGATGATGTACCGGGTGGGGAAGAGGGACCTGACTGACAGATGATGTACCGGGTGGGGAAGAGGGACCTGACTGACAGATGATGTACCGGGTGGGGAAGAGGGACCTGACTGACAGATGATGTACCGGGTGGGGAAGAGGGACCTGACTGACAGATGATGTACCGGGTGGGGAAGAGGGACCTGACTGACAGATGATGTACCGGGTGGGGAAGAGGGACCTGACTGACAGATGATGTACCGGGTGGGGAAGAGGGACCTGACTGACAGATGATGTACAGGGTGGGGAAGAGGGACCTGACTGACAGATGATGTACCGGGTGGGGAAGAGGGACCTGACTGACAGATGATGTACCGGGTGGGGAAGAGGGACCTGACTGACAGATGATGTACCGGGTGGGGAAGAGGGACCTGACTGACAGATGATGTACCGGGTGGGGAAGAGGGAGCAGATGATGTACCGGGTGGGGAAGAGGGACCTGACTGACAGATGATGTACCGGGTGGGGAAGAGGGACCTGACTGACAGATGATGTACCGGGTGGGGAAGAGGGACCTGACTGACAGATGATGTACCGGGTGGGGAAGAGGGACCTGACTGACAGATGATGTACCGGGTGGGGGGGGGGCTGTCTGAAAGACACAAAAAGAGGGGAAGGTACTGCTGTCTGACTGGCACATGGTGAGATTGGCGTATGAACGAGTGCGTTAAACTGTGAGAAAAGAGAACAACCCAACTGAGCTGTATGCGACGGTCAGAAGACTATCGTGGTGGTGTGAGCAGTTCGTTATAGTCACATTTGGTAAAGGCTACAATCACCTGCACACTCATGAGTGAATTGCTGCAGAGTCTCCTCTCCTGCCTGTTTCTTGCAAAATATGCATTACAGTCACACTCGGTACAACACAATCACCTGCAGGCGCATGAGCGCATCGCTGCTGTGCTTCCTCTCCTGCCTATTCCGCGTGAACTCCTCCCTCAGCCTCTCCACTTCCTGCCTCTCTTCCTCCGTCCCTGCCGCCGGGTCAAACTCCCAAGTCTGAATGATGAGGGAGAGGAAGTATAGAGGGTGAGGAGAAAGATATCAACGAAACCTGCACTGCACTGTTGCTGCGCACTCATTGCTACACAACACAGTCCGCTTCCCTTGGTCCGAGTCTCTTGAAACGGATGGACGCATCGCCTTCACTGACGAGCACGGAGGGATGACGGCGAGCAGGAAAGAGAGGATTTAGGAAGGCGGAGCAGTGGAGCAGAGGAGTATTGCAGTAGAGGCTACAGGGTTCAAGGCAATAGGACTCGCTCCTGTCTTACTCTGTTGTGACCTCAATGTTGATCCGTTTCACACATCCCGTTATCGCATTCCCGTCTCGCATCTCCTAATCCAGTTTCTGTGATCGTATACATGACGGCAACCAACAGCACCGTTCTCCTTGACAGACCTCGCTCAAAAGCACTTCGATCTAAGATTGACCCACAGCACCGTTGTTCTCCCTGAGAACCGCATCGTTAACTGTCAACAGCACCGTTCACCCTCATCGCGTTGATGCATTTTGAGAACCGCATTCCCGTTGATTTCAGCGTTGGGGGAACGCTGATAACAGTTCGAGCAGTTGCGTGTACGTCTTATGACCGGTTCCTAGAAAGCGGTCGCACAGGTCGCACGGGTAGCTTAGGTTGCACGCTCAGGTCGTTTTGGGTCGCTCGCGTCGCTCAGGTCGCACGGGCATCGTGTAGTGCGGGATCTCTCGACACGTTCATTGGCGAACGCGATGCTCGACCGTCTAGCGTCGCAATTACCGTCGCACGCGTCGCCTGGCCGCCTACAATCGCACCTGTCGCCCGGGGAAGTCGCTGACGCTTGTCAGAAACGGACTGTCCCCTGTCGCCACGCGAAGTCGCCACATTGCGACAGGATCACACACAGATTCACTGCTGAAGGCGAAACTCGCTTACATATAACTTACAACCACAAAGCGCAGGATTCCCAGAGTTAGAGTCAGACGGAACAACAGTAGAATCTGACCGTTGGTCGGTGGTCGAGCTGGGGGACCAGGAAGAAGTGAATTTGCGAGTGCTGTGTTTTGGGGGTGTCAAACTCGAACATTTACAGATTGGCGCTGTTCTGCAGGCGTTATAAGTTCCGCATGATTTGTGCGGGCAGGGCTTTCATCGTGGTTTCACGGCGCAACCAATCTGGTGTGGTTGCATGGATCTTGCGTAGAAGTCCAGCATCATCCCAGCCGCACCTTCGCATCCTGGCGAATGTGTGCATTTCGGAGGCTGGTACTGCCCCGCATATGTTGTGCGGTGGCTGATGCTAGCTCTCGAGGTAGAATCAGCACCGCACAAATGGTGCGACCTTTTGCCCGTCGAAGCAACATCCTCGAACCACCTGACGGTTAAACTTTTGCGCACCAAAAGTGGTGTTCTGCAGGCAGAAGCGTCAAAATTGGCGCAAACAGGTTTGGCAAGAACGCCCTTATCACCAAACCTGGATAAGCAGAAAGGGCCTTATCAGCGAATTTTCTGCGGACCCGGTTTTCCGCCAATAAACGCCTGCAGAACAGCGCCATTATTATTCGGGGCTCAGGACGGTTCCATTCGGTTTACAGCGAATCCCAGTTTAACCGTTTTTCACCGTGACAAAACAGATTAGACCACTGCGAAGAGCGTAAAAGAAACGTACCAGTTGCACCCCCTCAACACGCTCCAGGTAGTTCAAGAATTGTACCGTTTCAAAACGCAATAAAACGCAGAAAACCATGACCAGTGCCCGGCATTGTCAGGAAAGGATCTTCTAGAACCTCTCAGGTACTCGATATTAAAATGGTTCGCTAACAGATCTGGAAAAGTTTAGACCATAGGAACAAACGCGCCTCCTAATGTGAGTGTAATACTTGGGAGTCGTCATGCAGGGAGGCATGGGAATACACGAATGCGAGGACCTCCTGAGTCTAGCTAGGTCGGAATAAACACCTGCTTGCTTGTAATTACTAGTATCCTCGCTGAATAGATGGGTCCAACGTCGTTGATCATCGAGGCGCTACGATGAGATGCTAGGTGGTTACATGTGCAATTCGAGCTCCCTCCCGAGTCGCCGTCCTCCTTCCTAGGAATAAGTAATCGTCCCAGATTCTTCTTGCATCAACTTTCGATCATTCTTCTCCTAACATCTCCAAACTACTCTTTGGATCAGAATCTTCTCCTAGCTCTCTAACGCTGTGACTATTCGACATCTACTTCCTATCGTTACGCCGCCGTCGTGATGGCAACGAGCTCGGCCAGCCGCGCGGAGCGTCAGAGCGTCGCAGCCTCGGCGAATCTTGAGGCCGCTCAAGCTGTAACGCTCGATCCGACATGCAGCGATCCCTTTTCCCGCTTTTCCGACGATCTTCTCGGCTCTTTTTCTCCTGGTTGTGTCGAAGCGCATCAGATTCGACGGTGGCGATTCAGCTGTCAGCAGCGAGGATAGTTTGCAGAAGTTGATTGAGACTGCCTTGAACGAGCCTCTCCCGAGCGAGAGCGCATGCTTCGGCATGCCCGGGGCTCCTGTTTCCATGGCTTCGTCGTTAATATCCTTTCGCCACGCTCTCGTGTGCAAGCGATGGCTGCGCGTCGCCAGATCCGTGCATCCCGCCATCATAGTGCCTCGCAGCCGATTCTTCTCCGCAGAAACTCTTGCGTTCCTTCTGTCTTCGCCTACCTCGGGATTTCCGAATCTTCGCCATCTGCACCTCGGCGAATTCGCGACGGACGTCGTCGATCGCAACCTCGTGCGATCCATCTGCGACGGGTGTGGCTCCTCCTTGACCCATCTCACCATTCATTTGTACGACCGACGACCGGATTCGTCCGTGCAGCAAACAGGCGGCGGGGAGGCAGTGTCGTCTGTCTGTTCTGCGATTTCGTCCTCCGATATTGCCTACATCTTCAATTCCTGCACGCGATCGGTCAATCTGGTCCTGCTGCTGACTCTCCAGATTCCAGATTCCATCAGCTGCCTGAAGCAGTTCTCGAGGCTCAGCTTGAGTCTAGGTTGCGATGTTACCGAGTTACCAGCGGAGCTAGGCAGCTTATCACGGCTGAAGAGCTTTACACTGTTTTCAGAATTGCTTGTAACGCTACCTGATTCCTTTCACGGCCTCACCTGCCTAGAGCATCTTGATCTCCTCAACGCCCTTCGACACACCTACCCACTGATTTTGGACAGCTACAAAACCTCAAGAGCCTCAGTCTCTCGTCCTTGAATGGCCTAGATGAGCTGCCAGCCTCCTTCTGTCAGCTTCCTGCCCTCTCTCGACTGTCTCTCAAGCACTGCTGCTTTCTCGCTAGTCTGCCCGAAAACTTTTATGAGCTCTCAAGTCTAGAAATACTGCACCTGGAGGCCCTCGATGCGTTATCTGCCTCTCCTGAATCGTTTGGCCAGCTGCCAGCTTTGCAGAATCAGCATATTCGAGACTGCTCGAGACTCATGCAACTCCCATACTCGCTTTGTGCCAGCCGGTCGCTCCACCATCTCACTGTCGAAAGCTGTTGGAATGAATGAACTATGAGGAAGGTGGATACAAATAGAAACCCTAACACTGGTAAAGCAAGCTCAGGGTGGATCACAACGTCACCACACACACTGAGCACAAGCAAAGGGCCACAAGACCAGTTCACATGCAGAGGTATATATGCAACAGGAATAGCGCAGTGATCACTACCTAGCAAGAGTAAGCATGCAGAAATATGTTGTCAAATGTTGTAGCCTGTAGTAAGGTTCGTCTTAGGATGTATAGAAGTTAGGGTTTGTTATATGTACCCCAACTCACATCAATAACACCCATCAGTTCCTTTCTTGACATGGTATCAACTAGGTTCGGATCTTGTGGGATCCCGCTCCTCCCAACCTCGTTCGTTTCGCCCGAGCCTATCTCACTCTGTCGTACTAATTGCGCACGTCTTGCCCGAGCCTAGCGCCGGCCCGCTCTTGTCGCGTTCGTTCGTTACCGCCCATTCCGCCGATCTACTGCTCTCGTAGCGTAGCGACCTTCTCCCCCCCCTCCCCCCTGCTGCCCGTCGCGTTTCCCCCCCCTGCTGCCCGTCGAGTCGCGTTTTTCCCCCCGCTGCCCGTCGAGTCGCGTTTTTCCCCCCGCTGCCCGTCGGGTCGCGTTTTTCCCCCCGCTGCCCGTCGAATCGCGCCTTCCCCTGCCCCCGTCGCATCGCGCTCTCCCCGCCCGTCGTCCCGTCGTGCCCTCCCCCGCTGCTCGTCGCGACGCGCCCTCCCCCGCTGCCCTTATCGCCCGTCGCGTCGCGCCTGCCCGCCGTCGCGTCCCTACCCCCGCTCTACGCGCCCGCCGCGTCGTCCCTACGCCC
Organism: Closterium sp. Yama58-4; assembly: GCA_947470075.1. NCBI lineage: Eukaryota > Viridiplantae > Streptophyta > Zygnematophyceae > Desmidiales > Closteriaceae > Closterium > Closterium sp. Yama58-4. The sequence goes on from CANIUD010000649.1 coordinate 630,888, forward strand.
GCGTGCCCGCTGCGCCCGCGCCCGTCGCCTCCCTATGCCCTACGCCTGCGCCTCCCCACGCCCTGCACCCGTTCCCTCCCCGCGCCCTGTGCCCTGCGCCCGTGCCTCCCCGTGCCCTGCGCTTTGCGCACCTTGCCTCCCCGCGCCCTGCGCCCTGCGCCCTGCGCCTCAATGCTCGCTGCGCCCGTTTCTACGCACGCCAGCCCTTCGCCCGCAAATCTGTCTCGTCTCTTTCTGCATGCGTGCCTGCTTGCTCGCGCTGCCGCGTCTGCTCATTTTCTCTGCCGCTGTGCCTGCTTGTTCGGCCTGCCGCGAGCCCTCCCTCTGCTCTACTACGCGTCCTGTCGCTCGTACTTCCACTATGGCGACTCCTAGAGTTCTTCGTTTTGACGCTGACGGTCGACCCCTCGAGTTCTCAGTCTGGCTCCTGCGCGCGCGTCGCCTTTTAGAGAGTCAGGTCCAGGCGGGTGAGTCCCTCTGGGCGCACGCTACTGGTGACCTTCCTGCGCCCGACGACCCTACGCCTTTAGGCTCTGCCCCTGGCGACTCTGCTAGAGCCCGCTTTGCCAGCCAGCGTGCTGACCTGACGGCGTGGAAGTCGCGTGACGCTGCGGCCTGCATCGCTCTTAGCAGCCTCCTCCCTGAGTCTGAGGAGGCCCACTTCACTCAGGTTCGCACTGCTAGTGAGTTCCTGACTGCGATCAAGGCCCGCTACGCTACTCCCACCACTGTCTCTCTTGGCCGCCTCTTTCTACCGTTCTTGTTCCCAGACCTCGCTTCGTTTGAGCGCTCTGCTGACTTGATTGCTCACCTCCGCTCGCTCGATTCTAGCTACCGCGCTGCTTGCACTGACGCACAGCTTGCACTGCTCCCCCCTCCCATGGCGATTATTATCTACTTCATCGCCACTAGCCTCCCTGACCGCCTTGCCTCGGTTCGTGACGCGCTTCTCCTAAAGCACCCTAGTGAGCTCACTATCGAGGTCCTTGAGTCTGCGCTCAAGGACGTCGAGAGCAACCTCCACTCAGTAGCCTCCGCCTCTGGTGCTGTGCCCCCTCCACTGTTTCACGGGTGCACTGTCCCTCAGCTGCCCACCTTTACTGCCTCCCTCGCCACTGCCACCACTGACGTGACCGCTGCTGCTGTTACGGCTTCGTCGCGTTCTCGGGGTAGGGGTGGCAAGAGGGGCGGTCAGGGTACAGGCGGCGGCGGCGGTGGCAGCGGAGGGAGTGGGGGTGGCGTGCCAACCGGTGGCGGTGGGAGCGCAGGGCCTGGAGAGGCGTCTCGTGCAGCGGCCAGTGACTCCCCTACTGCAGCTGGTGGGGACGACTCTCGGGCTCGTCAGCCCCCCCCTGGTCTCCCGGCCGTTGTGGGTGGAGCGGCGGCGTGGTACCTGGCCCAGCGGCAGCAGCAGCAGCAGCAGCCCCTCCCCTCGCAGCAGCCCCCGCAGCAGCAGCGGCAGCAGCAGGTTCCGGCGCCCGGACAGCGTCAGCCTAAGCGAGGTGTTGTTCACCCTTCGTGCACCTACCAGCTTTTGACAGGTACTCGCCGGGGCCAGCCTTGTGGCCGCACCCACCCTCCTGGTCAGTGCTTTGCTCAGCTCACTGACACGGTTCGCTTGGCCTTCGGCGTTGGGGGCCCTGCCCCTGACTGGTTCCCTCTTGTTCAGACGTACGGCTCTGTGGGGCATGTCAGCTCATTAGTTGGTTGATCTGTTAGGAACTCCTTATGCTATGTATTCTGTTGTTGACTCTAGTGCTTCTGACTCTGTTTACTCGAGTGTTGTTAGCTTAGGTGCTAGTCTTGCTGAGTTGCCTGTTGCTAGTGTAGGCACTTGTGTAGACACTAGTCCAGGAGCTTTGTCGGAGGACCCTTCGCTGTCTTTCACTTTGGACTCTGGGGCTTCGCACTGCTTCTTCCGGGACCACACGACCCTTACTCCGCTTCCTGCGCCGATCTCTGTGGCACTAGCTGATCCCACCTCGGGACCAGTCACAACTCGCTACACTACTACTCTTCCGTGCCCTGCTGTTCCCTCTGGGTCTCTGACTGGCTTCCACGTCCCCTCGTTCTCGAGGAACTTGGTGGGCGTGAGGCCTCTTGTGAGTCAGCACGTGGGTGTGTGGATTGAGCCCTCTGGTGAGACGGCGGTTTGTGTTGACGGCGACACTTACTCGCCCCTTGCCACCTTTACGGCTGAGCCGGGCTCTGGTCTCTACACACTTCACACTGGCCCTGGTGGGCAGCAGCAGCAGCAGCAGCAGCAGCAGCAGACTACTGCCCCCGGCCCCTGTTCCTTCCTCCAGTCTGGTTCCTGCGTCTCACCAGATTGCTGCGTCCCCTCAGGTAGCAGTGTCTGGTCAGGTTCCCGCGTCTGGTCCAGTTGCTGCGTCGTGCTCCTGCCGGTCGCTTGCCCACCCCACCGTTCTGTGGCACCACCGGATGGGGCACCCGTCCCTTCCTCGTCTATGCGCCATGTCTCGTCAGCGTCTTGTCTTAGGCCTCCCGCGTGTCTTGCCGTCGCTGCCGCCTTCGCTTGCACCACCGTGCAGTCCGTGTGTCGAGGGTAGGCTGCGCGCCACCCCTCACTCCTCCTCCCTTCGTCCGGCCACCGAGCCGTTTGAGACGCTTCACCTGGACGTCTGGGGCCCCGCCTCTCGCCTTGGCCCTGAGCGTGAGCGTTTCTTTCTGGTGGTCGTTGACGACTACTCCCGCTACACCACAGTGTTCCCCCTGGCGAAGAAGTCTGAGGTGACTTCTACGCTGATCAGGTGGTTGCTCACCACCGAGGACACTCGTGGTCGTCGTGTCAGCTGTCTTCACTCCGACCGCGGGGGTGAGTTTCGCTCCGGCATTCTCGCTGGATTCTGTCGCGAGCAGGGCATTCGTCAGTCCTGGACGCTTCCAGAGTCCCCACAGCAGAATGGGGTTGTTGAGCGCCGCATAGGCTTGGTCATGGAGATCGCCCGCACCTCCTTGACTCACGCCCGTGCCCCCCATTTTCTGTGGCCCTACGCGGTTAGGTACGCCGCTCACCAGCTGAACCTCTGGCCACGCGTCTCTCGGCCAGAGGCTTCACCGACCAGTCTTTGGACCGGGTCCCCTGGTGCTGCGTCGCGTTTTCGTGTCTGGGGTTGCTTGGCTCTTGTCCGCGACACCTCCGCGGACAAGCTCTCGCCTCGCGCCGTTCCCTGTGTCTTCCTTGGTTTCCCTGAGGACTCCTCTGACTTCACCTTTTACCACCCTCCCTCTCACCGGTTCTTTGACTCCCGTGACGTCCGTTTCGAGGAGTCCACCCCCTACTACGTCAGGTACCCTGTTGAGGTCTCCCGGTTCCTCCTCCCCCTCTCTTCCTGACTTCCGCTCCCCCTCCTGCTCCCCCGGTACAGCCTCCCCCCCCTGGTCCAGCCCCGTCACATGTGTCCCAGGCTACCCCTCCCCCCTCTGTAGCCCCTCAGGTACAGCCTCCTTCCCCGCAGTCCTCCTCGCAGCCTGCTGCAGACCCTGCGGGAGCTGGTGTTCGTGGTGAGGACCCTGTCGGTGCTCGTTCTGGGGGTGCTGGAGTTGGAGCTGAGCCCGTGAATGCCGTCGACTCTCGTCTTCCGGGAGCTGGTGCTGGTCGTGCTGCCTCTGGGGGTGCTACGTCTGGGGGTGCGGGTGCGCCCCCTTCGGGTCCTGGTGCGCCTGGTGTTACGGTTACAGGTGCTGACTCTGGGGGTGGTGTGTCTGGCACTCTGGAGGGCGGTCCTGGGGTCGCCACGGCCCCGGACACTACTACCCCCCACCCCTACCCGACCAGGTTCCAGGCTCGTGTTCGCCGTGCCCGTGAGGAGCAGCTGGAGTTGGAGAGAGAGGAGAGAGAGTTGCAGCGGCTGGAGGAGCAGGAGCGGCAGCAGCAGCAGCAGGAGCAGCAGCAGCAGCCGCAGCCGGAGCCGCCGCAGCAGCAGCAGCAGCAGCAGCAGCCGCAGCAGCAGCAGCACCACCAGCAGCAGCAGCAGCAGCCACAGCAGCAGCAGCCGCCTCCTCCTCCTGTCTCGGGTCTTCGGACCCTCGGTCTCCCCTCTCGCTCTCCTTCCTCCTCCCCCTCTCCTCCCGTCTCTGGTCCTCCGCTTCCTCCTCCTGACCCCTCTCCCGCTGTTTTCCCTCGTTCTCAGTCTTCGTTGTCTCCTCCTCCTTCTCAGACTTGGGATCTCGTCGCTCCCCTCGTGCTTGTCCCTCGTCCCCTGTTCCCTTCACTGACCTTCGTACTGCCTTACTTCGTTCTAGTCCACCTCGTCCGTCTCCGTCTGTGCTTCCGTCTCCTCCTGAGTCGGCCCTCATTGCCTCGCTCTCTACTCCTGTCACTGACTACTACCGCACGTACCGTCCTGTTCTCTCTCGTGTTCTCGCCTCTCTTGTTACCCACCCTCGTGCCTCTGTGTCCTCTGTCTCCGCTCTTACTGCCGCAGTCACTGAGTTTGCCTCTACTCGCCGCCTTGACTTCGCCACCAGTCTTGTGGCTGCTCCTCCTTCCAGTCCTCTGGCCGTCAGGGGTGTGTCTGCCCTTGGCTGTGACGCCCTAGAGGACAGGCAGTTTGAGCTAGAGTTCCTGGCAGTCGCTTCCCCTCATCTCTGTGCCATGCTGCTCGCCCCTGAGGGAGACCCCGACGCCCTTGACATACCGACTCCTCGCACTTACGTTGAGGCAGTGTCAGGGCCTTGGGCCTCTCAGTAAAGAGCTGCCATGGACGCAAAGATGGCCTCCTACAGATCCACAGGCACCTACGTCGACGAGGTTTCCCCTCCTGGGGCGAACGTAGTCGATGGCATGTGGATCTACAGGGTGAAGCGGCCACCGGGATCTCCTCCGGTCTTCAAGGCGCGCTACGTGGCTAGAGGTTTCAGTCAGCGCGAGGGAGTTGACTTTTTTCAGACCTTCGCGCCCACCCCGAAGATGACCACTCTTCGGGTGTTACTTCACGTAGCAGCACAGAGAGACTACGAGTTACACTCTCTTGACTTCTCCACTGCTTTTCTTCAGGGTAGCCTACACGAGGAGGTCTGGCTGCGTCGTCCCTCTGCCTTCACTGGCTCTTTCCCTCCTGGGACCCAGTGGAGGCTGAGGCGACCGGTCTACGGTCTCCGTCAGGCTCCTCGTGAGTGGCACGACACCCTTCGTTCTACTCTCCCTGACCTTGGTGCCGTCGTCTGCCGACCCGTCGCTGTTCGTTCGTCGTGGCTCCACACCGTTCTTTGTTCTGGTCTACGTCGACGACCTGGTTTTCGCCACTGCTGACAGGGTTGCCTTGGCAGACGTGAAGTCCGAACTGCAGAAGAGACACACGTGCACTGACCTTGGTGAGCTGCGTCACTACCTTGGCCTGCAGATCACCAGGGACAAAGCTGCTCGCACCATTACACTCTCACAGTCACACATGGTGCAGCAGGTCCTCCAGCGGTTCGAGCTTCAGCACTCCACAGTACAGCGCACACCTCTTGCTATTGACCACAGACTCACTGGACCCTTTCCTGATGAGCCGTTTGAGCCCAGTGGTCCCTACGCAGAGCTAGTGGGCTGCCTCATGTACCTGATGACTTGTACTCGCCCGGACCTCGCCTTCCCTCTCAGCGTCCTTGCTCGCTTTGTTGCGCCAGGGAGGCACCGTCCTGTTCACTGGACGGCAGCTGTGAGGGTGGCGAAGTACCTAGCGACAGCCTGTCGTACTTACTGGTTACTGTGACTCTTCTTACGCTGACGACGCTGAGACTCACAGGTCTACTCAGGGTTACTGTTTCAGCCTGGGTTCTGGAGCTGTTTCCTGGCGGTCCACGCGCTCCTCTTCGGTCTCGACCTCTACAGCTGAGGCTGAGATCTACGCTGGTGCCATGGCGGCACAGGAGCTGCGTTGGTTGACGTTCTTGCTTGCCGACCTTGGTGAGCGGCCGAGCTCTGCACCGACCTTGTTCACTGACAACAAGGCGTCGATTCTATCAAACATATATATGTTGTTGTTGCTTAGGCTACAGTGGGTTAGCCTTTAGGGGGTACACAAATTCTAGGGTTGCATACTTGTACTCACATTCTTGCTAGTCATTCTCATTCCTGCCAGTTAGTTTCAACATGGTTTCAGAGCAGGTCCTTCGCTAGGACCGTTTTTTTTAGGGCCCACCTACCTACCTACCTACCTACCTACCTACCTACCTACCTACCTACCTACCTACCTACCTACCTACCTACCTGCGCCCTAGAGCGCTTCGTACTTCACGGCCCCCTAAGGCCCCGCGACCCGCGACCCGCACCTTAGCGACCCGCGCGCCGCCCCTTAGCGACCCCGTCGGCCCGCGTTCGCCTCCTATCGGCCCCCCTACGGCCCCGCGTTCGCCCCTAGAGGCCCCTTACGGCCCCGTCGCAGCCCCTTAGAGGCCCCGTCGGCCCCGCGCGCCGCCCCTAGAGGCCCCGTCGACCCCGTCGCAGCCCCTTAGAGGCCCCGTCGGCCCCGCGCGCCGCCCGCTAGGGGCCCCGTCGACCCCGCGTACCGCCCCTTAGAGGCCCCGCTGGCCCCGTCGACCCCACCCACCGCCCCTACCTGCCCCGCGCGCGACCGCGACGGCCCCGCCCGCACCGAGCCGGGCCGCCCTAACCGAACCGCGCCGCCCTAAACGAACCGCGCCACCCTAACCGAGCCGTGCCGCCCTAACCGAGCCGCGCCGCCCTACCTGCGCCTACTGCTACTGCTGCTACTGCTACTATGGCTAGTCCTCCCGTGCTAGCTTTCGATACTGAGCGGCGTCCAGTGAAATTTGACACCTGGCTAGATGACCTGCACCTTTTCCTACAGCTCACTGCCAAGGAAGATATTTCACTGTACGATCACGCCCTAGGCCATGCCCCTGCGCCTGCTGCTACTGCCGACAGCTCTACCCGCTCACAGTGGCAGACTCGTGACGCCCACGCTCGCTTTGCTATTCGCAACTCCCTGCCGCTAGAAGAGCGCGAGCACTTTGGCCAGCACAAGACTGCACAGGACCTGTACAAAGCTGTCGTTGCCCGCTACTCCTCGCCTGCCTCTGCCGCTCTAGGCCGTCTCTCGCTTCCCTACCTGCCCGTACGGGCCGCCACTTGGCTACCTTCACTCGGCAGCCGGGGTCGGACCTGTACACACTGACCACTGAGTCCCCTCAGGTCGCTGCGTCTGCGTCTGCGTCCGCGTCAGGTCAGCTGTCGGCCCCCTGCTCGTGTCGCTCTCTGGCGCACGAGACTGTCCTCTGGCACCACCGACTTGGCCACCCGTCTGTGCAGCGCCTTCGGGCCATGCACTCCAGGTACCTTGTCTCTGGTCTTCCCAGGGTCCTCCCTCCTCTCCCTCCCTCGCCTGCTCCTCCCTGTCTTCCCTGTGTCGAGGGGCGGCAGCGCGCCGCTCCTCACTCCTCCTCCTTCCCCCCGATGACTGCTCCTTTGCAGACGCTCCACATGGACGTGTGGGGCCCAGCCCGCGTCCGTGGTCAGGGTCAGGAGAGGTACTTCCTGATAGTTGTTGACGACTACTCGCGCTACACCACGGTCTTCCCCTTGCGCACCAAGGGTGAGGTCCCTGATGTTTTGATCCCTTGGATCTGCAGAGCTCGTCTCCAGCTCAGCGAGCGTTTCCACTCGGACTTTCCTGTCCTGCGCTTGCACTCTGACAGAGGTGGTGAGTTCTCCTCCGACCTCTTGGCAGCCTACTGTGCTGAGCACGGCATTGAGCAGTCGTTCACGCTTCCGGCCTCTCCACAGCAGAATGGGGTTGCGGAGCGCCGCATTGGCCTAGTCATGGAGGTCGCCCGTACCTCCTTGATCCATGCGGCTGCCCCCCACTTTCTGTGGCCGTTTGCGGTCCGGTACGCTGCGCATCAGCTCAACCTCTGGCCCCGTGTCTTTATGCCGGAGACCTCGCCCACGCTGCGGTGGACGGGGGAGGTTGGTGATGCGTCGCGTTTCCGGGTCTGGGGATCTCGAGCTTTTGTCCGCGACGCTTCCGCGGACAAGCTCTCCACCCGCGCTGTTCCCTGTGTCTTCCTTGGCTTTGTCTCTGACGCGTCTGGTTGGCAGTTTTACCACGCCACCTCGCGCCGGGTCCTTGCCTCTCAGGACGTCACTTTTGACGAGTCCGTCCCCTACTACCGCCTCTTCCCCTACCGCACTGCCCCACTCCCCCCCCCGCCTCTCTTCCTCGCACCAGGTGCTGCTGTGGTAGACCCCCTCCCCCCTCAGGGTGCCGCTCCCTCAGGTGTGTCCCAGGTAGACCCGGTTGACCCTGTTGAGGTAGCTGTTGACTCTCGTCCTGCTGGGGGTGCGGAGCCTGGGGGTGCTGAGCCTGGGGGTGCTGAGTCTGGGGGTGCGGAGCCTGCGGTTGCGGAGCCTGGGGGTGCGGAGTCTGGGGGTGCTGAGCCTGGTCGTCCTGAGACTGGGGGTGCTGTGCTTGGGGGTGCTGAGCTGCAGAGTTCTGGGTCTGGGAGTGCTGAGTCTGGGGGTGCTGAGCCTGGGAGTCCTGCGCCTGGGGGAGCTCTCTCCTCGGAGCGGCTGCGTGAGTGGTACTCAGAGTACTGCAGCCTCCGGAGAGGTGCCTCTGGGACCAGGAGTGCTGCTGCGACTGGTGCTGGTGCCTCCCCTCCTCAGCGGGAGCTGCCCTCTCTTGAGCGGATCCGCGAGTGGTACGAGCGGCGCTGCACTCTCCGGAGTGGAGCGCCTGGTGTCGCGGACCCTGGTGCTGGAGGTGCTGCTGCTGTTGCTGGAGGCCCTGCTGGTACTGCGGACCCTGGAGCTGGAGCTGCTGCTGGTGCTGCGGACCCTGGAGCTGGAGCTGCTGCTGGTGCTGCGGACCCTGGAGCTGGAGCTGCTGCTGGTGCTGCGGACCCTGGAGCTGGAGCTGCTGCTGGTGCTGCGGACCCTGGAGCTGGAGCTGCTGCTGGTGCTGCGGACCCTGGAGCTGGAGCTGCTGCTGGTGCTGCGGACCCTGGAGCTGGAGCTGCTGCTGGTGCTGCGGACCCTGGAGCTGGAGCTGCTGCTGGTGCTGCGGACCCTGGAGCTGGAGCTGCTGCTGGTGCTGCGGACCCTGGGGCTGGAGCTGCTGCTGGTGCTGCGGACCCTGGAGCTGGAGCTGCTGCTGGTGCTGCGGACCCTGGCGCTGGAGCTGCCGCGGGTGCTGGTGCCGTCTCTCCTGGTTCTGGAGTCACTGAGCGGCCCCGACCGTACTTCGTTCCGCTTCTCCAGCAGGTTCTTGGTCAGCCTCCTCCTCCTTGTCCTGCTCCCTCCTTAGAGTGTCCTCCGCCTGTCACGTCGCAGTCGCAGTTACCGCCTCCCTCGCCGCTCCCCGGTCCTTCTCCTTACACTGGTCCCACAGGAGGTCTTACGGAGCGTCGTGAGCCTGAGTCTCGTCCTGTGTCGCCTGCGTCTCGCTCTGCGTCGCCTGTCCGTGCTGCTCGCACTGGTCGTCGTGTCCCGCGTGAGCGTCCTCCTCCTGTCCCTGGCACTCACTACATGACTCTGCGTCCGTCCACTGCTCCTCAGCGTGTCCCTCTACCGTCCCCTCCTGCGTCCTCTCTTCCTGAGCTTCCTGACCCGGAGTCTGACTCCCTTCGTGCTGCCCGTCCTACTGTCACGCGTCTCCTTGCTACTGTTGTCACTGACCCTACCTTTGAGTCCTCTGCTGCGTCTGCTCTAGTCGCTGAGTTGGTTGACTTTGCTGCCGCTTGTCGTCTCGACTACGCCGCTAGCCTAGTTGCTGAGTCTGAGTCTGTCTGTCCTCCGTCCGTCGGGGGTGAGTGTGCTCTTGGCACGGACGTCCTTGAGGACAGGCAGGAGGAGTTCCAGTGCTTTGCTGCTGCTTTACCTCATCTCGTGTCCATGCTAGTTGCCCCTGAGGGAGACCCGGATGCACCAGACATCCCGACCCCGCGCTCTTACGCAGAGGCGATAGCGGGTCCCTACTCCTCTCAGTGGCAGACAGCCATGGACGCAGAGATGGCTTCCTGGAAGTCCACAGGCACCTACGTCGACGCTGTTCCCCCACCAGGGGCGAACATCGTCAGTGGCATGTGGATTTTCAGGGTGAAGCGGCCGCCGGGTTCTCCGCCTGTCTTCAAGGCGCGTTACGTTGCTCGAGGCTTCAGCCAGCGTGAGGGAGTCGACTTCTTCCAGACCTTCTCCCCTACCCCGAAGATGACCACACTTCGGGTGCTGCTGCACATTGCCGCTCAGCGTGACTACGAGCTTCACTCACTGGACTTCAGCACAGCCTTCTTACAGGGCAGCCTGCACGAGGAGATCTGGCTGCGCCGCCCACCTGGCTTCACTGGGTCGTTCCCGCCTGGTACCCAGTGGAGCCTCCGGCGGCCAGTCTATGGTCTCCGCCAGGCGCCTCGTGAGTGGCACGACACACTGAGGACTACACTTGCGGCTCTTGGGTTTGCTCCTTCGACTGCTGACCCGTCGCTGTTTCTGCGCACAGACACTTCGTTGCCGCCGTTCTACATCCTCGTGTACATCGACGACTTGGTCTTTGCCACTGCTGACACTCAGGCTCTCGCCCACGTGAAGTCGGAGCTGCAGAAGAGACACACATGCACAGACCTGGGTGAACTGACAAGCTACCTTGGCTTGCGGATCACCCGGGACAGAGCACGGCGCACCATTACCTTGACTCAGTCACACATGGTGCAGCAGGTCCTTCAGCGCTTCGGCTTCACGTACTCCTCGCCTCAGTCCACTCCTCTGCCTACCGGTCACTCGCTCTCAGCTCTGCCTTCGGATGAGTCCGTAGAGTCGAGTGGCCCGTATCCAGAGCTTGTGGGCTGCCTCATGTACCTGATGACCTGCACTCGTCCTGACCTTGCATACCCTCTTAGCATCCTTGCACGCTATGTCGCTCCTGGCCGTCACCGGAAGGAGCACATGGATGCCGCTAAGAGGGTGTTGCGCTACTTGTGCAGTACGTCGGGCATGGGGCTAGTGCTTGGAGGGCGAGACCGAGTTGTTCTCACTGGACACTCAGACGCTTCTTGGGCAGACGACCAGGCCACTCAGCGGTCGTCTCAGGGTTACACCTTCAGCCTTGGCTCCGGTTCAGTTTCTTGGCGTTCTACTCGTTCTTCTTCAGTTCTCAGCTCCAGTTGTGAGGCTGAGATCTACGCCACAGCCATGGCGGCCCAGGAGCTACGCTGGCTCACCTACCTGCTGACCGACTTGGGAGAGCGGCCTCGTTCTCCTCCAGTACTGTACGTCGACAACAAGGCTGCCATTGCCTTGTGTGAGGAGCACAGACTGGAGCACAGAACGAAGCACATCGCTCTGCGGTACTTTCTGGCTCGTGAGCTACAGCAACGTGGTCAGCTTTGTCTACGTTACGTGGCCACTCAGGCCAACACTGCTGACGTGTTCACCAAGGCGCTTCAGCCTTGTGACCATCAGCGCTTCTGTACTCTTCTAGGCCTTGTGCCTACTGGACCTCACTTGCTTACTTCTTGACTTTGTTTGTACTGTGATCTATATATATATACCTGCATGCTTTCACTTGCTAGGTTGTGATCACTGTACCTCTTGCTCTACTATCAAACTGCATGTGAACTGGTCTTGTGACCACTTGCTTGTGCTCGAAATTTGTGTGGTATCCCTTGAGATCCACCCTGAGCTTGCTTGTGCTTTGCTTTGCTCTGACTGGTCTTGTGACCCCTTGTTCTCCCCCACTTTGCCTATGGGGGTGTGTCAAACATATATATGTTGTTGTTGCTTAGGCTACAGTTGGTTAGCCTTTAGGGGGTACACAAATTCTAGGGTTGCATACTTGTACTCACATTCTTGCTAGTCATTCTCATTCCTGCCAGTTAGTTTCAACAGATTCTCCTCTGTCATGAGCCGCGACTAGAGAGCAGAGTGAAGCACATTCACGTCAGGTACTTCCTTCTGCGAGAGTTGCAGAGACGTGGACAGGCTCGCTTCGAGTTTGTGGAGTCCGAGGCCAACATTGCAGACATCTTCACCAAGGCGCTTCCGCCTTGTGACCACCAGAGGTGTTGTGTGCAGTTAGGCCTTGTTGACACAGGTTCTAGTCGTGTATAGGCTTGAGTTTACTGTTTGCTTTGCTTGTACTCTTGCTATACACACTTGTGAACTCTTGGACTGGCCTTGTGGCCACTGTTGCTTGTGCTCAGAGTGTGTGGTGACGTTGTGATCCACCCTGAGCTTTGTCTCTTTGTGACTGGTCTTGTGACCGTACACTTTTGGTTTTGCTAGACACCCCTCACTTAGGCTATGGGGGTGTGTCAAATGTTGTAGCCTGTAGTGAGGTTTGTCTTAGGGGGTACAGAGGTTAGGGTTTGTTATATGTACCCCAACTCACATCAATGACACCCATCAGTTCCTTTCTTGACATATGTATATAGATCACAGTACAAGCAAAGCCTACAGCAAGTGTGGAAACGTAGGTACAAGGCCTAACAAAGTACAGAAGCGCTGATGATCACCAGACGGAAGTGCCTTGGTGAATATATCAGCAGTGTTGGCCCGAGTGGCCACGTGAGCAAGACGAAGCTGACCTCGCTGCTGCAACTCTCGAGCCAGGAAGTAATGCAGAGCGATGTGCTTCGTTCTCTGCTCCAGTCTGTGCTCCTCACACAAGGCAATGGCCGCCTTGTTGTCAACGTACAGAACAGGAGGAGAACGAGGCCGCTCTCCCAAGTCAGTCAGCAGGTAGGTGAGCCAGCGTAACTCCTGTGCAGCCATGGCTGTGGCGTAGATCTCAGCCTCACAACTGGAACTGAGAACAGAAGACGAGCGTGTAGACCGCCAAGAAACAGAGCCAGAGCCAAGGCTGAAGGTGTAACCCTGTGACGACCGCTGCGTAGCCTGGTCGTCAACCCAAGAAGCGTCAGAGTGTCCAGTGAGGACAACGTCACCCCGTCCTCCAAGCACGAGCCCCATGCCCGATGTACTGCACAGGTAGCGCAGTACCCTCTTAGCAGCATCCATGTGCACCTTTCGGTGCCTACCAGGAGCCACGTAGCGAGCCAGAAGGCCAAGAGGGTACGCAAGGTCAAGTCGAGTGCAGGTCATCAGGTACATGAGGCAGCTGGGACCACTTGGCTCTACGGACTCGTCCGAAGGTGGAGCTGAGAGCGAGTGACCTATAGCCAGAGGAGTGGAATCTGGGGAGGACCAGGTGAAGCCGAAGCGCTGAAGGACCTGCTGCACCATGTGTGACTAAGTCAGTGTGATGGTGCGGCGTGCTCTGTCCCGGGTGATCCGCAAGCCAAGGTAGCTGCGCAGCTCATCGGACCAAGTCTGTGCACGTGTGTCTCTTCTGCAGCTCAGACTTCACAAGGGCGAGAGCCTCAGTGTCAGCAGTGGCAAAAACCAAGTCGTCGACGTACACGAGGACGTAGAACGGCGGCAACGAAGTGTCGGTGCGCAGAAACAGCGACGGGTCAGCAGTCGAAGGAGCAAACCCAAGAGCCGCAAGTGTCGTCCTCAGTGTGTCGTGCCACTCACGAGGCGCCTGACGGAGACCGTAGACTGGCCGCCGGAGGCTCTACTGGGTACCAGGAGGGAACGACCCAGTGAAGCCAGGTGGGCGGCACAGCCAGATCTCCTCGTGCAGGCTGCCCTGTAAGAAGGCTGTGCTGAAGTCAAGAGAGTGAAGCTCGTAGTCACACTGAGCGGCAACGTGCAGCACCACCCGAAGAGTGGTCATCTTCGGGATGGGGGAGAAGGTCTGGAAGAAGTCAACTCCCTCCCGCTGACTGAAGCCTCGAGCAACGTAGCGAGCCTTGAAGACAGGCGGAGAACCCGGCGGCCGCTTCACCCTGAAAATCCACATGCCATCGACGATGTTCGCCCCGGGAGGGGGAACCTCATCGACGTAAGTGCCTGTGGACTTCCAGGATGCCATCTCTGCGTCCATGGCTGCCTGCCACTGAGAGGAGTACTCACCCGCGATTGCCTCAGCGTAAGAGCGCGGGGTCGGGATGTCTACAGCATCCGGGTCTCCCTCAGGGGCAAGCAGCATGGCCACGAGATGAGGCGCAGCGGCTGCAAGACACTCAAGGTCCTCGTGCCTGTCCTCAAGGACGTCCGTGCTAAGAGCACACTCACTCCCGACGGACGGAGGACAGACAGACTCAGACTCAGCAACAAGGCTAGCAGCGTAGTCCAGACGACAGGCAGCAGCAAAGTCAACAAGCTCAGCGACTAAGGCAGACACAGCAGCAGACTCAAACGACGGGTCAGTGACAACAGTGGCTAGGAGACGTGTGACAGTAGGGTGCTCAGCATGAAACCGGTCAGACTCAGGGTCCGGAACGTCAGGCAAAGAAGACGCAGGAGGAGACGGCAGGGGAACACGCTGTGGAACAGAGGAAGGACGAAGTGCCATAATGTGCGTGCCAGGGACAGGAGGAGGACGCTCATGACTAACACGACCAGTACGACCAGTGCGAACAGGCGAGACAGGACGGGACGCAGGCTCGCGACGCTCAGTAAGACCTCCTGTCTGCTCAGTGTAAGGAGAGGGAGCAGGCAGGGGGGAGCCTGGCTGTAACGGTAGGCCAGTGGAAGACGGCAGGCTAAGAACCTGGCGAAGCACTGTGTCAGGAGGCGGCAGAGACGACGGTGACGGCGGAGAGAAGAACAGTCGCTGCGCAGCAGTGCCACCAGCACCAGTAGCTCCAGTGCCTCCAGCAGCTCCAGAACCTCCAGCAGCTCTAGACCCCCCAGCTCTAGCTCCTCGAGCGCCAGCACCACCAGCAGCCGCAGAACCTCCAGCGCCAGCACCGCCAGTACCAGCGTCACCAGCAGCAGCACCCCCAGAACTGGCAACTCTAGTCCCAGTGTCTCCAGCAGCAACACCCCCAGAACCGGCACCTCCAGTCCCAGGGTCTCCAGCAGTTGCGCCCCCAGACGCAGAACCTCTAGCCCCAGCAGCTCTAGTACCTCCAGTACGAGCACCTCCGGGTCTAGCGGCTCCAGCACCTCCAGCAGACAAAGTACCCGCAGTACTCCCAGCTCCAGTGTCAGCAGCTCCAACAGCATCGTCGGCACCTCTCGCACCAGCCCCAGTACCCTCTGAACCGGCACCCCCGCCTCCAGGGACGTTTGCAGAAGCGCCTCCAGCGGCAGAGCCCCGAGCTCCAGCAGCGCGACCCTGACGGCGAGCGTACCACTCGTGCAGCTGCTGTGGGGAGAGAGGCGCACGCGGACGAAGGCGGCCACTCCAAGGAGACCGCGCACAAGTAGGCTCAATACCCTCAGGCGCCGCACACCCAGACTCAGCACCCCCAGGCTCCTCACGCTCAGGCTCAGCACCTCCAGGCTCAGCACCCCCAGGCCCTACACGCTCAGGCTCAGCACCCCCAGACGCAGCACCCCCAGGCTCAGCACCCCCAGAGACAGCACCCCGAGCAGGACCACCCCCAGCAGGACCACCAGTAACCTCAACAGGCTCAGGCACAGGAGGGTCTACCTGAGAAACACCTGAAGGAGTAGGACCTGGCGCGGGGAGGGGGTCTACCTGGGGAGGACCTGGAGCGAGAAAGAGCGGAGGGGGGGGGCGAGCGGCAGTGCGATAGGGAAAGAGACGGTAAAAGGGGACCGACTCGTCGAAGGTGACGTCCTGAGACGCAAAGACACGGCGCGAAGCGGGGTCGTAAAACTGCCAGCCAGGCGCGTCAGGAGGAAAACCAAGGAAGACGCAGGGAATGGCGCGAGCGGAGAGCTTGTCCGCGGTGGTATCGCGGACAAAGGCACGAGCACCCCAGACCCGGAAGCGCGATGCATCGCCAACCTCCCCCGTCCACAGCAGTGTGGGCGAGGTCTCCGGCAAGGAGACACGGGGCCAGAGGTTGAGCTGATGCGCGGCGTACCGGACCGCAAACGGCCACAGAAAATGGGGGGCAGCCGCATGGATCATGGAGGTACGAGCGACCTCCATGACTAAGCCAATGCGGCGCTCAGCAACCCCATTCTGTTGCGGAGAGGCCGGAAGCGTGAACGACTGGCCGTGCTTCTCACAGAAAGCTCGCAAGAGGTCGGAGGTGAACTCACCACCTCTGTCAGAGTGCAGACGCAGGACAGGAAAGTCCGACTGGAACCGCTCGCGGAGTTGGAGACGAACAGCGCGGATCCAGGGGATCAGAACATCAGGGACCTGACCCTTGCTGAGTGAGGGGAAGACCGTGGTGTAACGCGTGTAGTCGTCGACGACCAGCAGGAAGTACCGCTCGCGGCCCTGCCCCTGGACGCGGGCTGGGCCCCACACGTCCAGGTGGAGAGTCTGCAGTGGAGCCTCTGTGGGAGGGAACGAGGAGGAGTGAGGAGCGGCGCGCTGCCGCCCCTCGACGCAAGGAATGCAGGCTGGGGCAGGCGAGGAATGCAGGGCGGGGCAGGCGAGGGAGGGAGGGCGGGCAGAGACCTGGGAAGGCCAGAGACCAGTAGGCGAGAGTGCATGCCACGAAGGCGGGGTAGAGAGGGGTGACCAAGGCGGTGGTGCCACAGGAGAGTGTCGTGCGACAGGCGGCGACACTCACACTGGGTAGCTACCTGAGCGGACGCGTACAGCTGAGGAGACAAAGGGGTGTAGCGCGACGCAGTGGTGAGGGTGTACAGACTGGACCCAGGCGCACGTGTGAACGTAGTCAGGTGGCGGCCAGTCCGAGAGCACGTGCAGATCGCCACACGCTGTCCTCCAGGAGTAAAGGTGTCAACCCAATGATCCTGAAGGACGGTGTTGCTCACCAGGTTCGTAGAGAACGAGGGGAGGTGGAGACCAGACAGCTCACCGGACGGGACCGCCGGACACGGAAGCACAGTAGTGGACCGTGCAAGCACTGGGCCCCCAGAGGGGTCAGCCAGTGAGACAGGGACAGGTGCAGGGAGGGGAGTGACTGTGGTACTGTCGCGAAAGAAACAGCGGGAAGCACCAGAGTCAAGTGTAAAGGTGTGCAAGGCCTCAGCAGGCGCAGTACCAGAGAGAGCAGACTCACTAGCACCTAGAGCAGCAGCCGCTATACCAGGATCAGGGGGCACACACAGGTAACAGTCACCCTCAGTAGTACCAGTCAGAGCATACATGGCAGTAAGGATAGTGTCATAGTCTAGAGCAAAGATATCCACCTTGTTGCGCAGCAGCTCTAGCCAGGGGGGGAGCTCAGCCTCATGCGCAGCCGTCACTCAGACGGGCGAAGCAGCGAGCCTGTGTGTGAGAGAGCGTCCCGCAAGTCTGACCAGCCCGATCACCTGTGCGAATGACGTACGGGCAGCGGGCAGTACTCCTACACCCCCCACTCTGAGCGTACCACTCACAAAGCTGCTGGCGTGTAAGGGTCTCGCTAGGACGCTGCTGCAGCTGCATCTGGCCACCGCCAGGAACTCCGCACTGACCAGCTCCACCGCGACTGCCACGACGGCCGCCGCTTGCACACCACCTGGCGTACCACTCACGAAGCTGCTGGGGCTCAAGGGTCTCGCGCGGACGCCGCTGCAGCTGCATCTGGCCACCGCCAGACACTCCCCACCGAACAGCTCCACAGCGACTGCTACTACGGCCGCCACCTGTCAGAATCCCAGCCACTAACCACTGGGATAAAAGGGCTTGTTTATATAGCGGGTGAGTGCGCCCATAACCCCCCAGGCCAACATGCCTGTAACCCTTCCCTAGGATCATCGGGGATCCCCAGTGGACCTCTGACACCCCCCCGCACTGGGATGCCCGAAGTGCACACACTGGGAATCGAACCCGAGACCTTCGCTCTGATACCATGTCAGAATCCCAGCCACTAACCACTGGGATAAAAGGGCTTGTTTATATAGCGGGTGAGTGCGCCCATAACCCCCCAGGCCAACATGCCTGTAACCCTTCCCTAGGATCATCGGGGATCCCCAGTGGACCTCTGACACCACCACTCTCACTGCTGCCACCACCGCCGTCACCACTCCCACCGCTACTACGAAG
This sequence comes from Closterium sp. Yama58-4, assembly GCA_947470075.1. Taxonomy (NCBI): domain Eukaryota; kingdom Viridiplantae; phylum Streptophyta; class Zygnematophyceae; order Desmidiales; family Closteriaceae; genus Closterium; species Closterium sp. Yama58-4. Next base: position 648,845 of record CANIUD010000649.1, read on the forward strand.
GGAAGTCATAGCGGGTAAGCGAGGAGGCGCACGAGCAGCAGCAACAGCAGTAAGAGCAGTAGAGCGGCCCGGTGAGGCTAGGCTGCAGCACCTCTAGCACTCCTAGCAGCACCTCCACCAGCAGCAGTAGTAGCACGAGCAGGAGGGCGGATCGGGTCGGGTAGGGCGGCTCGGCTCGGCCTGGGCTGCGCGGGTAGCAGGGCGCGCGCTGTGTAGGGCAGCAGGGCGCGACGCGCGTGCTGCAGCAGGGCGCGACGCGCAGGGCAGCAGGGCGCGACGCGCGGGCTGCAGCAGAGCGCGACACGCAGGGCAGTAGCGCGCGACGCGCGGGCTGCCGTAGGGCGCGACGCGCGGGCCAGCAGCGCGCGACGCGCGGGCTGCCGTAGGGCGCAACGCGCGGGGCAGCAGGGCACGACGCGCGGGCTGCCGCAGGGCGCGACGCGCGGGGCAGCAGCGCGCGACGCGCGGGCTGCCGTAGGGTGCGACGCGCAGGGCAGCAGCGCGGGCGTAGGGCAGGGCGCTGGCGCAGGGCAGGGCGCTGGCGCAGGGCAGGGCGCTGGCGCAGGGCAGGGCGCCAGTGCAGGGCAGGGCGCTGGCGCAGAGCAGGGCGCTGGCGCAGGGCAGGGCGCTGGCGCAGGGCAGGGCGCCGGCGCAGGGCAGGGCGCTGGCGCAGGGCAGGGCGCTGGCGCAGGGCAGGGCAGGGCGTGCGCGGGGCAGCGCGACGCGGGGCAGGGCAGGGCGTGCGCGGGGCAGCGCGACGCAGGGCAGCAGCAGGCAGCGCGAAGGCTGCAGGACGGCGCGCGCAGCGCAGCACGTCACGGAGGCTAGGCAGGGCGCGCGCGGGCGGCGCAACGCAGGCAAGGCAGGGCGCGCACGGGCGGCGCAGCGCAGGCAAGACGTGGGGCAGCTCAGTAACCGCAACGGTAGGTGTGTCCGAAAAAAAAAAAAAAAAACGGTCCTACGGACCTACTGCTCTGAAACCATGTCACTAACTACAGGCAGGAATGAATGAACTATGAGGAAGGTGGGTACAAATTGAAACCCTAACATTGGGCTGTACCCCATATGGGCTACCCCACTACAGCCTACAGATTATACTACAGCATACATATATATATAGTTTGACAGCTGCATCTGCCTTAGGTCCGTCCCAGAGAACGTGGGTCAGATCTCTTCTCTCCAGTGCCTGAATCTGGAGTTTCTTCAAAAGCTGACTCGAGTTCCCGACTCCCTTAGCCATCTAGCTGCTCTCAAGGAGTTGAATAGCATTTACTGTCGCAATCTCCAGGCTTTTCCACAGTCAGTAGAAGCCATGGAGTTCCTCACTAGCCTCGTTCGGAGCAAGTGCGATCTTCGTGTGCTGCCCGAAGACATCGGACAGCTTACAAGTTTGGTTTCGCTGAAGTTGTCCTGTAGCCAACTTGATATCCTGCTTAGTTCTCTTGAGCAGCTGCGGAAGCTGAAGGAGCTGATTCTATTGGAATGCCACAACCTACAAGTTCTCCCCTCCTCCTTTTTCAACCTCTCTCCTCTCGAAACGCTTCTCATCTACGGGGAAACCTCTCTCCGGTTCCTCCCTCAGGGTTTTGAGCATCTCCCGAATCTGCGCAGATTAGAGCTGTTCAACTGCGCCTTACAACGTTTACCAGTGGGGCTTGGGAAGCTGGCAAGCCTGGAGATTTTCAAGGTTGGAAAAAAGGAGGTTTATGACAGGTACGGGCTCAGTGAGAACGAATGGTTGGATTCTAACATGGATATCTTTGAGTCTTGCGCCCTCAGCACTCTGCCACGGTCGCTTATGTCAGAATGTGATGTTTGTCTAGCCTGCAGTGGGGTACTCTATAGCGAGTACAGCCCAAATTAGGGTTTGCTATATGTACTCAACTGCCTGCTAGTGAAACCCCTCTTTCCTGTTTCTGATCTTAGCCTGCTATTTCGACATGCTATCCGAGCAGGTCGACCCTCCTGGGTCGATCCTGTGGGTGGTCCCGCCCGATGCTTCCGCTGCTGTTCTGCCTATCGCACGCCCTGGGCGCGCGATGTCTGCTGCCTGCCGTGCGCTCAGGGCGCGCGGTGCTTTTTTTCTTCCCGCCGCGCGCTCGGGGCGCGCGGCGGTTTTCTGCCCCGTCGACCCGCGCGTCCCCCCTCCCCCCCCCCCCCCCCCCCCCCCCCCCCGGTCGGCGGTCACGTCGCCCCCCCGGGAGCCCGTCGCGTCGCCCCGCTGGCCCGCGCGTCGCCCCCGCTACCCCGTCGCGACGCCCTGGGGAGCCGTGTGCGACCCCGCTGCCCCGTCGCGACGCCCTCGGGAGCCGCGCGCGGCCCCTCGCTGCCCCGTCGCGACGCCCTCGAGAGCCGCGCGCGGCCCCCCGCTGCCCCGTCGCGGCACCCTAGGCAGCCGTGCGCGACCACCCCGCTGCCCCGTCGAGGCGCCCTGGGGAGCCGCCCTCCCCCGAGATGCTGCCCGCGCACCGCCCCCCTCGCTGCTGCCTGTGTTAGGGTTTGGGGGTGGCGAGTGTGGGGGTGGCGAGTATGGGGATGACAGGTGTGTGCGGCCTCCCCTGCTCCTCCTCCGTCTCCCACTGCTGCAGCTGCCGCTGAGGGGGGTGGATGTGTGGGAGTCGTCGGAGTGGTACGAGGGGGGTGGCGTGTGAGCAGTGCTAGAGGTACAGCAGGGAGTGTGTGAAAGGGGTGTGGGACAGTTGGGGGAGGTTGACCGGAGGTAGCCGTTGTGACGTCACCAGCGCTAGTAGTCCGGGGGTTGAGTACTCCGGTAGCCCAGCGAGCCTGCTGCTGCCAGTCGCCCGTGGGTCCATTGCTCCTGCAGCTTAGTGCGGAGCCAGTTACTCCTGTAGTCCGGAGGTTGAGTGCTCCGGTAGCCACTGTGCGCGCCGTTCCTGTTGCCCGTGTGTCTGCGGCTTCACCCGTCGCCTTCTATCTCCACTCCTCTCACAGTCTCTCCTCCTCCTCACTTGCCCGCTTTGACTGCCTCTAGCTTAGTGTGTATTTGTGAACCTGCTCTATGCTTGCTTGCTGTGTTGATTGTACCCCACTTTGACTATGGGGGTGTGTCAGAATGTGATGTTTGTCTAGCCTGCAGTGGGGTACTCTATAGCGAGTACAACCCAAATTAGGGTTTGCTATATGTACTCAACTGCCTGCTAGTGAAACCCCTCTTTCCTGTTTCTGATCTTAGCCTGCTATTTCGACAGCTTACTCTCCTCACCCGTCTGGAGCAGCTGATTATTGATGAATGTAATTCGCTTGATAATCTGCCAGTAGGGATGGGGAATCTGTCCAGCCTTAAGGTTCTCCAGGTGAAGAACTGCGACCAGTTGTCCTACTTACCCTCGCTCTTCACCCCAAGCATGCTGGCCCCTGCCACTGGGGCAGTACCATCTGCTCTTGCTGCAGCTTGTGATCTTCCTTGCCCTTCCCTTGAGAAATTGGAGATTACTGGCTGTCCCCGTCTGAGTAGCCTGCCTGAGGGCCTGCATTTCCTGCCGAAGCTTGAGCACCTCACACTGCAAGACTGCTCCACCATGATTTTTACAGAATGGAGCCCATTATTCTCTCTTCAGCTCTCTGTCACGATCATCATCATCTCCAACACATTCCAGAACATTAAATGCCTCCCAGAGTCATTCCTTTCCCTCAGCCACCTGCGTCACTTGGAGCTACGCCACCTCCGATTAGATGAACAGCTCATAGCCCCGTCTGCTGTAACTGACGCCTCTGCTCGAGCCCATGCTAGTTTGAGGCTTCTGTCATCTCTTGTTCACCTCGGCATTTCCAACAGTTACCTTCCCGCACTGCCGAGTAATTTGGACGAGCTCAGAGAGCTGAAGGTGCTGTTGCTAGACAGGTGCTATCTCATTTCCTCCCTTCCACCTGCCCTGTGCAATCTCTCCAAGCTTGAACACCTCAGTCTCGACTCGCTCCCTCTAACACATCTTCTGGAGAATCTTGGTCAGCTAACGGCTCTCCGCAGGTTGACTCTGCAGTCGTGCAAGTCTCTGCCAGGGCTGCCCTCCTCCCTCACTCTGCCGTCATCCCTCAGACTGATGACCATTGCAAACTGCCCCAGAATCAGCAGCCTCCCAGACTCTATCTCCTCCCTCTCGCATCTCACCTCTCTGGAGCTCAGAAGTCTTCATGGTCTGTATCTCCTCCCCTCCTCCTTCGCTCTCCTCCCATCGCTTGTCAAGCTCTCACTTCAAGGCTGCAAGTGGCTGCGGGCTCTGCCTGACGGTCTGGGCAGTTTGTCTTCTCTGAGGGAGGTGGATCTGGGTGGATGCGCCCAATTGAATGAGCTACCGCAGTCGCTGCAGAAGAGAATGAATGTGATTGAAGTGAAGGGCAGATGGGGCAAGCGCAGAGGGCAGAGGGGGCCGCATCAGGGAGAAGCCGTTTACTAGGGGGAGAATGTCCAGCTTGGACTTGAGGTAAGAATGACCTTGCGGAATGCTTTTCAGATGTTCCTTATCGGCTACCATAATTAGGTCTGATTTCATGACCTGTACTGGTATAGATAGGATGGTTGTGTTTGTGCTTGTTGTACGATGGTGTAGCAAATGGTCTGACAATCATATGGCACAGATTCTTATATACAGTATTTGTCATTTTATTGGCAAATGCTTGTTTCGATTAAAAGCGCATCTCCATATTTTTAGCTTTATCAGGGCGCGTTGTGCTTGACTTGAGGTATGACCTTACCTGTGTGAAATCACACAAACAAGAAACAAACACGGGCGCGTGTGCACACAATGACGTAATTCATTTCTTGAGGGTGCCGTGTTGTGTTGTGTACAACCCTGAGGGTGCCGTGTTGTGTTGTGTACAACCCAGACGGTCAACCATTGAAACACAATAAGGTTGCTGCTTTCTCTTCTCCATGCCCGTTACATCTCCATGGCATCTTCCCCATGCCCGTTACATCTCCATGGCATCTTCCCCATGCCCGTTACATCTCCATGGCATCTTCCCCATGCTGCACTCCACCACCTGCTTTCTTCTTCGCCTTCTTTTTCTTCCTCTTTTTCTCCAAGGCTTGTTGAGCTTGCCTCGTCGCGAACTTGGTGGGGAGAGGGGGCGGTGCGACTGACGAGGGAAGAGTGTTGGAGAGGTGCTGCTGAATGGCGGTGAAGGGGTTGGCTTTGAAGGCGGGGTGTGAAAGCACTGCTGCCATTTGCCTGGTCTCCTCAACTCTGCACGCAGCAGGCAAGCATAAGCAGTGAGAGACACAAGAACGAGAGTGAAGTGGTAACTGCAGTACAGCAGATACTGAAATGAACAGAACATACGAAACGATTAGATAGTATCCTTGCATTGATATGAGTGTGCAAGGGGGGAGGATGAAAGAACCGGCTTGCGTATGCTGGTTTCTTATCAACGACAAGAGAAAGCACACCACGCCATGCACCACACGACACACTCACACGATCTTCCCACGCTGCTTCGCAGACAGCACTGCTTGCCGCTTCTCCGCCTCCTTGCCCAGAGCCAGTGCATCGGGCAAAGCATCCCCCAGCGATGATGCGAGGGTGTCCAATGTGAGGGTGGTTGGCAGGTTGGACACTGCTCCTTTTTTCTTCTTCTTAGATGCCTTTTTGGTCTGTTGAGAGGGAGGGGAGTGGCACACAGTGAAAGAGTCAGTGCGTCCAGAAGGACGTCCCCCAGCGATGAAGCGAGGGTGTCGAGTGGGAGGCTGGCAGGTTGGTGCCGGTGCCCTTTTTCTTCTTCTTGTATGGAGGGGACTGGGACAGGCACACAGTGAGCGAGTGAGAGCACAGGAAAGGGCGTCCCCTAGCGATGAAGCGAGCGTGTCTAATGTGAGGCTGGATGGCAGGCTGAACACTGCTCCCCTTTTCTTGTTCTTCGAGGCATTCTTGATCTGTTGGGAGGGGAAGGAGAAGTGGCAGACTGAGTGAGTGGGAGCACAGAAAATGGCCTCTCCCAGAAATTAATGCAGGAACATGGTCCAGTGTTGTGTCTTTTGAGACGTCTCAAAAGACATGGTCCAGTGTTGTGATTAACTGCAGAATTAGTGTGTTGAGGTCGAGGGAGAGGGAGAGGGAGAGGGAGAGGGAGAGGGAGAGGGAGAGGGAGAGGGAGAGGGAGAGGGAGAGGGAGAAAGGACGAGAGATGTTGCTTGCATGCAGAGTGCGTGTGGTGTACGTTCGAGAGGGTCAACATGGAAATGGGGAAAGAGCCCCACATGCATGTAAGAGACTTTTGAGACGTCTCAAGAGCCTCACATCACATGCATGTAAGAGGAGCGTGAAGGTGAGCAAGTGAAAAGAATGCTTGCACGCTCGCACGATGCTGGCATTGCGTGTAATTGTACCTTTGATTCTCCCCTGGCAGCAGCAATAAGGGTCTGCGTCCGCCTCAAATCTGGCACACCACGAGGAGGGAGAACAATGGACAGGGAAGAAGAAGAGGGATCAGGTGCTTTAATGCATTCACTTGCTATAGCCACATGAGTCATGCACATTATCAGTGCTAAACCCACACCAAATAGACACCATAACTGCTATTGTGACACCCGCTATACTCACTGTCCATGAGCCTCGTCTGCTTGGCAGCCCTCTTCTGCACTCGCCTGCTCTCTGTCGCCTGCTGTGCCCTGCCAGCACCAGCCAATAGGAGCAGAGCAGATCCATGGGGAACGGGTTGGTTGGAGAGAGGGACCGAGAGAGCTTCTAGAACAGTCGAGCATTGAGACAAGGGGTTGAGGGATGCAAACAGGGGTTGAGGAATGCAAACAGGGGTGGGGAACGGGACAAAGGAGGGGGGAGGGGATGGAAAGCGTGACAGAAGCTAATAAACAAACCCGATCTCTGAAGGAGAGTAAGAGGCAGGCAAAGGCGTACCCTGCTTCTTCCGTGCCTTCATTGTCCGCCTCCCGACCCTCCACAGGCGCCGATGCCACCGCAGCTGACTTGCCAGCAGCCTCAGCTGTCGAGCCCTGAAAAAAACCACAAAATGAGGGGAAGGGGCAGGGGGAAGACGAGGGGACGGGGAGGAGGGTGGGGGGAAGGGGGTTTCGGGGTTTGGCAAGGTTGGAGGTTTGGGATGGATGGTTTAGTCCCATTTGAATTGAAGTGGAGATTTGAGCATCCACTCATCATAAGCATCTTCATCACACGTGCCTACGCAAATCCCTGCCAGGTGTTACGAGTGTGCATCATCTTAGGAAAGCCCACAGAGCTTATCTCTCAGCTACTTGAACGAACATTGGCAAGTGAACGGTTTGAAAACGCCATTGTTGATCTTTTGGGCCAGCTGATCTCTACTCGCTTTTTAAGAAAGATACAATTTTCTCCGTCAATCCGCCATGTAACATGTTGCTGTCTCTGGAAGAAAAAAAGCTTGAGGGGTCGCTGCCTTCATGCAGTCTCTAACAGCGGCCTTTAGACAGTACATTAGTGGCCGGCACACCTTGGCAGCATCTGCGGGCGCTGCAACGCGCTTGCTCTTCTTCTTCGCCATTCGCTGAGCGCACGGCTGGCAGACGAGGCAGAAGGGGTTGGCGTTTTCGCTGTAGATGCTCTGCTCACGGCTGATGAGTGGGACAGACGTAGACGGACGAGATGGGTGGTGACGACGATGAGCACGGACGGTGAGCAGACTGACAGGAGAGCAGTGGCGGGAGGAGAGATGGGGAGGAGAGATGGGGAGGAGAGATGGGGAGGAGAGATGGGGAGGAGAGATAGGGACCAGGCGTGAGAGGGGAGAGGGAATGGGGAGAGGAATGGGGGAGAGGGAGGGGGTATATAGTGGAAAGAAGAAGAGCAAATAACAGTAGGAGAGGGCAAGAGAGGGGAGGTGGAGAGGCAGAGGGGAGGCAAAAGAGAGGGTGGGAAGAGAGCAAAAGGGAGAAGCAAGGTGGGAAGAGACGGCAGGGAAGAGCATAATGGGGATGAAAGTGAATGAAGTCAGATGGGGCGAGGGACGAGGGCGGACGTCGAGCAAGGCGAGAAGGGCGAGAAGGGCGAGATGGGCGAGATGGGCGCGAAGGGCGAGATGGGCTACAAGGGCGCGAGGTGTGCAGAGCGAGGTGTGCAGAGCGAGGTGTGCAGAGCGAGGTGTGCAGAGCGAGGTGTGCAGAGCGAGGTGTGCAGAGCGAGGTGTGCAGAGCGAGGTGTGCAGAGCGAGGTGTGCAGCCGCACGCAACAGTTAACATGCGATGGTGAGAACTATTGGGAATGCGAACGGGGGTGCGGTAGGGTAGGGGGGGGTGTAGGGGTTAAAAGGTAGAGAATTGAGAGTATGGGGGAGAAAGGGAGAGGGTAGAGGGCAGGAGGTAGGGTGTAGGCGGCGAAAGTGGAAGGATCGATGGATGTGGCAAGGCTTAAAAAACAACATGTGAGGGAGAGAAACAGACGGCGAAGGGTGAGGTTCCGAGGGTATGAAAGGGCCAGGCGCGAGGCGCGAGGCGCGAGGCGCGAGGCGCGAGGGGCGAGGCGCGAGGGGCGAGGCGCGAGGGGCGAGGCGCGAGAATGAGGCGCGAGGGGCGAGGTGCTTCGAGCAGCGCGAGGAAAGAGGGCATAAAGAGAGTTCGGAAGCAACCAGAAGGATGCAGAAGGGTTAAGAACGATGAGGGTGAGTAAGCAACGCGTGGCGGAAATGAAACGACGCGCGGTTCGAGCGGTTCATACACTAGGGAGTCCGTGGTACAGATGAAAGCGGCGATTTTAGAGTCATTCGCACCTGAAGCGAACTGATTTTACTAGCTCGATGATACAGCGAGAGCAGCCACGCACGTCCGTCTAGCGGCGCTGACCCAAGGCGACGTGCGGCTGAAGCAAGCGGAATGATGAGACTGAGACTGTCGAAGCTAGGAATTCTCCTAATCTCGTTGGCGCGAGGGGCGGAGGAGTTCGGCTGTGCAGAGTGGGTGCTTGTTGAACTCATTGATAACTGTGTCTGCTTATAAACAACCTCGTGAAATTCTTGAGGGGAGAAAAGAATGTACACAATTCCTGTGATGCTTATGCCCTGTTAAAAAAGGAGCTCATATATAGAGTATCGAGGGCCAGGCGCGTCCGCCCGAAAGCCCATCATTTCTAGCATAGCCATCCGTATTCCTTGCGTTGCGACGCGTTACATCTCGAGAATCATCATAGCTGGGAGAGGGGAACGATTCTTTCCGTATCATATCATATCATCCGCCGTCCCACATGACCTCCTTGACTTGCATTCTCGGGAATTCCGCCTCCCCGCATTCCGCCTTGCCCTTCCGCCGCTCTTCCCCCCTCGTCCTTCCGCTCCGCGCTCCCCCGCCCGCATTCTTCCCTCGCCATCGTGCGACATTCCGAATCTGCGAATCCCCACTCTGCGAACTCCGACGTAGCGAAGACAAGTTACGCCGAAGGGTGGTAACAGTAACAGGATCATTCGGGGAAACCCGGGGAGCAGGGGACGTGGGAAGTGGGCGCAAGGGTGGCTGGAGCGGCGGGGATCATGCGCGACCGCGGGAATGGCGCGGGGATCAAGCAAGGCGGTACGAGGGAAGATTCGGGGAAGCGGGAGGGGGGAAGGGCTGGGGGAGGGGAGAGTTGAGAGGAGAGGGGAGGGGAGACGTGAGAGGAGAGGGGATTGGCGGAGAGCGGAGGGGAGGCGGAAGGGGGGGAACTGATGATGAGGAGGGGGAATGGCGGTCCGCAAGGGCGCGGCGGACTGATGCCAGTCCACCGCGCTCGTTGGACGTTTTTTCCGACCGGGATTCGCGGGATTCACGGTATTCACGCGACTCGCGCGATTTCCCGCCGTCGCGCCGTCCGCCCGTCGGAAATCGAGCGCGCGCGGACGGCTGGGGGGACTACGGCGCGGCGGAACCCTTCGGCGCAGCCGCGATGGGCAGCGCGCGGGGCCCCAGCGGAGCCCCACGATCCGCTGGCGCGCGAGCGGCTGGCGGGGAAACGGGAGCCTTCGGCGGAACCGGCATCGGCGGAACAGGGAAGGGCGCAGAAGGGATGGGCGCAGGGGGGAAGACTCCGCCGAAACGCCCCCTGGCGCGGAGGCTGCGCGGGAAGAAAACGGAGGAAACCCTAGCGAAGGAGATTGGCGTGGTGATGGTGCAGCTGGGGAAGCTAGAACCGGGCGGGGAGCGTAAGGTGCGGCACGTGCTGCGGAAATACGCCAAGTGCTTTGGACCCGAGTGCGTTTTAGGTGCGCTGAATGAGCTCATGCGGCGGAACGACGTGGACCGTACGATCGAGGCGTTTGAGTGCATCCGGACCGCTCACTGGTTCGAGCCAGATCCGATGCTGTATGCGCGGTTGATTGAGGTGCTGTCGCGGAATTCACGCACTGACACTGCTGCTGCGCTCTTTGCCTCCATGGATGGGGGGCCTGCTGTGCCCCTGACTGGGGGAATCGCCATGCTCGTGGGCGCAGGAGGGGTTGGGGGGAATGGTGGGGGAAGGGCTGGGAGGGGTGGTGTGAGGGAGGGTGTGAAGGGGAATAGGTGGGATTCTGGCAGTGATGGCGATGATTCTAGCAGTGATGACGTGGATGGGTCGGATGATGAGCTGGCACCGAGGTATGATGACGAGGATGAGGATGACCCGGACGGGGATCGGTGGGGCACGAGCAAAGGGCGGCGGAGGCGGCTGAAGAAAAAAGCCGCTGCTGCTGCCACTGCAGGTGGAGGAAGCAGAGGAGGAAGAGGAACAGGAGGAGGCGCAGGAGGGCCAGGGGGGACAGCGGGGGGAGCAGCAACAGCAGACACATCAGCAGCAGCGGCGTTGGCGCAGTTACCGCGTTTGAAGCAATGTGTGCGCACGCCATCAGTGTATGCAGCGATGATCGAGGCGTATGGCCGCCGCCACCAGGCGACGGCTGCCCTCGCGCTGCTGCACCAGATGAAGGCCACCCCTGGCTGTGCTCCCGATGCTGCTGCCTATGGGTGAGTGAGCTTCCACAATTTATGTTAGGTTTCTTTACAGCAGGTGTTTTCGATTCATGGATAGGGCACAGCACAGCACAGCACAGCACAGCACTTGCCCTGCTGCACCAGATGAAGGCCACCCTCGGCTGTGTTTCCGATGCTGCCGCGTATGGGTGAGTCAGATTCGAGAAGTTATGTTAGCTTTATTTACAGGCCATGCCATGCCATGCCAAGCCATCCCATGCCGTGCCGTGCCGTGCCGTGCCATCTCGTGCCTTGCCATGCCATGCAATGCCTTTTCCAAGCCGTGCCGTGCCATGCCATGCCGTGCGAAGCCATGCCATGCCGTGCTAAGCCATGCCATGCTGTGCCATGCCATGCCTTGCCATGGCGCCATGTCATGCCACATCACCGTACCGTGCCATGCCTTGTCATGGCGTGCCGTGCCATGTCATGTCATGCCATGCCATGCCATCCGATGCAATGCCCCTCTGCTCCCAATTCCTCATCTCAGGTCTGCAGTGAAAGCGCTGTGTCTGGTAGGCCGCACAACAGAGGCCGAGGACCTTCTAGCAGACATGGCGCACGGGGGCGCGCTGCCACACTCCACGCCCTTCAATGCCCCCCTCTTTGCCCCCCTCCCCCTGCTTCACCACGCGTGTGTGTCCCCAGGTCGGCAATGGAAGCTCGCTGTCTGGTAGGGCGAACCACAAAAGCAGAGGACCTCCTAGCGGACATGCTGCACAGAGGCGTGCTGGCAGACGCCACGTTCTTCATTGGCCCTCTTGTTTTCCCTTTCCCCCTGCTTACCCACCCCTGCGTTCCCAGGTCGGCAGTGAAAGCCTTGTGTCTGGTGGGCCGAACCACAGAAGCAGAGGACCTCCTAGCGGACATGCCGCACTGAGGCGTGCTGGCAGATGCCACGCCTTTCAACGCCTCCTTTCTTCTGTGCCCCCCCCCCGTCACCCGCCCCTCTGGCAGGTCAGCAGTAAAGGCGCTCTGTCTGGTGGGGAGAACCACAGAAGCCGAAGACCTCCTAGCGGACATGGCGCACAGAGGCGTGCTGCCGGACGCCACGCCCTTCAACGCGCTGATAGACGCGTATGGGAGTGCGGGGCAGCTGCAGCTGATGCGAGACAAGTTCTTTGAACTCACCAGCGTGGGACTGAGACCCGACGTGCGCACTTTCAATGGACTCATTAGAGGCTTCGGCAGGTGAGGGGTGGGTGAGAGGGATGTCTTGAGAGGGGGTGCTGAGAGACACGTTTGTGGACACTGGATGGGTGAACGGATGCAGGGGGACAGCTAAGCATATATTCGACCCACACTCAGAGCGGGTCTGCTGGCAGAGATGGAAGCAGTGTTTGAGAACATGCAGAGGTGGAACCGCACTGCACCCAACGTGCACACCTGTGGTGCTACCTGTGTGCCTCACTGATCCTCTCTTCTCTTCCTTGGTGTGCCACTCTTCCTTGGTGTGCCACTCTTCCTTGGTGTGCCACTCTTCCTTGGTGTGCCACTCCTCCTTGGTGTGCCACTCTTCCTTGGTGTGCCACTCTTCCTTGGTGTGCCACTCTTCCTTGGTGTGCCACTCTTCCTTGGTGTGCCACTCTTCCTTGGTGTGCCACTCTTCCTTGGTGTGCCTCTCTTCCTTGGTGTGCCACTCTTCCTTGGTGTGCCACTCTTCCTTGGTGTGCCACTCTTCCTTGGTGTGCCACTCTTCCTTGGTGTGCCACTCTTCCTTGGTGTGCCACTCTTCCTTGGTGTGCCACTCTTCCTTGGTGTGCCACTCTTCCTTGGTGTGCCACTCTTCCTTGGTGTGCCACTCTTCCTTGGTGTGCCACTCTTCCTTGGTGTGCCTCTCTTCCTTGGTGTGCCACTCTTCCTTGGTGTGCCACTCTTCCTTGGTGTGCCACTCTTCCTTGGTGTGCCACTCTTCCTTGGTGTGCCACTCTTCCTTGGTGTGCCACTCTTCCTTGGTGTGCCACTCTTCCTTGGTGTGCCACTCTTCCTTGGTGTGCCACTCTTCCTTGGTGTGCCACTCTTCCTTGGTGTGCCACTCTTCCTTGGTGTGCCACTCTTCCTTGGTGTGCCACTCTTCCTTGGTGTGCCACTCTTCCTTGGTGTGCCTCTCTTCCTTGGTGTGCCTCTCTTCCTTGGTGTGCCTCTCTTCCTTGGTGTGCCTCTCTTCCTGTTCCCCTCTTCCTCTCCTCCAATCTCAGGGCAGGGCTATTGTCAGAGATGGAGGCGGTGTTCGAGAGCATGCAAGTGGGGTACCGCACTGCACCCAGCGTGCTCACACCCTTGCTGCTTCCCCTTGTTTCTTACTGTACCCCCCCCCATCCTCCTGACTCCCTTTCCCCCCTTCGGTCACACAGAGCTGGCTTGTTATCAGAGATGGAGGCGGTGTTTGAGAACATGCAGATGGGGTACCGCACTGCACCCAACGTGCACACCTTTCATGCCCTCATGGACGCGTATGGCGCCCACGCCCTCACATGCCTGCAGCGCCACGACAGCATGCAGCAGCACATGTGGCCTGAGGGGCAGGAGGAGGCTGGGCAGCAGCAGGAGCTGCAGGGGAGGCGGATGGAAGGGAGGCAGCGGGAGGCAGGGCAGCAAGGGCAGGGGCAGCAAGGGCAGGGGCAGCGGGAGTGGGGGCCGCAGGAGGACAAGGTTGGAGGGTCAAAGAGAAAGCGTGGGGATGATGGAGCAGCGGAGGGGCAGCAGGGGGGGGGGCAGCGGAGTGCAGAGCGAAGGCGGGGCGCATTCGACCGCATGCAGCGCACGCTGCTGCATCTGGTGAAGATGCGCTACCGCCTTCATGCCGAGTCGTTTGAACTGCCCCTCAAATACCTGGCTCAGGTGTGTCTCTGTTGCTCTGGTACCTGGCTCAGGTGTGTCTCTGTTGCTCTGGTACCTGGCTCAGGTGTGTCTCTGTTGCTCTGGTACCTGGCTCAGGTGTGTCTCTGTTGCTCTGGTACCTGGCTCAGGTGTGTCTCTGTTGCTCTGGTACCTGGCTCAGGTGTGTCTCTGTTGCTCTGGTACCTGGCTCAGGTGTGTCTCTGTTGCTCTGGTACCTGGCTCAGGTGTGTCTCTGTTGCTCTGGTACCTGGCTCAGGTGTGTCTCTGTTGCTCTGGTACCTGGCTCAGGTGTGTCTCTGTTGCTCTGGTACCTGGCTCAGGTGTGTCTCTGTTGCTCTGGTACCTGGCTCAGGTGTGTCTCTGTTGCTCTGGTACCTGGCTCAGGTGTGTCTCTGTTGCTCTGGTACCTGGCTCAGGTGTGTCTCTGTTGCTCTGGTACCTGGCTCAGGTGTGTCTCTGTTGCTCTGGTACCTGGCTCAGGTATGTCTCTGTTGCTCTGGTACCTGGCTCAGTTATGTCTTGCTGAAATCGCTTACATTTCCTCGTCGTTTTGCTGCTTTTGGTATTACGACGTGCGCCACTGCAGAGCAGCATGGTGGAGGAGATGGAGGCAGTGTTTTGGCAGATGATGGCCAACAGGGTGCGGCCCACAACCACCACTATTTGCTCCGCTAACTGCGCCCTTCATTTCCCTCCTCCATTTCCCTGCATCCACTAATGCAGGCGGGAATGATGGAGGAGATGGAGAAGGTGTTTCGGCTCATGAGAGCCATAGTCGTCCGTACCACAACCACCACCTTCCCTCTCACCTGGCCTCTCCCTTTTCCCCTCCCTTTCCGTACATACTTTCTTTGCAGGCGGGAATGTTGGAGGAGATGGAGAAGGTGTTTCGGCTGATGAGGGCTATCGGTGTGCGCCCCACAACCACCACCTTCACCCTTCTCGCTGACGCCTACAGCGCCGCCGAGCAGCCCAAACAAATCCTGCGCCTGCTCAAGCAGATGCAGTCCATGCCCCTTGCTGCCCGAAAAGAAAACAATTCCACTCCCAACAGCGGCACCAGCAGCAGCAGCAGCAGCAGCAGTGGCAGTGGTGATTCTTCCAGTGCGCGCAGCAGGCTGCTTGCAGCTGCAGCGGTGGCGTTTGCCTCAGCAGTGGAGATCAAGGAGATGGAGTGGTGCCTCATGCACCTGCACCCTCTCACCACCACCTTTCAACCGTCCCCTCCCTCCACCCCCAACCCCTCCTCCCCATCCTCTCCCTCTTCTCGCTCATCCTCCCCCTCCTCCCCATCCTCTCCCTCTTCCTTTCCCCCCTCCTCTCCCACCTCCTCTCCCTCGTCCTCCTCCTCCTCCGCGCCCTCATCCTTCCCCCCTCACGCCCTGGCTGACCCGGCACGGCTGCAAGCATGGGTGGGGGCGGGGGGCGGCGGCATGGGGGTGGTGTCGGCAGCAGTGGAGGCATACGCGCGCGCAGGCATGCTGTCCCATATGGAAGCACTCTTTAGTGGTGCTCAGACCCTGGGAATGGGTTCACGGGGCATGGGGATAGATGCTCGCAGCATGGGGGTGGGTATGATTAGGGCAGGTGGCATGGGGGGTAGTGTGACAGGAGATGGAAGCGGTGTGGGAAGGATGGGGGCAGGTGGCATGGGTGCGAGTGATTCGGCTTGGGGGGAAGGTGCGGGGGAGGGCATCGGAGGTGGGAGGATGGGGGGAATGGGGGTGCGTGGTGGGGGAATAGGGGGACGGAGTATGGGGGGAGGGGCAATTGCAGGAGAGACCATGGGGGGAAGAACCATGGGTGGGGGGATGATGGTGGACGGGCGGATATGGGGAGGGAGGGAGGGGAGGACATGGGAGGGGAATGGAGGGGGATCAAGAGGGTGGGTAGAGGAGCCTATGGGAATAGGGATGGCGGTTGGTGGAGGAGTTGAGTATGGTGCCAATGGTAGCTATGGCTATGGTGGTGATAGTTCGGGGTACAGGGGTGAGGGTTATGAGGGTGATGGGTATGGTGGCATGGTCAGCAGCTATCAGGGCTATCAGAGTCTCTCCTCCTTCCCCTCCCCTCCCTCATCCCCTTCACATCACCACCCCCGCGGCCGCCACCGGCTCGTTTTGTCCTCATCTGCATGCAACGCCATGGCTGAAGCCTATGCTGCAGTGGCCTCTCCGGGCGGCGTTCGGCGAGTCATGGCTTACATGCTTCGGCACGGAGTGGCCCGCAACGAGACGACCATTGCCGCCCTCCTCTCTGCCTGCGCAGCTGCTGCTGACGTGGCGGGGATGGAGGGGGCTCTGCAGCGGGCGGTGCGACGTGGCATGCTGGATACGACGCCAGCTGGCGCCTATGTGGCGCCAGCTGGAGCAGTCCGGAGCCTGCCAGCTGGCGCTTACGTGGCAGCAGCTCAGGCGTTTGGAGTTGCAGGGAAGGTGGGAAGGATGAGGGAGATGCTGGGAATCGCACGACAGGTGGGGCAGGTGGGGCAGGCAGGAGCCATGCAAAGTCAGTCGGGGGAAGATTCTAGTGCAGGTGGAAGGGGAGGTGGAGTGGGTGAGGGTAGGCGTGTGTCTCAAGTGGATGGTCATGGAGGTGCGGTGGGAGGAGGTGGGGAGTGGTTCTTGGATGGGGAGAAAAGAGCGTGGGCCACGGCAGAGGAGGTTGAGAGGGAGTGCTATTTGACTGCCATCGATGCTTTTCTTGCCTCTGCTGATAATGGTGATGGTGATAGTGGCGCTGGTGGTGTGGCTGACAGTTGGGAAGAGAGGGAGGGAGAAGGACGAGCAGCAGGCAAGACACGGTCCGAAGCTGCTTCGCCAGCAGCAGCTTCGGCAACAGGTTCGGCAGCCAGGGCACCCGAAGCACCGTCAGCTTTAGAACGAGCCGAGGCGCTATTGGGGGAGATGCACGGGCGGGGGATGTGTGCTGACGTGGCGACGTACAGTGCTGTGCTGGCAGCAAGGGGGCACGGGGCGGTGGTGGAGGGGGCAGCAGAGGAGGTGCTTGAGGTGGAGGCGTGGGGGATGAGTGAGGGGTCGGTGTGCGCTGCTGCCCTGCTCTTGCTGCTGGCACATGCACAAGCACAGGCACAGGCGCATGCTGAAAGAACACAAGCACCAGCCCAAGTGGGATCTGAATCATCTGTCTATGATGCTGCTATCGCTGCTGTTACTGCTTCCCCTGTTGCTGATGTTGATTCTGTGCCTGCCTCCACACCATCCCCAGCAGCATCCCACCTGCTGCTCCACTGGCTCTCGTCCCTACAGGCTGGTCGCTTCCGCCCTCTCACTCACCTCCTGGGGCTCGTGCCTGTAGAGGGTGGGATGATGAGGGGCTTGGTGGTAGCTAGAGAATCGGAGAGCATGGGAGTGGAGCAACAAGGGGTGATTGGGAGGGTGGGGCAGCAAGAGATGATGGGGAGAGAAGGCTCACAGGGCAGCGGACGGGAGTGGCAGCATCCTGAGGCATCTTCTGAGGAGGCATCTTCTGAGGAGGCATCTGCTGAGGAGGCATCTGCTGAGGAGGCACAGAGGGAGTACATTCAGCAGCAGCAATTACATCGGACATCCCCCACGCAGCAACATCAACAACAACAGCAGCAGCAGCAGCAGCAGCTGACAGAATTGGATGCTCCTTCAGCCCAAGAGAAGGCTCTGTTCCACGACTTAAGGAAGCTTCTTCAAAGCGTCCAAGGCAATGCCCACCCTGCTTCCCTGCGTCCTCTGTTCGCCTCTCTTGCCGCAGCTCTCTGCAGGTTCGGCAGGTTTCGCCGAGCCTGTTTGGTCTTGGAAGAGGCTCGGAGATTCGGAGCATATCCAACACCGCCGAGCCAGCCTGTGCCGAGCCTGGCTGGCCCGGTTTGGTCCCTAGACCTGCACTTGTACCGAGGTCCGGTGGCAGTGCTTGCACTGGCGGTGTGGCTGGAGGAGCTCTGCTGGAAGATTTCCGAAGCTGAGGAGCAGGCTCGGGATGGTTCAGTGGACAGCTTTGGGGGTGAAAGCCTAAGAAGACAAGTATTGAAGGAAGATATTAATGAAGGGGATTATGAGCAAGAGTGGCCTGAGCGAGCTGTGGTTATATTGGAGGCCAGCGGGCATGAGTTGCTAGAACCATCTGTAGGGCGGAGGGCTGTGAGGGACTTTATGGCTTATAGTGAGTCGCCTTTTAAAGCGCTCAGTAGTGATCCGTATAGGCGCATAGATGCAGAAGTGGATGAGTTGAGGGAATGGGTGGATGGGAAGTGGCCTATAGCAGGTGATGTGGCGAATAGAACTGGAAGCGCTGCTTTGAAGCATTTCAGGCCTGGTTTGTGGCAAGATGTGAGAAACTTTTTGCTTGCTTATGTTGAGCAATAAGTCATGTTTTGAGCCTATCAAGTGGCTCAGTGATACTCGATTAGTGGTTGTTAGATAACAGTTCCATGTTATTGAATACCGTAATCACCCGGACATACCACCCTAGGGTGCTATGATAACTACATCAAAAAAATGGGGGGGGGGGTCTTCTCATCGGAAAAAGCTACGGTACATACCGGTGCCCGGGTCTTTTTATATGGCATTTTTTAGTGTAAGGATTTTGATGAAAAGACAACTTGGGTGAGAACCTAACATCACAGCTAGAAGCGAGAATGTGGGTTTTGGCGAGAACCTTTTCACCCCCCTTGAAATTGCCAGGTGGCACCTTTTTGGCCACTTGTTAGTGAACTATCTACCAGTGTGGCAGCAGTATAAAAGAGGGGGGGGGGGGGGGGGGGATTTCGGCAGATTCTTTCGAAATTACCATGTAGTTTCATCGAGGAAGTGATTTCCGCGATGTTCTGTAGAACTCACTAACAGCTATAATTAGAAACTGTAAGAAAGGGGGGTGTTATAGAAAATCACCCCAAAAGGGGGGTATAGTAGAAACGAGGTCCGCTATAGCACCCACCCCGCACAAGCCACCCGGGGGGTCTTCAATTTCGGCGGGTGGTATGTCCGGGTGATTACGGTATGTGCACACAATAGGCATGCCATAGCACATTCCGTTGTTGTGCCGACCCTTCTATAGGAGTGGTTTTGCGCTGCCATTGTGCTCATATGTAACCCACCATGCAAAGAGCATGCAAATAATCTCCCTTGGGTGTTACCATTACCTCCTTCATTAGTTCCCTCTGGGGTGATTTTGGGGATATTTTATTGCTCATGCTGACAGAAAAAAATGCTTAACTGCACGGATGGGCAATGCTCGGGATAATGTGAACCCTTTGAAAGAAGTTCTTGTCCCCATGGTGAGACTACCTTACCGAACATCATATTGTCTCTTCTCGGCCTATTTCAGGCCATCCAACCTCAGAAGCCTGTTAGCCAGACATCCCACAATGTCCCTTTGCCCACTCCCAACATTTGATCGTCACGTGTTGTTTTGTCGCTTGGCCGGTTCATTGGATTCTCCTTCAAGATTTGCAAAAGTCAATCAATCATCAAGACTTGCTTATCTTGACTGTTTCGCCGATTTGAAGAGGCTCCGTTGGCTGTACGGGAATGGGGATGGGATGGAAATGGAGATGGCACATTAAGCACCCAAGCCACCATGGCTGCACCCCACACTCCCACGGTCCCACCTTCTGCATGGGGATGGGATCAGGGATGGGAATGGGGATGGGAGGACGGATGGGCATGGGGATAGGACTAAGTATGGTTATGGGCACAGGAATGGGATGGCCGAATGGATGGGACTAGGGATGGGCATGTGTATGGGAGTAGGCATGTGTATGGGAGTAGGCATGTGTATGGGAGTAGGCATGTGTATGGGGACAGGACTTGGGAAGAGCATGGGAATGGGAGTATAGATAGGCATGGGGATGGGAATCGGGGTGGACACGGGGATAGGACTAGGCATGGGCATGGGGATGGGGCTACAGGTAGGCATGGGCATGGGAATGAATGTGGTCATGATGATGGGAGTCAGGATGGGCGTGGGGATGGGACTGCAGATAAGCATGGGCATGGGAATGAGACCAATGATGGGCATGAGGATAAGCCTAGCAATAGGCATGGAGACGAGTCTAGGATGGGACTATGAATGGTATGGTAATGGGAATGATCATTGGACTAGGGATAGGCATGGATATGGGACAAGAGTTGGGCATGCAGATGGGAAACAGGATGGGTACGGGGATGCATAAAAGGATGCGCATGGGTATGGGAGTGGGAGTATCGATGGGCATGGTGATGGGGCTAGCCAAGGGGATGGGAATACAAATGTGCATGAGTATAGGACTAAGGATGGGCATGCAAACGGGACGGTTATAATGGGGATAGGACTATCCACGGGAATGGGAGTGGGATTATGGATCGGCATGGGAATGGGGTAAATTACTGTCATGAGGACGGGAACCTGGAGGGCATGGGCGTGCTTGAGTAGGGATGGCATATGATTGGGACTAGGGATGGTGGTAGGGACGTACAACTCGAGCGCCGGGCCTCGCAACAGTTATTGTAGAGGACTCTCCTCTAGTTGGCAGGAACTTGGAGATGTACTAATCACTAGAGCACACTCTTGGCTTTCCAACAAGCCGTAGAACACGTGATTCGCCCAAGTATCGGCTGAGATACGGCTTTCAACGTGCGAGTTAGTGCTCAAAGATTGAAGGATAGAAAGTCTCTGGATTTTGTGCCGAGTTGAACCGTGTATAGGAAACTCTGATTTTCACTATGATTCATGCAATACAAAGCAACACGATTTTATATGAACTGCAAACATCGAGTCGCGCACGTAACATCGAACCGCTACACTCGCGAATGTTCGAGTAACATTTCGAAGGGGTGAAATTCGGCACCCGAATTTCACCGAACCGAATTCTTCTTCAATCTCGATTCTTCTTGTGTTGCCATATGGCATCAATTGAGTGGGTCTTCCGAAGCCGACCCACACACTTTGAAACCTGCAGCTCACGCTGTTGGGCTGAGAAAAAATGCCTTAGGATCTTTTCAAGGCTAAAACCTGAGTAGGAATGTTGTCATTGCGGAAGCATTTAATGACAAGATATTGAACCACCTTGCGCTTGTGTGTGAGGGCAAGATAGATTGATTATAGCAAAGTAATATAAGCCCTTTATAAGATTACAAGGAATATGAAAGGATGCAGTTAGCTAACTGTTTTACTGTTGCTGTTGCGGTTCGATACAGCGACGACTCGGGCAACTGCTCAATACCGAGTCAGTTGTTTGTCCTTGCTGTCGCGCCGTCTTCTGGCGAGTCAAGGGTTGCTGACCTTTGACCTTCGCGTAACCTCCAGCTGTTACGTTTTGTCAACCTCCTCGGTTGACTCGCTGTTGCTTCGTTGTAACTCGCTTCATTTACACTTCGATGTTCCGACACATCAGAAGCGTTAAATTACTTGTTTCCAACACTCCCCTTCGCTTCTGGAGTGTCGCTGCCAGTGACGTGGCCTTGACCAGTCAGCAGCATGCAATACTCAAACTTCTGCTTTCCGAGCTTCTTGGTCAAGTAATCGGCTGCCATCTCGGATGTGGGGCAGTAGGATAGCTCGAGTCTCCCCTTCTCGATCTCGTCCTTCACGAAGAAATATCGCAGGGCGATGTGCTTCGTTCGGTTCGCGAACCCGTTCTTGTTCGCTATGCGGATTGCTGATTGGTTGTCGCACAACAGGGAGAAGCTGGGTAACTGAGCCAGCTTCGCTTCTTCCAGTAATTCGTGAAGGTACAGTCCTTCCTTGGTGGCTGAGCAGAGTGCGATATATTCTGCTTCGGCTGAGGAGAGAGCAATTAGCTCTTGCTTGCTCGACTGCCATGAGATAGGCCCGATAGGTTCGAGTCGGTAGATGTAGCCGGTGCGCGATCGTCTGTTGTCGGGATCGCCGGCGTGGTTGGCGTCTACATAGCCGATTAGCTTAGGTGTCGAGGTTTCGCTGTTATGGTAGGTTAGACCGATCGTCGGGGTGCTGACGAGGTAGTGAAGAGCGCGGTCGAGCTCGGTCATGTGATCTGCTTCAGCCTTCTTGAGGTGGGTGGCAAGTTGGCTCGCCGAGTACGATAGGTCCGGTCGGCAGGTGACGGCTGCGAAGAGCAGACATCCCAACTTTCGTTGGTAGTCGCATATGCCGGCGGGTTTGAGCAGAGCGGAGGCTTCCTTACGATTTCCATCGGTGTAGTGATAGGGTGTGGTGATGGCGGCTGGGGTTAGTCCGAAGCATTTGGCGATGGTGTCGGCGTATTTCGCGGCGCTGAGGCATATCGCGTTCTCCTCTTCTTGTATGTTGAGCCCGAGGTATTGCGTTACGGTGGAGGAGACGGTGAGTGTGAGATCCCGCTGCAGTTCCCCTTCGAACCAGGTCGTGATGCCGTCGGTCGAGCCGATGTAGAGCAGATCGTCCACGTAGACGACAAGCAGGATGTAGTCGATGCCTTTCGTGAGTCGGTACATGCCTTGGTCGTGCGGTAGTTGGCGGAATCCGATGCGGATTAGCCGAGCGTGTAAGTATTGCTGCCACAGTCTCGAAGCTTGCTTAATGCCGTATAAGGATTTTAGCAGCTGATAGACTTGGTCAGGATCTGCGTTGGAGTCGTGTGGTTGTTTGACGAAGATCTCAGCATCGACGGGGGCGTAGAGAAAGGCGTTGGCGACAACGATTTGGCGGAGCTTCTTCTGCTTCATGGCCACTATCGCGAGGAGAATCCGCAGTGAGGTGTGTCGGCTGACCGGCGCCAAAGTTTCGGTGAAGTCTCGTCCGTGTTATTGGTCGAAGCCGCGTACGACCCATCGTGCTTTGAACTTGTCGATGGTGCCATCTGTCAGTCTTCGTCTTCACGCCGAAGACCCACTTCTCGGTGAGTATTGTCTTGTTGCGTGCCACTCCGATGGGTACGACCTTCCAGGTGTTGCGTTCTTCCAGCGCCTTCAATTCCCTATCCATAGCTTCGCGCCATTTTTCCTTGTGCTCCCCCCCCAGAGCCTGCTGAATTGTGGCAGGCTCCTTAGGTGGTGTTGCTCCGTGGACGGCGGTGACGAGTCCCAGTATCTGCAGTCCACTATGTGAGAGTCGGAGGAGATTTGGGTCCTCGGGATAAACTTCTTTGTCTCCCGCTTCTGGATTGGGTATGAAATTGGGTCCTATGTGTTCTAAGATGTTGGTGTTGACTGGTTGAGGTGTAACGTATCCGTTGTCGGCGAGGTCGTAGTGGACTTCGGCGTTGATGCTCTCGCGAGGGTTGTCGTCGTCCATCGGGATGTCCACTGAGCAGTAGGGTAGAGGTCCGGCTTCCTCCGATGCTCCGTCCACGTTCTGCTCGTCCCAGTCAGCTTCGTCTCCTGCCGAAGCGAAGGCTCGGTCTCCACGAAATCCGCCTGTGGGGTCTCGTTCTTCTTCCAGGTTGGCAAGGTACGTTGGGAGGGTGAGCCGTTCGTAGAAAATCACGTCACGTGCTGCTACTGTTTCCTTCGAGTGGACGTAAAAAATCTTCCATGCGTTGTAATGTTTTTCGATGCCCAGGTGTACTCCCCACTGTGCGCGTTGAGAGAATCGGCCGGCTCGTGCAGTTGGGGGTCGGTACTGTACCATGCAGCCGAACACTCGCAACATTTTTGTGCTGCCCAGTTTTCCTGTCCACAGCAGATGCGGTGATGCGTTGTTCGGGAGCGATGATGACGAAAGCAAGTTGTGCAGCATCACAGCATGGTCCATTGCTTCGGGCCACTGGTGGTTGGGTAGCCGCATGCCACGCAGCACTTTGTGCATGGTGTTTTGGAGAGTCCTGTTCTTCCTTTCTGCTACACCTTGCTGTTGGTGGGCGTAGGGAAGGGAGATGAGCCACCGTTCTGCCAGGTATTGCTTGAACCTTTGTGACTGATATTCCCCTCCCCCGTCTGACTGGAAGCTTTTCAGCTTCGCTCCTGATTCCCGTTCTACTGCTGGAAGCCAGGCGACGAAAGCTTCGAAGGCCATGTCGCGGCTTGGAAGGTTGAGGTGCCAGACGTATCGTGTGGCAGCGTGGATGAACGTGATGGCGTAGTTATACGCTCCTTGTCCGGTTCGCGATTGTACAGTATGTCGCTATACACCTTTTCCAGTGGTGCGTATGCTGGAGCGCTCGGGTTGTGGTGAGAGACGAACGGCTGATGCGGTAAGTCGGCTTCAGGGCAGGTAAAACCCGTTCCGCGGGCTCGTTGAAGTTCTCTGCCGTCGTGTAGAAGCAGTGAGTTCTTGTCAAGTACTCTAGCTCTTATCGTATTGTTTAACGTTGTGTTGCTCGGGTGTCCCATTATCATTGCATGCCACATGTCTTCGCTAGCGCGATGTCCGGGTGAGCGCCTGTACAGGTCGGAGTTGGAGTAAAATCCTGCGGTAAAGTTGGCGCTTCTGTGGGCTTCTTGTGGAGTGGGAGTCAGCTGTTGCGCAGGAGTCGGTGGCGTGTCGTTGATGGAGACCGGTGCTGTTGAAGGACCAGCGATTGGTGTTGGTGTTGTTTCTGCTGCTGCCGGTGTTGTCTTTGCTGCTGTCGATGTTGTTTCTGCCGATGTTGTTTTTGCTACTGCCGATGTTGTTTGAATTGTTGCTAATGCTCTCGTCCGTTCCGCCTCAGGTATAGTTGTCAAGTACCAGAAGCCGCCGGGGCTGAAGTCGGGGTCGAGATCCGGTGGGTGTGTCCAGGAAGTGAAGTTGACGATTCCGTCGCTGTCGGCGGTGCCTTGATCTGGAATAAAGTCGAGGACGAAGACATTGTTCTTCAACACTGCCTTCCCGATGTACAATCTGCCCTTCCCGTGATACAGCTTGAACTCCTGAGTGGTGCTGTCTGCTTCGAGGTGAATTCCCTTCGCCATCAGTTGACTGACGCTGAGTAAGTTGTAGCCGAGTCCTTCTGCGATTAAAACCTTTGACATTTGTAGGATAACATTGGTTTCTCGAGACTGAAGTTGAACTATCCCTTGTCGTCGTGTGCGCAGGTTCTGGTTGTTGGCGACGGTGATTACGACTTCGCGCTGAAGTTGGTGTTCTCGTTGAACGAAGTGACTCGAGGAGCACATGTGCTGTCCGCAGCAGCTGTCCAAGAACCAGGTGTTCTTCCCGGACGGCTCGCTCTGGGCGATGGCTGCGTACATTGGGTTCGTCTCCAGTGACTCGCGGCGAGGAGTGCTTTCGTCGAGTAGTTCTTCCGGTGAGTAGTGCGGCGGTGACTCGGTGAGGCAGGAGTTTGTTAACCTTGCCATGCAGCTCACGATATTTCTTGTGCCTTGTGCAGATCGAGTCGTCGATGTCGTTGAGGACTGTGTTTGATTGGCAGGATGCGCCTGTGTGGAGGCCACCTGTCTGCTTGAAGGTCGTAGTTGACGTTGCGGCATCGTTGACTGCTGCTGGTTTGGACAATGAGTGTGGGGATGTCCCGACGTCTTGCAGAGGTGACAGAACGGTGGTACGTGTCATTGTGGTTGGTGCTTATTCTGCCGGTTGTTGTTGTTGTTGTAGCGTCGTTGAGTGTGGAATGCGAATTCGGGTGCTGATGCTCTTTTCTTGTGACGTTCTTCGTGCAGGTCCATGTCCTGCTGTTCAGCGTGGATTTTTGCGCAGAGTGCTGCTTCGGAGATCTTCCCGTGAGCTCGAAGAATGGCTCGAGTGGAACGCCAATGAGGACCGAGGCCAGTGATGACGACTGTGACGAAGGCTTCTTCGGCTATCGATCCTCCGCATCGAAGGAGTCTGTCGCGCAATCCGCGACATCGGCTAACATACGCCATCCCCTTTTCGCCGGGTTTCATTTCCACTGTTGTCAGCTGTGCCATGAGACGACTCTGATTGACGCTGTCTGTTGCTTGATACAGGTTCTTCAGGTGGTTGTACGCGAGCTCGGCGGAGTTGCCGTATCCACGATAAGACCGGATGTTCTGCTGCTCGTTCGCTCGGTGTGATGTTCCGCATAAGAATTGTGTACGCCATCAGCGACTGATACGTGTATTGTTGCTTGTCGTACTGCGTCCTGTGTGTTGGGTATGGCAGGGATCCGTCGAAGAAGCCGAGAATCTGCGCGCCCTCCATCATCAGCTCGAACTCGAATGACCAGGTAAAGAAGTCTTTGCCGTCGAACGGTGTTGATGTCTGCAGTTTTAGAACGTGTGTGAACTGCGACTGTATCTGAAGCGCATCCAATGTCTTCTCTTGTCCAGGTGGAGGCTGGTGCTGCATGAAGCTGATGGAGCCATGTTGAGGCTCGTATGGAGCAAAGGTAGGCTGCTGCTGGTTTCCGCGCGCATAGGATGAGCCGTCGAGACTCATTGGTGTGACTCCGTTGTTGTTGTCGCTGTTGTTTGATTGTGCAGGTGCTTCTTGCTGGTGCTGTTCGTAGAAGGACATGAAGGAGAAGAACTTCTCCATCATACTTGGGTCGAAGCCTGTTGCTTGGTTCGCAGGAGTTTCCGTAGACTCAGCGGCTGGTCTTGTTGCCTGCCTCCCTCTGTATGTACGCCAGAGGCTAGAGGTGGAGTAGGAGTAGTGCCGGGAGAGCCGTTAGAGGAGCTTCTCTCCTTCTATGTAGCCATGTCTTCTACTGTTGTAGGAGTGTTAACGGAGTTGGATCTTGCTTTGACAGCTCTCATACCATGTTGGGCTGAGAAAAAATGCCTTAGGATCTTTTCAAGGCTAAGACCCTGAGTAGGAATGCTGTAATTGCGGAAGCGTTTAATAACAAGATATTGAACCACCTTGCGCTTGTGTGTGAGGGCAACATAGATTGATTATTGCAAAGTAATACAAGCCTTTTGTAAGATTACAAGGAATATGAAAGGATGCAGTTAGCTAACTGTTTTACTGTTGCTGTTGCGGTTCGATACAGCGACGACTCGGGCAACTGCTCAATACCGAGTCAGTTGTTTGTCCTTGCTGTCGCGCCGTCTTCTGGCGAGTCAAGGGTCACTGACCTTTGACCTTCGCGTAACCTCCAGCTGTTACGTTTTGTCAACCTCCTCGGTTGACTCGCTGTTGCTTCGTTGTAACTCGCTTCATTTACACTTCGATGTTCCGACACATCAGAAGCGTTAAATTACTTGTTTCCAACACACACAACTCATGAACACCAAGTCACACATTCGGTGGGCTGGGGGCAAAACCTAGCCCCACGCAACCTCCAACACTCCCCCTTGCACCCAAGCCACTAGCCAGGTGCTCAATCCAACACGCTCACAGCATGCACGGAAGGAGTCCTTAGGAAGTGGTTTGGTGAGGAAATCCGCCGGTTGAGCTTTGGTGCTTACATAAGTAAGTTTGACCTCACCCTTCTCAACCGCCTCACGAATGAAGTGATGCTTCACTTCGATATGCTTGGTTCGCCCATGAAGGACAGCGTTGTGAGAGAGGCTTATGGCAGCTTGGTTGTCACAAAAGAGAGGAGTTGGGTTGGGTTGAGGATGCC
Source organism: Closterium sp. Yama58-4 (assembly GCA_947470075.1). Taxonomy (NCBI): domain Eukaryota; kingdom Viridiplantae; phylum Streptophyta; class Zygnematophyceae; order Desmidiales; family Closteriaceae; genus Closterium; species Closterium sp. Yama58-4. The sequence goes on from CANIUD010000649.1 coordinate 676,006, forward strand.
CAAGCTCCGCTAGAAGACGCCGTAGCCATATCGCCTCCATGGCACCTTGAGTGAGTGCCATATACTCCGCTTCCGTTGAGCTTAGAGCCACGGTTGGTTGCTTCTTGCTTTGCCAACTCACGGCTGCCCCAAGCAAGGTGAAGACGTACCCGGAGGTACTCTTGCGGAGATAACTATTGCAACGGGAGCTAGACTACGGGCTAGGCACGGATGCTCGTGTGATCTCTGCGTTCGTTCCCTTGGTCGTTTGCTTGTGCTCTCACTACTTGCGCATTCATGGGGAAAAATGGCAAGAGTTTCACTAGCAAAAGTTCACAACAAAGATTCAGAATGATTGCATCAAAATTGGAAACACAGACTACATCAGACCTAGCAAGGCTGCTGGTCGACTGCCAGCGCAGCACGGTCGACCGCGTGCCAGCACGACTTGGTCAACCGCGCTCCAGCAGAGCAGAGTCGCGGCTTGCCAATGTTGCAAGTCCGCGGTGTGCCAACGCTGCAGCAAGTCGGCTGCACAGCATTGCACCCGCCTGACAACGGTGCACCAGCTTCGCAGGTGCGTGCAGCTGGTTGGCGCCCAACTCCCCGTCACACGCCCAGCGCAGACACTCCACTCGTGACGGCGCCCACCAGCCACGTCGACCTCAGGATACCACCCCCGAGGTCGTCCTCGCAGAAACCACCCCGGCGACTTCCGCACACATCGCCCGGGTATCCTGGTCGACCGGGTATCCCACGCCCCCCGCAGTCCCGCGGTCGTCCCCCGCGGCCCTCATGGCCACTGTGGTCCCGAGCTCCCGCGGCTCCCGCGGTCCCGTGGTCTCCCGCGGTCCCGTGGTCTCCCGCGGCCTCCCGCGGTTCCCGCGGTCCCGTGGCCTCCCGCGGTACCCGCGGCCTCCCGCGGTCCCCCGCGGTTCCCGCGGTCCCGTGGCCTCCCGCGGTACCCGCGACCTCCCACGGTCCCATGGCCTCCCGCGGTCCCGTGGCCTCCCGCGGTCCCGCGGCCTCCCGCAGCTCCACGGTCTCCCGCGGTCCCGCGGCATCCTGTGGTTCCGCGGCCTGCCGCGGCTCCGCGGTCGTCGAGGTCGGCTCCGCCCAAGCGAGGACGGGGCCAAACACCACTCCCGTTGACACTCCCCTGCCGCATTCACGCTTGGGCCCCCCCTGCCCACACGGCAGCACTGCTCAAAGGATAGCCCGTCGGCGTGCACACAACGCACAGCACGCCGGTCACCGCACCAGCCATGCAAGAGGGCATGGCACCTACTGCTGCACGTCATTGTCGCCGTCGCCCACGTCGACCAGCCGCACTTGGGCGATTGCGACGGAGCACCGGTTGAAGGCCGGATAGTGCAGCGCCTTCGTGGTGCTCCGTGGTCGGGATATATTGCAGCGAAAACTTCCCGCGCTTCACCATGTGCTGCAGCCAGGCCTGTCGCCGCTCCATGTGCTTGAGGTTGCCCGTCAACCCCATGCCCTCGGCGACCGTGATGGCCGACTTGTTGTCCACCCGAAGGACAGTCGGCTTCCCGATGTCCAGCTGCCGGAACTCCGCAAGGAGGAAGCGAAGGCGACGTCCCTCCTTGCCGCATCGACGGCCGCCACGTACTCTGATTCGGTCGACGACAGCGTCGCGCACTTGATGCGCTGGCTCAACCAGGAGAGAGACCGCGACCCCTCCGTAGACGAACACATAGCCGCCCGTGCTCGTCCGGTTATATTTGTCGCCGGCGTCATCGGCGTCCACGTAGCCGACCAGCTCCAGTGACTCCGGGCCACCGCCGAACTCCAGGGCAGTGTCGCGCGTGTTGGCGAGGTAGGCGAGGCAGCGGTCGACCTCGCGCCAATGCTGGTCGCTCCTCACCGTGAGTCCGCTCCCCAGCTTGCTGCAGGCGAAGGCGATGTCCGGCCGCGTTGTCGTCACCGCGAACTGCAGCGAGCCGACCTTCTGCCGGTACTCCTCCTCCTCGCGCTCCTGCGCCTCCTCGTCGTCGAATGTCAGCTCCGCGTAGGCGTCGACGGAGACCGGCGTCTTCGGGGTGCGCCCGGTCTGCTCCTCGTCGATGAAGCGCCTGCGCAGCTTGTCGGCGTAGCCCTGCTGGTGCAGCCACAGCTTCCGCGCCGGCCTGTCGCGCACGATCTCCAGCCCGAGGTACTTCTGCACCGGCGAAATCTCGCGCAGCTCGAAGGCGGCTTCCAGCAGCTCCTTTAGCTCCTTCAGCATCGCGGTGCTGCTGCTCGCGGCGAGGAGGTCGTCGACGTAGACCAGCACCCAGCAGGTCACCTTGTCGTCGCCGACCTTGAAGTACAGAGCCTCGTCGACTTGGCTCTTCTTCCACCCGGCGCCGACCAACACGTCGTTGAGCGCCTTGTACCACAGCAGCGGCGACTGCTTCAGCCCGTAGAGGCTCTTCAGCAGCTTGCACACCCGGCCGGTCCCGTCGCTGATGTAGTCCGGCTGGTACATGTACAGCACGCGGTCGAGCTTGCTCTGCAAAAAGGCGTTCTTCATGTCCAGCTGCATCAGGTTGAAGTCGAGGACGGCGACGATGCTGAGGAAAATCCTCAGCGTGACGTAGCTGCTTACCAACGCGTACGTCTCGTCGTAGTCGGCGCCATACACCTGTGTGAAGCCTTTCACGACCAATCTTGCCTTCTCGCGCTCGACGGTGTCGTCGATGCGGTACTTCGTCGTCAGCACCCACCGGTTCTTCATGATGTTCACCCCAGGTGGGCGTTCGACCAGCGCCCATGTGCCCATGTTGAGGAGGCTGCGGATCTCCTCTTCCATGGCGGCCTTCACCGCCGGACCCTTCCAGCTCGCCAGCGCCTCCTTCACCGTCATCGTGGAGATGTCCCAACGGTGCTCGGGGTCGGCGTGCATGTCGGGGTCGAGCTCCGGAAACTCCTCATCGTCCGTGGCGTCGTCGTATGCCAGGTCGTCATCATCAACGTCGTACACCGTGGTGAAGGCAGCAGGGACGAAAAAATCAGGCGGCCGACGAAGTCGGCCTGTCAGTTGTGGCCCGGTCTGGACTTCCACCACATCGCTGTCGGTGGACTCCTCGCAGTCCCCGGTCCCGCGGCCTTCCGCGGTCCCGCGGCCGGCGTCCGACTGCTCCCCTGTCGCTGGCTCCGCGGCGTCACTGCCCTCAGCGTCCGGCTGCACCACGGTCGGCGTCTCGGGCGACTTCTCCCTTGCCGACTGCTCCGAGGTCGGCTTCGCATCTGCCTGCTCCCCTGTCTACTGCTCCCCTGGCACCGCGAACCTGCGGTTCCGCGGTTTCGCGGCCCCTGGCAGCTGCCTGCTAGCCGCGGGCTCCTCCGTGGTCTTCTCCACGGTCGCCTCCGCGGTCTCCTCCGCAGTCTCCGCGATCTCGAAAGTTGGTTGCACCTTCGTGGCCCGCTTCTCCGCGACTGGCCGGGCGTCACGTCGGCCACCGGCGATGCACTTGGCCGGCGCCACAGGCGACGCCCCACTGCTCCCCTCATTGCCGGAGGCCGACACCGGAGTCAGCCCACATTCACAGGTCGACGTGAAGGGGACAGGAAGAAGGGGCATTGGAAGGCAAGGCAGGGGCGACCGCGGCATCCTCAGCATCCTGCTCACCGACCGCGGCGAGCAGAGGAAGCGTTACCGTCGAGGTGTCCGTCGGCGGGTTGGCCCGCGTCCGTCCTGACGCTGGCCCAAGTTCCGACTGCCACACCTCCAGCGACATAGTTTCGTAGAACACCACGTCCGACGTGGTGACCACCCGATTGGCGGCGATGTGAGGAGTTCTGTGAGGATCTGGTTCAGGAAAGATGATTCTATTGAATGATTCACCTGGGTACAAGGCGAGACTATATATAGGCTCGACACAAAGGCAGTAACCCGGGTGTTACTAGAAGGTTCCGCGGGTCGCGAAGCGTCCCGAATGGGTCCTTCCCGAATTTGGTAGAAGGCAATTCGGTGGCAACCGAAAAGCCTAGAATTCGGTGCACTCAACCTAGTTCGGTGCCTACAACTATAATAACTATAGTAAAGGCAACGAATCTAGGAAATCAAGCAAAAGCATGCAAGATAAAATAAAGCTAAGCTAGTAATAACATAATAAAGTCCAGGCAAGCTAGCAAAGCCAGCATAAGCCGTCGTACTCTCACAAGTTCCCAGCCTTTGCTCTCCGCCGACACCCCGAGGTGGAGGCCCCACCGGGCCTTCGGCTTCAGCTTCCCACCGCGCTGCTGCTCAGGGACGAGGAACTGCGCCATGCAGCCCCACACCCGCGCCATCGACAAGTCGGGCTTCTGCCCGGTGAGGAGCTGGTACGGCGTCGTCCCCGGTGGCAGCGTCAACCGCTCCAGGCAGTTGCGAACCCAGACGGCCTGCCGCAGAGCGAGATGCCACCAGTGGTGCTGCACGCCCATGTGCAGCAGCATCGTCCGCACCGACTCCACCACCGTCCTCATCTCCCGCTCCGCCATGCCATTCTGCTGCGGGGTGTAAGGGCAGGTCAGGTCGTGGACGATCCCCTTGCTGTCCACGAAGGCGGTGAAGTCCTTCCCGAGGAACTCCCCTCCGCGGTCAGAACGCAGTTGCAGCACCGAATTCTTCGCCTGCCGCTCCACCAGAACCAGCCACTTCTGGAATTCTCGCAGCACGTCGGACTTCTTGGCGACCGGCCTCACCCATACGTAGCGGGTCTTGCGGTCCTTCAGCAGCAAGAAGTACAGGCTGCCATCCTTGGCAGCCACGCGGAACGGCCCGCACAGGTCGATGTGCACGACGGCCAGCACGTCATCGGCGTCGGAGCCCTGGTCGGGGAAGGTGTGCCGCGCCAGTTTCCCACCGACGCATGAGACACACGGTGAGTCGGCGCCAGACACCGACTTGAGGTCCAGCCCGGTGGCGACCTCGTGCTTCGCCGAGCTCCGGATGGTGTCCATGCTGACATGTGCAAGCCGCGCATGCAGCCGGTTCGGCGTCGACTTCGACGCCGAGACGATCGCCCACAGAGCCACCTCCTCTTTCGTGGGCGTCGTCGACTTTACCGCGCATGGGCGCAGGTCAGTGCAGAGGACCCGGCCAGTGTACGTTGCTCGACCGAGCACGTCCCCCGCCGCGGAAACGAGCAACATCCTGTTGCCGTCGTCCTTCAGCGTCACCCCGCTCTCCTTCAGCAGGCCAGCCGAAAGCAGATTCGCCTGCACGCCTGGGACGTAGAGAATGTCGGAGATGAGCAACCGCTTCCCGGCCTCCCCTTGCAGCGCAACTGTGCCACGGCCGCGAACGTCCTGCAGCGCCCCATTGAAGCCACGCACGTGCTTCACGTCGCCGCTCGGCCCCAAGTCGACGAAGGCGTCCTTCGTCCCCATCAGGTGGTGCGAGCAGCCGCTGTCGAGCAGGACCACCGCCGGGTTCGCCTGCACAGTTGCCACCACCGCCTGGAAATCCTCGCCAGCCTCCGGCGCCAGCGAGACTGTCGGCTCCACCACGCCGACAAGTGAGCACGACGCCTCTTTGTCGCCTCGCCCTTTGCCACCCGCGGAGGAGTCGGCGTCCTTCGCCGAGGTCGACTTCTCCGACTGCTTCTCCTTTCGCGGCTGGTTTCCTCGACGCGGACGACGGCTACCAGACCTTCCGCGGCCTCCCTTGGTGACGTCGTCCTCCGAGTCACTGCGGTCGGGGCACTCGAAGGAGAGGTGATCGGGGTCGCCGCACAGCCAGCATTCCCGACGTCGACCTCCTCCTCCACGACCGCTCTCCTTAGCCGACTTCTTCTTTTCGGCGTCCTTCCCCGGCCTCCCGCCACCGCGGTGACTGTCACCAGGCTGTCCGCGTTGTCCCGGTCGACCACCTTGCTTCGCCGGGGCGACGTAGTTCACTTGCGCAAGGAGCTCCTGGGACCGCTCAGCCTCCTGCATCGCCTCGTCCTGTAGGATGTACGAGGTCAATGTGTCCTCGTTGAGCGTCGCCCGCGTGCTCGGCGCCATCGACAGCCGCTTCAGCAGGTTGTAGCTGCTCGGGAGTCCCTGCATGACGTGTGTGACGTACGACGCCGTTGAGTACTCCGCGCCAGCCATCCGAATGGTGGCAAGAATTCGCCGAGCTCGGTTGCAGTAGTCGGTCGTGGTCTCCTGATCGACCATACGCAGGTGCGTCAGCTGCCCCTCAAGCTGGGCGATGAACAAGTCGTCGGTGACTTGGTAAGTCGACTCGATGAAATGCCACGCCCGGTGGCCAGCGTCGAGGTACTCCCTGCACGACTTCAGGGCGATCTGTACGCCCGGCGAGCAGCACCGCGAGATGACCGTGAAGGTCAGCAACTGCACGGCGCGAAATTCTGCTCGCAGGTCGGGTAGTGCTCCTCCAGCGTTGCCACGGTCCCGCGGGCGAAGCCCATCAGCCCGGCCATCTCCAGCTGGGGCTCGATGGCTTCCTTCCACGTGAGGATGTCGGGACGACTGACCAGCAGAGGGGTGACCGAAATCCTGTCCGGCGTAAATTTGAAGTAGCCGTAGCTCGGCGCAATTCCTCCCGCGGTCACGTGTGTCGCCGACATCGGCGCCAATTCACTTCGTCTGCCTCCGACGTAGCCCCGCGGAGCCCCTGCAGCCGCTGATGCCTGCATCCCTCGCGCCTGAACGCCGCCGACTTCATCGGCGTGAATCACACCTCGCTGCCTCGACGTGCCTCCCGCGCTGCTACCGACTTGGCCACCCGCGGCGTTGGCGCCCTCGTCGACGCCGCCCGCGTTGTTCACTAGTCGAGGAGATGAAGGTCGAGAAGGGGGATGCTCCGTCGCCCACACGGCGCGGATGCCAGCCTCGACGACACCCAAGGAATCGCCCCGTACTCCTGGGCCTCATGACGTCTCCTCGCATCCTCCAGCTGTGCCTCCAGGGTGTCCATCACCACCGCGTCACCTACGCGCACGCTAGTGACTGCACGGCTGCCGGCCTACGAACAACTTAGGTGGGTGCAAAATCGGCTGACTCGAAGGTCACTTCGCGGTGTCGTCCACGCTCACCGCACCATGAGGAGATAACTATTGCAACGGGAGCTAGACTACGGGCTAGGCACGGATGCTCGTGTGATCTCTGCGTTCGTTCCCTTGGTCGTTTGCTTGTGCTCTCACTACTTGCGCATTCACGGGGAAAATTGGCAAGAGTTTCACTAGCAAAAGTTCACAACAAAGATTCAGAATGATTGCATCAACATTGGCAACACAGACTACATCAGACCTAGCAAGGCTGCTGGTCGACTGCCAGCGCAGCACGGTCGACCGCGTGCCAGCACGACTTGGTCGACCGCGCTCCAGCAGAGCAGAGTCGCGGCTTGCCAATGTTGCAAGTCCGCGGTGTGCCAACGCTGCAGCAAGTCGGCTGCACAGCATTGCACCCGCCTGACAACGGTGCACCAGCTTCGCAGGTGCGTGCAGCTGGTTGGCGCCCAACTCCCCGTCACACGCCTTGCGCAAACACTCCACTCGTGACGGCGCCCACCAGCCACGTCGACCTCGGGATACCACCCCCGAGGTCGTCCTCGCAGAAACCACCCCGGCGACTTCCGCACACATCGCCCGGGTATCCTGGTCGACCGGGTATCCCGCGCCCCCCGCAGTCTCGCGGTCGTCCCCCGCGGCCCTCATGGCCCCTGTGGTCCCGAGCTCCCGCGGCTCCCGCGGTCCCGTGGTCTCCCGCGGTCCCGTGGTCTCCCGCGGCCTCCCGCGGTTCCCGCGGTCCCGTGGCTTCCCGCGATACCCGCGGCCTCCCGCGGTCCCCTGCGGTTCCCGCGGTCCAGTGGCCTCCCGCGGTCCCGTGGCCTCCCGCGGTCCCGCGGCCTCCTGAGGCAAGAAAATCCCGTAGCTAGTGGTGTTCCCACCGGTTTGCTATTGCCTATGCTGAAGCACTCCACTACACATATATTTCTCTTGGTGGAGGTGGATGGTCCCGTTGGCTCGGTCACGGTCGACGTGCATCCCGAGATAGTACAGGACCGGCCCCAAGTCCCTCCTTGCAAACTCCGCTCCTAGCCGTTGCTTGACCTCCTGAATGAGGTCTTTGGAGTTGGAGAAGAGGAGTAAGTCATCGACGTAGAGCAAAAGCACCAATTGCTTCTCCCCCTCCTTCAACACGTACAAAGCGCTATCGCACTCGCTACGCGCGAAGCCGTGTTGAAGAAGAAAGTCGTCGATGCGCTTGTACCATCCGCGTGGACTTTGCTTCAAGCCATACCCTTCCGCTACCGTCATCGTTCCCCGGGGGTTGCCGCATGTACACTTCTTCCATGAGAAGTCCGTAGAGGAAGGCGGTGCAAACGTCCAATTGCTCCACCTCGAGGTTAAGCGATGCCGCTAGCGCGAGCAACACCCGAAGAGTTGTAGCCTTAGCGACGGGAGCGAAAGTCTCACTATAGTGCTCCCCCTCACGTTGAGTGTATCCTTGAGCTACAAGCCTCACCTTGTAGCGTTCGACACTCCCATCGGCTCCCAACTTCTTCTTTAACACCCACTTGCATCCCACCAAGTAGGCACCCTTCGGCGGGTCAACGAGCTCGAAGACGTCGTTCTCTTTGATCGATGCGAGCTCTTTCTCCATCGCTTGCTTCCATAGTGGTGCATCCAAAAAAGCCAAAGCCTCCGTGTGGGTGCGAGGGTCATCACTTATGGATGCGAAGCAATATGCCGCACGATCCTCGTCCAACTCCCCAATGGCTACCGTAGCGTAGTCGGTGTACTTCGTGTTGGGGCGAATTTTACGACTCCTGCGGGTCAACGCCAATGGTGGGGAGGAAGGTGTAGAGGAAGTTGCCGCCGCGGTTGGTGACACCTCCACCACGTCGTCATCGCTCTCCTCGATCTCTCCCCCTCCATTTTCGGCTTCCTTCTCCTCTTGCGGTGGAACCTCGACCGCATCATCTTCCTCTCGTGTGGGAAGTACGACAGTGAGGTGTGGCGTTGGTTGTTCCTTCGTCGAAAACTTGTCTTCGTCGAATCCCACGTCCCGAGACGTGGCGACGCGCTTGTCACCCAAGTCCCACACTCGCCACGCTCGCTCGTTCGCCGCAATTCCCAAGTATATCGCTGCAATTTCCAAGTATATCGCCGCACAAGCCTTCGGTTGCAACTTATGGCGAAGGGGGTCCGGTACATGGTAGTAGCAAAGGCATCCAAAGGTGCGTACGAGGGATAGGTTCGGCTTCGTTCCGGTCCATGCTTCGAATGGTGTCGTTCCCGGTAGCACCTTGGTCGGCAAACGGTTGCGAATCCACACCGCTAGCGCACTCGCCTCTCCCCACCACTCGCTCCCAAGCTTGGAGTGTTGAAGTAGTGAACGAACGGCTTCCACCAACGTGCGGTTTAGCCGCTCCGCTGCTCCATTTTGTTGGGGTGTGTAGGGTGTCGTAACGTCGTGCTTAATGCCCTTGCTCTTCATCCATTTCTCAAGCTCGTTTTTCACGAATTCGCCACCACCGTCCGTACCAATACACTTGATCCGCTGCTTGTCGTCGTCGCAAACGTTGAGCGCCCACTCTTGAATCGCCTTGGCCGCATCGCCCTTAGCTTTCAAGAGTCGGGTCCAACACATCCGCGTCGCGTCGTCGAGCATCACCAAGAGGTTCCGTGCTCCTCCCTTTGATGCATGCCGCATCGGTCCACAAACGTCCATGTGAACAAGCGCAAGCGGGTCCTTAGCGAGGGGTGACGTTCGGCTACCAAATGGCTTGCGAGCCATTTTTCCTTCGACACACGCCGCGCACACGCCCTTCTCATCATCGCCGGCGATCACGTCGACTCCCTTTGCAAGTCCTTTGTTGGTCAACTCCTAGACCGACTCATAATTGCGTGTGCAAGCCGATCATGCCACGCCTTGAGAGTCGCCTTGGAGCCTTGTGCCACGTTGGATGAAGCCGCTTTCGGGTGCGTCTTGAGTTGGTAGAGTTCTCCGTTGAGAACATCTTGTCAGAAAGTACAGGCAGGAATGAATGAACTAGCAGCATGATGGGTACAAGTAGGAAACCCTAATCTGGGTTGTACCCCATATGGGCTACCCCACTACAGCCTACACAATAAGCAGCATATATGTTTGACACACCCCCATAGGCAAAGTGGGGGAGAACAAGAGGTCACAGGACCAGTCAAGAAAGGCAAAGCAAGCTCAGGGTGGATCACAAAGTCACCACGCATTCTGAGCCTAAGCAAAGGGCCACAAGGCCAGTTCACATGCAGAGGTATATATGCAACAACACAGTACAGTGATCACTACCTAGCAAGAGCAAGCATGCAGGTATATATACATAGATCACAGTACAAGCAAAGCCTACAGCAAGTGAGGAAACGTAGGCACGAGGCCCAACAAAGTACAAAAGCGCTGATGATCACCAGGCGGAAGTGCCTTGGTGAATATATCAGCAGTGTTGGCCCTGGTGGCCACGTGAGCAAGACGAAGCTGACCACGCTGCTGCAACTCTCGAGCTAGGAAGTAACGCAGAGCGATGTGCTTCGTTCTGTGCTCCAGTCTGTGCTCCTGACACAAGGCAATGGCGGCCTTGTTGTCGACGTACAGAACTGGAGGAGAACAAGGCCTCTCTCCCAAGTCGGTCAGCAGGTAGGTGAGCCAGCGCAACTCCTGAGCAGCCATGGCTGTGGCGTAGATCTCAGCCTCACAACTGGAGCTGAGAACAAAAGACGAGCGAGTAGAACGCCAAGAAACAGAGCCAGAGCCAAGGCTGAAGGTGTAACCCTGTGACGACCGCTGCGTAGCCTGGTCGTCAACCCAAGAAGCGTCTGAGTGCCCAGTGAGGACAACGTCGCTCCGTCCTCCAAGTACGAGCCCCATGCCCGATGTACTGCACAAATAGCGCAGTTGCCTCTTTGCAGCATCCATGTGCACCTTTCGGTGCCGACCAGGAGCCACGTAGCGAGCCAAAAGGCCAAGAGGGTACGCAAGGTCAGGTCGAGTGCAGGTCATCAGGTACATGAGGCAGCCCACTAGCTCTGCGTAAGGACCACTCGACTCTACGGACTCGTCCGAAGGTGGAGCTGAGAGTGAGTGACCTGTAGCAAGAGGAGTGGACTGTGCGGAGGACCAGGTGAAGCCGAAGCGCTGAAGGACCTGCTGCACCATGTGTGACTGAGTCAGTGTGATGGTGCAGCGTGCTCTGTCCCAGGTGATCTGCAAGCCAAGGTAACTGCGCAGCTCACCCAGGTCAGTGCACGTGTGTCTCTTCTGCAGCTCCGACTTCACCAGAGCGAGAGCCTCAGTATAAGCAGTAGCAAAGACCAAGTCGTCGACGTATACGAGGATGTAGAACGGCGGCAGCGAAGTGTCGGTGCGCAGAAACAGCGACGGGTCAGCAGTCGAAGGAGCGAACCCAAGAGCCGCAAGTGTAGTCCTCAGTGTGTCGTGCCACTCACGAGGTGCCTGGCGGAGACCGTAGACTGGCCGGCGGAGGCTCCACTGGGTACCAGGAGGGAACGACCCAGTGAAGCCAGGTGGGCGGCGCAGCCAGATCTCCTCGTGTAGGCTGCCCTGTAAGAAGGCTGTGTTGAAGTCAAGAGAGTGAAGCTCGTAGTCACGCTGAGCGGCAACGTGCAGCAGCACCCGAAGAGTGGTCATCTTCGGGGTAGGGGAGAAGGTCTGGAAGAAGTCAACTCCCTCACGCTGACTGAAGCCTCTAGCAACGTAACGAGCCTTGAAGACAGGCGGAGAACCCAGCGGCCGCTTCACCCTGAAAATCCACATGCCATCGACGATGTTCGCCCAAGGAGGGGGAACCTCATCGACGTAAGTGCCTGTAGACTTCCAGGATGCCATCTCTGCGTCCATGGCTGCCTGCCACTGAGAGGAGTAGGGACCCGCGATCGCCTCAGCGTAAGAGCGCGGGGTGGGGATGTCTAGAGCATCCGGGTCTCCCTCAGGGGCAAGCAGCATGGCCACGAGATGAGGCGCAGCGGCTGCAAGACACTCAAGGTCCTCTTGTCTGTCCTCAAGGACGTCTGTGCCAAGAGCACACTCACCCCCGACGGACGGAGGAAAGACAAACTCAGACTCAGCAATAAGGCTAGCGGCGTAGTCTAGACGACAGGCAGCAGCAAAGTCAACAAGCTCAGCGACTAGGAGTGGCAGATGCAACAGCAGACTCAAACGACGGGTCAGTGACAACAGTGGCAAGCGGAAGCGTGACCGTAGGGTGCTCAGCACGAAACCGGTCAGACTCAGGGTCGGCAACGTCAGGCAGAGAGGACGCAGGGGGAGACGGCAGAGGAACAGACTGCGAAGCAGGGGAAAGATGACGGACTACGAGGTGTGTACCGGGGACAGCCGGCTGACGCGAACGAGGAACACGACGACCGGAACGACCAGGACGAACAGGCGAGACAGGACGCGACGCAGGCTCACGACGCTCAGCATGACAACCAAGCTGCTCAGTGTAAGGAGGAGGAGCAGGGAGCGGTGAGCCAGGCAGTAACGGAAGACCAGTAGACGACGGAAGGGTAAGAACCTGACGAAGAACAGAGTCAGGCGGCGGCAGAGACGACGGAGACGGTGGAGCGAAGAACAGTCGTGTCGGCGCAGCTGCACCAGCACCGGCAGCTCCAGCAGCTCCAGTGGCTCCAGCACCTCCAGTAGCTCCAGCACCTCCAGCAGCTCCAGAACCTCCAGCGCCAGCACCACCAGCAGCAGCACCCCCAGAACCAGTACCTCCAGTCCTAGGGTCTCCAGCCTCAGTGTCTCCAGCAGCAGCACCCCCAGACGCAGCACCTCTAGCGCCAGCAGCTCCAGTACCTCCAGTACGAGCACCTCCGGGACCAGCGACTCCAGCACCTCCTGTAGACACAGCACCACTCCCAGCTCCACGGACGACAGCAGAAACACCTCCAGCGGTAGAGCCCCGAGCTCCAGCAGCGCGACCCTGACGACGACTGTACCACTCGTGCAGCTGCTGCGGGGAGAGAGGCGCACGCGGACGAAGGCGGCTACTCCAAGGAGACCGCGCACTAGAGGTCTCAGTACCCGCAGGCGCCGCACCCCTAGACTCAGCACTCTCAGGCTCAGCACCCCCGGACGCAGCACCCCCAGGCACAGCACCTCCAGTCTCCGCATGCACAGGCTCAGCACCTCCAGCAGGCAAAGAACCAGCACCACTCCCAGCTCCAGTGACGTCAGCAGAAGTACCTCCAGCAGTAGAGCCCCGAGCCCCAGCAGCGCGACCCTGACGGCGACCGTACCACTCGTGCAGCTGCTGTGAGGTGAGAGGCGTACGCGGACGAAGGCGGCCACTCCAAGGAGACCGCGCACCAGCAGTCGCAGTACCCTCACGCACCGCACCCCCAGACTCAGCACTCCCAGGCTCCTCACGCTCAGGCTCAGTACCTCCAGGCTCAGCACCCTCAGGCCCCTCACACGCAGGCTCAGCACCCTCAGACTCGGCACCCCCAGGCTCAGCACCTCCAGGCTCCTCACGCTCAGGCACAGCACCCCCAGACTCCGCACCCCCAGGCTCAGCACCCCCAGGCTCCTCTCGCTCGGGCTCCGTACCCCCAGGCTCAGCACCCCCAGAGACAGCACCCCGAGCAGGACTACCCCCAGCAGGACCTGAGTCACCAGTGACCTCAACAGGCGCAGGCACAGGAGGATCTACCTGAGAAACACCTGAAGGAGCAGGACCTGGCGCGGGGAGGGGGTCTACCTGGGAAGGACCTGGAGCGAGAAAGAGCGGCGGGGGGGGGGGCGAGGGGCAGTGCGGTAGGGAAAGAGACGGTAAAAGGGGACGGACTCGTCAAAAGTGACGTCCTGAGACGCAAAGACACGGCGCGAGGCGGGGTCGTAAAACTGCCAGCCAGGCGCGTCAGGAGGAAAACCAAGGAAGACGCAGGGAATGGCGCGGGCAGAGAGCTTGTCCGCGGTGAGATCGCGGACAAAGGCACGAGCACCCCAGACCCGGAAACGCGACGCATCGCCAACCTCCCCCGTCCACAGCAGTGTGGGCGAGGTCTCCGACAAGGAGACACGGGGCCAGAGGTTGAGCTGATGCGCGGCGTACCGGACCGCAAATGGCCACAGAAAATGGGGAGCCGCCGCATGGATCATGGAGGTACGAGCGACCTCCATGACTAAGCCAATGCGGCGCTTAGCAACCCCATTCTGCTACGGAGAGGCCGGAAGCGTGAACGACTGGGTGATGTCGTGCTCCGCATAGAAGGCTCGCAAGAGGTCGGAGGTGAACTCACCACCTCTGTCAGAGTGCAGAAGCAGGACAGGAAAGTCCAGCTCAAACCGCTCGCGGAGCTGGAGACGAACAGCGCGGATCCAGGGGATCAGGACAGCAGGGACATCCGCCTTGCGCTGCAAGGGGAAGACCGTGGTGTAACGCGTGTAGTCGTCGACAACCAGCAGGAAGTACCGCTCGCGGCCCTGTCCCTGGACGCGGGCTGGGCCCCACACGTCCAGGTGGAGAGTCTGCAGCGGAGCCTCTGTGGGAGGGAACGAGGAGGAGTGAGGAGCGGCACGCTGCCGCCCCTCGACGCAAGGAATGCAGGGCGGCGCAGGCGAGGGAGGGAGGGCAGGCAGAGACCTGGGAAGACCAGAGACTAGGGAGCGAGAGTGCATGCCACGAAGGCGAGGCAGGGAGGGGTGACCAAGGCGGTGGTGCCACAGGAGAGTGTCGTGCGACAGACGGCGACACTCACACTGGGTAGCTACCTGAGCAGACGCGTACAACTGAGGAGACAAAGTGGCGTGACGCGACACAGTGGTGAGGGTGTACAGACTGGACCCAGGCGCACGTGTGAACGTGGCCAGGTGGCGGCCGGTCCGAGAGCACGTGCAGTGTGTCACCCGCTGTCCTCCAGGAGTAAAGGTGTCAACCCAGTGATCCTGAAGGACGGCGGTGCTCACCAAGTTCGTAGAGAACGAGGGGAGGTGGAGACCAGACAGCTCACCAGACGGGACTGCCGGACACGGAAGCACAGTGGTAGACCGTGCAAGCACTGGGCCCCCAGAGGGGTCAGCCAGTGAGACAGGGACAGGTGCAGGGAGGGGTGTGACCGTGGTACTGTCGCGAAAGAAACAGCGGGAAGCACCAGAGTCAAGTGTAAAGGTGTGCAAGGCCTCAGCAGGTGCAGTACCAGAGAGAGCAGACTCACTAGCACCTAGAGCAGCAGCCGCTATACCAGGGTCAGGGGGCACACACAGGTAACAGTCACCCTCAGAAGTACCAGTCAAAACATACATGGCAGTAAGGATAGTGTCATAGTCTAAGGCAAATATATCTACTCCGTCCTGAAGCAGCTCTAGCCAGAGGGGTAGCTCAGTCCTAACATACGGGCAGCGAGCAGTAGTCCTACACCCCCAACTCTGAGCGTACCACTCATGCAGCTGCCGGGGCGTAAGGGTCTCGCGCGGGCGCCGCTGCAGCTGCATCTGGCCACCGCCAGAGACTCCGCACTGACCAGCTCCACCACGACTGCTACTACGGCCGCCGCCACCTCTCCGAGACGCACAACGCTGAGCGTACCACGCATGAAGCTGCTGGGGTGGAAGGGTCTCGCTCGGACGCCGCTGCAGCTGGATCTCGCCACCGCCAGAAACTCCGCACTGAACAGCTCCACCGCGACTGCAACTATGGTCGCCGCCACCACTCCCACTGCCGCCACCGCCGCCGCCACCACTCCCACCGCTACTACGAAGGGAAGTCATAGCGGGTAAGCAAGGAGGCGTGCGAGGAGGAGGGCGGTACGGAGGGAAGACAGCAGCACGAGCAGCAGCAACAGCAGTAAGAGCAGTAGAGCGGCCCGGTGAGGCTAGGCTGCAGCACCTTCAGCACTCCTAGCAGCACCTCCACCAGCAGCAGTAGTAGCACGAGCAGGAGGGCGGATCGGGTCGGGTAGGGCGGCTCGGCTCGGCCTGGGCGGGGCGAGCAGCAGGGCGCGCTTCGTACAGGGCAGCAGGGCGCGATGCGCGGGCTGCAGCAGAGCGCGACGCGCGGGGCTGCAGAGCGCGGCGCGCGGGGTGCTGTAGGGCGCGACGCGCGGGGCAGCAGAGGCGTGACGCGAGGGCTGCAAGGTGGACGGGCGACGCGACGGGCAGGCAGCCCGTACGGGCGACGCGACGGGCTGGGACAGCCCGTACAGGCGACGCGACGGGCAGGCAGCCCGTACGGGCGACGCGACGGGCTGGGACAGCCCGTACGGGCGACGCGACAGGCAGGCAGGATGGACGGGCGACGCGACGGGCTGGGACAGCCCGTACGGGCGACGCGACGGGCAGAGGCAGGGCAAACAGGCAACGCGACGGGCTGGGACAGCCCGTACGGGCGACGCGACGGGCAGAGGCAGGGCAGACGGGCGACGCGACGGGCTGCAGGGGCGCGCGACGCCAGGCAGAGCAGAGCGTGCGCGGGGCAGCGCAACGCGGGGCAGGGCACGGCGTGCGCGGGGCAGCGCAACGCGGGGCAGGGCAGGGCGTGCGCGCGGGCGGCGCAGCGCAGGCAAGGCAAGGCAAGGCGCAGGCAAGGCAAGGCGCGGCGCAAGCAAGGCAAGGCAAGGTGCAGGCAAGGCAAGGCGCGCGCGGGCAGCGCAGCGCAGGCAAGGCAAGACGCGCGCGGGCAGCGCAGCGCAGGCACGGCAAGGCGCGCGCGGGCGGCGCAGCGCAGGCAACACGTGGGGCAGCTCAGTAACCACAACGGTAGGTGGGCCCGAAAAAAAACGGTCCTACGGACCTACTGCTCTGAAACCATGTCAGAAACAGGACGGAATAAATGAACTAGCAGCATGATGGGTACAAGTAGGAAACCCTAATCTGGGTTGTACCCCATATGGGCTACCCCACTACAGCCTACACAATAAGCAGCATATATGTTTGACACATCTTGCGCGAATTGCGCCCCCTTCCAAAAGAGGTTCATCTTCGCATCATGGCGAATGTAACTCCCTTCTTCGCAAGTTGCGAAACGGTGAGGAGATTGACCTTCAACCTCGGGACATGAAGCACGTTCGTGATGTCCACCGGTCCGCCATTGTCGATGAGACGGGTACTCCCAACTCCGACCACCGGTAGCGACTTGTCGTTTCCGAAGACGACGCGCGTGACGTTTCCCGGTGCTCCAACGTTGGTGAGGAACGATGCCGAGTGCGTCATGTGTTGTGTTGCGCCGGTATCAAGGAACCATCCGTCGCTTTGTGTGTTGGTCCCATCACCGGCCAATAACATGATTGACTCCCTCGAATCACCCGCCTCTCCGGATGCCGTATGCGCGTTGCCCTCGTGGGTCCGCGCCTTCGATAGAGTCCAATCGCTCGGCCGCTTCCGACACCCTCACCAAAAGTGTCCCACTTTGCCGCAATAGTGGCACTTGCTTGTGCCGTTCCAAGTGTTTCCCTTGCCGCGACCGCTTCCACCGGGCGACTTCTTCATCGCGCCCTTGCTCCACTTGGAATTTCCTCCAGAACTCCCTCCAGAGATCATGGCGGTCCCCAAGCTCTCATTAGCGGATTGTCGGCGACGCGATTCCTCATGGAGAAGCCGACCGACCACCGTTTCCTTTGTCCAAGTGTCTTGCACGCTATCGAGTGTCGTAATCAACGTTGACCACTCTTCCGGAAGCCCGCAGAGCAAGGTCAAAATCCAATCCTCCTCCGTGACCGTTCCACCGAGGTCCATAAACATTTCCCCGAGTTCCTCCACACGAGTCGCGTACGTGCATCGCTTCGCCCTCGCGCCACTTCACCGTGTAGAACGCATTCCGGGCTAGGATCTTGTCATGGAGAGTCTTGTTCACGTGGATCGTCTCGAGCCGCTTCCACGCCTCATGTGTCGACGCTTCGAGCTTGATGCACATGCGCACCGAACTCACGAGGTTGGTGCCAATGCGCGAGATCAACGTAGCGAACGCCTTTTGGTCCTTCTTCTTCCATGCCGCGATCTCGTCCGCGTTGTCCGGCTTTTTCTCGGTTCCATCGAAGAAAGCCCAAAGTCCTCGCTCCATCATGAGCACTTGGAACTTGAATTTCCACGCGGAGCAGTTATGTCCCGTAAAAATCGGAACCGCCGACGTGTCGAACACCGTCGCGGTAGTCCAGGGTTCGCTTCAAGTCGGCATGCTTGCTTGTTGTCGCGCGCGTAGACTCCTCCGACCAGCTCTGATACCACTGTTGTAGAGGACTCTCTTCTAGTTTGCAGGAACTTGGAGATGTACTAATCACTAGAGCAAACTCTTGGTTTTCCAACAAGCCGTAGAACACGTGATTCGCCCAAGCATCGACTGAGATACGGATTTCAACGTGCTAGGTAGTGCTCTAAGATTGAAGGATAGAAAGTCTCTGGATTTTGTGTCGAGTTGAACCGTGTATAGGAAACTCTGATTTTCACTATGATTCATGCAATACAAAGCAACACAATTTTATATGAACTGCAAACATCGAGTCGCGCACGTAACATCGAACCGCTACACTCGCGAATGTTCGAGTAACATTTCGAAGGGGTGAAATTCGGCACCCGAATTTCACCGAACCGAATTCTTCTTCAATCTCGATTCTTCTTGTGTTGCCATGTGGCATCAATTGAGTGGGTCTTCCGAAGTCGACCCACACAGTTCGAAACCTGCAGTTCACGCAACTCAAGAGCACCAAGTCACACATTTGGTGTGTTATAATTGTCTAGCCTGCAGTGGGGTACTCTATAGCAAGTACAGCCCAATTAGGGTTTCCTATATGTATGCCAACTGCTGCTAGTGCAAACCCTCCTTTCTTCATTCTTACTTTCTACTACTGTTACGACATGCTATCAGAGCAGGTCGACCCTCCTGGGTCGATCCTGTGGGTGGGCCCGCCACCTAATGCTTCCGCTGCTGTCCTGCTTGGCGCGCGACGTTTTCTTCCTACTGCGCGCTCGCAAGGCGCGGCGTTTTTAGGGTTTCGGCGGTTTTCATCCCGCCGTGCGCTCGGGGCGCGCGGCGGTTTTCTGCCCGCCGTGCGCCCCGAGGCGCGCGGCGGTTTCCCACCGTCGAAGTGCCCCCCGTCGCCCGTCGAAGCGCCCTCCCCCCGTCGCCCGTCGAAGCGCCCCCGTCGCCCGTCGTAGCGCACCCCGTCGCCCGTCGAAGCGCCCCTGGGACCCGCGCGCGGCCCGTACGGGCTGCGCCAGGCCCGCGCGCGGCCCGTACAGCCCGCGCGCGGCCCGTACGGGCTGCGCCAGGCCCGCGCGCGGCCCGTACGGGCTGCGCCAGGCCAGCGCGCGGCGCGGGCAGCCTGCGCGCGCCTCGTCCGTCCCCCTCTCGCCGTCCCCCGCGCTCCTGCCCCTATCCCACCCGTTTTAGGGTTTGGGGATGTGGAGTGTGGGGGTGGCGGGTGTGGGGGTGCCGGTTGTGTGCCCCGTCCCCTCCTTCTCCTCCTCCTCCGTCTCCCGCTGCTGCAGCTGCCGCTCAGGGGGGTGGTTGTGTGGGGAGCCGAAGGAGTGGTCCTAGGGGGGTGAAGGGGGAGTGGAGCTAGGGGCGCAGCAGGGGGTGTGTGTCGAGGGGTGTGGGACTGTTGGGGGAGGTTGAGCGGAGGCCGCCGTCGTGTCGTCTGCAGCGCCTGTATTCCGGGGTTCTGATAGCCACCGGTAGCTCAGAGAGCCGGTTGCACCTGTCGCCCGTGGGTCCGTTGCTCCTGTCGCTGCTGATCAGACGCAGAGCCTGTTACTCCTGTATTCCGGGGCACTTGCTCCCGGTAGCCACTAGAGTTGCACCAGAGCCGTCTGTTGCCCGTGTGTCTGCAGCTTCAGTCGTCGCCTCCACTCTTCTCTCCTCTCGCCAGCCCTCCTCCTCCTCGCTTGCCCTCTGTGACTGCCTCTAGCTTTGCTCATAATTGTGAACTTTAAACTATTGCTTCTTGAACTTGTGCTCAGAATGTGTGGTGACATTGTGATCCACCCTGAGCTTGTACTGCTTTGCTTGCTCATTGTGCTGATTACACCCCACTTTGGCTATGGGGGTGTGTCAGAATGTTATAATTGTCTAGCCTGCAGTGGGGTACTCTATAGCGAGTACAACCCAATTAGGGTTTCCTATATGTATGCCAACTGCTGCTAGTGCAAACCCTCCTTTCTTCATTCTTACTTTCTACTACTGTTACGACATGGTGGGTTGGGGGCAAACCTAGCCCCACGCAACCTCCAACGATAGTGTCGCTGCGAGCCGAATCCGCATTGCATCATGTGTCGGGGTCGTACAGCCAACGGCCTCGAAGTAAATTTCGAGGGTCGCAATGAATCGACGGACGTCGGTGTCTCTCGCATTTGGATTTAAAGTCTCCGGTAGCCTCAGACGTGACGCCTCAAGATTCACTGTGGCTGCTGCTGGGTGAAGTGTCGGTGTCGCTTCAGCTACTGCTGTCGTCGCTGCTGCATTCGCTGCTGCGTTCGTTGCTACCGTGGTGGCTGCCGACCGGTTCGCGAGAAGCTCCTCTTTTCGCTGGAGTGCCGCTCGCGTCTGGTCCAGGTCGGTGCGTAACTCCGTAATTTTTCGTACTGAATTGTCACCATTGTCTCCATTTAGCGATTTACAGGAACATTTGCGACGAAGACAATTTAATTTTAGACGCTGGTCGACTTACTGCAAATCGAATCGACTGTAGAAATGACGAGCGCTTATTCTGTACGTTGCATAATTCTCCTTTCGTCGAAATTCGCGTCTGATCTCGGCCGTTGAGAAGAAAATCGATCCGACAATCCAATTTCCAACTGTTTTTGGGCGAAATTTCCAGGGTCGTTGAGATTTTGAACGATCGGACGGTCCAAACTCCAACTTTTTCGTCAATGAAGCTGAGGAGTGTTCGAGAACCGGTTCGAGGGGCACGTCAAGAAATTGTGCGGACCTGGTTTACGTACCCGAAATCGGCGCTTTTCGTCATCGCCCCCGCGGTTTTAAAAGCTAGGTTTTAGCGGTCGAAAACGTCGCTTGTAAACAGGCTTTGATTACCTAGAGTGAGAATTGAGGATCCAGCACAGAAAGAGAAATTGAACTGAATTATACCTGGGTACAACACGAGGCTCTTTATAGTCTCGACACAAGGGCTAGTAACCAAGGAGTTACGCGAATGTTCTGAGGGTCGCGAAGCGTCCCAAACAAGACCTTCTTAAACTCGGTAGGAAGCTATTCGGTTGCAACAGAAGAAGCTTGAGTTCGGTACACGTTGCCTGTTTCGGTGCTATAACTATAATAACATATAGGAATGCACCTAACCTAGGAAATCAAGCATAACTATGCATGATAAAATAAACCCAAGCTAGTGATAGCAGAAAAAGGCAAAGGCAAGCTAGCAAAACCAGCATAATGCCGTCGTATTCTTACAGCCTGGCTGCAACACATGGTGAGGCGTGAGAAATTCGTGCCGAAGTACATCCCGACCACCGAGCAGTCGACCAACTTTGTGACGAAGGCGCAGCTTCATATTGACCTCCAGCTCCCTCTTGAGCTGCTTCAGCGCCACCGACTTCTTCCGTGGGGACCGGTTGGTCGACGTGGGCTGGTTGTTCTGAGAGAGGACGATGTCGTCGTTGGAAGGTCGATCTTCCACGCTCCGTTGTTGGTTCCCCGTGCGTAGCTGCTGCAGTTGTCGTACCGGTACATGAATTTTCTTTTGGAGCCTCTCGGTATTTCACCAAGGCCGTAGACCCAAGGGAGTTTTTCCCAAGTAAAGCATCCTTGTATGATGATTTTAAAGAATGTTTTCTTTTACCAGGGCCTTTTTGGAGTTGTCCGGGTCCAGCAGGGTCTTGTTTCGCGGAGATTTTATTTTCCTCGGCGATTTTCCCTAGTAGAGCCAGTTCGTGGGTTGAAGAGTTCACTCCACGATCCTCCAATTTCCGCATTGAATCTGCTCCACTGTTGCGGTCCCGAAACAATGCAAGTGCGGTTTTCATTTTGTTACAATCGATGAGTCGATGTCCCGGCTTGCCGCAGAAAGAAAACTTAGTTTTTTTCTTCTTTGATCTTGCCTTCGCGTCGATTCAATCGAGTTCCATCGGGTCGGCGCACGTGGGGGTAGCCAAGCGTCCTCCATGTCGTCTAGCTCGTCCATGAAGTCGTCGTGTTCCGATCGTGATTACGTCGAAACGCTCAGCTACCGGGACAACGTCGTTGTAGCTGCACCAATTTGCGGCCGCAACGTGTTGTCGTGTTTCATTTTTCAGCCCCATGATAAATGCTCTAATTTTTTCGCCTTCGTTGACGTCGGGGATGCGGTTGAACAACTCCTCCATTTGTTGCGTGTAGTTCGCGACGCTCCCGATTTGTCGATGACGATGTATTTTGTCGCGGACGATTAACGTGTTGACAGAACTAGGCAAGAAAGAATTGAAAGGAGAGAGTTGAACTAGCAGGCAGTTGAGTACAAATAGCAAACCCTAGATTGGGCTGTACTCGCTATAGAGTACCCCACTGCAGGCTAGACAATAATAGCATTCTGACACACCCCCATAGCCAAAGTGGGGTGTAATCAGCAGAGCAAGCAAAGCAGTACAAGCTCAGGGTGGATCACAATGTCACCACACATTCTGAGCACAAGTTCAAGAAGCAATAGTTTAAAGTTCACAGTTATGAGCAAAGCTAGAGGCAGTCACAGAGGGCAAGCGAGGAGGAGGAGGGCTGGCGAGAGGAGAGAAGATGAAAGGCGCCGACTGAAGCTGCAGACACACGGGCAACAGGAGCGGCGCGCACAGTGGCTACCGAGCGCACGAGGGCACCGGACTACGGGAGTATCTGGCTCTGCGGCTACGACGAGCACACACAGGAGCAACGGACCCACAGGCGACTGGCGAAGCAGGCTCGCTGGGCTACCGAAACGCGCGAGGGCATCCGGACTACTGGCGCTGCTGGCGTCACGACGGCTACCTCCACGCAATCTCCCCCGACCGTCCCACGCCCCTCTCACACACCCCCTGCTGACACCCTAGCTCCACTCCGACGGTACCCCCCTTAAACCCCAAACCCTAGGCTCCCACACACCACCCCCCTCAGCGGCAGCTGTAGCAGAGGGAGACGAGGGAGGAGGAGGAGCAGGGGGAGGAACTCACAACCGACACCCCCATAGCCGCCACCCCCACACTCTTCACCCCCAAACCCTAATTTAGGAGAACGGGCTGTAGGAGGGGTGAGGCGCCGGTAGAAGCACGGGGGACAGTGGAGAGGGCAGGAGCAGCGAGGAACGGGCCGCCCACGGGCCTGGTAGAGCCGCCCGAACCGCGCGCAGGCGGCCCGAGCCGCGCGCGGGCCTGGCGCTTCCCGTACGGGCCGCGCGCGTGCCTGGCGCAGCCCGTACGGGCCGCGCGCGGGCCTGGCGCAGCCCGTACGGGCCGCGCGCGGGCCTGGCGCAGCCCGTACGGGCCGCGTGCCGGGTGTACGGGCCGCGCGCAGGCCACGACGGGCGACGGGGGGCGACGCGCGGGTCCCCGTCGCCCGTCGCAGCGCCTCCCGGGGGCGACGTGCCGAGTGACGGGGCAGGAACCCGCCGCGCGCCTCGGGGCACACGGCGGGCAGAGAACCGCCGCGCGCCTCGGGGCGCACGGCGGGCAGAAAACCGCCGCGTGCCTCGGGGCGCACGGCGGGCTGAAAACCCTAGTTTCGACGCCGCGCGCCACGGGGCGCGCGGCGGACAGGGAGTAGCAGTAGCAGTAGCAGTAGCAGCGGAAGGCTTAGGTGGTGGGCCCACCCACAGGATCGACCCAGGAGGGTCGACCTGCTCTGATACCATGTTGACAGAACTAGGCAAGAAAGAATTGAAAGGAGAGAGTTGAACTAGCAGGCAGTTGAGTACAAATAGCAAACCCTAGATTGGGCTGTACTCGCTATAGAGTACCCCACTGCAGGCTAGACAATAATAGCATTCTGACATAACGCTGCATTTATCGGCTCGAAACGTTGTAGCATAGGAACCACTGCCACGTCAGAAGTCGTCGCAGTGGCACTTTCACGGAAGCGCAGAGCGTTTGACGGAAGTCGTCGCAGTGACACTTTCACGGAAGCGCAAAGCATTGCACTGCCACTTTCACATAACCACTGCCACGTCGCTTCGCCTTGGTTTAATAAACCACTTCTGCTTATCCATCCAACTGCTGGTCCGCGTAGTAGTGTTGCTGCAAAATTAATTCTGTCTCTGTCGAGTGCTGGTGCTGTCCAACCAGTGGCGCCGAGCATCGATTTCCCCATGGAAGGTGTTGGGGGTTCGAATTTCTAGGGCGTTGGGAAAATTTCGCGACTGCTGCGAAGTCACGACGAATTCTTCTACTGTCGCAATTTTCGCCATGACGCGCGCTTTCACTCGAAGTCGTTCGATCTGTTACGCGTCAATCTCGCTCCTTCTGCACCGCTCGATATTGGTCCCGAAAATTCGCGATTGTCGTCGCTATAGCGCAAACGCTTTCGCCAATTATTGAACTCACGATTCTGTTCAAAAAACGCGCGAGGGGGGATACTTAAAAAACGCGGAATCTGGTGCTTACCAGCGTCGGCGCCGAATTCTTCATCCCCGGCGGTTTCTCGAAAGCAGGAAATTTGCTGTCGCGCTGCTTAGCTGAAACTCCGCGAGTGAAAACGGCTCTGATACCAAGTGTCACAAGATCGAATTTCCACTCGAGAAAGTTGCACTAAAGGTGAGTGCAAGGCGTATTTATCCTTAGAAATACGTTGAAACAACAGATAATCCGAACCTTCGGGAATGCGCTATTCTAGAATACATAATCACTAGTGCGCATAAGCACGCAAGCCCATTGGCACTTCGGATTATGGCGAGATTACGCCTTGTACACCACTGTCGGTGCTGTATTACGTAATTGTCGGTGCCAAAAATACCAAATAAGTGAAATAATCAGAAAGCTCTAGAAAATAGAATAGTAGTCCGATTGAGGTGAAATAAAAGCAAATGAAAGAGGAAAATAAGGAGAATAAGATAGAGTAAAAATATGGAAATGAGAAATATGTCGAACGTCGCCATACTCTCACATGCCTAATAAAGTCATTCTTGTCGTTGTCATTGCTATCCTTCTGTAATGAAATCTTTGCTAGTGGAAACTATTGCAAAAGGTTCTCCCGTGATTTTGTAAGCACTAAGGAACCAGACAAAGCTACGATCACTCCTAGAGTTCGTGCCAACCCCCTCGTAGTCTAGCTCACGACCTTTGTAGAGTGATTCTACTCACTGTCGACCTTGTAGTGGCGCAGGCACAACGATCTTGTCCGGCGATTATTTGAAGTAGCCATACGCCGGCGCGATCCCGCCGGCTATCACATGCGTTGTCGATATGGGCCTCCCGCTATTTCACTGAGGAGAGTAACGTAAGTCCGTTGACGTCGCCATGCGAGCTGCCTGCATCCGCCGTCGATCGCTGCTCTCGCGCCTAGCTCTCGCCGATACAGTCACCGGCCCTGATCACACCTCTCGGCGCCCTCGTGCCCTCGTTGCCGCCGACTTGGTCACCAACGTCGACGTCCTCATGCCCTCGCTGCCGCCGACTTGGTCACCAACGCCGACTTCGACGTCGACGCCGCCTTCATTGCATACCGATCGAGGAGAAACAGGTCGAGATAGGTGTTTCGTCGACCACTACGCACGGATACCCAGGAGGACCACCTCCAAGGGGAGTACCGGCCCAAACTCGCCAGCCGTGTAGTGTCTCATCGCATCAGCCAACCGTGCCTCCAACGTATCCTCTACCCCACCGGACTTTGCTAGGGTAGGCATCATGGTTCGCACGGGCTGTCGGCCTAACAACGACTTAGGTAAGTAATAACTCAGTTCTCATCTAATGGTAAGTTGCGTTGCCGTCCACGCACACCGCACCATACGGAAAGTCACTCAACAATGGAGTTGGACTAGGAGGAAGGCACGGGCTGTGTGAGTGATCACATCGTTCTTTAGCATTCTCCCTACTAACCTATTCACAACGAGAATTTACAAGATTTTCACTACGAAAGTTGGAGTACATAATGATAGCAACCACAATGGCAAAAACTGACTAGATCAGAGCCTAGCAGTCTAGCAGACTGAGAGGTCAATATCCAGCGTAGCCAACTCGACAGTCTGCCAGCGATGCGTAAAGGCACCGTGCCAGGGTTGCGGAATGGTGACCTGCTAACAGAGCAAGTCGGCGGCTTTCCAACGATGCACCAAGGCGGCTTGACAATGGTGATGCGAAGCGGTAAGTGAGTGCATGTCAACGGTCGAGCACGTTGTGCATCATTGCGCAGGTGCCAAGTCGGTCACGTGCCAAGAGTTGCGCCTGAAGAGCCGAGTCGACCTCGAGATACCAGCCCGAGGTCACCTTCGCCATCGCAGCCTCGACGAGCCTCGCGTGCCTCCGCAGAACCTCGCTAGGAGGTTATTTGGACAACCTGGTACCACCAGTCGGTGTCCTGATCAACGACCTCTCTTGACGACCACTACTCCTGTCAAAGACCGCCCTGGTCGACGAACCCCGCCGTCTACCAACTCGGTCAATCGCTGCCGTAGAACTCCCTCCTTCGACGGGCGCTCGCAAATCCCGTGCAGGTCGACGAACAGCTTCGTCGACCTCCCTTGCCGAAGCCTGCCGCCGGCTTCCAGTCGTTGGCAGCTTCGCAGTGGGCCCGTGCAGGTCGACCAGCTTCATCGACCTGCTCGCGTCGACCTTTGCGGACAATCAACCACATGTCGAAGGAAATGGCCCTGCCCTTACTTGAGCGTAGCCGATCTCGCTGTCGACAGGAAGTTCGCGACAGATTGGTCGATGAAATGGGCTTCTGCAGTTCGGCAGAAGTTGCGGTCGAGCAGGCTCTGCTCGACAGAATCTGGTCGACGAGCTCTGCGCGATGATCTCCTATCGAAGAGCGCTGGTCGAAGAACTCTGGTCGAAGAGTTCGGATTGAGGAGCTCTGCTCGGCGAACGCTGTTCGACCGAGCGATCTCGAGCTGATCGACCGAAGTTGCAGAGTTGTGCGAAACTCTGCGGAGGCGTACGAACTCGTCCAGGAGGTTTTGGCGAAGTTCTACCTGCGGAACGGCATCACGTGGTCGACGGCGCGCACCTGGCGAAACCGACGACACGTTTTCTACCTGGCACCTGCGCAATGTGCCTGACGGTGAAACCGCCAACCTGCACCTACTTGGTAGGTGCGCACATCTGCGCAGATAGACAACCTGCAAATGCAGATAGTCACCTGCAACTGCAGTGCTGGCAGACCGCGTGTCGTGCAACGCTGGCAGACCGCTCTGCTGCAGCGTTGGCAAGCCGCTCTTCTGCTGCGCTGGCAGATTTCGCCCTTGCTAGGTGTTGCATGCCATTCTAGTCATATCCTTCTGCATGCCTCAATTGTACTTGTATCTTTTAATTTTTCCTTCTACTTCCTTAGTGGAAACTACTGTCAACCTTCAACTTTCTTTTGCAAGTAGTAAGAACGCTAGCAGAGCGCTACGATCACTCGCACAACCCCGTGCCCTCCTCCGTAGTCCACTCCCGTTGTGTAGTGACTCTCCGCATGGTGCGGTGAGCGTGGACGGCCCCGCGTTAGAACCTTCAGATTAGCCGACTTCTTCGTTCATTACCTAAGTTGTTGTAGGCCGGCAGCCGTCTAGACCGCCATGGTCGACCAGGTGGTCGCAGCAGGTGTAGTAGACGCCCTGCAGGCGCGGTTAGATGACGTTCGGGCACGCCACGCAGCTGGCGAGTACGGCGGAGCGAACTTGGATGTTATGCTCTTTGGAACCCGCGTGCAGTGGGCGCGCGATCACCCAACGACCCATACTGAGGCGGATGGTCTGCCTGCCACCACCCGACCGCCACGCAACAAAGGTGGTCGACGACCAGGTTGACGGTGGTAATCAAGTCGGAGCGAAGGCAGCACGAGGCTTCGTGGAGTGATTCGGGCTGCCGACGTTGGTGTCGGCAGAATGCAGGCGCGAGTTCAGCGCTCAGCGGCAGCGGGAAGTTCGAACGGCAACATCGATGGTCGACGCCTTTCTCCTCAGCGGAGTGGAGCCAGGCCGACATCGGCGACTCATGCGTCGGCTGGTCGCGACGGAGGCATCGCGCTGGCATACGGCTACTTTCATTTTTTTCGCTTGACAAGATCGCTGTGCTGAAGCCGCTCGAAGGACGACACGACTTGATCACATGGATTGAGTCAATTGAGCCCTAGCTGGAGATCGCGGGATTGAAGAAGTTCGTCGACGGCAATGTGGAGACGCCGGACGAAGAGGACTCTGAACTCTGGTCGGAATTTTGCGCTGCTCATCTTCTGACCTTCATGGTCATTTCGAGGTGCTGTTCGCCGCTGGTGCAAGTCGCGCTGAAGCCGTGCCGACTTCGAGTCGACGCCGGCTACCAAGCGTGGCAGTACATCATGCGCACCTACAAAGCGACCGACGACCTCTACATCAGCCAACTGGAGAAGAAATTGGCCAACATTCGCATGGGCGAGCAGGAATCAGCGACTGAGTACTGCAATCGAGCGCGATGAATTTTACCCAACATGCAAATGGCTGGCTTCGAGTACTCGGTGGCGTCGTATGTCACGCATGTCATCAATGGCCTCCCCTCGAGCTACAATCTGATGCGACGGATGCTGATAATGCCCGGCACGCGCGAGACTCTGAACGAGGATTCGCTTTCGAGTCACATCATCCAGGATGAGTTCATGCAGGAGTCTGAGCGGTCTTCAGAGCTCCTTCCGCAGGCCAACTTCGTCGCTCCGAAAAAGCAGGGACGCCAATAGGGGCAGCGTGGGAAGTCTGCCGGAGGCGGTGGTGGGAAGTCGTCGAACACGAAATCGATGGAGGG
The DNA here is from genome assembly GCA_947470075.1 of Closterium sp. Yama58-4. Classification (NCBI taxonomy): domain Eukaryota; kingdom Viridiplantae; phylum Streptophyta; class Zygnematophyceae; order Desmidiales; family Closteriaceae; genus Closterium; species Closterium sp. Yama58-4. The sequence continues at coordinate 704,776 of CANIUD010000649.1, forward strand.
CGCCGACCGCAGAAAGTCGGCGAAAGGTGGAGATCGCAGCAGCAATGGCCCGCGTCGAGAAGGACGTCGTTGCTACATCTGCGATGCTCGCGACCACCTCTCGTACGATTGCCCCGACCGAGATGAGTCTGACGACGATTGGGACGCCAACCGCCGAAAGTCTGATGGTGGCCGTCGTCGTCGACAACCAGTCGCGCAAGGAGAAGCAGACGTCGAAGACGCCTTAGACGAACGATGCTGACTCTTCTGGTGAAAATGCTCGTGGTGAGGAGGCTTCGTGCTCGATGGTCAGCGTGGTGGAGCCGTCGCCGTCGCCACCGCTGTGCAGGCGAACCCAACGGTGGTGCTTCTCGACAGCGGCTGTTCCCACCATCTGATGGGGACGAAGGAGGCGTTCGTCGAGATGAAGCCTCGCGGCGATGTCAAGCATGTGCGTGGCTTCAACGGGGCGCTGCAGAACGTCGAAGGCCGTGGCACCGTCGCTCTGCAAGGGGAGACGGGGAAGCAGATTCTCGTTCCTGACGTGCTCTACGTTCCAGGCGTCCAGGCGAACTTGCTGTCTGCAGGCCAGCTCAAGGAAAACGGCGTGAAGCTACAGGACGATGGCGCAGAGATGCTGCTGGTGTCTTCGGCCGGCGATGTCCTTAGTCGCGCACGCTACTCTGGCAGAGTGCTCTGCACGGACCTGCGCCCCTGCTCGACGAAGTCGACGGCGACTTCGACGGAGGTTGTGGCTCTGCGGACGATCGCGTCGGCGACGAAGTCTACCCCGGGCAAGTGGCACGCTCGCCTTGCGCACGTCGGCATCGACACGATCAAAATCTCGGTGATGCATGAGGTCGCCGCCGATCTGGACATCAAGAAGTCGACTCCAGATGACCTGCCGTGTGCCTCCTACGTCGGCGGCAAGCTTGCGCGGCACACCTTCCCCGACAAAGGTGCAGATGCAGAGAACGCGCTTGATGTGGTGCACATCGATCTCTACGGACCATTTCGAGTGGCCGCCACCGACGGAAGCCTCTACTTCCTGCTTTTGAAAGATAGGAAGACGCGCTACGTGTGGGTGAGGCCGATCGCGAAGAAGAGCGACGTGCTGGTCGTCTTCGACAAGTGGCTGAAGGCTAGTTGTGGAGCGGCAGACTTCGAAGACGGTGAAGATGCTGTGTTCTGACCGCAGAGGGGAGTTTCTCAGTCGCGCCTTCACCGACCTCGTTGAGGACAAGAGAATCCTCCACAATCTGACGTGCCCCTACACTCCGCAGCAGAATGGCATGGCGGAGCGGGAGATGCGCACGGTGGTCGAGGCCGTGCGAACGATGCTTCTGCACATGGGTGTGAAACACCACTGGTGGCACCTTGCTGTGCGACAGGCTGTCTGGGTGCGCAATTGCCTCGAACAGGCTTCTCTGCCTTCGGGGACGACGCCACACGAGCTGCTGTTCGAGAGGAAGCCGGACCTGACGCTAGCGCGCGTCTGGGGCTGCATGGTGCAGTTCATGGTCCCCGAGCAGCAACCCGGCAGAAATCTGGCATCGAAGGCTCGTTGGGGTCTTCACCTCGGCGTGTCGCCAGAGAGCAAGGGGTGGGAGGTGCTCGATCTGACTGACAACAAAATCGTCACGACGGTCGAAGCGATCTTCTACGAAAACCTGTCGATGGAGAAGTGGAAGGCGGAGTACGGGTCGGCGTCAATGAGGACGCTGTCTGCCCCGCCGCCGGATTCCTCCTCGGCAATGCCTCCTCTGCTCGCCGCCGTCGACGAGCATGATGACGAGGACGTCGAGGAAGTCCCGCTCCCTCCTCCTCTTGTGCCCCCGTCGGCCGCCGGCGACGAGAGGAGCCTTGGTGCGTCGCCTGCGGCGCCGACCGGTTGCATCGCCGGTGGCCGACGTGACGCCGAGAAAGTCAGCGACGGAAAGCGGCAGACAAAAGTGGAGCTGTCGGCGTCGAAGCCGCCTTCAGAGAAGCCATCGGCAGAGGTGCCACCTGCAGAGAAGCCGCTGGCAGAAACGCCACATGCGGGGGAGCCATTGGCAAGGAAGCCGATTCTAGGGGAGCAGTTGGTCGAGGAGCTGCCGCCAGGGGAGCAGTTCGACGACGACTCGTCGAGCGACGACGTTGTGGAAGTCGTCGGTGCGGACGGTGGCGGTGAAGAGGAGCTGTCGACAGGGGAGCAGTCCGACGACAGCGACGTGGTAGAGGTCCCGGTCGAAGAGGCGAAACCGCTACGGTCTGCCCGCTCCAACATCGGCAAGCCGCCGGAGAAGCTGAGCTACCACGCTTGTCTGCCACCGACCTCCTACAGCACTCTGCTCGACGACGCGCAGGACGACGTCGATCTGCCCGATCTCGACCCCGATTCACGCCGACCCAGAGCATCGCTGGGACATCGCTAACATGACAGTGAAGGAGGCGTTGGCGAGCTGGAAGGGCAAGGCGGTGAAGGCCGCCATGGACGAGGAGATCAAGAGCCTCATCTCTAACGGGACGTGGGAGCTGGTCGAGCGTCCGCGCGGTGTCAACATCATGAAGAACCGCTGGGTGCTCACGACGAAGTACCACATCGACGACACGGTCGCCCGCGAGAAGGCTCGCTTGGTCGTGAAAGGTTTCACGTAGGTCTACGGTGCAGACTACGAGGAGACGTACGCGCCGGTGGGGAGCTACGTGTTTCTCAGTATTGTAGCTGTGCTCGACCTGCATCTGATGCAGCTCGACATGAAGAATGCGTTTCTGCAGAGCAAGCTAGATTGCGTCCTCTACATGTAGCAGCCCGACTACTACAACGACGGAACCGGTCGCGTCTGCAAGATGCTAAAGAACTTGTACGGGCTGAAGCAGCGTCCGCTACTGTGGTACTCGGCGCTCGACGCGGTGCTGACTGGCGCTGGCTGGCAGAAGAGTCAGGTCGACGAGGCACTCTACTTCAAGGCCGGAGATGGCGGAGTGATGTGCTGGGTGCTCGTCTACGTCAACGATTTGCTCGTTGCAAGCAGCAGCACTGCGATGCTGAAGGAGCTGCTGGAGGCCGCCTTTGAGCTTCGCAAAATTAGCTCGGTCAAGAAGTATCTCGGCCTGGAAATCGTGCGCGACCGTCCTGCGAGGAAGCTGTGGCTGCACCAGCAGTCGTACGTCGATAAGTTTCGTCGGCGTTTCATCGACGAGGACCGGACCGGGCGAGTGCCGAAGACGCCGGTCTCCGTCGACGCCTACGCAGAGCTGATGTTCGACGACGAGGAGTTTCAGTCGCGCGAGGAAGCAGAGTACCAGCCGAAGGTCGGCTCACTGCAGTTCGCGGCCACCACGGCGAGGCCCGACATTGCCTTCGCTTGCAGCAAGCTCGGATCCGGCCTGACAGTGCGGAGCGACAACCACTGGCGTGAGGTCAACCGCTGTCTGCTCTACCTCGCTGGAACTTGCGACGCCGCTCTGGAGTTCGGCGGCGGACCAGAGTCGCTGGTTCTGGTCGGCTATGCAGATGCAGACGACGCTGGCGACAAGCAGAATCGGTCGAGCACGGGCGGCTACGTTTTCGTCTTCGGAGGAGCCGCAGTCTCCTGGTCGAGCGTCGCCATCAAGTGCGCGACGCTCTTGTCGACCGAGTCAGAGTACGTCGCGGCCACCGAAGCCGGCAAGGAGGCTCGCCGTCTCCGCTGCCTTCTTGCAGATTTCCGACTGCTTGACGCAAGGAAGCCGACTGTTCTGCACGTGGACAACCAGTCGGCAATCACTGTCGCTGAGGGCTTGGGGCTCAAGGGCAACCTCAAGCACATGGAGCGACGCTATGCCTGGCTGCAGCAGATGGTTAAGCGCGGGAAGATTGCTTTGCAGTACATTCCGACCTTCGAGCAGCCGGCGGACTTTCAGACGAAGGCGCTGCATTTTCCGGCTTTCAACCGGTGCTCCGTCGCAATCGGCCAAGTGCGTCTGGCTAACGTGGGCGACGGGGATGACGAGGTGCAGCAGTAGGTGCCGTGCCCTTCTGCACGGCTGGTGCGGTGACATGCATGCTATGTGTTGGGTGCACGCAGACGGAATTTTTTCTCCTGGTATTTTATCCCTCTGGGTTCTGGGTGGACCTTGTGTGTGGGGTGCCCAAGCGTGAGCGCGGCAGGGGAGTGTCGAAGGAAATGGCCCCGCCCTCGCTTGAGCGTAGCCGATCTCGCTGTCGACGGGAAGTTCGCGACAGATTGGTCGATGAAATGGGCTTCTGCAGTTCGGCGGAAGTTGCAGTCGAGCAGGTTCTGCTCGACGGAATCTGGTCGACGAGCTCTGCGCGACGATCTCCTATCGAAGAGCACTGGTCGGAGAACTCTAGTCGAAGAGTTTGGGTCGAGGAGCTCTGCTCGGCGAACGCTGTTCGACCGAGCGATCTCGAGCTGATCGACCGAAGTTGCAGAGTTGTGCGAAGGCGTGCGAACTTTCGCCCAGGAGGTTTTGGCGAAGTTCTACCTGCGGAACGGCATCACGTGGTCGACGGCGCGCACCTGGCGAAACCGACGACACGTTTTTCCTGGCACCTGCGCAACGTGCCTGACGGTGAAACCGCCAACCTGCACCTACTTGGTAGGTGTGCACATTTGCGTAGATAGACAACGTGCGACTGCAGATAGTCACCTGCGACTGCAGTGCTGGCAGACCGCGCGTCGTGCAACGCTGGCAAACCGCTCTGCTGCAGCGTTGGCAAGCCGCTCTTCTGCTGCGCTGGCAGATTTCGCCCTTGCTAGGTGTTGCATGCCATTCTAGTCATATCCTTCTGCATGCCTCAATTGTACTCTAATCTTTTCAATGTTCCTTCAACTTCCTTGGTGGAAACTATTATCAACCTTCAACTTTCTTCTGCAAGTAGTAAGAACGCTAGCAGAGCGCTACGATCACTCGCACATCCCCATGCCCTTCTCCGTAGTCCACTCATGTTGTGTAGTGACTCTCCACACCACACCTCCCGCACACCCGATCACAAAGTCGGCTTCGCCCAAGCGAGGGCGAGGCCAACACACTATTCCCGTCAACAGGTTCAGCAGTTGGTTGCACCCTTTTTTCTCTCTTGTTAGGAGATTATAGGCAGGTTGTCAAAGTATGCACGATTTAGGGTTTAGGGTCCCTTTCCTTGTGTGGCCTACTGGGTTGGGCATTCTAAGGGAGAAATTTCCCCTACTTACCACATAATTTGTCTGTAATACCCAGCGCTTGCATGCAGCCCAAGGAAAAGAGTTAGGGAGATGGGAGGACAAGACTCCCGCTGAGAGTCACTCAAAGCTCAAAAGCTTCTCAAAATTCTGAAAGTACTTCATAGTTACAACAGGTATTTCATACATATGTCATACATTTCCTCCACATCAGCTACATCACCACCTAATCCACCGGTGCTAGAGTCCCAACTGCCCCTTTGTCCTTAGGCTTTGACGGCAACGGGCTGAACCTGAAACTGCCCCATGGCTGCTCCCCCCATGACAGCCGTCGTCCCGAATCCAGTGCAGTACCCCTCCGGGCCCGCTACAATCGAATCCACCAGCTGCTTGTAAGTGTCTCCTTGGAACGTGGTCAGCGTACTGGCTTTAAGCCACGTTCCGCTAAGGGCATAGGTGTACGTTGTTGGGGAAGCGGATGCATCGCCCAGGCTCTTCCTGCTCTGGTTGGGCGAAGTAGTACTAGTAAGATCCTCCCACGGGCCATCGGTCCCTGGGGGGGAAAAGAAGACAGCGACGATTCTCTCCTGCCCCACGTCCTTCGCAATGCCGGCGAAGGTAGGCTCGCCCGCTGTGGGGCTGGATGCGAGGACGCTGTAGAAAATGTTGTAGTCGTCGTTCGACCTGATGGAATCAGTCAGGAATCGCACGAGCATGGAAAGGTGGAATAAGAGTCGCATAGTTTGAAGAGTGAAGCTGAAAGGAAGCGTAAGTTCAAAGCTCGGTGCGTGGGGAGAGTGCACTTACCCGTAGACGGCGAGGCAGACTTGCCCGCTGGCGCCGACTTGGCCCGTCCACGCGCCTACGGTTCCGTTCAGCGGCGCGGAGAGAATCACTGCGTGGAGAAAAGGGGAGTGGGGTGGGGGGGGGGGGGGGGGGGGGGGAAGGCGGAGCGACGCGGGAAGAGAGAGATAGAAGAGCGGATTGGCGACCAGCCGGGAATTTCGAGAGTGTCAGATCAGTACTTCTTACGGGTGAGCAGTATGTTTCCGAGAGCTTCTCACCAGTCAGAGTCCCGAGAGCTTCTCACCAGTCAGAGTCCCGAGAGCTTCAGCCTGGTCGGGCTTGGGCAATGTGCACGGGCTGTCCTTAGGGGCTTGCGCCGTCGTGGTTGCTGCGCAGCAGACGGAAGAACCGTGTAGTAGAATATTAGAATTGTGTATAGCATCATATCATCTTTATTCTTCAGTTGAACAGATAATAGATCAAGCGGTTGTTAGTTGAAATGTGAGGCTCACTTACCGACGCTTGCGGTGACGACCAAGAGGCAAATCGCCAAGCCGGCGTAGTGCTGGAGCCCCATCTTAGTAGACTGAAATTTGGAGCTGATGAACTGGCAAGACTATGAGAGAGGAGTGACGAGATTTGGATTTGGCTGCTACTCGATGAAGTGGCGAACAAACTGAGTGCTTGGTTTCTAGGGGGACCAATGGAGTGCTATTTATCGGCTGTGACGGGGTGCGCCACGGGGTGTGGAATGGTGGTCACATTCGAGAAGGTTACGATTGTTTCAGAACGGTTCCGTTGAACCCAACATCGGTTAAGAAGTGTTACGCCTCTGCAAAATGTTTCCTGCTTATCACGGCTTCAACAGCATCGCGGTGGGCGAAACCTGGGTCTAATGCGCTGCCAGCCAACAGCCAGATAGTTGCTGCTGACGCGACGGCCAGATAGATGACGCTTTCGGCAGGTTACCTGGCAGGAGATTCGTGCCTGGCCGGAAAGGAAGGACACCATGGGTCGATGTATGTTCGTCGATGTTACGAAACGGGGAATCCCAGGTTGGCGAAACCATGAACGTTTTAGTAATTCCTTCATAGAATGCCCGTGATAAACAGTGACGCTAGGTTGGGGGTAAAAGTTTCAAGCGTTTGATAAGGAAAGCATAACTATTCGTCTTAATTCTCGTTTTCGGGCATCCCGGTCGCAACAACATTTCCCACATTCTTGCTGCCGATACGATACATTTGACATTCGAAGCCTTGCTCGGCTCCGCAGAACACGGAGATCAGTGACCGTCGATGTACAGTAAACGCAAATTTCAGGCGAACCAGGTGCATCGTCGTGGCGCCACCATTCCTCACAGTCACGTCACTTGTGGTATGCTCCGCCGCGATATCCGTGCATAGTATTTCCAGTCATCCAAGTCAACGCGCAGGTGGCGCAGAAGGTGAAGCGAGGAGAATTCGGAAGGTCTGATTCAGTGGTCTCCGCTATACTGACAAAACACTTCCAAGGCAGAGTAGAACCATTTTGTGGTTCACCTATACATTACATATGATTATGTTGTACACCACAATACACAACACCAGCCGGCCAAGAAACGTTTTGCTGAGAATTTAAAGTCTAAATCTGCAAGTCGGGGAGTGGTTCACTTTTCTCAGCAGCGGACCGGAATGCCCTTACTGAGACAGCTTTGAAACACTGGAGCACTGAATGCCCGAAGATTCAGGTGGTTGTCTCTGTGGTGAAAAAAAGGCCTGCGCTCCGCATGATCAACCCCACCAGGCGGACGGTGTCGCTTGGTGACTGGCTGTTTGTGAAAGCAGGATCCACGTCAGAGTTTCCGGAAGTATCCCTGATAGTCATCGCTCTACATCAGCTATGGGCGGAACGTTGTGAGGGGACCTTCCGCGGTTGCAAATTCCGCGCGAGAAGGGAATTGCGGAAGATTGAAACGGCCCTGCGCATGCATGTGAACATCTACGTACGGGCCTCGGCGAGGAAATTGCAGCATAGTGGGAAGAAGCAGCAATTCAGGTGGCATATGATGGCATAACTAGAACCTCGCCTCCTGAACCGAATTCGGGTGGTGGAGGGCAAGAGTTGGCGGTGGATGAGCAGTTTCGCAGCACTTTGGGGTAAGCCACACAGGCCCCGGATCCACGTGTAGGGATCAAATTCTCTGAGGCAGGCTCCCCTGCTACTCACGCAAAGTTACGACTGTTTATGCGTTGTACACTTCTGTACTGGTGTATAGCTCATATAAGCAAAAAAAACAATACACAATACCGCATGTGTAAGGAATTTTTCCTATTGCTTATTGGGGTTGACTGCTACGCGTACAACCCCGACACTTTTGACTTTGCACGTTCGGCCTACACTTATGATACCGAGGCTGCCTCGCGTCGCCTCCAGCTTCCGATCGCCAAACCTGCACCTAACCTCGTTTTCCCGGGGTTCCCTCCTAGCTAGGGTAGTCACTATATAGTCGCTTGCCTTCATTGTATTATCAGTCCATTGAGTCACAGCCTTGTTATTCGTTATTCCGCACACTCTATTTTACAACTCATAACACATGGTATCAGAGCTACTTTCCTAGTTCACCCCGCTTTTCGAGGGTAGTTTGGTGGCACGGATTGGCTGGTATAGTGGACTACACAACGGTTGGCTGCAAGTTTTGTTAATTCAATCCTGCCCAACTCCGATAGCTCGTGTTTTCCACTCTCCTGAAGGCCACGGATACCCGCTTGCCCACCATACGAAGTGCTAGACTGATGGACCAGGAAGTTGTTAACAAGTTGATGGCGCGAGTGGCAGTGATGCAGGAGGGCATGCAGTCGTTAATGGCGGAAGTGGCAACATTACGTGGAGAAAACGCCGAGCTACGCCGGGCGCGAGGTGAAGCGCGTCAGGAGTCGCCCGATCAAGAAGGCGGGGGCAACATTCAAGCGGTGAGCAATCCGTTGGACGCGCTCACACGTGAATTCGAAGAGAAATGCAGTAACAACGATCAAGATTTTGTCAGAATCTAGAAGCAGGAATGAATGAACTAGCAGCATGCAGGAGTACAAGTAGTAAACCCTAATTGGGTTGTACCCCATATGGGCTACCCCACTACAGCCTACACAATATGCAGCATATATAATTTGACACACCCCCATAGGCAAAGTGGGAGAGAACAAGGGGTCACAAGACCAATCAAGAAAAGCAAAGCAAGCTCAGGGTGGATCACAACGTCACCACACACACTGAGCACAAGCAAAGGGCCACAAGGCCAGTTCACATGCAGAGGTATATATGCAACAAGAACAGTACAGTGATCACTACCTAGCAAGAGCAAGCATGCAGGTATATATATATGGATCACAGTACAAGCAGAGTCTACAGCAAGTGTGGAAACGTAGGCACAAGGCCCAACAAGGTACAAAAGCGCTGATGGTCACCAGACGGAAGTGCCTTGGTGAATATATCAGCAGTGTTGGCCTGAGTGGCCACGTGTGCAAGACGAAGCTGACCACACTGCTGCAACTCTCGAGCCAGGAAGTAACGGAGAGCGATGTGCTTCGTTCTGTGCTCCAGTCTGTGCTCCTCACACAAGGCAATGGCAGCCTTGTTGTCGACGTACAGCACTGGAGGAGAACGAGGTCGCTCTCCCAAGTCGGTCAGCAGGTAAGTGAGCCAGCGTAACTCCTGAGCAGCCATGGCAGTGGCGTAGATCTCAGCCTCACAACTGGAGCTGAGAACAGAAGACGAGCGAGTAGAACGCCAAGAAACAGAACCTGAGCCAAGGCTGAAAGTGTAACCCTATGACGACCGCTGCGTAGCCTGGTCGTCAACCCAAGAAGCGTCTGAGTGCCCAGTGAGGACCACGTCTCTCTGCCCTCCAAGCACGAGCCCCATGCCCGATGTACTGCACAAGTAACGCAACACCCTCTTCGCGGCATCCCAGTGCACCTTTCGGTGTCGACCAGGAGCCACGTAGCGTGCCAGAAGGCCAAGAGGGTACGCAAGGTCAGGACGAGTGCAGGTCATCAGGTACATGAGGCAGCCCACTAACTCTGGGTAAGGACCACTCGGCTCTACGGACTCGTCCGAAGGTGGAGCTGAGAGCGAGTGACCTGTAGCCAGAGGAGTGGCCTGTGGTGAGGACCAGGTGAAGCCGAAGCGCTGAAGGACCTGCTGCACCATGTGTGACTGAGTCAGTGTAATGGTGCGATGTTCTCGGACCCGGGTGATCTGCAAGCCAAGGCAACTGCGCAGCTCACCCAGGTCAGTGCACGTGTGTCTCTTCTGCAGCTCCGACTTCACCAGGGCAAGAGCCTCAGTGTCAGCAGTGGCAAAAACCAAGTCGTCGACGTACACGAGGATGTAGAACGGCGGCAGGGAAGTGTCGGTGCGCAGAAACAGCGACGGGTCAGCAGTCGAAGGAGCAAACCCAAGAGCCGCAAGTGTAGTCCTCAGTGTGTTGTGCCACTCACGTGGCACCTGGCGGAGACCGTAGACTGGCCGCCGGAGGCTCCACTGGGTACCAGGTGGGAACGACCCAGTGAAGCTAGGAGGGCGGCGCAGCCAGATCTCCTCGTGCAGGCTGCCCTGTAAGAAGGCTGTGCTGAAGTCCAGTGAGTGAAGCTCGTAGTCACGCTGAGCGGCAACGTGCAGCAGTACCCGAAGAGTGGTCATCTTCGGGGTGGGGGAGAAGGTCTGGAAGAAGTCAACTCCCTCTCGCTGATTGAAGCCTCGAGCAACGTAACGAGCCTTGAAAACAGGCGGAGAACCCGGCGGCCGCTTCACCCTGAAAATCCACATGCCATCGACGATGTTCGCCCCAGGAGGGGGAACCTCGTCAACGTAAGTGCCTGTGGACTTCCAGGATGCCATCTCTGCGTCTATGGCTGTCTGCCACTGAGAGGAGTAGGGACCCGCGATCGCCTCAGCGTAAGAGCGCGGGGTAGGGATGTCTAGAGCATCCGGGTCTCCCTCAGGGGCAAGCAGCATGGCCACGAGATGAGGTGCAGCGGCTGCAAGACACTCAAGGTCCTCCTGTCTGTCCTCAAGGACGTCCGTGCCAAGAGCACACTCACCTCCGACGGACGGAGGACAGACAGACGCAGACTCAGCAACAAGAGCAGTGGCGTAGTCTAGACGACAGGCAGCAGCAAAGTCAACAAGCTCAGCGACCAAGGCAGACGCAGCAGCAGACTCAAACGACGGGTCAGTGACAACCGTGGCTAACAGACGCGTGACCGTAGGGTGCTCAGCACGAAACCGGTCAGACTCAGGGTCCGGAACGTCAGGCAAAGAGGACGCAGGGGGAGACGGCAGAGGAACAGACTGCGGAGCAGAGGAAGGACGACGGACTACGAGGCGTGTGCCAGGGACAGCCGGCTGATGCGACGAGGAACACGACGACCGGAACGACCAGAGGGGACAGGCGAGACAGGACGCGACGCAGGCTCACGATGCTCAGCAAGACCCACAGTCTGCTCAGTGTAAGGAGAAGGAGCAGGCAGCGGGGAGCCAGGCTGTAACGGGGAATCAGTAGACGACTGTAGGCTAAGAACCTGGCGAAGCACAGAGTCAGGCGGTGGCGGGGACGACGAAGACGGCGGAGCGAAGAACAGTCTCGGCTGCGCCGTGGCACCAGCACCAACAGCTCCAACGCCCCCAGTAGCTCCAGAACCTCCAGCGCCAGCTCCTCCAGGACCAGCTCCACCAGCAGCAGCACCCCTAGAACCGGCACCTCCAGGACCAGCTCCACCAGCAGCAGCACCCCCAGAACCGGCACCTCCAGACGCAGGGTCGCCAGCCTCAGTGTCTCCAGCAGCAGCACCCCCAGACACAGCACCTCCAGTCCCAGCAGCTCCAGTACTGCCAGTACGAGCACCTCCGGGACCAGCAACTCCAGCACCTCCAGTAGACAAAGTACCAGTACCACTCCCAGCTCCAGCGACGTCAGCAGAAGCACCTCCAGCGGCAGAGCCCCGAGCTCCAGCAGCGCGACCCTGACGGCGACCGTACCAGTCATGCAGCTGCTGTGAGGTGAGAGGCACACGCGGACGAAGGCGGCCACTCCAAGGAGACCGCGCACCAGCAGTCGCAGTACCCTCAGGCGCCGCACCCCCAGACTCAGCACCCCCAGACTCCTCACGCATAGGCTCAGCACCCGCAGACGTAGTACCTCCAGGCTCCTCACGCTCAGGCTCAGCACCCCCAGACTCAGCACTCCTAGGCTCCTCACGCGCAGGCTCAGCACCCCCAGTCTCTGCACCCCCAGGGACAGCGCCGGCTCCAGTGCCTCCAACACCAGCGCCTCCCGCAGCAGGGCCCCCAGCTCCAGCAGCTCGACCCTGACGGCTAACGTACCACTCACGCAGCTGCTGTGGGGAGAGAGGGAGACGGCTACGAGAGTGCAGCGGCGAGGCACCAGCGGAGCGACTACGGAGACGGTCGCTCGAGGGAGACTGCGCACGAGACGCCCCAGCGCCCCCAGGTGCAGCACCCCCAGACTCAGTACCCCCAGGCTCAGCACCCCCAGGCTCCGCACCCCCAGGCTCAGCACCGCCAGGCTCCGCACCCCCAGGCTCCGCACCCCCAGGCTCAGCACCCCCAGGCTCCGCACCCACAGGCTCAGCACCCCCAGGCTCCGCACCCCCAGAAGCAACACCCCGAGCAGGACCACTCTCAGTAGGACCTGAGTCACCAGTGACCTCAACCGATGAGTCAAGGGAGGAGGGTCTACCTGAGACACACCTGAAGGAGCAGGACCGGGAGCGGGGAGGGGTTATACCTGGGGAGCACTTGGAGCGAGGAAGAGCGGCGGGGGGGGGAGAGGGGCAGTGCGGTAGGGGAAGAGACGGTAAAAGGGAACCGACTCGTCGAACGTGACGTCCTGAGAGGGGAAGACACGGCGCGAGGTGGGGTGGTAAAACTGCCAACCAGGCGCGTCAGGGACAAAGCCAAGGAAGACACAGGGAACAGCGCGGGCAGAGAGCTTGTCCGCGGTGGTATCGCGGACAAAGGCACGAGCACCCCAGACCCGGAAACGCGACGCATCGCCAACCTTCCCCGTCCACAGCAGTGTGGGCGAGGTCTCCGGCAAGGAGACACGAGGCCAGAGGTTGAGCTGATGCGCGGCGTACCTGACCGCAAACGGCCACAGAAAATGGGGGGCAGCCGCATGGATCATGGAGGTATGAGCGACCTCCATGACTAAGCCAATGCGGCACTCAGCAACCCCATTCTGCTGCGGTGAGGCCGGAAGCGTGAACGTCTGACGGATGCCGTGCTTCGTACAGAAGGTTGCCAAGAGGTCGGAGGAGAAACTCACCACCTCTGTCAGAGTGCAGACGCAGGACGGGAAACTCCGTCCCGAACCGCTCGCGGAGCTGGAGACGGGCAGCGCGGATCCAAGGGATCAAAACATCAGGGACCTCCCCCTTGCGCTGCAAGGGGAAGACCGTGGTGTAACGCGTGTAGTCATCGACGACCAGCAGAAAGTACCGCTCGTGGCCCTGTCCACAGACGCGGGCTGGGCCTTACACGTCCAGGTGGAGAGTCTGCAGGGGAGCCTCTGTGGGAGGGAACGAGGAGGAGTGAGGAGCGGCGCGCTGCCGCCCCTCGACACAGGGAAGACAGGGAGGAGCAGGCGAGGGTGGGAGGGGAGGGAGAACCCTGGGAAGACCAGAGACAAGGACACGGCGGTGCATGCTACGAAGGCGCTGCACCGAGGGGTGACCAAGGCGGTGGTGCCAAAGGAGGGTCTGGTGCGACAAAGCGCGACACGAGCAGGGGGCCGCTAGCTGACCTGACGCAGACGCAGACGCAGCCACCTGAGGGGACTCAGTGGTCAGTGTGTACAGACTCGAGCCAGGCGCACGGGTAAACGTGGCCAGGTGTCGGCCCGTCCGAGCACACGTACAGTGAGTCACTCGCTGACTCGCAGGAGTGAACTGGTCAACCCCGCCATCCTGGAGGTCAGCTCCACTCACCAAGTTCGTGGAGAACGAGGGGAGGTAGAGACCCGACAGCGAGCCAGACGGGGCGGCCGGACACGGCAGAACCGTGGAGTAGTGGGCAAGGACTGGACCCCTAGAGGGGTCCGCCAGGGAGACTGCAACTGGCCGACTAAGCGGCGTGAGTGTGGTGCAGTCGCGAAAGAAGGAGCGGGAAGCTCCTGAGTCAAGGGTGAAGGTGTACAAGGCCTCAGCAGGCGCAGTACCAGAAAGAGCAGACTCACCAGCACCTGGAGCAGCAGCCTCACCAGCACCTAGAGCAGGAGACGCACTAGCACCTAGAGCAGCAGCCTCACCAGCACCTAGAGCAGGAGACGCACTAGCACCTAGAGCAGCAGTCTCACCAGCACCTAGAGCAGCAGGCTCTATACCTGGGTCAGGCGGTACGCACAGGTAACAGGCACCATCAGCACTAGTAGGCAACGCATACATGGCAGTGAGAATAGCATCATAGTCAAGAGCAAAGATATCTACCCTCTGCCTAAGCAGCTCTAGCCAGGTGGGGAGCTCAGCCGCGTCGCCAAACTCGGTACGCCAGGCGTCGCTCAGACGGGCGAAGCAGCGGGACTGTGTGTGACCAAGTGTCCCGCAAGCCTGACCAGCCCGAGCACCTGTGCGAATGACGTACGGGCAGCGAACGGTACTCCGAGACCCTCTACTATAAGCGTACCACTCATGAAGCTGCTGGGGCGTAAGTGTCTCACGCGGACGCCGCTGCAGCTGCAGCTGGCCACTACCAGACGCTCCCAACTGACCAGCTCCAAGGCGACAGCCACGACGGCTACCGCCACAACCCCAACTAGCGTACCACTCACTAAGCTGCTGGGGCGTGAGAGACTCGCGCGGACGTCGCTGGAGCTGCATCTGGCCACCGCCAGTAGCAGCAGTAGCAGTAGTAGCAGTAGTAGCAGCAGCAGCAGCCTAGCAGCGGTAACAGAAGTAGCAGCAGTAGCAGCAGTAGCAGCGCGGGCAGGGCAGGCACGGCAGGCAGGCAGGCAGGCAAGCAGGCAGGCAAGCAGGCAGGCAGGCAGGCAGGCAGACAGGCAGGCGTGCGGGAAGCGCGGTAGGGCAGGTGCTCACCAGTGGCGGGAAGGGCAGGCGCTCGCCGAGCGAGCAGGGCCGGCGCTCGGCTGGCAGCGGCAGGGTAGGCGCACGACGGCGTGACGGCGAGGCCGCAAGAGCGGCTGCAGAGTAGGGCCGCGTCAGCTGCAGGGCTGGGGCCTCGACAACGGCAGGGCAAGGCCACGGCAGCTGCTGCAGGGCGGGGCCGTGTCGGCGGCAGGGCGGGGCCAGGCGGGGCCGCGTCGGCGGCAGGGCGGGGCCACAACAGCGACCTGGCGGGGCTGCGTCGGCGGCTTGGCGGGGCCGCGTCGGCTTCTGCAGGGCTCTGGGGCGGCGCGCCGCTAGGGCAGGGGCCGTGCGCGAGCTCTGGGGCGGCGCGACGGGCAAGCAGGGGCCGCGCGCAGGCTCTGGGGCGGCGCGACGGGCAGGCAGGGGCCGTGCGCGGGCTCTGGGGCAGCGCGACGGGCAGGCAGGGGCTGCACGCAGGCTCCGGGGCGGCGCGACGGGCAGGCAAGGGCCGTACGCAGGCTCTGGGGCGGCGCGACGGGCAGGCAGGGGCAGGGCACGGGCTCTAGGGCGGCGCGATGGGCTCTAGGGCAGCGTGACGGGCAGGCAGGGGCCGCGCACAGGCTCTGGGGCGGCGCGACGGGCAGGCAGGGGCCGCGCGCAGGCTCTGGGGCGGCGCGACGGGCAGGCAGGAGCCGCGCGCAGGCTCTAGGGCGGCGCGACGGGCAGGCAGGGGCCGCGCGCAAGCTCTGGGGCGGCGCGATAGGCAGGCAGGGGCCGCACGCAGGCTCTGGGGCGGCGCGACGGGCAGGCAGGGGCAGGGTACGGGCTCTAGGGCGGCACGACGGGCTCTAGGGCGGCGTGAAGGGCAGGCAGGGGCCGCGCGCAGGCTCTGGGGCGGCGCGACGGGCAGGCAGGGGCCGCGCGACGGGCAGGCAGGAGCCGCGCGCAGGCTCTAGGGCAGCGCGACGGGCAGGCAGGGGCGGTGCGCGGGCTCTGGGGCGGCGCACGGCAAGGGCAGGGGCCACGCACGGGCTCTAGGGCCTCTCACGGCAAGGCAAGGCAGGGCAGGGCGCGCGCGGGCGGCGCGACGCAGAACAGGGCGTGGGGCAGCACGGTAACCGCAGACGGTCACTAGCGAAGGGTGGGCCCGAAAAAAAAAACGGTCCTACGGACCTACTGCTCTGAAACCATGTCAGAATCTAGAGACAAGAATGAATGAACTAGCAGCATGCAGGAGTACAAGTAGTAAACCCTAATTGGGTTGTACCCCATATGGGCTACCCTACTACAGCCTACACAATATGCAGCATATATAATTTGACAGATTTAACCCATAAACCCACCCTAGTTCAACCCTACGGACAAGACTACTACAGTGAAGGGGTGGCTTTCCGGCCTTGAAGTCTTCTTCACCGCAGCAAACGTCAACGACGATGCCACACCTATTTATTACGACGTTTCTCTCCTTCGAGGCGCAGCGCTTGAGTGGTGGGGTCGAACCTTGGACACGGGGACTCCGACAGGTGTGACACATGCGGCAGACGGGACCTCGACATCGGCTAATCAAGTGGCAGCACCAATCTTTGGAGTGACCAAGATACGCACGTGGAAGGAGTGGGGCGCAGCCTTACGAGATCGCTTCGAGCACGTATCCGCCTCGGAGCAAGCTCGCATGAAGCTGCGTGCCTGGTCGCAAATGACATTTGTCCAAGACTATACGGTATCGTTCATGGCACTCGCCGACCGAGTGGACGACATGTCGGAAGCGGAGCGGTTTGATTAATAGATCAGCGGCCTTAAATTTGAAGTACAGTATGAGGTGCGCCACTGCCACCCGACATCGTTCCTGAAGCTGTACTGTTGGCAGAATCTACGGACGTGCTAATGCAGTACGCGAGAGCGAGTTCCCGGGAGGGAATCCGTTTTCGTGGCCTGACCCAACGGGCCACTATCAACAGAGTCCATGCACCCGACCGCCCCTTAAAAGGGACGTGTTATCGGTGTGGGAAGACGTCTCACTTCATGAGCAATTGCCCCGAGAAAACGCATGTGAACAGGAACGACAGGAAGGAGCAGGGAAATGGGAAGAGTCAGTAATTAACCGACAAACTGTGCTCCGTCAACCGAACCCCACCATCCCCACCAAGTCGTGGTTCCGATTCATGCAATCGATCGCACTCGGCCGAATGATGGGGATAATCACGTGGATCACCCTGTGCTTGTCGTTGGCAAGGTGTTAAAAAACAATTTAAACTTGTTCGTCGATGGCGCGGCTAGCCATACCCTCTTCAACTTGGCGACAACAAAATAATGCAAGGTGCAACTTGACAGGTGTCTGCTCGAAATCGACGCTCGCCTCGTGGATGGGACGCCTCTGGCGATTTTGGAGGAAACACGGAAGGTGTGGATCGAATGAGGGGAAGATTTTGGCTTCAGCATAAAGTTTCTCGCGATGACGCTGGACGTCTGCAACGTGCTGGCGGGACGTGATTGGCTGCAAAAGCACAACCCCATCATCGATTGGACAATGGGATCGTGCAGCATCAGCAAGCACGGAGAGCTAATTAAACTGCCTGCATGGAAACCTGACTACATCCAAGCCCCGTGCGTCAAAGCTATCACTATTGCTCACCACTTCAACCGAGGCGCGCAGCTGTTCGCCGTATGCTTGCGCGAGTTGGCAGCCGACACCGACGGAAAAGACATTGAGAAGTTGTGCGCAGCTGTACCACCTGATTTAGCGGAGCTGATTCGACAGTACCCCGACATCTTCCCCGACGATCTGCCACCTGGATTGCCACCCGAGAAACCTGAGGACCACAGAATCGAAAACTTATTTAGAGAACTTATCGATCACGGCGAGGATGACGTCATGCGCTCGTGAGGTTGAAGGTGTTGAATGCACGTCAGTTTGAGTGCATGTCATTCTAACGTTCTGCCAAGTGCTCGTGCTACAAATGTGTCCATTGCTTACATGAGCATTTGTTATTATGCATGGCTGTTAGATTTTACCATCTTTGTGTTTTTTTCCTCCAAGTCTACATGCTTCATGATGCAGGAGAAATTTAGAGCTTTCCAACTATACCAAGATCGCCTTATTCCGACCAAGATCGCCCAAGTTACAAGATTTCCAAGTTTTGGGAATTCTATCTCATTTTAAGAGATTTACATTTGGGCAATTATTGGGTCATGACTATAAAGGGATCTTTGGTTGGGTGGTTAGGAAGGCAACTTTGACTTTTGGATTGGGGTGGCTAGAAGTTTCTAGCATGGGTTGCAAATGTTGCAACACCTAGGCAAAATTCAAATAGATTGGATTTTGCATGTGACACCTTTAGGACTTCATGACGAGGGTTGCATCCTTGCTACTAGGAAGGTTCCTACCATCCTTCCCTAGCTCTTGGAGAACCCCTTCCCTCTCATGGTTCTCTTGGAGTCCCCAACTCCAACTCTCTATGTCTTAATGCTTGTACTTCCTCCACTATTCTTGTCATGCAGCTGCAGGACGTTTTCAATTGGTTCTCACTATATAGAATGTTATATATAGATCGTAATCATGTACAAGACTATACAGAGCGAAAGGAGAATGGCTAAGCTAGTCAACCTCCTAGGAAGAAGGTGCGTAAAACAACGCTAATCCTCTGTCCTGTAGGACAGCCCCTGTGTATAGAGGTCGCTCTGCATAGGAGGAGGCAGGGAACACTAAGGTGGACGAAACGTGTCGTTCAAGAGCCATGAGGCGCGCAAATCAGGGTGAATTTCAGGAGCACCATCATTAGTGAAGGTGAAAAAACGTGTAGTCTTGGCATAGAAGATGGATGCAGCAGCATGGCGCCGTTTCTTGATGGAATGCCTCTCATTACGCCAGAGGAAGATCTTGAAAGCGACGAGGAGCTGGGCATTCCAAAGCGCCTTGGCAGCAGCACCAGCTAGAAGACTCCAAGGCGCTCGTTGACCGGCACGAGATGGCAAGGGGAAAAACACCTATTCCGTGGAGATGGAGAGACCAAGGTGGTGATGGGCCACTGCACAGAGCGATGTAGTGACCGGAACAGTAACCCCGCACTCAAGGAAGATATGGGAGATGGTTTCGAGACGACTGGCGACAAAGGAGGAGCAGATACCACGATCGGCGGCAAAGTTAAAG
The DNA here is from genome assembly GCA_947470075.1 of Closterium sp. Yama58-4. Taxonomy (NCBI): domain Eukaryota; kingdom Viridiplantae; phylum Streptophyta; class Zygnematophyceae; order Desmidiales; family Closteriaceae; genus Closterium; species Closterium sp. Yama58-4. Next base: position 723,918 of record CANIUD010000649.1, read on the forward strand.
TGGGAACCGGACGCAAGGGTACGTGTATAGAAGCGGTAGAGAAGATCGCGTTGAAGGCTGGGTTGGTCTCGAAGGAAGGAGTGGGAGAGGTCCGGGAAACATGAAGGGGGAGGACCAGAGAGAGCAGCTGACCATCGAGTGTCATAATTGAGAGGTTGCCGTTTGTAGAGGAGGCGTCGAATGGCGGCAAGAGGAGGAGGACCATCTGAGAGGATTGCCAATCTTGCTCCTACCTGTCCCTTCGTGAAAAGGTCCAAGCAGCCGTCTACCCTGTACATGAACTGGTAAGACATGGTTAATATCGAAAGTCATAATATCTAGTGGTTCCCTGTCAATAAGATTGGAGGGAGATCCCCGAAAAATCCTAGCACATAGGGAAGAAGGGTTAGTGAAGGCGAGGGCCTCAAATGCCAAGAGCGGTTGATCTGCCAAGCAATGAGTTGGAATAAACCAATCCCCTAGTGCGACCTCTGGGGGAGGGGGTGAAAGGAGGGTGCGTTTCCACTCGGGCGGTATCGCGAGGAGAATTTGTTTAAGTAGACTGCGGCCAGAAGGGTACTTAGAGGGGGGGCACTGCTGGATAAATTCCTCCTCAGAGATGGGACGACAAGTAGGGTGATTAGAACGGAAAATGTGCCCAACACGAAGTTGGAGAGTGAGCAAGAAACGCTCATGCTTACGAGTGCCAAAGGGAATTTTATCGGGTTTAAGGATGAAACGGTTAAACGCAAGAGGCTCTGCCAGCAAACATCGCGGCTCGAGGCGAGGGGGAAGGACAGTTGGCTTGAGAGACAGGAAGGATTCCAACTCATCACGGATGCGGCGGGGAGTAGAGGGTGGGAGAACCGACTTGTGCAAGATTGAAGCATGAGCCAGGAAGGCATGTGCGTCATATGGAAGCGGAATGCATATGCGGGCAATGGACTCCGCAGACGAGGCACTGAACCGGCGCAGAGCTCGTTAAATCGAGAGGGCATGGATTTGTGTGGAGGGGGCGATCGCGCCCAAGCCACCATGACACACTTTATTATAAAGCAACCTCTTTGGGATCAGCCGAACACCGAGTCCGTGGTCTTTGTATTGTGAGGCAGAGAGAAAGTTCCCAACCGTTTGATCAAGGCGGGTGCGGATATCATTCGGGGTTGGCTGGAATCGAGCCGGTAACGAAATGACCGAGTTGAGAAAGGTTGTGGCTAGGTTTTTTCGGCAGGAGGCGGTGGCACGCAGGGACGAGAGGTATTTGGCGATGCGTTGAACCAGCGTGAGTGTGTTTGCCCAAGTAGTGGTGCCCGGGGAGTCTAGTTCGATGAAAATACCTAAGATGCGCTCTGCTTCATGAGGTTTACGTATGGGAATTGGCCCGGCAGAGGAGATAGATTGCGGTGAAATATTGAAAGGGATGAGCGGGCACTTTTCCCAATTAGGGAATTCCCCGGATACCGAGGCAAATTGAGAGAGCACTATTAGAGCAGAATCCAGCCCCGCATTCGAGTTGAGGAACATGGTAATGTCGTCCGCATAGCAGGCCATAAGGCGACGTTGAGTTTTTGAGAGGGCGAAGCCAGGAAGATGAGCCGCCGAGAAGGGGTAAAATATTTCTACAACACAAATGAAGAGGAGGGGCGCCAGGGGACAGCCTTGACGGACCCTAGTATTAACTGGGAAGAGGGGGCCTTCGAGGTTGTTAACCACAATACTGGGATACCCAAATGTGCGAGGCAGCGGAAGAGATATAGATGATCAACAGAGTCATAAGCCTTATGCAGATTGACAGTGAGGATGAGTAGGGGAGACGCAGAAAAAGTGGCCCAGTCCATAATATCGAGATTATCGTTGATTGTGTCTCCGATTTTTCGCTTGGGCATAAATGCTGTTTGAGATGGGTGGATCATGAGCGGGAGAGCTCGTTGGAGGCGATTAGCAAGGCAAATCGCAAGAATTTTGTAGTCTGCATTCATGAGAGTGACCCTTTTTAGGAATGAGGACAGTCCGGCCACAGAGAATAGAAGGCGGGAGGGAGGTGAAAAGGACGGGGGGATTGAGTAGCGAGTGGAAGAGTGGGGCAAATCGGGGCTTAAGATGACGGTATAGCTCGCCTGGGAGGCCATCCGGACCAGGGGTTTTCCCGCGAGAAAGAAGAGAAATGGCTTTACTTATTTCAAGTAGTGTAAACGGAGCAGCCAGAGTAGAGTTGAGTGAAGAAGGGAGGGTAGTACGAGGCACGTGTTGCCAGAAGGACTCATCACGCGAGATAAAGGTATTAAACTGCAGTCATGGTAGGGAGGTGCGATGTTGTCTGACCATTCGGGAGGACGATGGACGAGATGAGGGCCGCTTTGGTACGAGAGCCAAGCCCAACAAGGAGAGACAATAGACCCATTTCCCGATGGGTTTCGACTTTCAGCTTTGCTTTCAGAGCTACTTCAGATACTTTGGTGGTTTCATATGCTACAAGTTGTTGTTTGGCTCGAAGCAACGGTACTGTGACCGAAGGGTCGGGGAGAACAGAGGAGGCTTGGTGTTGTAGAGAGCAGATTAGGTGACGGAGATTGACAATGGTCTTGTCCACACGACGCCGTTCCATAGAGGAGAAGCGCTTCAGAGCAAGGCAAAGGCGAAACTTCCACAGGTCCCAATCAATGGGGGCTAAGGAGGGGGGGAGGAGACAAATATGATCATCTATGATGCGCGAGGTGTTGGGGCGGGTCAGCAGTGAAGTGCTGAGGCGCCACGGGCGAGGAACGGCAGCCGGGTTGTCAAATAGTAGAGAGCAGAGCGGGGCAAGCGCATGATCAGAGACCCCAGAAGGAATGAGAAGATAGGGAGATGCGGCGAGGCGGGGTCGAAGCGAGGCGGATATATACACGCGATCAAGACGAGCGGCGGGGAGGGGTTAGGATGAGCCGAGGGTGGTACGAGAGCGGCCAAAGTAAGAAAAGAGGGTAACGTTGGGATGAAGGACCCGGAAGGCGTCCACAAGAGAGTGTTGCGACATGAGGGTAGAGAATAGGGATGCCTCACTACGTTCATAGCCGTGGAGGGCCCGGTTACGGTCCGCCCCAGAGTCGACAGAGTTGAAATCCCCCACAACAACGGTATAAGGGGCGGCTGAAGGTGCCGCCAGGGACGGGGAGAGGGTGGAGTGCCACCAGCAGCGTCGTTCTAGCGTCGAGACTGGAGCGTAGAGCGCAAGCAGCCGAAATTGTTCGTTGAGGTGATTTAGGTGGACAAGAAGAAGTCTCCCATCCGTGGAGGGTTCATAGGAGGAAATAGTGATATCCTTGCAAAAAACTAATACTGAGATTCCACCGGGAGAAGGATGCGACGAGGTACAAGGAGAAGCGGCATATGAATGTGCTGCAGGGCGGAATGTAAATTGTAGCTTGGGTAGGTTGATTGAAAGGCGCGTGTCAATGAGAACAAGAATATCGATTTTGATAGGTTGCAAAGAGATCCAATATTTGAGACAATTCATTTTATAAGGGTGATTGATTCCATTCACATTGAACGTAAGAATGCGGAGAACCAATCCGATTGATATAATGTGGATTGGTTCTCACTATATTGACAAGTTTTTTAAAGTGATTCAAATTGGAGATGGTAGCTAAGCCTAAGGCGCACAATCCTACCGAGCGGATTTGCGTTTAGTTGAGAAATGAATTCGGGGACAGATCCTAAACAACACGTGGTATCAGAGCAGGTAGTCGAATTTGAGACGACGAATTGTTGTGAATTCTCAACCAATGTTGACAACTGAGACCGTTTTCTAGTAGCTCTGCTTGCGAACTTTCGATTGGTGGTCAAACTGCGTTCTAAGTATCCCGTCCGCGACGGTGATTTTCGTAGAAACGAAATTTCTAGAAGAATTCTCTCCAAACAATTTCTCAAGTTTCCACCGTTCATAAGGCCTCAATATGACTGGAACGGACTCCAGAGGTGCTAATGGCGAGATGGCTAGAGGTAGAGAGGCTGGAGAGCAGGGGGGAGTTGCTGGTGGTGGAGTGGGGACTCACCAACCAGCCAATCCTATGCTACCCTCGACTTCTACACCATCTCCTATAACCGTGGATCCTGTCAAGGCGTTCTCTATTGAGAAATTCATGGGGGAGGACTACGAGCACTGGAGCTTCCGCATGAGGCTGATGTACACCCAATACAAGCTATTGGATCTGGTGGAGGGGAAGGAGAAGATGCCGGAGGCCGCGGAGCTGAAAGGAGCGTGGATGAAGCGATCGTTCGACGCGTACATGCTCATGGTGCAAGCGGTTGGCGGACGACAACTTGACCACATCAAGGACCTCTTGGGTGATCCAGAGTGTGGCCCCAAGGCTTGGAGGAAGCTTCTGGATGTGCACTCACCGACACACGCTACCGGCATCGTGCTACTCGCGCGGCGGCTGCGCGACATCAAGTTCGTTGATGGAGAGCCGATGCAACCCATGTTGGACGAGATGTGCGACATCTTCACGAAGCTTCAAAGCAGCGGTGTGGTGTACCCGGAGCACGTGCAGTGCGTGGAGATCGTGATATGGCAGCCAGAGTTGTGGTTTGCCCTTGCAATCAACCTCAACTTTCAACAGCCCCAATGGAGCGTTGATTATATTCGCGCGCGCATCCTTGAGGAGGATTTGCGGCGCCGGAGTGTGGAGCGTCCGGAGAAAGGGGCTGTTTATGTAGTTGGAGGTGGAAAGAGCGGCTTCAAGAAGAAGTGGAAGGGCAAGAACAAGGACAACCCTAAAGAGGATAGCGGTGGGGGCCAAGGGGACGTGTGCTTCTACTGCAAGAAGCACAGACATCGTTGGCGGAAGTGCTACCAACGACCTAAAGATTGGACCCCGCCTTCATTGAGCAACCAGCATGGTGGCAAGATGAGTGGGGGAGTCATGGGAACTAGTGGAGAGGAGAAGGATGAGGAGAAAGGCGGCAATTGTGAGGAGCGGAAGGCCAGGTTCTTCTTCTTCGTGAACGAAGGCGCAACTGACCCCGCTATGACTGCCAAGGTTCTCCTACACCCCCTCACCCATTGGGTGATTGATTCCGGGAGCTCCTGGCACATGACTCCTCGTGCGGATCTACCCGATGAGATTCAGCCCGCACCCACCTCTACAGTCACATCCGCGACGGGCGCCAAGGCCAAGGTCATGGGCATGGGATGCGCCAAGTTCATGGGAGCGGATGGAGAGCTCGTGGGGCTGAAGAACGTGCTGTGGGTGCCGGACTTGTGCGCGAACCTGATTTCTACCGGCCGGTTGGGAGATGCGGGTGTGAACACCGAGACGATAGTCTCGGAGTGCTATCGTACATATAACGACGAGCGCCTTAATTGGGACCTGTAGTGGAAGGGAGACGTCCACAAGCGCATGTAGCAGATCCCGGTCCTCCCTTAGCCAAAATCGGGCAAGGTGGCAGCCGCGACATCTATGGAGGAGAGCGTCACCGAGGAGGAGCAGCAAGGTGTGCAAGGAGAGGAGCTGATTGGAGGAAGTGCGGCGGTGAAGGCGTCGGCTACCTCGGGCCAAGCGGATTGGGAGACTTGGCATCGGCGGCTCGCACACGTGACAGTTTCTACATTGGAGGAGATGCACAAGGAGAAGTGTGTGCATGGCCTGCAACTGCAAGGAGATGGCGCTTCATTTGGCAGCTGCGAGGCGTGCATGCAAAACAAGTTTGCGCGGTTCCCGTTTCCACGTGCGGAGGGATCGGCGAAGGCACCATTGGAGGTGGTGCACATGGACCTCATGGGTCCTATGAGGACGGAGGGGATTGGGGAAGTGCTGTATTTCCTCACCATGGTGGATGAATGGAGCAGATTCACATGGGCTCGTCCCTTGTCCAAGAAGAGCAACGCTGCACTGGCAATCAAGGAGGATTGGTTGCTGATGGTGGAGCGGCAAACGATGCGGCTGGTGAAGGTGCTGAGGAGTGACCGTGGTGGAGAGTTCCTTGGAGCGGAATTCACCAAGTTTCTCAAGAGGAACGGCATCCGACACCAGCTGACCTGCCCAGGAACACCGCAGTAGAGCCGCATTGCTGAGCGTGCCAACCGGACCATTCACGAGGCGGCTAAGACCTTGTTGGGGGCTGCTGGGATGCCCTACAAGTTCTGGCCAGAAGTTGTTCGCCATATCGTCACGGTCAAGAACAGGGTCTTGACACATGTTGGCAACAAACACTGGGTGACATACGAACGTTGGCTTGGAAGAAGCCACCCATTGACATGCTGCAGGTGTGGGGCTGCATGGGGCTTGTGATGGTGCCTAAGGAGCAGAGGCACAAGCTTGAAGTGACTGTTGTGTGAGATGTCCATCTTAGGATGGCTCCTGACACGAAGGGGTGGCTGATGGGGGACCCTAAGAGCAAGAAGACGCTGGTCAGCCGTGACGTCAAGTTTGTGGAGGACGTCATGTACAAGGACTGGCAGCAGCAGCAGCAGGTGCAGATTGGCTTGCGTCTGCAGGAGATTGAGCGGTCTGCAGTGGAGGAGGTTCAGCTGCACCTTGACGACCTCCATGGATCAGAGCTGACCAGTGACCACAGTGGCGGTGGTGAGCAGCAAGTTTCTGGTCCTGCTGTGGAGGAGGGGTTGGAGGATGAGTCGCATGTGTGGACTCACCATCTCAACACGAGCCTGCTGCAACCGTCAAGGTCACCAAGAGGAGTGTGCAGAAAGGAGCTTCACCACATGGGTAGACTGCTACCCGCGAGATGAGAGTGGCAGCACCACCTTCACCACTGAAGTATAGCCGTTTGGAAGGACCCAAGAAAGGTGTCATGGCGGTTCAGGCGGATGAGGGAGATAATGACGAGATGGCGTTCTGTTTCTTCACACCTCTGGCGGGAGAACCAGCTACGTTGGAGGAGGCACTGAGTGGACCCCAGAAGGAGGAGTGGAAGGCTGCCATGGATGCGGAGTTCAACAGTCTCATTGAGAATGGGACTTGGGAGCTTGTTGAGTTACCCGAGGAGCGATGGCCGATCAGCAGCAAGTGGTTCTTCATAGTAAAGAGTGAAGCTGGTGGTGCGTTGGAGCGGTTCAAGAGCCGCTTGGTCGCCAAGGGGTTTCAGCAGAAAGAGAAGGTCGACTTCGGGGAGATCTTTGCTCCTGTTTCTAAGCCAGTGACACTGAGGACTTTGCTGGCTGGCGCTGCTATGAAGGGATGGCACGTGAAGCAGATGGATATCACCACTGCGTTTCTCGATGGAGTGCTGCCGGAGGATATCATACGGTGCAGCCCGACGGCTATGAGGATGGGACCAGCCGGGTGTGCAAGCTTAAGAAGGCTATCTATGGCCTTAAGAAAACGCCCAGGTGCTGGTACGAGAAGCTGGAGGAGGTGCTGCTGGGTGGAGGCTTCAAGTTGTCCCAAGCGGATCACAGCTTGTTTCTGCTTGGAGAGGGGGAGCAGTTGCTCTTGCTGCTGGTGTATGTCGACGACATACTGCTGTTCTCATCTTCTATGGAGCAGATTGAGAGGACACAGAAGCTGCTGCTAGACAACTTCAAGTGCAAGATGCTGGGGGATGTCCACTACTTCTTAGGGCTGCAGATTGAGAGGGATGTTGAGAGGAGGTGGCTGAAGGTGCATCAGTCACACTACATCTCTGGTGTCATGGAGCGCTACGGCGTGACTGGGGGTCGCACTGTGATGACACCGTTCCCTGCGGGCTTCAAACTGAAGAAGGCAGCTGAGGAGGATGATGTACTCGAGGATGAGCAGCAGAATGAGCTGGAGGTGGCGGAGGTGGACCAGTGAGCTGGAGGTCCAAGAAGCAGAGTGAGATTGCTCAGTCTTCCGGAGAGGCAGAGTACATGGCGATGTACCATGCCATCAAGGAGATCGTGCTCTTAAGGAAGTTGCTGGAGAACATGGGAGCTGAACAGGAGGGACCTACACCACTTTTCTCCAACAGCGAGGCTGCTATTGGCATGGCCAATAATCCTATCCTGAATGGGCTGAACAAGCACATGAAGATTAAGTGGCACTGGGTGAGGCAGATGGTGAAGGAGGGGATTGTTGAGCTTCACCATGTGAAGGCTAGTAAGCAGACAGCAGATTTTCTCACCAAGAGACTTCCCGAGAGCGCACATTGGAAGTGTGCTAAGATGTGTGGCATGGCATTGCACTAGTGTGGGCAGCCGTGTCACTAGTGCATGTGTGATTGTGTGCATGAGAATCAGCACGTGTGTGAGTGTGTGTGCATGCATTCCGTTAGTGTGAGGGGGAGTTTGTTGAATGCACGTTTGTTTGAGTGCATGTCATCCTAACGTCCTACCGAATGCTCGTGCTACTCATGCGTGCATTGCTTGCTTGAGCATGTATCATTATGTATGGCTGTTGGATTTTACCATCTTTGTGTTTTGTTTTTTCTCCAAGTCTACATGCTTGATCATGCAGGAGAAATCCAGAGCTTTCCAACGATACCAAGATCGCCTTATTCCGACCAAGATCGCCCAAGTTACAAGATTTCCAAGTTTTGGGAATTCTATCTCATTTTGAGATATTATCTACATTGGGCGATTATTGGGTCATGACTATAAAGGGATCTTTGGGGTTGCAAGCATGAGCGAATGAAAAAAATCCCGGTTGATTTGCAATTCTCTACACCGGTGCGGATTCATAAGCGTTTTGCCCTAGAAACGTCCCGGAACGCTCAGGATGGGCCCGATCAAAGGGGTGGGGACGTTTGTGCCTGTTTCGAGCCGGGACTAAGATGCAAAGGTGCGACGAGGTGTGGTGAGTATGATCAAACGAAAAAAATCCCAGTTGATTCGCAATTGTCTACATCGGTGTGGATTCATAAGCGTTTTGCCCCATAAATGGACTGGAACGCCCACGATGGGCCCGATCAAAGGGGTAGGGGCGGCACGTTTGTGCGCGTTTCGAGGAGGACCAAGATGCAAAAGTGCGAAGGGTTGTGGTGAGCATGAGCAAATGAAAAAAATCCCGGTTGATTCTCAATTCTCTACACCGGTGCGGATTCATTAGCGTTTTGCCCCAGAATTGGCCCGGAACTCCCAGGATGGGCCCGATCAAAGGGGTAGGGGCGGCACATTTATGTGCGTTTCAAGGAAGACCAAGATGCAAAGGTGCGAGGGGGTGTGGCGAGCATGAGAAAATGAAAAAATCCCGGTTTATTCTCAATTCTCTACACCAGTGCGATTCATAAGCGTTTTGCCCCAGAAATGGCCCGGAACGCTTATGACAAGCCCGATCAAAGGCGTGGGGGCGGCACGTTTGTGCGCGTTTTGAGCCGGGACCAAGATGCAAAGGTGTGACGGGGTGTGGCGAGCATGAGCAAATGAAAAAAATCCCGGTTGATTCGCAATTTTCTACACCGGTGCGTATTTATCCTTCCCTAGCTCTTGGAGAACCCCTTCCCTCTCATGGTTCTCTTGGAGTCCCCAGACCATCTTTTCAAGTGATTCAAATTGGAGATGGTAGCTAAGCCTAAGGCGCACAATCCTACCGAGCGGATTTGCGTTTAGTTGAGAAATGAATTCGTCGTAAGTTCTCAAAGGGACGGATCCTGAACAACAGAAGGAAGTCCTATGATGAAGTCGAGGCTAACGACTTGCCATGGCTGCTCCGGTACGGGTAGAGGCTGTAGCAATCCTGCCTTTTTTCTGCTTGCTACTCTTCATCCGCTGGCACGTGTTGCATGAGGTGACGAACTGCTGCACGTCTGCTGCCATCCGGGGCCAGTAGTAATACTTCGCTATTCCCGCTAACGTCTTGTTGCTCCCAAAATGTCCCGCATATGTCACGTCCTGAAACTCCTTCAGTAAGATCTGTCGGAGCGAGGCATAGTTCGGTACCCAAATCTTTCCTGATCCCTTTCTTACAGCTAAGTCTTTCTCCCACTGTAAGAACTTTTCTTTCTCTGCTGTAGCTATCTCTGCGTCCACGGAGTACCCATGTTGGAATAGACCCTTGAGTAGAGGGTTCATCCCGTCGAGCTGGATGCTTGCTACGTGACCGGGGGCCGCTCAATGCGTCTGCCTTGTTGTGTAGCCCGAGCTTATAGACGATGTCGTAGTGGAAGTGAGTTTCCAAGAAGTCCACCCACCGCACCTGTCGTCGCCGTGAAAGTGTAGGCTGTGACTTCAGGTATTTGAGGCTGCAGTGGTCAGTGTAGACTGTGGTCCTAGCTTCTTACTGAGGTAGGCGATGGGCTGCAAACCGCGTCCGTGATCCTGCATCAATACTGCTCCGACTGCCTGGTCACTAGCGTCTGCTTCCACCACGTAGTCCTTGTTTGGTTCCGGTAGGATGAGTACTGGAGCTGTGGTCAATGCTATCTGTAGCTGCTCTGTGGCTTGCTGATGAGGGATATCCCATTTGAAGGGCGCATCCTTTTTCAGTAAGTTGGTCAGTGGCGTTGCTATCTTAGTACTTCGGCACGAACCTGTTGTAGTAGTTGGCGAAGCCTAGGAACTGCTGCAACTCCTTCACGTTCTCCGGTACTTTCCACTTTTTAACGGCTTCGATCTTCCGCGGGTCCACGTGTACGCCCTCCGCACTCACCATGTGCCTGAGTCGCTCTTCGACAGCTTCACGTAGAACTTATTTTTTCCGCAGGATCTCGAACACCTTCCGCAGATGCTCCACATGCTCCTTCATGTTCTTGGAGTAGATGAGTATGTCGTCCAGATACATCACTATGCATTCGTCCAGCAGGGGCCGTAGGATGTGGTTCATCTCCGCCTGGAACGTCGCTGGTGCGTTGCAGAGTCCAAACAACATCAACAAGTATTCGTAAGGGCCGTATCTGGTACGAAATGTCGTCTTGTGGATCGAGTTGTCTGCCATCTTGATCTGCCAGTAACCCGACCGTAGGTCCAGCTTCGAGAATACTATTACACCACACAGTTGGTCGAGTAGGTCGTCTATGCGCGGAATGGGGTATTTGTTCTTGACTGTTTGATTGTTCAGTGCACGGTAGTCGATGCACATCCGTAAACTGCCGTCTGGTTTTGGAGTGAAGAGAACTGGTGCACCGTAGGGAGAGGTGGATGGGCGGATCAGTTGTCTGTCCAGTAAATACTCTATCTGTTTCTTCATGCCTATCAGTTCTGTCGGACTAAGTCGGTATGGTGCACGTGAGACGGGTTTTGCACCTGGTTCCTCCACGATCTCGTGCTCGTGGGTGCGTGCTGGAGGTACTCCTGCATGTAGGTCGTCTGGCATGATAACTTTGTACTGCTCCAAGACCTCCTTCACTGCTGCAGGTAGCTCCGAACTCGACTTTTCCTCCTCTGCTGCTGCCATGACCAGTGCTAAGTAACCCGTGTTACTCTCGTTCACCGTCCGTTCAAACCGTGCCATTGTTGTTTCAGGAACATCCCCTGTATCTGTCCAGCTTCGCAGCTCCACACGTTTCCCGTTGTTGTAGATGCACGCCTTCCGATTGGGTCAATCGATCTCGGGGTTGAACCGCTTCAGGAAATTTTGCCCCAAGATGAAATCTAGTCCCTTGATATTGGTGATCGGCAACGTCGGCTTCCACCTCAATGCACCTATGTACAGCTGCAGGGATGCTTCTCCATGGATGGGAAGCTTCGTACCGTCCACCATTCTTGTTGAAAACCGGGTCTCCTCCGCTTTCTCTCCAACTTTCTCCAACGTCCCGCGGTCACACACCGAGTGGGACGCACCGCTGTCCACCAATGCCTAAAGGCGTCGCCCGTTGCAGATTACCTCGAAGAGTAGTGGTTGTTGCCGCTCCAAGTAGCCGTAGATGGTCTCGCTTATAGGATCATAGGGTATGTCGAATAGATCATCCATAGGTCGTGCGCTCGAAGTTGCTGACTCAATATTGGTTTTCAACTGAGTGGGGTTAGAAGGATCTATCCGAGGCAGATTGAGCTTCTCTTGGGCCTGGAACCTTCCCCTAAGCCTTTGCAGCTGTGTAGGCTTCACCTGTGGGCAATGGGGAGCCTTAACACTGTGCTGCGGGGAGAGAATATTAACTCCTCGAAACACACGACCCTGTTCAACGCTCCGGAGTGGTTTGCCCAACTTCTCAGGTACCTGAATAATATCTAAGGGCCTTTTCTTAGCCTCCAAATCTTCCTTGAATTTATCTAAGGCTTGAAAACCACGAGAAGTAATATTCTTAGTTAAAGTATCTTTGTAGGATAACTTTAACGAATTCTTACTCTCGAGGGTGTTCGGCTGGAGTTTCCCGGTCGGTGCAGAGTCTTTTTTTGCTGAGCCTCCATTTGTCTCGGTGATTTCTCCTGTTGCCAGTTGGTCGTCACGTTTTAAATTCGCGTCATCATGTCCTCCTTTTTTTGTCCGCTCCAAAGTCGCCACGTCGTCGCCTTTTTGCCTTTTCCGGATCTTTTCGTGATTGACAGGTCGATCCGCGGCTACTGGCGATGCTCGTTTTTTTACTTCAGGGGTGCCGCACGGTTGTTGCCCTGCAGCTCCGCCCGTGCCTTCATCATTTTCTAACACGCCAAGAATCGTTGTCCGGCTGCGCCGCAAAATTCACATTTCTCTAATTTTTTCGGCCGTTGCTTCGCGTCGATCTTGTCAATATCCATAGGGTCGGTGGTCGTGGGTGGTGCCAATTGCTTCGTGTTGAAAGATGTATTCGGCAAGTGGCATCGTGTCTCGGGTTGTCATCGAGTCAACGCATCGAATCTCTCTGCTGCACACACCATGTCGTAGTACTTGCTGTAGTTCGCGGCAATCACTGGTCGGCGGACTTCCATTCTTAGCCCCTCAGTATACGCTTGGATTTTCTCCCCCTCAGTCAGGTCCGTAATTCTGTTGAAGAGGCTTTCCATCTGTTGCATGTACTGTGTAACGCTGTCGAACTGTTTTTGCCGATGAATCTGCTCCCACGCCATGTAGCTCGAATTGATCGAATGTTGAAAATGGGATGGGCATGGGGATGAGAGTAGGTATGTGCATGGGGATGAGACTAGGGATGGTCGTGGGGACAGGAAAATGGATGAGAATGGGTGTAGGGATGGGCATGGGAATAGGAATGTGAAGGGGCTAAAACGGGCACGGGGACGGACTTGGGATGGGCATGGGGATGGGACTTGGGATGGGCATGGGATGGGAAGGGACTAAACTGGTCATGAAGAGGGGAGGGATGGGCATAGTTTTGGAACTAGGGATGGGAATGGGAATAAAGATAAAATTGTGCATGAGGATGGGACTAAGGGCGTAGAAATGGGATTGGGGATGGGTGGGAGTTGGGATGGGCATGGAAATTATCATTAAAATGGACATGGCGGTTGGTCTAGGCATGTGAATTGGGTTAGGGATAGGACAAGTAGGGATGGGCATGGGTGTGGCAATAGGGATGGGCATGATGATGGGACAACGGATGGGTATGGGGACGTGACTAGTAATGTTTTTGGGGATGGGACTAGGGATGGGCATTGGGCCATCCCGATGGCACTGGGAACAGGAATAGGGATGGTCATAGGATGGGACTAGGTATGTGCATGGGTTAGGTCTAGGGAGGGGTATGGGGATGGGACTGCAATAGGTATGCGATGGGAGAAGTTATGGACATGGGGATAAGACTTTGATTGGTGGGTATGGGGATGGGACTAGGGATTGGCACGAGGATGGGACTTGGGATGTGCATGGTGATGGGAGTTGCAGAATTGAGGGGAAAGAAGCGCGGGATGGCGCTAGCAGTGGTAGCGGTGCTGCTGCTAGTGCTGCTACCACTGCCACTGCCGCTGCTACTGGCACTGCTGCTGCTGCTGCTGCTGCCGCTGCTGATAGTGCTGCTGCTATTGCTGCTGGTGCGTGTGATGGGAGTGGGTCGAAGTTGAGGGTAGACAATGTTATCGCTCAAGACGATGATGTGTTAAGTTAGTTCAGCCATTTTCATGCAGATGGCATGCTGCTCCTGGAGCTGGTATGTTCATAGCGTTTCATCCTCCCTCATAGCTAAGCAAGCTCGTTTTTTATAGTTTCTCAGAAGTCCAATGTTTCACCATTCTCCCATTCTTTACAGATTCCTACCATTCATCTTGGAAGCTCTCCCTTTAACTCCACCTTCTCCTCTACCCCATTTTGTCCCCTCCTGCACCACCCCCCACCTTCTTACAGGCCGGTAACAGATCCATGGTACGTTGAGCCTGCAACTAACTTGGAGCACAACGAATCTATTCCCAACACCTGCAATTCCAGTCCCCTGCTTATAACAAATTCTTGGTGTGGTGGCCCTGGCCAAGGACGTCATTCACATGAGTGGTGTGGCAGAGAGGGTCCATACAATGGGCACTTCTGGCAGGGTAAGTGTGACACTCAGGAATAATAAGCCTGACGTTAGTGTGCCACAAAGGAGAAGCACCGGTCTACTAGCGCAGGAGGAGGATGCAGCCAGAGGAGGTGGCGTGCATATGCTTTGCACTCATTTATAGGCTTGATTGTAAATATCACAGTATGATTATATAATATTGTTTGGCTTTTCAAGAACGCCAAATCCAGAACAGCTTTGACCTACCTGGAAAATACACACCCCACCAAGCACGGAGCACCCACGCTGATTCTACCACCCACCTTCGGGGAAAAAAAAAAAAAAAAAAAAAGACAGGCCTTTCTAAGCTGCTGCGCCATCAAGCCACGACTGCAGTTCTTGCCGCATGCCAGCTTTTACAAAGTCTGATACACGGGAGGTGCTGGTCCCTCCCAGAAACGTCAACACTTCTGCCAGGATCAAGGGCGCCACCCTTCCCTGCTGAGCTGATGACCCAACCACCCCCTGCAAGTTATGAGACGATTTTTTAGGCACCTCAAAAGAGGTGCGGGTCCCTCCCAGAAACTCGAACACTTCCGCTGGCATTGAGGGCACCACCCTCGCCTGCTGAGCTGATGGCCCAACCACTTCCTGCTGGACTGGCATTCGGAACACTTCGTTTGGGACTGAGCCCACCCTAAGTACAGGGCTTATGGGTACACGGTCTTTATTCTGCTGACACAGGGCCGTCTGCTGCACCAAGGCTGCATGTTGAACAGCTTGCAGAGGCGCTTGCATGAATGGAACTGGCACTTGGAGCTTTGGGATCTTCAATAGTAGGGGAACTTGGAGCACTTGCTTCACTGACGCTCCTCGCATAAAACCTGCATTGCTTTCTACGGCCATGGCTGATGCATCTTGCGCATACACATCTCCATCGGCCGTGACAGCCGCAACAGATTGGTTTTTGACGAGGAGCGGCTTTTGGACAGCAGTGGAACGCGTTAATAGCGCGTAGGGCAATTCATCGTCACCCATTCGGTGTTGGCGTTTGACTGCGTTGCCATGTGGGAGAGAAACCAGAGGAAGGAGCTGCTCCCTGCAGCGTTTCACTTCAGCCTTCGAGTCACTTGTGCTGCAGGCCTTGTAGCTGGTGCTGCTGGTCTTGTGGGTGGTGCTGCACGCCTTGTGGGTGGTGCTGCAGGGATTATACCTGCCGCTGAAATGTTTATCGCCAGTGTTGCAGGGTTTGTAACTGGTACTGCAGGGTTTGTGACTGGTGTCGCAGGCCTTGCTGTAACACGTTTGGCGGATGCTGGTTGGCCTGTCAGAATTGGTGCTGCAGGTTCTGGGTGTGGCCATGGGTGTCGTGGGTGTTGTTGCAGTTGAAGGTGTTGTGTGTGTCACAGGATCTTCCACCGTGCTGGGCTGTGTAGCTGAATGCTCAGCGAGGGTGGGCAGCTCCGCGAGGGTGGGCAGATCAGCGATGGTGGGCAGATTCACAATGGGGGGCACATCAGCAATGGAGAGTCCAGTTACACACATATGATGAGCCCTCGTTTCAGATGCATGACACAACGCGATGCCTGATTGAGTTGACATGTTAAAGGGAATGCCTGCGAGAGATTGTGAGGCAGAGACACTACTGTCAGAGAGAATAGCGGGTGCAACAGCAGGCAGAGTCCCGAGAATGTCAAGGGCAGGACACTCTATGATAGAATCAGCAACCGACAGGAAGAAAGCTGCCATATTCCGTGACTGCTGCTGCTGCTGCTACTGCTGTTGCTGCTGCTGCTGCTGCTGCTGCTGCTGCTGCTGCTGCTGCTGCTGCTGCTGCTGCTGCTGCTGCTGCTGCTGCTGCTGCTGCTGTTGCTGTTGCTGCAACTGCTGCAGTGCCAGTGCATCCTGCTGTCGCTGAATTCCAGAAGCATTGAATGCAGCACAGCCGTCAGTCACCATCTCTTCATAATCATGGAATAGAAGTCCCACACGGCTGAGACTGTATCGCTGTGAAAGCTCTTGGGGCTCTTGGTCTGTCGGCGCTCTTGCTCCCAACAGAGAATAAAGCTCATCCATTAAACACTCATCATCATCATTCTTTCCTTGGTTACTGACAGATGTCTCCTCAGGCACGGTAGGCCCCCCCATGTCAGCTGAAGTGTTGTAGTTGAGGTCAGTGGAGCAGCCATTAAGGGAGGACACGGATGGAAGGTCCCATGTGCGCAGCCATTGACACATGCGTGGCTGCTCCTCCTGACAGGGAGAGTGCATGAAAGCTGCTGCAGCCCAATCTGCATCAGCAGCAGCACCACCACAGTCAGCAGCTGCAGCATCAGCAGCCGTGGTAGCAGCAGCCGCGGCAGCAGCAGTAGCAGCAGCAGCACCACCACCTCTACCACCACCACCACCATCAGCAGCAGCAGCACCTGCACCACCATGAGCAGCAGAAGCAGCACCAGCACGAACAGCAACATCACCAGCAACGGTACCATCAGCAGTCACCCCCGCGCTCTCATGTTGCAAGGCTAGCATGAGGCCTTTCAGTTCCCCATCAGAAACAACGAGTCGAATGGCGCCGGGTTTCTCAGAGCCAACCGCACCTGAAGCCAGATGGCAGTTGGCCTGGTCGTTCGTAAGAGGGGCGTTAGGGTAGTAGGGCGAACGCTGGCTGGGAGCTAAGGGGTGATTGTGGAAGCGGCATCTGTAGGTGACTTGAATGGAGTCGGGGCAGCTGATGTCGACAGTCTTCTTGGCAGGGCAGCGAGGGATGGCCTTGGAGAGGCTGCACTTGTAGTAGTGCCTGCTGGAGCGAAGGTTATGGATTTGCAATGGACATGCACAGCACAAAGGGCACAGAGTAAACTGAGTGGACAAAGCTAGGGCTGACAATGCTCAACCAACCTTGCTCAACCAGATCCATCAGGACGCACGGCACCAGAAGCAACATGAGTCAACCAGTAAACTCGAGCAAATTACAATGCCAGTTAACACGACTGACCTTGTGGCAGTAGAGTGCTTCACTCTCTTCTGGCCGTACTTGAGCCAGCTATGCCCATCAGAAGCCGCCACCTTCGCCACCACCTCCCCCAACCCGGGCCACTCAAGCTTGTGCTGGCACGGCTCACAGCTGCCGTGCGGCTCAGGGCCAGCCCGCGGACGAGCTTGCTGAGGATTTGCCAAGGGCCCGTGCAAACTCGGTGTGGCTAACTCCAAAGCCATTGCCATGGCAGGTAGTAGTTGGATGACAACTCCGCGCCTTCGGCGGATCCGTGAGGAGGGTTACCCGGAGGTGCCTTTCGAGGACTCCTTTTCTGTCTGCGTCGGACAGAGTGAGGGGTGTGATTGCCACGGGCCTGTGGTAGTACTCTCAGAGAAGTTGATGTTTCAGGCTGCTTGCGTGGCCCTGCTCGTGGTGATTCTCCTACTGGGCAGCAGCTCACTAACAAAGCAAAATCAAAACGGCTTGACCGCGCTATTCGAACTAGTATTACTACAAGTATAGCAGAGGCTGTACTAGTAGAAGTAGTACAAGTAGGTACATCACCGAGACTTTCACGAGTGCATTCAAGAAGTTGGCGACCTCCGAGGTCGGGCTGACCCATAGAGATCCGGATTCTTAGGGTGACCAAACGGGTGTTCTGTTACTCACCCAAAGGTTTTTTTGACCCTGAGGTCCGAACGTAGTACGACTACAGTGCTCGCAAGCGTGGTCAACATTTGAGTCCACAGGCGACGACCCTGGGCACTCAGCGGAGATTTGGGGGATGTGACTAGTAGGTCAGCGTTTGTGTCGGACACCGTTTGACAACGTGTGAGTACGTTCAGCGGAGGCTGGCCCACGCCCTGGGACGCCTCAGCATGTGCCGTGCGCGCAACTCGAGCGAGAGGGGGACGTTTGTCAGTGCCCAGGCGGAGCCTGCTGTACAAAGCTCCGCGCTCCTCCTTCCCTTACAGCTGATACGCACCCCATGCACGCGAATTTGCTCTGCACCAGATGGAAACGCTGCATCTGAGGTTTTTTCCCCAGCCTGTTGCACCCACGTTACAAGCGCGTCGCGTGGTTATGAACCAATAGTAACGAACAGACCGAAGTCAAACTGAAGAGACTGAAGTCAAAATGTCAACGGATAAGGTTACAGATCCTTTATATAAGCACCTGCGAGTCCTTTTTAGCTAGCTGCGAATTGACGAAACTTATGCGAAATTTTGGACAAAACTTATACGCCTCCTTCATAAGGCAACCTGGTACCCACATGGTACTGGGGACCATTTGCGGCGGACCAGCTATGCACAGTGCATGCAGCTTCGAAAACGAAATGTTAACGAAGGTACAAATGTATATGGTGACGCCTGAACGAAATTTCGCAAATAGCAGATATTTTTGGCGAAGGAAATATAGTGCAGTGTTCGCATGTGATTCTCATCGCCTTGGGTCGCTCTGGAAATGGTCCTCTATGTGGAGCGTCATTTTCGTATGTGCAGCTCGCACTGTACGCGCTGGTTCGTGGGCAGGTGTATGTCAGGTCCACACCTGGTCCGTAGCTGGTCCTCGCCAGACCGCGCGGGATTGGCCTGATCCGCTGCGGACCAGCTGTAAAGTGCGCAAATGTAACACCCCCTAAGCATTTGGCACGAGATATGGAAGAAAAAAAAAATGGAGAGGAGGGAACGTTAAGTTTGAATCATGTACAGCGTCGAGTTTCCATGTTTATCAGGCAATTTTTGTTTGTAACTTTGACCTCGGTAACATCGCGAGGATGTGTTGTTAGCTGGCTTGTGTCAGCGCCTTCCAGCATCCTGGCACTTCAGACACCCCTAAGACGGGGGTCAACGCATTCCATTCTCGATATTGTTTCAACTTGCCTGCAGATTTCGCGACTGTGCAAGGCTTCCGAATGTAACAAAATCAAATGTAACATCACTACACCTAGCCCTCCCCAATTTCATGCCCCGTCAGTTCTTCCTTAAAACCAAATTGACCTTTTTTGGCTATAGGGATCAGACACCCACGACCTGGAGGCTATCCAAGGCATTGTAAAGTTTCGATGTTGCCCCATCTGGCGTTGAGACCGCAACGCAAAGACTGAATTTTTCGCTGCGACCATGTCTTTTTATTTTCCCCGCTGACTCATGTGCGCAGTCCCAGTCGTTGATTCCCTTAAAACCAAATTGTTTGAAACAGCTCTCATATTCGGGTGAATTAGAAATGAATACACAGGGGGGTGAAATTGGCCATAGTGAAGTTGTCGAGGACTATGTGTACCAATCGCCGAAACTAAAGTTCGGAGGAAATCCCTGAGTCCCCCTCAAGTCTAGCGTCCGTACAACTTCGTTACAGACTGCCGAGCTGGCGGGATGAGAATCATTATGGTGCCCAAATTGACAGCAGTGCCTCATCCACCTGCTCTGTAGGACTGTACACCAAGACCCCTGTCAACGTTTCATCGTTGACCAAGTATCATTCATCACATCTCGGACACCCATCGTCAACGCCTGTCAACCTTTCCGAGGCAACAAATCTACTGGGTGAGCGTTGGTCCTGCCGGGTGTGCAACTACCATGATGGAGAGAAATCCGTTTATGACCAGTACGCATGATGGTACCTCCATTCTGGGCCCAGTTCGGCAGGCATTCTCGCCATTATCGCCATTATCGCCATTATCGGTCATTTTAACGGGCCCCCAAAAAATGGCCCCTCGAAACAGCTGCGAAGTCAGCCTGTAGCCTCAGCGCAACTTTGAAAAAAATGGGTAGTGCGTTCGGTTGGCATTAAATGGGCCTGCAAAAATGGCATCACCCGTGAAAGGTCCTGCGCGGAAGCCCACATGCAGCTGCGCTGATGGAGCGCATAATCACTGTACACGCAGCCCGGGCAGCCCTGCAAACCAGTAATGGACGTCGAAAAAAATCGGGAGAGGTGTGATGATGTGGTGCAGATGGGTGATTTTCCTCTGGGCACGAGGAGGGGTGCGAAAGGCAGGGATTTGTTTTTTTTAGGGCAAGGTGTGATTGCCCCGAATCACTGATACCCCGCATGGTGCTGGGTCTCGAGGCCGCATGGTGCGGCGGATGAGAAAATGGACAGTTTGCCTGAGAAATATGGTTCGACGAAGGTTCCTCTGACAGAAAATGCCTGCGCTAAAAGGGGTGTTCGGCTGGCATTCCATTCTTGGAAGGTTCGGTGGTGAACCGCTTATATCGAACCTATATAACCTTTCGCGCGCTTATCAAAGAAGGTTCCAGGGTGGTCGGTTTACTGTAGCCCATACGGGGAAACCGTTTTTTTAATGCCTGCCGAACTGGGCCTGCTTAGGTACGTACGCACCATGATGCCTGATTGAGCCCCTCACGTTTGCCTTGTCAAAGGGGCGTATAAGCTGTATCGTGCGTTTCGTATAAGTTTCTTCAATTCGCAGCTAGCTAAAAAGGATTCGCATGTGCTTATATAAAGGATCTGTAACCTTATCTGTTGACATTTTGACTTCAATCTCTTCAGTATGACCACGGTCTGTTCGTTACTTGTGGTTCATAATCACTGCAACTTGCGAGACGTGCTTGTAACGTGGGTGCAACTGGCTGGGGAAAAAACATCAGGTGCAACGTTTCCATCCGGTGCAGAGCAAATTCGCGTGCATGGGGTGGGCATCAGCTGTACTCGTAGTGGGTATGTATAGTTCTGTGAGCCGGTGCGTTGCTTTTAATAACACGGAACATATCATAACTCATACGTTACAATAACCGAATAAGAGAAAGGGGTATACAAAGACAAATGGAAATCTTAACATTTGATCTTAGTTGTTACATGCCAAGCCACGAAGAAATGTTTCGAATTAACCGGTATGGGGCAAAGTACATTAGAGATGTGTTGTACGAATTGGGGATTAATGCGTCTTATTCTAGAAGCCCTACCCAACCCCACCACCATATATGTCACCTTGCTGGACAATGTAGGGCTAAAGGCAAAGGCGCAGAGAATGGTCGTGCTCAAGGCACATGATAGCAGCACACACATTACTTTGAACGATGTGCTCATTATGAAGAACCTTCACTTCAATTGTGACAAGACTCTGAAAGGAGCCTGCAGTGTAGTCGTCATAGTTTATCATCATCAATTACATGACACAATTATATAAGTAACGATACAGATAAAGTTAAAGCTGGCAAACAAGCTATCTAATCGCCGATGTGTGTGAGGGGTGGGTTGGGCGGGAACTCAAGTTGAGATGATGAAATAAGACTAGGTGGCAGGTCCGTGGACCTGTCGAGGGATAAGGTGGGAATGCCTCCTTATTGCATTCCCCTCTTTCCTAATCTTGGAACAATCATTAAATTTAGAAATATATTTCTAAATTATTCATATTGTGACAAAGCTCTGAAAGGAGTCTGCAATGCAGTCGTCATAGGACAACGAAACATTATGGTTGGAGGTGGTGACGGACGCGGCCGACAGTAGCCGCGTAACGGGTTGAAGGGCTTTGTCGAGTAGGGACTTGCATAAGGCGGGGTGCGCGAATCAACTCCGAGTCGAGCTGGGTGACATAGACCTCCTTCGCACCATCGCTATGCCACCGCCTTGAAGAGGCGATCGGGAACCTCAGCGTCAACAGCGAGTGCGGCTGCTGTCTTCCGAAATGAGTGTGTCCCAAGGGTGGAAGGATCCAAACCTACACGAGCGAAAGCCTCGAAGTTCCAATTTTGCACGGTAGTGTAGGACGGAGGGGCGTCCGACGGCAGCGCGTCTGAACTAGGTCGAAAGATGCGAATGAGAGAGCCGACGGAAGTGTAAGAGAATCCCGCCAAAAAGAGAAATTCCTTAACGTGAGCAACGGGGCAGTGACGAGCGTTCGACGTAGCCACTGGAACCCATGCATCGGCTCCTCTTTGATCGTTCTTAGAGTGGGGGATGAATAACCACATGCAGTCAGAGTCAAACTCAATTTGGTGCCATTGAAAGGCGACGAGTGTCAAATTATACATGTTATATTTGTGTAGGCTGTAGTGGGGTAGCCAATATGGGGTACAACCCCTTTAGGGTTTGATACTTGTACCCAACTCTCTTTCAATGCAACTCATTTCTACCTGTAGTTTCTAACATGGTTTCAGAGCAGTAGGTCCGTAAGACTGTTTTTTGTTTTTTTTTTTTTGTTTTTTTTTTTTTTTTTTGGGCCCACCTACCGTTGTGGTTACTGAGCTGCCCCACGTGTTGCCTGCGCCGCGGTGTACGCGCGCGCCTTGCCTTGCCTGCGCTGCGCTGCCCGCGCGCGCCTTGCCTTGCCTGCACTGCGACGCCCGCGCGCGCCTTGCCCGCGCTGCGCTGCGCTGCCTGCGCGTGCCTTGCCTTGCCTGCGCTGCGCTGCACGTGCACGCAAACCCTAATTCTGCGCGCAGCACGCTGCTGCCCCGCACGTCGCGTCCGCCACCTTGCGCAGCCCGCTGCTGCCCCGCGCGCCGCGTCAGCAGCTCGCGCAGCCCGTAGCAGCCCTGTGCGCCGCGACTGCCGCCCTCGCGCAGCCCGCGGCTGCCTCGCGCGCCGCGTCCACCGCCTGCGCAACCCGCGGCTACCCCGTGCGCCGCGTCAGCAGCTCGCGCAGCCCGCAGCAGCCCCGCGCGCCGCGGCTGCCGCCCTCGCGCAGCCCGCGGCTGCCTCGCGTGCTGCGTCCGCCGCTTGCGCAGCCCGCGGCTGCCCCGCGCGCCGCGTCTGCCGCCCGGGCGGCCTCCTATTGCCCCGCGCGCTGCGTCCGCTGCCTTCGCGCAGCCCGGCACTGCCCCGCGCGCCGCCTCAGCCGCTCGCGCAGCCCGCAGTTGCCCCGCGCGCAGCCTCAGCTGCCCGCGCGCCGCTACAGCAGCCTGCGCGCACCTCGTGGCTGCCCTGCGCTTGCGCCCTGCCCTACCTCCTGCAGCATGCCGCCTTCCTCTGGCGGACCGTCGCCTTTTCCTGCCCGTGCGCCGCCCCTACCTACCCTACTACCCGCTATGACTTCTCTTCTCTTCTGATCCCCTGGATCCATGCTTTTCGTCTCCAGCTCCGTGAGCGCTTCCATTGGACTTTCCTGTCCTGCGTCTGCACTCTGACAGAGGTGGTGAGTTCACCTCCGACCTCTTGCGAGCCTTCTGTGAGGAGCACGGCATCCGCCAGACGTTCACGCTTCCGGCCTCTCCGCAGCAGAATGGGGTTGCTGAGCGCCGCATTGGCTTGGTCATGGAGGTCGCTCATACCTCCTTGATCCATGCGGCTGCCCCCCATTTTCTGTGGCCGTTTGCGGTCCGGTACGCCGCGCATCAGCTCAACCTCTGGCCCCGTGTCTCCTTGCCGGAGACCTCGCCCACGCTGCGTTGGACGGGGGAGGTTGGCGATGCGTCGCGTTTCTGGGTCTGGGGTGCTCGTGCCTTTGTCCGCGATCTCACCGCGGACAAGCTCTCTGCTCGCGCCATTCCCTGTGTCTTCACCGGCTTTCCTCCTGACATGCCTGGCTGGCAGTTTTACGACCCCACCTCGCGCCGTGTCTTTGCGTCTCAGGACGTCACGTTTGACGAGTCGGTCCCCTTTTACCGTCTCTTTCCCTACCGCACTTGCCCTCTTCCCCCCCCGCCGCTCTTTCTCGCTCCAGGTCCTCCCCAGGTAGACCCCCTCCCCGCTCCAGGTCCTGCTCCTTCAGGTGTGTCTCAAGTAGACCCTCCCTTCACTGAGCCTGTTGAGGTCACTGGTGACTCAGGTCCTACTGGGGGTGGTCCTGCTCGGGGTGCTGAGCCTGAGCGTGCGGAGCCTGGGGGTGCTGAGCCTGAGCGTGCGGAGCCTGGGGGTGCTGAGCCTGGAGGTGCGGAGCCTGGGGGTGTGGAGCGTGAGCGTGAGGAGCGTGGGAGCGCTGAGCCTGGGCGTGCTGAGCCTGCGCGTGAGGAGTCTGGGTGTGTTGAGTCTGGGGTGCTGAGCCTGAGCGTGACGAGACTGGAGGTACTCCGTCTAGGGGTGCTGAGCCTGCGCGTGAGGAGCCTGGGGGTGCTGAGTCTGGGGGTGCGGCGCCTGAGGGTACTGAGACTGCTGGTGCGCGGTCTCCTTGGAGTGGCCGCCTTTGTCCGCGTGTGCCTCTCACCTCGCAGCAGCTGCACGACTGGTACGGTCACCGTCAGGGTCGCGCTGCTGGAGCTCGAGGCTCTGCCACTGGAGGTGCGTCTGGTGACTTCGCTGGAGCTGGGAGTGGTAGTGGTCCTTTGTCTACTGGAGGTGCTGGAGTCGCAGGTCGCGGAGGTGCTCGTATTGGAGGTAATGGATCTGCTGGGACTGGAGGTGTTATGTCTAGGGATGCTGCTGCTGGAGACACAGAGACTGGAGACCCTGGGACTAGGGGTGCCGGTTCTGGGGGTGCTGCTGCTGGAGACACTGAGGCTGGAGACCCTCGGACTGGAGGTGCTGGTTCTCGGGGTGCTGCTGCTGGTGGAGCTGGTCCTGGAGGTGCTGGCGCTGGAGGTTCTGGAGCTGTTGGAGGTGCTGGAGCTGCTGGAGGTACTGGAGCTGCTGGTGCTGGTGGCACTGCACCGCCTATCGGGTCTGTTCTTCGCTCCGCTGTCTCTGTCGTCACAGCCACTGTCTGATTTTGTGCTTCACCAGGTTCTTAGCCTCCCGTCTTCTACTGGTCTTCCGTTCCTTCTCCTTACACTGAGCAGACCGGAGGTCTTCCTAAGCGTCGTGAGCCTGTCTCGCATGTTCGTTCTGGTCGTATCGGCCGTCGTGTTCCTCGTCTGCATCAGCCGGCTGTCCCCGGTGCGCACCTCGTAGCCTTGCATCCTTCCTCTGCTCCACAGCGTATTCCTCTGCCGTCCCCCCCTGCGTCCTCTCTGCCTGACCTTGCGGACCCTGAGTCTGAGCAGTTTTGTGCTGCCCACCCTACTGTCACGCGTCTGTTAGCCATTGTTGTCACTGACCCGTCGTTTGAGTCCGCTGCTGCATCCGCCTTGGTCGCTGAGCTTGTTGACTTTGCTGCTGCCTGTCGTCTAGACTACGCCGCTAGTCTTGTTGCTAAGTCTGAGTCTGTCTGCCCTCCGTCCGTCGGGGGTGAGTGTGCTCTTGGCACGGACGTCCTTGAGGACAGTCAGGAGGACCTTGACTGTCTTGCGGCTGCTGCGCCTCATCTCGTGGCCATGCTGCTTGCCCCTGAGGGAGACCCGGATGCACCAGACATCCCTACCCCGCGCTCTTACGCTGAGGCGATCGCGGGTCCCTACTCCTCTCAGTGGCAGACAACCATGGACGCAGAGATGGCATCCTGGAAGTCCACAGGCACCTACATCGATGAGGTTCCCCCTCCTGGGGCGAACATCGTCGATGGCATGTGGATTTTCAGGGTGAAGCGGCCGTCGGGTTCTCCGCCTGTCTTCAAGGCTCGTTACGTTGTCGAGGCTTCAGTGAGCGAGAGGGAGTTGACTTCTTCCAGACCTTCTCCCCACCCCGAAGATGACCACTCTTCGGGTACTGCTGCACGTTGCCGCTCAGCGTGACTACGAGCTTCACTCGCTGGACTTATGAACGCCCAAGAGATGTTGCTAGCGTCGATGTATATGACCGTGATTCCAAGACGGACATTCTGCTATTTGCATGAGCAGATTATGGGAGAACGCGCGGGCCACGGTGCCGAGCGCGAGCGACATGGATGCTAACATTCATGTGATGTGCGCGAGGTGGCGAACCAGGACAAGGCGTCCATTGCTGCCCTTGAAACACGTCAAGCGCATTTCCTCCAAAAGGCGTGCGCGTCGTGCCGAGTCCACGAAAAAAGACAGCTCATTGGTGTCTAGGAGCAGACCGAGACATTTGAGGCTCTGTACTGGTTCGAGCTGAGACTTTTGTGTGTTGATAATAAATCCAGCATGTCGGAGATCTTATACAATGGCGTCCCGAGATTGCAGCGTACTAGTAAGGGTCTCACTGAAAACGAGGATATCATCCACATAAGGAACTACTCGAATGCCTCGGCTTCGCCACCGTTTGGCAAACTGCTTGATGAGCTGAATGGACACGAAGGGTGCGGTCGCGAGGCCAAATGGGAGAGAGAGGAACTGATATTCCACGCCTTGGAAAGAGAATCCAAGAAAGCGCTAATAGCTAGGATGAATGTCGACATGATGGTATCTTGATTTGAGGTCGATTGTAAATAACCAGTCATCCTGCTGAACGGGATCATAGATACGATTAAGTCCCTCGTATCGAAACTTAGATGTACGCAGAAAACTGTTCACGTGCCTCAGGTCGAGGATGAGCCGCTTCTTGGTCGGTTGTACAACCACGTTCAGAGGACTAGAGCACGTATTTACTGTCTGGGACGAAATCACCCGTGCTGCTCTAGTGGCTACGAGCTCGGCAATTGCCTCTGTCGTGAAAGCGGTGTGCTGGGCTACGCCAGGATGGTTGGGTGCACGCTGGGGTGTGGGCTCGTCGTTCGCCCATGGCAACTGATAACCGCGCGAGATTATGGAAAGTATAACCCTGCTGTCACACCACGTGGACCACCAAGCCGTGCATCCTCGTAATCGACCACGCACATGAACTTGGGTTGGGAGTGGTGGGACGGAGTGCACTAGCGCGCTTGGGAGATGGGTGGCCGCAGTGTAAATGCAAAAAACAAATGCATATATGGACCATAGGCTGCGAAGTTTGGCCAGCCCCCCCCCCCCTTTTTTGTCAAAATTTTATAAGCGTCAAACATTAACAGTCTCCATGTCCACAAGCTAAGCAATAGATTGCAATGCATTCACGCATTTAACTGTGCAAAGGCAGCCGATCAAACGATACGCGCGAGCTGGTTCGCTTCTTGCTCACGCTGGGGGCACTGTGCAAAGCCATGGCCCGACTCGCGACAAATGAAGCAACGTCCATCCCCGTCGCGACTCCACTTGTTCCAAGAACGTTCGCCATTGCCTCGACCACGGTTATTCTGATTGTACCGCTGGGAGTAGGAGGTGGTACGATCGAGGCGACTCTTTTTCATCGCCGCCACGATTTGAGCGGCAGATTTTATCCTCCACCACCTTCCCATATTTAATCTTTAAGGCCACGTTAGCCACGTCAAAACCGCGTTGCTCGGCGGTGAACAGAATAATAATATTTTCCTCGGCCTCATGTTCAATCTCTTTTAAATAGAGAGACGCTTGCTCGCTTCCCTCGGAAGGCAAAGCACTCAATGCATGGCGAGCAATAATTTGAATTCTTTCAAAACCAAACATTTGCGTATGAATACCGTCGCTCTTAACGGGAGCACATCACAATTGCGAGCGTGCTGCAGGAATAGGAACGAGTGCCGATGACGAGTGAAGGGTGGGGGCGTGCGGAAGAGAGCGAGGGCCGTTTCCTTCGTTAATTTCCTCAAAAATGCCACGCTCGCCTTCTTCCTCGTCCGCATCCGCCTCGGGAGCCTCGACATTGCGTGTTGCTGGGCGAAGGTTCTGAGGATGAGCCGTCCTCCCGTTGGCGTGGTTGCGCTAGCGCGTCGCCAAGAGCTCGGTCATTTGGTGAAGCGCGTCAATGTTGTGCGGCGGGTTGTTAATATTACGGCGCTCCATACGGTCACTCCAAGAAGGTGTAGGCCTAGTGTTCGCTGCCGAAGGAGCGGGGCGTTCCATAACGCGTCTTGCAGGGGCGCCAGAAAGGTGCGCCAGAATCTGGAGCAGATTTGCCTGTGCAGTGGAGTCCAGATTGTCCAGAATCGCGGGGAAATCTGGACGAGCAGTTGCGCGCGGTGTCCCAGTTTCGTCGAGATTCTGCTGCGACGAGGGCCGCGAGTTTCTCCCTGGCGAAAGATTCGCCACGCGCGTAGCCGACACTGGCACGCGATCTCGTGGCCCTCAAGCGCGTGCCTTTCCTGGCCTGACGCGCGCGCCTGAGAGGCCTGAGGTGTTAAACTGTATTATGCTTGTAGGCTGTAGTGGGGTAGCCAATATGGGGTACAACCCCAACTAGGGTTTCATATTTGTACCCAAACTCCTGCTAGTTCAATCATTCTTGCCTAGTTCTTCTGACATGGTATTCAGAGCAGGAGGTCCCTAGGACCTACCGACCGTTTTTTTTTAAGGGCCCACCACCGCTCGCATGCGGTTACCACGCTACCCCGTGCCCTAGCCTCGTAGCGCCCTCGTGCGCCCACGTTAGCGCCCTCGCGCGCCCCTCGTTAGCGCCCTCGCGCGCACCCTCGTTAGCGCCCTCGCGCGCCCCTTCGTTAGCGCCCTCGCGCGCCCCTTCGTTAGCGCCCTCGCGCGCCCCTTGCTAGCGCCCTCGCGCGCCCCTCACTAGCGCCCTCGCGCGCCCCTCGCCGAGCCGCCCGCTCGCAGCCCGCCCGCCCGCTCGCTGCCCGCTTCGCGGCCCGCTCACTACGCAGCCCGCCCGCCCGCTCGCTGCCCGCTTCGCGGCCCGCTCGCTCGCTGCCCGCTTCGCGGCCCGCTCGCTACGCAGCCCGCCCGCTCGCTGCCCGCTTCGCGGCCCGCCCACTTCGCAGCCCGCCCGCCCGCTCGCTGCCCGCTTCGCGGCCCGCCCGCCTCGCAGCCCGCTCGCCCCGCTGCCCGCTTCGCGGCCCGCCCACTTCGCAGCCCGCCCGCCCGCTAGCTGCCCACTTCGCGGCCCGCCCGCATCGCAGCCCGCTCGCCCCGCTGCCCGCTTCGCAGCCCGCCCGCCCGCCCGCTGCCCACTTCGCGGCCCGCCCGCCTCACAGCGTCGCCCGCCCGCCGTGCTGCCCGCTTGCAGCGCCGCCTGCCCGCCGCGCTGCCCGCTTCCCGGCCCGTCCGCCGCGCTGCCCACTCGCAGCGTCGCCCTCCCGTCGCGCTGACCGCTTGCAGCGCCGCCTGCCCGTAGCGCCAGCCTCGCCCGCTGCTCTCTATCCGTGCACAGTCGCCTTCCCCTGCTGCGGCAGCTTGCGTTACTCTGTCACACTGTCGCTATGGCTTCCATCCGCGTGCTGTCGTTCGATGCTGAGGGCCGCCCTGTGCGGTTCACCGCTTGGCTAGATGACCTGCAGCTGTTCCTCCTGAGCGATAGCAAGGAGCATGTGTCGCTCTATGACTACGCGTCTGGTGCTGCGCCTGCCCCTCCAACTACAGCTGAGCTTAGTGTTCGTTCCCACTGGCAGACTCGTGACGCAGCTGCTCGCCTAGCCATTCGCAGTCACCTGCCGTTAGCTGAGCTAGAGCATTTTGGCGACTGCAAATCCGCTAAGGCCCTGTACGACGCTGTCGTCGCTCGCTACTCCTCGCCTGCCACAGCCGAGCTTAGCCGCCTCATGCTGCCGTACCTGTTCCCCGATCTGTCCACCTTTACTACAGTCGCCGATCTTATCACCCACCTTCGCACTAGTGATGCTCGCCTGCGTGCCGCCCTTCCCACCGAGTTCTGCGCTAAGAACCCCCCTCCACTGTACTGGACACTCCACTTTATAGTCACTCGTCTCCCTGACACCCTCCGCTCAGTTCGAGACCACTTCCTTGCTCGCTGTCCCACTGAGCTCACAGTCGCCCTCCTAGAGGAGCACCTGCTCGCGGCCGAAAAGAGCATTGTAGCTGTCGGTGCTGCTCGTGGCGCTCCTCGCACCCCCATCTTTGAGGGGTGTTCTCCCTCTCCCCTCGCTCCCTCCTACGCTGCTGCTGCTGCTGTTGACTTATACGCCGGATTATATT
Organism: Closterium sp. Yama58-4; assembly: GCA_947470075.1. Taxonomy (NCBI): domain Eukaryota; kingdom Viridiplantae; phylum Streptophyta; class Zygnematophyceae; order Desmidiales; family Closteriaceae; genus Closterium; species Closterium sp. Yama58-4. The sequence continues at coordinate 753,783 of CANIUD010000649.1, forward strand.
ATGCATAGATGAATTATATGGATGGATAAATATAATGCATAAATATAATGGATATGTGACTGGTGGAATATTATACATTTCGGTATAAATCGACCGGTACTGTATATATATCATGAATGTATAAGCATGATGAATTTACGTAATAGTTAATTGACCCAGGCTCTATGCTACCGCGTCCCCTGCCTAGCATGGGGGGGAGGTCAATAGCATAGTTCCTGAACCATCCAACTATTACATGAAACAACACAATCTGTGTAAACTAAAAAAATGATCAAAATTTGTCAAATCCAGTTCAAGTGAACACACTCACTGAGTGGGCAAAGAACCTTCTCGGAATTGATAGTTTGATCATTTTTTTAAAAGACACAGACATGCATTGTTAATGCAATGATATAAGCATATGGATGAATATACACACACATACACACACAGAGAGACATGCATACAAACACACACATATGCACACGCAAAAACTGAGACAAGTCAATAAAAATGCAGGAAAAATCTACCAAAGCAATACAATACCATTCTACTTTCTATATTGGTCTTGGCTTCCCAATGGTACAGCAAAGCCTCTGGCGATAGGATATAATAGAAAGGGAAGAAAGCATGGAATAAACAGGAGGCGAGCAATGAAAAGAGGGGGAAGGAAAGTGTTAAACTGTATTATGCTTGTAGGCTGTAGTGGGATAGCCAATATGGGGTACAACCCCAACTAGGGTTTCATATTTGTACCCAAACTTCTGTTAGTTCAATCATTCTTGCCTAGTGATTCTGATATGGTATTCAGAGCAGGAGGTCCCTAGGACCTACCGATCGTTTTTAGGGCCCACCACCGCTCGCATGCGGTTACCACGCTACCCCGTTCCCTGCCCTCGTTAGCGCCCTCGCGCGCACCCTCGTTAGCGCCCTCGCGCGCACCCACGTCAGCGCCCTCGCGCGCCCCTTCGTTAGCGCCCTCGCGCGCCCCTTTGCTAGCGCCCTCGCGCGCCCCTTGCTAGCGCCCTCGCGCGCCCCTCACTAGCGCCCTCGCGCGCCTCTCACTAGCGCCCTCGCGCGCCCCTCGCCGAGCCGCCCGCTCGCAGCCCGCCCGCCCGCTCGCTGCCCGCTTCGCGGCCCGCTCACTACGCAGCCCGCCCGCCCGCTCGCTGCCCGCTTCGCGGCCCGCCCGCTTCGCAGCCCGCTCGCTCGCTGCCCGCTTCGCGGCCCGCCCGCTTCGCAGCCCGCTCGCTCGCTGCCCGCTTCGCGGCCCGCCACTTCGCAGCCCGCCCGCCCGCTCGCTGCCCGCTTCGCGGCCCGCCCGCCTCGCAGCCCGCTCGCCCCGCTGCCCGCTTCGCGGCCCGCCCACTTCGCAGCCCGCCCGCCCGCTCGCTGCCCACTTCGCGGCCCGCTCGCATCGCAGCCCGCTCGCCCCGCTGCCCGCTTCGCAGCCCGCCCGCCCGCCCGCTGCTCGCTTTGCGGCCCGCCCGCCTCGCAGCGTCGCCCGCCCACCGTGCTGCCCGCTTGCAGCGCCGCCTGCCCGCCGCGCTGCCCGCTTTCCGGCCCGTCCGCCGCGCTGCCCGCTCGCAGCGTCGCCCTCCCGTCGCACTGACCGCTTGCAGCGCCGCCTGCCCGTAGCGCCAGCCTCGCCCGCTGCTCTCTATCCGTGCACAGTCGTCTTCCCCTGCTGCGGCAGTTTTCGTTACTCTGTCACACTGTCGCTATGGCTTCCATTCGCGTGCTGTCGTTCGATGCTGAGGGCCGCCCTGTGCGTTTCACCGCTTGGCTAGATGACCTGCAGCTGTTTCTCCTGAGCGATAGCAAGGAGCATGTGTCGCTCTATGACTACGCGTCTGGTGCTGCGCCTGCCCCTCCTGCCACAGCTGAGCTTAGTGTTCGTTCCCACTGGCAGACTCGTGACGCAGCTGCTCGCCTAGCCATTCGCAGTCACCTGCCGTTAGCTGAGCTAGAGCATTTTGGCGACTGCAAATCCGCTAAGGCCCTGTACGACGCTGTCGTCGCTCGCTACTCCTCGCCTGCCACAGCCGAGCTTAGCCGCCTCATGCTGCCGTACCTGTTCCCCGATCTGTCCACCTTTACTACAGTCGCCGATCTTATCACCCACCTTCGCACTAGTGATGCTCGCCTGCGTGCCGCCCTTCCCACCGAGTTCTGCGCTAAGAACCCCCCTCCACTGTACTGGACACTCCACTTCATAGTCACCCGTCTCCCTGACACCCTCCGCTCAGTTCGAGACCACTTCCTTGCTCGCTGTCCCACTGAGCTCACAGTCGCCCTCCTAGAGGAGCACCTGCTCGCGGCCGAAAAGAGCATTGTAGCTGTCGGTGCTGCTCGTGGCGCTCCTCGCACCCCCATCTTTGAGGGGTGTTCTCCCTCTCCCCTCGCTCCCTCCTACGCTGCTGCTGCTGCTGTTGACTTCCTTGGTGCTGAGTCTGTTGGCGCTGCTTCTACTCCTGGTGGGAGGCGCCGCACCGGCAAGGGCAAGGGGGGCAAGGGTGGTGGTGGTGGCGCTGGGGGGGGAGGAGGTGGGGGAGGTGGGGGGGGAGGCGGTGCTGGAGGGAGCGGTGGCGGGAGCGCTGGTGGGAGTGGGGTCGGTGGTGGAGACGGGGGCGGCGGAGGGACCAGTGGCAGTAGTGGCGGCGGCGGCGGTGGCGGCGGTGGCGGTGGTGGCGGTGGTGGCGGTGGCGGTCGGAGCGGTGGTAGTGGTGGCGGCGGAGGTCGGAGTGGAGGCACTGGCTCTGGCCAGAGCTCCCAGCAGCAGCAGCGTCCCCAGACGACCCAGCAGCTTCGTGAGTGGCTTGCTCAGCGTGGGACGTCGGGGGCCAGTGCCCGCTGTTCTTATGTCATTCGCACAGGTGACCGCAAGGGACAGACGTGTGGGAGGTTCCACACCCCGTACCGCTGCTTCTCCCGCCTTGACGACGCTTGGCGTGAGGAGATGGGTGCGGATGTTGAGCGCCCCCGCTGGGCTGAGCTCATGAGGGCTGGTGTTGATGTCTTTGCTCTTGACTATGATGCTATTATTGCTGCCATGTATGCATTGACTGTTAGTGCCGAGGGAGACTGTTACTTGTGTGTGCCGCCTGACCCAGGTATAGAGCCCGCTGCCCTGGGTACTAGTGAGTCTGCTCTCTCTGGTATGGTGCCCCGTGTACTTGCTCCCTCCAGTGCTGTCCCGACTGGTTTCGAGTCTGCTCTCTCAGGTACAGCACCCACAGAGACTGCTCTCTCAGGTACCGCACCGGCTGAGGCCTGTCACACCTTCACCCTTGACTCAGGTGCTTCCCGTTGCTTCTTTCGTGACAGTACTGAGCTCACACCGCTTCCTGCACCGGTCCCAGTCTCCTTGGCTGACCCCTCTGGGGGCCCAGTCCTTGCCCAGTCCACCACTGTCCTCCCTTGTCCGGCGGTTCCGTCTGGCTCGTTGTCGGGTTTCCACCTCCCCTCGTTCTCGACGAACCTGGTGAGCAACGCTGTCCTCCAGGATCAGTGGGTTGACACCTTTACCCCTGGCGGACAGCGTGTGGCGATCTGCACGTGCTCCAGGACTGGCCGTCACCTGGCTACGTTCACCCGTCGGCCGGGGTCGAGTCTCTACACACTGACCACTGCGTCTCCCCAGGTAGCTGCTGTCGGTCAGGTGTCTGCGTCAGGTCTGGTGGCCCACGCCTGTGAGTGTCGTTCCCTGTCGCACCAGACTCTTCTCTGGCACCACCGCCTGGGTCACCCCTCCTTGCCACGCCTTCGTGGCATGCACCGTCGCCTCCTTGTGTCCGGTCTTCCCAGGTCCCTCCCTCCCCTCCCTGCCTCGCCTGCGCCGCCCTGCCTTCCTTGCGTCGAGGGGCGGCAGCGCGCCGCTCCTCACTCCTCCTCGTTCCCCCCGACAGAGGCTCCTCTGGAGACCCTCCACCTGGACGTGTGGGGCCCAGCCCGCGTTCGTGGTCAGGGCGGTGAGCGGTATTTTTTGCTGGTTGTCGACGACTACTCGCGTTACACCACGGTCTTCCCCTTGCGCACCAAGGGTGAGGTCCCTGCTGTTCTGATCCCTTGGATCCGCACGGTTCGTCTCCAGCTCCGCCGCCGTTTCCGGACGGATCTTCCTGTCCTGCGTCTGCACTCTGACAGAGGTGGTGAGTTTTCCTCCGATCTCTTGAGGACCTTCTGTCAGGCGGAGGGCATCGAGCAGACCTTCACGCTTCCGGACTCCCCACAGCAGAATGGGGTTGCTGAGCGCCGCATTGGCCTGGTCATGGAGGTCGCTCGTACCTCCTTGGTCCACGCGGCGGCTCCCCATTTTCTGTGGCCGTTTGCTGTCCGGTACGCCGCGCATCAGCTCAACCTCTGGCCCCGTGTCTCCTTGCCGGAGACGTCGCCCACACTGCGTTGGACGGGGGAGGTTGGCGATGCGTCGCGCTTCCGGGTGTGGGGTGCTCATGCCCTTGTCCGCGATACGTCCGCGGACAAGCTCTCCTCCCGCACGCTTCCCTGTGTCTTCCTTGGCTTTGTCCCTGACGCGCCTGGCTGGCAGTTTTACCACCCCACCTCGCGCCGGGTCTTCGCCTCTCAGGATGTCACCTTTGACGAGTCGGTCCCTTTTTACCGTCTCTTCCCCTACCGCACTGCCCCCCTCCCTCCCCCGCCGCTTTTCCTTGCTCCTGGTCCCCCTCCGGTAGACCCCCTTCCCCCTCAGGGTCCTGCTCCTTCAGGTGTCTCTCAGGTAGACCCTCCTCCCGTCGCTGAGCCTGTCGAGGTCACAGGTGACTCAGGTGCTGCTGCGGGTGGTGCTGCTGGGAGTGCTGAGCCTGGGGGTGCTGAGCCTGGGGGTGCTGAGCCTGGGGGTGCTGGGCCTGGGGGTGCTGGGGCTGCAGGTGCTGGGACTGAGGGTGCTGGAGCTGAGGGTACGGTGCCTGAGAGTACGGAGCCTGGGGGTGCTGCGCCTGGGGGTGCTGAGCCTGCGGGTGCGGGGCCTGGGAGTGCTGGGACTGCAGGTGCTGGAGCTGAGGGTACTGTGCCTGAGAGTTTGCCGCCTGGGGGTGCTGAGCCTGGGGGTGCTGCGACTGGGGGTGCTGAGCCTGCGGGTACTGAGCCTGCGGGTACTGAGCCTGGGGGTGCTGCTACTGAGCCTACGGAGCCTCGGGTTACTGCGTCTGGGGGTGCTCCGGTTCGGGGTGCTGAGCAGTCTCTCACACCGCAGCAGCTTCGTGACTGGTACGTCCGACGCTTTCGCCGTCCTAGTGGCTCGGCTGGAGTTGGGGGTGCTGGAGCTGCTCGTCCTGGGGGTGCTCGTACTGGGGGTGCTGGAGCTGCCGGGACTGGCTGTTCTGGGAGCACTGCGACTGGAGCTGCTGGAGCTGGGGACTCTGGCGCTGGCGGTGCTAGCGGAGTTGGAGCTGCCGACTCTGGGGGTGGCGCTGCTGCTGGTGCTGCGGACCCACCTGGTGGAGCTGCTACTGGTGCTGAGGAGTCGGACGGTGGAGCTGCTGCTGGAGCTGGGGACCCGGCCGGTGGAGCTGCTGCTGGTGCTGTGGACCCGGACGCTGGAGCTCCTACTGGTGCTGAGGACCCGGCCGCTGGAGTCCCTTCTGCTTCTGGAGACGCTGCGCGGCCGCGACCGTACTTCGTACCGCTCCTTCAGCAGGTTCTTGGGCAGGCTCCTCCTCCTTGTCCTCCTCCCTCCGTAGAGTGTCCTCCGCCTGTCCAGCCGCAGTCACAGTTACCGCCTGCCTCGCCTCTCCCTGCTCCCTCTCCTTATACTGGTCCCACAGGAGGTCTTACAGAGCGTCGTGAGCCTGAGTCTCGTCCTGCGTCGCCTGTTCGTCCTGCTCGCACTGGTAGTCGTGTCCGTCGTGAGCGTCCTCCTCCTGTCCCAGGCACTCACTACATGACTCTGCGTCCCTCTACTGCTCCTCGGCGTGTCCCTCTACCGTCTCCTCCTGCGTCCTCTTTGCCTGCCGTTCCGGACCCTGAGTCTGACCGGTATCGCGCTGAGCACCCTACAGTCACGCGTCTCCTTGCTACTGTTGTCACTGACCCCACCTTTGAGTCCTCGGCTGCGTCTGCTCTGGTCGCTGAGTTGGTTGAATTTGCTGCTGCCTGTCGTCTAGACTACGCTGCTAGCCTTGTCGCTGAGTCAGAGTCTGCGTCTGTCTGTCCTCCGTCCGTCGGGGGTGAGTGTGCTCTTGGCACGGACGTCCTTGAGGACAGGCAGGAGGACTTTGACTCTCTTGCGGCTGCTGTACCTCATCTCGTGGCCTGGTTGCTTGCCCCTGAGGGAGACCCGGATGCACTAGACATCCCCACTCCGCGCACTTACGCAGAGGCGATCTCGGGTCCCTACTCCTCTCAGTGGCAGACAGCCATGGACGCAGAGATGGCATCCTGGAAGTCCACAGGCACCTACGTCGACGAGGTTCCCCCTCCTGGGGCGAACATCGTCGATGGCATGTGGATTTTCAGGGTGAAGCGGCCGCCGGGTTCTCCGCCTGTCTTCAAGGCGCGTTACGTGGCTCGAGGCTTCAGTCAGCGTCAGGGGGTCGACTTCTTCCAGACCTTCTCCCCCACCCCGAAGATGACCACTCTTCGGGTTCTGCTGCACGTTGCTGCTCAGCGTGACTACGAGCTTCACTCTCTTGACTTCAGCACAGCGTTCCTGCAGGGCAGCCTGCACGAGGAGATCTGGCTGCGCCGCCCACCTGGATTCACTGGGTCGTTTCCCCCTGGTACCCAGTGGAGTCTCCGCCGGCCAGTCTACGGTCTCCGCCAGGCGCCACGTGAGTGGCACGACACACTGAGGACTACTCTTGCGGCTCTTGGGTTCGCGCCGTCTACTGCTGACCCGTCGCTGTTTCTGCGCACTGACACGTCGCTGCCGCCGTTCTACATCCTCGTGTACGTCGACGACTTGGTCTTTGCTACTGCTGACACTGAGGCACTCGCTCGTGTGAAGTCGGAGCTGCAGAAGAGACACACCTGCACTGACCTGGGTGAACTGCGTAGCTACCTTGGCTTGCAGATCACCCGGGACAGAGCCCGTCGCACCATCACCCTGACTCAGTCACACATGGTGCAGCAGGTCCTTCAGCGCTTCGGCTTCCAGTTCTCCTCACCACAGGCCACACCTCTGGCTACCAGCCACTCACTCTCAGCTCCACCTTCGGACGAGTCCGTAGAGCCGAGTGGTCCGTACCCAGAGCTTGTAGGCTGCCTCATGTACCTGATGACTTGCACGCGACCTGACCTCGCGTACCCTCTTAGCATCCTTGCTCGTTACGTTGCGCCTGGGAGACACAGGCGAGAGCACTGGGAGGCTGCTAAGAGGGTGCTGCGGTACCTGTGCAGTACATCAGGCATGGGGCTGGTGCTTGGAGGACGCGACAGAGTTGTCCTCACTGGTCACTCGGACGCCTCTTGGGTGGACGACCTGGCTACGCAGCGGTCGTCACAGGGTTACACCTTCAGCCTTGGCTCTGGTTCTGTCTCGTGGCGGTCCACCCGCTCTTCCTCTGTTCTCGGCTCTAGTTGTGAGGCTGAGATCTACGCCACAGCCATGGCTGCACAGGAGTTACGCTGGCTCACCTACCTGCTGACTGACTTGGGAGAGCGGCCTAGTTCTCCTCCAGTTCTGTACGGTGACAACAAGGCGGCTCTTGCCTTGTGTCAGGAGCACAGACTGGAGCACAGGACGAAGCACATTGCTCTTCGCTACTTTCTTGCTCGAGAGCTTCAGCAGCGCGGTCAGCTTCGGCTTGTGTACGTGGACTCGAAGGCCAACACTGCTGATATCTTCACCAAGGCGCTCCCGCCTAGTGATCATCAGCGGCACTGTACTTCTTTAGGCCTTGTGTCCACGTTTCCTCACTTGCTCACTGCTTGACATTTTTTGTACTGTACTTTATATATATCTTGTTGCTTGCTTGCTAGGTTTTGATCACTGTGTTGCTTGTCTTGTACTATATCTAGCACTGCATGTGAACTGGCCTTGTGGCCTTTACTTGTGCTCGGAGTGTGGTGACGTTGTGATCCACCCTGGGCTTTGCTTTGCTTTGCTGGACTGGTCTTGTGACCCTTTGTTCTCCCCCACTTTGCCTATGGGGGTGTGTTAAACTGTATTATGCTTGTAGGCTGTAGTGGGGTAGCCAATATGGGGTACAACCCCAACTAGGGTTTCATATTTGTACCCAAACTCCTGCTAGTTCAATCATTCTTGCCTAGTTCTTCTGACATGAGGGGCCTGAGGGACTCAAGGAGTCGAGACTGCAGCTGTCGCGGCTGCAGTGTTGACTTTTGGATTACCGAATCCGGGAGGCACGTCGCGATTGGCTCGAGATCCTGCTCCTCCTGCGTCAGCCGCGCCTGCAGGATCACGGGATCTCGAGCGAGATCCATCCTGATTGCGTTTGTCGGGGCGATTGTTTCGAGCACCAATCGAGGCGATTGGAGCGCGATTGTCGTCGTTGTTCCTGTTGGTTCCGCGATTTGCTGCACCAATTAAATCAAGAGTAGAAACAGCAGATCAAGATTCATTTCGCGGCGAACGGGACCTCTATCTCCCAAAACTTGAAGTTCTGTCTTCGTCCCACCTAGGCGATCCGCGACGTGCTGAGCTCCGAGTGCTTATGCGAGCAGGGGGAGGACGCCCGTTAAAACCGGAGTCTCAAGTTACTCTTTGTTGCCTCATCCTTTCTACCTTTGGTTGGGTCACCAGGTCCAACCAACCTTCCTACCTTTGGTTGAGTCACTGGGTCCAACCAACCTTCCTACCTTTGGAACCTGTGGACCCTGGGTTTTAACAGCAGAAATAAAACCACTCGCCATGTCGTGAAGTTTAGCAGCAAAAACGTCTTGAAGGAAGGTTGAGGGTTGTAGAGATCCAACTCTAACCATAGGACAGAGAATGTGCCAACTCAAGTTGAGATGATGAAATGAGACTAGGTGGCATGTCTGTGGACCTGCCGAGGGATAAGGTGGGAATGCCTCCTTATTGCATTCCCCTTTTTTCGAATCTTGTCACAATCATTAAATTTAGAAATATATTTCTAAATTATTCATATATGCGGTTGGCGTCGCAACTGATTAACTGCGACGCCAAACTTTGCACTCACCTGCAGTTGCATTATATCCTTCTTCACTACACCGTCCCCAACAAAGACTCATAGTGCGAGCCCACTCCAACAACGATGTGTACGTGGTCAACTTCGGCACACTGAATTGCACCGGCGATATCGACGAGCTAATCGACCCCACCCCCTTAATATTCGAGCACATCGTACAGTATGATTGGACCCACCAAGATGGCAGGCCCTATGTACCATTGCGGAGAATAATTCTACAATGAGAGTGGACAATGTGGGAGGTGATGGGTTGTACGAGGTGATTGGAGCATTGCACAACACTTGTGCAAAGTTCATTCTGCTCGAATGTGAAATTGGCAAGAGCTTCACTAGAAAAAGTCGGAAAGAGAAACACACAACAGCAAAAACAAGTCGATATTGCAGGAACATAATGTAATACAGTTAGCAGCATAGCAATTTGGCTTCAAGCGCAGCATGAAGGCAGCTTGCCAACACCGCAGGATGGCGTAATGCCAATGCTACAGTACGACAGCTAGCCAGCAGTGCACCAAATTGGCCTGCCAGCACTACAATCGCAGATGAACAAGTAATGTACGCACACATCCCAAAATTTGGGCTCGCAAAAACCTACCCCAAGGTTTCCTCCAGGTTACCCCGCTGTAGGTAACCCAAAGGATTCAGTATAGGATACCTGTGTTGCGAATATGTTTGTATGCTTTTATTATAAGTGCACTGTTCGAAGTGTGCTTACAGAGACTCGCCATAGCGAGGGAATTGAACCTGGTGTTGAGTCATCGGGGCGCAACCGAGCACATCGGTTGCGATCCGCGTGGCAAATCAAGAGTCGAATCGACAGCAGGAGGCAGCATCTACAGTCCGTGAAACCGTCCTGCAGGGCGCGGCTGGATACCGCGCCCTCGCCGAAGCTGAAGAGTCGCGCCAGCGCGACTGCAACAAGGCAAATAAATCGTTACAGAAGTTGCGCCTTGGTAAACTGCCTGCCTTGTGTGTTTCCTATATAACTGAATGTATTGCATGTCTCTTATTACACAATTCCCAAGCTTGTGTCCGGCCTACCCTCGGCCGCCGCTTTGGCACCAAGTTACAAGCTAGGAGAGCTACCTCTGAGTGACCATTGCCCCGCCGTAGGGACGTCGTTATCTTCCTAGAGCTTCCGCTGCGCTCTAGCGACTTATTGTTTCCAACAACCTGTGGGTAACCTCACTGGTCGATGTGACCTCCAGGCTACCCACTGAGGTAACCAACAAGTCACCGATATGATTCCGCTCCCAGGATGCTGGAGCGAATCAGACGCAACCCTCGTGCGCGCCGCGAACATTTATTGTAATAGTACACTATGGCGGTACACTTCACTTAAACGTTACAGAACAACACGCACGTTTTTTTTTTGTAATTTAATCGTTACCGGATAAAAGAACTAACCACGTTCACATAATTTCATAAGCTTGTATATGCGTGTGTAATTTCATATAGTGCTTGTAGTTTAGTTGTTTAGTCATAAAGCATAAACAAATTAGCATCGCACTGCTAGTCAAAATACCCATTACATTGAGAGACACCAGGCCATGCTGTATGCCTTTGAAAGCACGCAACTACAATTAGCACCGCAACAGACCCACAGTTCTCCAAAATAACATATTTCAATATGAGGTGAAGAAATATTGCCTGCAACAAAGTAACGAAATTAACAAGCAGAGAGTGGTCAGTAAATAAAAAGTGCAACTAAACGAACCACACGGACAGTGAAACATAACTACGTCGCCACACAACAGCTGTCCCTTAATGACGACTGCCTTCACACTAGAGATAGTTAATTTGGATGTAGAGAGAGTTAAGTCTGCACAAGCACGATGCATTGGCAACGGTTTCCAATGAAACAAAGTCCATGACAAGAAGAAAGCCAGTGCTAGCCGGGTGGCTGACAAATAGAACATCCCCTATGACTAACAGAACGACGACAAGAAGCAACACCAAATGAACGACACTGATCATGCATTTGTCGGACAGCATTTTCGGTAAATCGAAGTCTAATAGCTCACCTCATGAGCACCATTTAAAGCTAAATGTGCGCGATGTTGCCGAAGAATCACGCATCGAGCCAATATCAGGTAATCTGCCATAAAGACACAACAATCAAATAAACACGTCATTAAACGCCTGTGAAACAGTGAAAACGTAAGGAACCTAATCTTTTAGCGTGCATGCATAGCTTTATGGAAACTATGCGCCATGTATAGCGACAATCGCGGAGCTAGGGTGACATAGCGAGGGAGAAAAAGAGTGGGAGAGAGCCTGAACTTGATGGATCAACAATGAAGAATGAGAGCACGTCCCAAGAAAAGTGGTAAAGTACTTGGCAAATAAACTGTTTTGCTGAAGTGACGAGGTGAGCTGTAATTGGTCAGTGATGTTCTGCCAGCCTCCCAACGAAACCCATCAATTTGTACCTTGATATGGGGAGGTTCGTTATAATTGGCTGTATAGTGAGCAAATGTTTACCAGTGTCGTTGTAATCTCGGTGCAGTACAGTGATCTTGCTTGGGAATCAGCTTTGGTTGCCAAAACAGTGCAAGAAAACTAGGCGACCAGCCTCGTTCCGAAGCAGGAAGGGTTTCCTTGAGGTGACACCAAATTTTGCTGCATCCTGATTGGTCGAATTTATTTTCTCGAATATAAACAATGTAGTGATGAATTTCGCCCGTGTCGTTGATGCCCAAAACTATCATTTTGGCGACCCAAAGGCAACTATGGGGTAACGTAAGAAGCGATACCCCAAGGTATCCCTCGATCCCCAACCACTTTCAGCGTTCAAAATTTTGGGATTCATGTGCGTCACTTACCAAGTTGGTGCAGGTCTGCACTGCAAACTATTATGTGTACGACGTGCACATGTGCTAGGTCGTAGAGCATATGGTGCTTGTTCGGTTGGTCGACGTTCCCCAAAACTATCTGGGGCGAAACTCACACCCTCGCAATATTTTGCTGACCAATTACTTGGTCGACCAGAAGTGGTCGCTTGGCCGTCATCGACAATGGTCAGTCGATGCATATACGTGGGTGCCATCAACGACCACGTTTGTCAAGCACTGAGGTTCGATTCCGCCCGACGATTTCACTTCATCGGCTAGTGTCTGGTCAGCTTTGGCGAAGTCGGCAAACCAAACTCGCCGAGTTCCTCCTCCAAGACGATGCTAGCACAAAGCCTAGCTGGCTGCACACCTCGTGCATAGATCAGCGAAGTCGACTTTGCCCAAGCGAGAATGGGGCCTTTTCTCGTCGACAACCATACCATTCCAGAGATCTACCTATTTGATCTAAGACTTGATACGACCTATCCAGATTGTCACACCCCCACCGCATTCTGCACATTCATCGTTGGCAAATCACTAGATACGATAGAGGAAGCTAAACGACTTGGCCCGCTTGACGTAGGAATGTTGGCATTAGAAATTGCTGCCACCACAAGAGCTATTTTCCCACCAAGATGTCCACGTAGACATGGAACCGCTTATGACGGATTTTTGAATCATGGGAAACAAATCCCCTTACACATATGACAAAGGAGGAAGGGCAATAACATATGACAAACGAACCTACCTCACAATGGTGCGACCGTGACAAACAACAAAGTGTGGAAGAAGAGGAGCTGGTGCGGCATGAAGACGAAGAGCTTTGCCGACAAAGCGAGGCCCAAGGCCACGACGGCATGGCTTTTGGAACCAAAGGAACTGACAACGGCAGAACGTAATGCACCTTTAATGAAGGAGGATTGGGTACCATTGGAGGATGGGGAAGAGACGGCAATGAAACATGGGACACATCAAATAGTAGACTCAGACGGCAAATAGGCCACATTAGGCCATCAAGAAGAACAAAGGGGGAATGGAAACAAAAACCACACAACTCGTTATTCCATTCGATCGCCCTCTGCACCAACCAACTCCACCAACTGTAATCTCCCCTGAAAGGCCGTACTCCACGTTCTACATTGCCTGGGGTTTCAAACCTTCAACCGTACGCATCACCACCTACCACCCCAAACTATAGCTCGACAAAACGAGGCATCACCATAGGCACCGCTGGAAACACCAACATCCCCAATTGTAGCTTCATTGCGTTCAAATGACTAAAAGCTGAAGCTATGCCTGAACTCGAGGAAACCTCGAAAGAAGCATGTGCGTGTCGTTTCTGCAATCCTAGGGTTAGCGGGACTGACGATCTTCTCGAGTGTCATCCTGGTCTCCGCCTCTGCTATTGGCAGCAACAATGGCGTGGAGGTGAGGGGTGGAGCGAAACCGGGATGGGGGCATAAGAGATTGGAAGGATATGGAAGGATTACTTTTGGGTGGACCAAATGTATAATCGATGGGTGACTAGGCATGGAGTGAGTTTTCATACGCCAGAGAATGTTTCTTTTCAACTCAACACTATTTGCCCTTGATTGTTCGTTGAGTGCGTGCCTATCTCTTTCTCTCAATCCATGTTCCTTTCATTTGTTGTGCTCGTAAATGTTGTCGTTACAGACAAATTTGCCTCGGAGCAGAGTATTGGCCATTCGTTATTGGCATATGCAAGAAAGGCAGGCAAAAACCAGTGTCATCGTCGTTGACATGCTCGGGTGCTTACGGTTTTTATGGTGGAGCTGCGAATGGAGCAATTTCAAAATACAATGTGTACAATGAGATGAAGTGTGTTAAGAGTGTAGGGTCCAACGACACCAGTGCCTAAGCTATTCCTCGCACCAAATCTTTAAAGCCAAGGTCTCATGTAAGCTAAGGAGCCAGAGACCGCAAAGCACTTGAAGCTAGGTAACCAAATAAGTGCTGGCGAAGCTGTCTCTGGTTGGGTTGGAAACTCAGCTTGCGTCACAGCCCCAAAAGCAATTGCACAACACTTCTGGGGACTTGAGACTTTCGATGAGTTGGGGGCATTTTAGGTTTGGCTCCGAACCAACTTTCCGAGCCTAGATGGTTCGGTTACCCCCAGCGATTTACGTTCGCTTCGCACCCCTCGCTTCTCCCCACTTCGAACCTTACACCTCGCCAACCAATCAACTACACACTTTCACCATCAATTGCAAAGCACTTGTAGTACGGGAGACCCTGCCTTTAACAATTGCCTCACCATAAAATTATTTGCGCCTTGAGTTATCCTGCACCCTAACAAAACCAAGCTCAAAACCACAACACAGCCCTACACATGCACTATCTACCCTGAAGCCATGCTCATTCACCAGCCCTTTCACCTGCTCAAACCCAACACCAACTACTCCCGAGTTCCACTTCCGGCTCAAGACGGCGGACCCAATTTCTTGGAATTTAACATAAATAGGAACCGGTTGCCCTGTCGTCGGCCGAAGCGGAGTTCATCTCCACTACCACTACTGTTTGTGAAGGTCAGTACATACATGAGCTCTTGTAGTAGGTGAAAATTGCAGCATTGCTGGTACCCCCTCTGTCTTTTTCCTTCGATAAGAGTATAGAAGACCCGAGGGGGCAGGTGTGGGGAAAAAGAACTTGCTGCATGCAGTCCATAATAAGGCCAACATCCATCCAACCCCATTCGTAGGCGTGAACCAACATGCCTGCCCAAGCAATAAAAATGGGTTAGTGATATATGCAAACGATATGAAACCATCCCTTACTTGGAGGGACTCAAACATTAAGGGTGGCCTTCTTTTTGAAGATGACCATTGGCGGCAGCTTGCGTCCATTGCCACTCATGCCTACCATCACGCTCATCTGCTCCTCATATCCTGTGCTACAGATTTGCACAATGCGCTCCCAACAGTGATCTAGAGTCTGTCAACGGAAGTTGGGTGTTGGCCCCATCCTTGCTTGGGCGGAGCCAACTTCGTGGTCAGGTATGCTGGAGGTGCAGTCGACCGACTGCAATGGGCGATGCCGACTTGGGCGAGCAGGTCGACGGAGTTGGTCGACCTGCATGGGGCCACTGCGTAGCCGCCAATGACGGGAAGCTGGCGGCTGACTTCTCGTTGGTGGTTGACGAAGGAGCTCGTTGACCTAGAGGGCGCCGACCTAGGTAAGCTAACTTGGCGAAGTCGACGGACAGCACGGTGTGGTCGACAAAGGCGTTCGTCAACCTACGGAGTGGCCGACTTGGTAAAATCGGCGGGTGGTCGTCGGCCTGGGTGGTCAATGAGCACGTAAAATAGTTGGCGAGAATTGGCCGCGCAAGTCGATACCGACTTGCGGGTTTCCCCATCGACCGAGTTACCAAGGCGGCAAGGTTATGCGGGGTGTGCAACCGTCGCTTAGGTGGTTTTGGCAAAGCCGGCCTTGGAGTGGTAATTTGAGACGACGAGGCTCATCAGGCGCTGCCAACGACACGTGGCCGACTTGGCACATGAGCTATGCATATGATGGTGCATGTCGTGCCAAACGACTACGAGCACCTGCCAAGTAGGTGCGCTGCTGTCATATGCGGGTGCAACGTTGGACAACCGCCTTGCTGAAGCGTTGGCACACCGTCGAATTGCAACGTTGACAAGCGCCTTTCTGCAGCACTCGAGTAGTGCAGAATTTGCAGTGCTGGAACGTGGTCAACCATGCTTCGTTGGAAGTCGATCTGTTTGTGTGCTAGGCAGAATTGTGTTTGATGTAGTAAACTTTGCGAACAGTGCAGCTACCATTGTTGTGAACTTTTGCTACTGAAACGCTTGCCATTTCTCCCCGTGAATGTGTGGGTAGAGTGAACATGATCAAACATGCAAGGAACGCTACAATCACTCCTAAGACCCGTGCTTTTCCCCGTAGTCCAGCTCCCGGTTTTGAGTGATTCTTCGCTGATTCTGCTCATAGGACATATCTAAAAACACAGGAGCTTGATCATCATTGGCCATTTTCCACTCGTCAATGTCATGTTCCACGACCTCCTTGCAACAGAACTTCCTTAAGTTTTCCCAAATCTTACAATCTTCGAAGGTAGGGAAAAATACGTCGGTTAGTATATTGAACCGAAGCTACAACAAATGAGATGACACATTCACACACCCTTTGTTTGCCGTTGCCCAATCTTGGCCTTCATAGGAAGGGTAAGATCCCATCTTGCGCAAAAACGTTGCGTCCAGTGTGGCAAGGTGCGCCAATCGGCCTCGGAGTGACAGCGCTTCATCGACGCCCGGCTCCACGCCTACAAGAGTTTCACTGGGAAGGTCAGCCCACACGCTTGGTGGGCGAGGAAATGCTTGTAGACTAACAACTCCATGTTGGGATTCTTTGCCTGCCAGCTGCCACCAGAGCAATGGCGTCGGCACCTAGAGGTGTTCTGAGGGTAGGAACAACATGACAAGAGGGGAAGTGTAAAACTTCCCATGGTTGAGAAGGGGAGCAACGAATGATGAAATCCCTGACGAGAGAAATGGCATCTTCACATCCGGGCTGCCCTCTTTGAAGATGGGATGGAGGGTGAGTTGAGGGTCGCGCCACACACGTCTTCCCCTAAAACCCTTGCTATGCTAGTAGAGCAAGGAAAATCTGAGGGGGGATCTATGGTGCTGCACACGTCTCCCTCTCAAACCCTTGCCAATTTAGCAAGGAAGGAACGTTCTGAAGAGGGATGAATCCACTCTGGCTAGATGCATTCCGCAACGTCTCATGAATGCTACTGACAATCAAGTGAGCACACCGCCATGCGGTGTCTTGGAAATCCGCCCTCAGGGCCTAAACATGTGACACGTGCCAGTTTTCGTGCTTCATCACAGTCAATATTCGAATCCGCAACAATAATTCTTTTGTGCACTTGTGGTCGAGAATTAGTTTCTGTTGACACCAAATTAAATAGTTCATGCTTAAAGATGTCCATGGGATGGCATGGCGTGGATGGGCATGGGAATAGGACTCGTGATGAGAATGGGGATGAGACGAGGCTGTATGGGGATGGGAGGAGTGGGATGTTACTGTGGATGGGAGGAATGGCATGTGACAATAAATGGGAGGAATGGGATGTGACTATGGATGTTCACAAGCATGTGCTCAGTGTCGGATGAAGTGGAGAATAGACTTAAGCATTCCCGTAGGTACAGCTGTACCGCACCTGCTATTACTAAAGCAACAATAGTAGCAGTATCGGATCAGCCTATATAGGGCAAGAAGGTCATCAGACGCAAAGGTCAACTGTCATGACTATTGGCCATCTAGACCAAACGAACAAAGAATGGCAACGTGCATAGTCATCTATGCAGTAACACACAGCGACCCGATAACAGGAGAAGAGCAATAGTCGGGGATACTGTAGAAATGCATGTGTGACAATTATAATAAGGGAATGTACCCTAAGAGTAAGGGCTAGTTAGATCTATTCATTGTGTGTAATTTGACCTTTTTATCCATTCTGTCATCTACATTCACCATGCATAAGGTTTTTTTACCACAATTAAGACTTCTACTACCAATCTCTAAAGGAGACCTTTCCTATCAAAGATCCTTATCCTAACATGGTATGAAAGCAAGCTTGTAATGTAAGACCTGCCAAGACATCGTTCTGTAAAACTATTTCATTAGATACGGATATTTTATATACAATAGATAGGCTAGCATCATGCCAGGCGTAGACTGCGGTGAGATTGGAGAAAAACCAAGACATCCCTCCACCAATGTCGCCTCTGGGATGGCAACTGTGGATATAGCACTCATCGAGCAGCTCAATTCCCGCATTAGTGCTATGGAGAGCCATCAGTCGATGAGCATTGACGGCTCTAGCTACGCCCATAGAACTCCAGTCCCACAAGGAGCTCACTCTGACTACTCGTTCACCTTCGACAACCGCAGAGATCAAGGATCAGCACAAGCACAGCATGCACATTACGAGGCAATGGTGTCAATGCTAAGCAAGATCCTCTCAACGTCGAAGCTCCGAACAACCAAACCTTTTGACGGGAAGATTTCTACACCTGGAGATTCAAATTCAAACTCCTAGCTCAAGGCGCACAAATTTGGATGTACTATGACAGATCCTTACCCTTCCCGACAAACGGTTCACCTCAAGAGAAAACAAAATACTACAACAAATCTCTGTTGGCCTTCACCGTCTTGATCCGAAACTTGTCGCCTGAAGAATCACTGAGTATCCGCCCCTTATAGAACGAGTGGGCACCAGCGCAGCAATCATGGGACCACTTGCGCACATACCACATGGCAACAGGCTTAGAGACACCCAGTCGCCTGCTCAATCAGCTCAAAAATGTCAATTTTTTCCCTTGAGAAAAGGCCAGGCCATACATCAAGCGCTGCAAAATTTTGAGGGATCAATTCAAGAAGAGTGGCGGAAACTCTGCGCCACGCTTCTCTCCGAACAAAAGAAGTTGATCTGTACGATGAGAGAGGCAACAAGAAGGAGAAGATCATATTTTACATAAATGGAAAAGGACCTCTTGGCAAGAAAAGGGTTTTTTTGCAAGTAGTGCAAGAAGATCGGACACACCATCAAGGAGTGCTGGAAGCTAAACGACAACTACGGGCAAAGACAACAAGGAGGAGCGCCTCACCAGCAACTTGCTGTACCACAAAAGCGCAACCATACCGTATCTCCACCTGCCATCGCCAGCACCTCTCAAGCTCCGGCGTGCATCTCTGCAAGCGACAAGGGGAAGAACAAGTTGAATCGAATCAATCGTGATTTTCGATTCTTTTGCAGCAGGGACGACATGTTCGCGGATCCACCTGAAGGAAGACCAGAAGGGTTAGTTGTGGACGAAGATGAAAATGACACCACATACGACAAGCTGACGGTTGGCTGCATGCAACACAACTGGGAAGCACCACAGTGGATCCAAGAATCGCCACATGCATGCATCGCACATGACGACGAGGAATATGTTACGAAAATTATCACAACATGGATAATCAATTAACTCTAAAGCTCGCAAATCTCGCCAAAGCTAAGAAGGACATCATTAAGAGATACATGAATAGTTGATGCGGCTAACACATGGTGTCATCGGACTCACAGCGGCGGGGGCATATTCCCATCAACGCTACCTGGAACTCTCCGCCATGGCAACCGCCTTAACTTCGGCCCACACAATGTCAACCAATTTTGAGCCTGATGGCACATTTGTTTGGACCTTAGTGTACAACTCAACCAGCGCTTTAAGAGGATACCCTTATTGTGTTCATACGGTGAACATGGGTGTTACTTACCTGGTTGCAGGAACTATCAAGGTTCAATTAGGTCCTTTGGTTATGTCACAGTGCTCTGGGTTATGGTTGTTAAGTGTGGATTTGTTGCTTGATTCTGACCTGCCAAAAAAGCAGATTTTGCTATCCTGATGATTGGGAACGTTACTAATCCTAGACAATGGTTCCTTACAAGGCCCGACTAAGCTTCATCAACAAGTCACTAGATCAAGGCGTAACATAAGCAGCAACAAGGGCAAGGGGCATATCATTTCGGTTCTCAGAGGAGGATTCTTATTAGGCTTCTTAAACAGCCTGATCCTCTCATCTCATCATTGCACAATCGCGGGTGGTCGATGCAACGGACGGGGTGGTGCGAAGGTTGGGGGGAAGGTTAACAATACTACTGACAACTCCCCTCTGTCAAGCACGGAACATTCTCCTGAGAAGATTCCATTGTTGTCGGCGCAGGCCTCGCCTCGTGTTTCCCCAAAGGCGCCTGCTGACTTGCTGGATGATGCTGTGAGGGTCTCTCTGCATGAACGTTTGTCTGCATGGAAGGTCAACAGACTCAAGGACATCGGAGAAGAAAACGAGACTCAGCAACCGCAGCCGAGTACGGTGACTGCGGTGTTACGTGATCGCGCGTCCCAGGCTGCTGCATTTGAGTCAGCGGGGTGTAGTAACGGTGCGGCTGAAGACGAGTGCTGGGACAGTGACTACGACGACGATTTCGACCCGGCTGCAGTCAACCTCCTCGCGACTCAAGTCTGTTTCTCGATCACGCTCCTCATTCCGATCTCGTGGGAGAGTGAAGTCCCAAAGCTGAAGGCTACGGTGGTTGTGCTTCTGGATCACTGGAAGGCCTCGCCAACGGCTGACACTCAGACGACTACGAAGTACCAGGAGCTGCTGCCGGCATGGCTGTCCAAGAAGAGGTTCTGAAGGCTTCAAGTTACGTTCCAGCAAGCGAGTGATGCAGCTCTCATTTGGATGCGTTCGATTGAACATGAAATTGGAAAGGGTGTTACCCTAGCGCTTGACTGCAAGCATCCAAAGAACGCGACTTAAAAGCTGGAGCGTCAGTTGAAACCGGATGAAGTGGAAGTGCTGCTGAAGTTTGTTCCGGCTGGCGTCTCCCCAGAGCTGATCTGCAAGATGCTGACGGAGGTTAAGCTGCTCAAGAAGGGGGAGGCTGCATTTAGCAAAGGAGTGGGTTTCCACAGAGTGCAAGACCCTGTTACCAGGATGGATACTGATAAGGTGCGGGGATTGGTGATCATGCATGAGAACGACGAGGACCCATGGCGCCACGCGGGTGCAAATTTGTCGAAACCTGGGAGGAAGCTGATGGTGCACTATCCTGTACTCACTTGCGATTACTGCAAGGGACAACACATGACGCCATATCATAACGCTTATGTTACGGAGTGCCAATCCAGCATCGGCAAATGGACCCTGTCGGTCACGAAGGTCCATGAGATCAACGGTATCAGCATGACGTTTTTCTTGCCTTTCTTACCTCTGTCGCTCCCGCGTTTTTCTCTGGCTTTTACTGACGTCTCGGCCCATATCCCTCCCCGCAGCTGCATCGCTGAAAGTTAAAGTGCTTACGAAGGACATTCTCAAATACCCAACTATTTTAATCACCTCCACCAGGGGGTCACGGGAGGACTGTGTGTGTGTGGTCATTGCTTGCAACAAAGCGCAAGGCACCAGTTTCGAGCAGGCATCTGCTCATGTCGCATCGCTTCGTCACAAGACGAACCTGGCAAAGCTGGATGCCGCTACCCGCGCCAGCAAAGGAGCAATCAACATGGCCACACTTCGGAAGGAGTTTACCAAGTAACCTGCTGGAGGGGGGTATGTTCATGTGCTCCTGTTCAGAGATCAATCTCATGCAGAGTTTGCAGTATCAGTTGCCGTGGTAGTAGTAGTGTTGTTCAATCATGTGGCGTGGCCCACGTCAGCGGCACGCAGTTGTCAGTTGCCATGTACCGGTCAAGAGCCCGTGGATGCAATGGGGCTTCTCACCTGTTATTTAATGGATAAGAAGCACACGATCACTTTCTGCAAGCTCAACATCAATGGGCTCAGTAGTGCAGGGAAGCAGACCAAGTGCAAAACCTGGCTAAGAGGGAAAACGGATATTGCAGTTCTAACCGACACAAGAGTTAAGGCAGACCACACCTTCTGGACGCAACTCAAATCGACGACTATGGCTGCTGTAGGGTCGGCGGATGTGGCAGGTGGAGTGGCAGTGTTGAGCTTTATTCCTGGTATGGTCTTCACAAACATGTATCTGCATGACTCGGGCAGGCTGGTGGCAGTGGTGATACGGTGGGGCAACTTGGAGGTGCTTATCATTGCTGCCTATCTGCTAGCGCAGCCAGATAATAGAGGGCCTTTTTACATGGACTCCCTGGGCCCGTTTCTGAGCAATCTCTCGGAACTGAAAAACATTTTGGTGATGGGTGATTTTAATGTTGTAGAGGATCCGGAGCTTGACAAGTCTACTGGTGTGGGCTCAGCGGCGGAGAACCTGCGGCTGATCAGCTTCTGGGCGCGCACTCCCCTCACCGACGCTTTCCGCTATGTGCATCCTAGAAAGAGGGAATATACATTTCATGCGAAGTGAAGGGGGTGAGCACCAGAATTGATCGCGCGCTGCTCTCGCAACCCCTACTGTGCAAGCTGGTAAAACGTCGTGCCAAAACTTTGGTTTAACCTCTTGTCAACTGCCCAACTGATGAAGTGCGGAGCCAACATGCGATAATTCGAGAACGAGTTTCACTTAATATACGGAAGGAATCTTCTTAGAAACGGAGTTTTCGTGCTTGAATTACGAATCACCTGGAACTACCGGCAACATAGACCACATTACCGTTCTCGATCCATCTGGGCACCCGCTGCCACCAACCTGGAGTCACCCAGAAGAAACGGATTACCAACGACTGGGGCTGGATGGAACTTCCATGCACTCGCCATGCCTGTTTCTTCAACCACAAATCCTAAAGACTCTGGACCACAAACAATGGAAGAAGGAGAAAAAATCAGCTTGGAAGCAACAACCACAGAAGCAAAAGAGAACACCGCGGAAGGATGGAGACAAACGACATGGCCCAGAGTTCAACAATCCACCGGCTGGAATACAGCTGATGGCTGGGACGTAGTCGACAGCGCTTGGGTCATCCGCAACACAGTACTGGGGTGAGCCAGCAAAGTCAAAGGAGGACGGGGCAGCATCACCGCGGGATCTGCAGAAACAAAAGAAGAAATACCATAAGTTACTTAGGAGGCACCAGAAGAAGAGGAAGAAGAATCAATGACAGAAAACGGACCTCACTTCATCCCCATTACGACAGACATGAGGGATTACCTCCGCATCGAGACAAGGGGAGCAGCGATTGGAGACACTGATTTTGAAGAGGGAGAAATCACACAACCAGAAAATCGACGGCCGAGGATTACACTGACGCCTCCTGAAGGACCGTCAGAGCTTCCCGTGACGATTGATACCACCATCATTGGCGGCACCAGCGGAACGTTGTCAGAGGTCCACTGGTGATCCCCGATTGATCCTAGGGAAGGGTTACAGGCATGGCGGCCTGGGGGGTTATGGGCGCACTCACCCGCTACACAAACAAGCCCTTTTATCCCAGTGGTTAGTGACTGGGATTCTGACATGGTATCAGAGCGAAGGTCTCGGGTTCGAATCTCGGTGTGTGCACCTCGGGCATCCCAGTGCGGGGGGGTGTCAGAGGTCCACTGGTGATCCCCGATTGATCCTAGGGAAGGGTTACAGGCATGGCGGCCTGGGGGGTTATGGGCGCACTCACCCGCTACACAAACAAGCCCTTTTATCCCAGTGGTTAGTGACTGGGATTCTGACAAACGTATCACAGAGCGAGACTTGAGACGCTCTACGCGGCAGCAACCCAAGTCCTCATACCAGAAGAACACGTGGAAGAAGTGGGAAAGGAAAAGGCAAAGAAATTTTTGGCACGAGGGAAGGAGCTCTACGCACGCACATAGGGATATCGCGCTGATCCCGACATCTGGCACAAACGCCTTGGACACCCATCAGTCGAAGTGCTCAACAACTGCATCAACGCAAAAGCATCTACGAGAGACGCACTGATGGAGACAAACGACATGGCCCAGAGTTCAACAATGCACGTTGTTCGTTTGCGCAACATGCTCTGTTTGAAGGCCCTGCCCTAGAACAACTCACCGATCAAGGAGTGGACTAGCAAAAATCCAGACACACGCATGTTTCGGGTCTTCGGGTGCATGAAACTTTTGATGGTTTACTCTGTGAACGTACAAGTGTTCGAAAACATAAGGAATGATATGATTACTCATACCACCCGTGCTTTTCCGTAGTCTAGCTCATATCAGTGTAGAATGACTCTTAGCAAAATTTCAAGCTGACGCGTGCCTGAGTACTTGACTAGGCAAAATTATAAGGGTTGGAATTTTTGCCATTGATGTTGATCAAAAAATTGCAATCGAAGCGACAAACTGAATCCACGAATGAATGAGAGCTGTTGATAGGTAAGATGCACGTGATGTTGGCGAGAATCCAAATGCAATAATAGATGGTGGCGAATAGCAACCGTTGTATTGATTAAGCAATCGCGTGCGAGCGTTTGTGGTGCTGTCTGAGTCTGACATGAAAGTCATAATTTTCCAAGGGAATACACTGCAAAAGCACTCTCTCTCCCCCTTTTTGAAAAGAGTTGACCACCAAACTATACAGTTGTATGAGTGCGAAAACCCCAGACACCCTGGACTTCGCGGGCAGCCAGGAATGCCAAGTGTTTTGGGTCCCGTCTATAAAATCTTAGCGCTTGCGCTGTCAAAATTGTTGTTAGTTGCAAGCTTTTACTGTCATAACCCGTTAAAACCACTCCATGGCAAATTGTGTCAACGTCCTTCAAAGATAATGTCGTGCTGGCAAGGACTCGAATGTTATCTATTGGAAGAGATTTCTAGCAAGAAATATCTTCCTGTCCTTTTGTTGTGATGGCTAAGCATCTTGAGTTGACAGTATTAAATCAGTGATTTCAGTACACCCTAAAGCTCACTCAACCACCCATTCTGAACATGCCCACTGCCACTCCATACGCCTCGTGGTCGACATTCACTGCCAACGGCCCACGCGCTACTAGCCCACGACAAAACTAAGATATTCTTGACCTCGAATAAGTTATTCGAGTTTCCCAGACAAGACACACTAGGTTACCCAGATACAGTCCCATTTTCCCCGTAGTGAGCGCGCGCTCAAAAGAGGAGCACAGAGAAAGATAGGGAACGAGACTGAAATGGGCATCAGGTATAGCATTGCCAGGTGGTGGCAGCTGCCCATCCGAAACTCCACTTTGTCGCTGGCACGAGCGTGTTGATAGCTTGTCGGAAGCGTACTAGCGAACATCCCACAAATCCCTCGGGCATGACTTTGGATCATTGTAGCTTTGTTGTTGAAAATTGTAGCCGATTGGCGAGTTCATTGCAGCGTAGGGCGATGGTTGACAAGATGGGCGGAATCACGTAACTGCTTGAGTGCCAGTGTTGAAAACTTTACTGGAAACTCGAACTAAGGCGCATATGATGTTAGTACCCCCGGGGCCATTGTCGTGAGTCGCCAAACTTTCTGGAAAGGGGGCAAAAAAAAAAAAAAAAAAAAAAATAAAACGCCTCTCGCCCCTTATGTTTCAAAACTTCTTCCTTTTGTTGTGGCTGCTATCGTTGTTATCCATGAACAGAGTCGGAAGTGATTACTACTTTTTCACACTACAAATTTCTTGCGCTTAACCAAGCACCGTTGCAACTCCGCCGTTTGCGCGAAACTGTCAGCTTCACTGTCGAACCCCGTTAAGACCCACTTTTGGTACTTCCAGTAGTACTCGAAAGTGTCGGTGTAGAAACCACTTTGTACGTGTTGTATTGTCTTTGTACATCGAAATCACTTTGTATATCCCATCGTATGAATGTAGCACAAAAACTGTACTTGCTGAAACAACACCCGAAGTATTTTCCACCGAGTGGCCTCTGTCAGAATGAACAGGCAGGAATGATGGACTAGCAAGGATTGTGAGTACAAATATAAAACCCTAATGTTGTGACCCCCCTATAGGCTAACCCACTACAGCCTACACAAATACAACATGTATAATGTTTGACACACCCCCATAGGCAAAGTGGGGGAGACCTAGGGGTCACAAGACCAGTCAAGGCAAAGCAAGGCAACAACAAGCTCAGGGTGGATCTCAAGGATTCCACACAAATTCTGAGCACAAGCTAGTGGTCACAAGACCAGTTCACATGCAAGTTTATAACAGAGCAAGAGATACAGTGATCACAACCTAGCAAGAGTAAACATGCAGGTATAGATATATATAGTGATCACAGTACAAGCAAAGTCAAGAGGTAAGCAAGTGAGGTCCAGTAGGCACAAGGCCTAGTAGAGTGCAGAAGCGCTGATGGTCACGAGGCTGAAGCGCCTTGGTGAACACATCAGCAGTGTTGGCCTCAGTGGCCACGTAGCGAATACAAAGCTGACCGCGCTGCTGCAGCTCTCGAGCAAGGAAGTACCGCAGGGCGATGTGTTTCGTTCTGTGCTCCAGTCTGTGCTCCTCACACAAGGCAATGGCAGCCTTGTTGTCGACGTACAGTACTGGAGGAGAACGAGGCCGCTCTCCGAGGTCGGTCAGCAGGTAGGTCAGCCAGTGTAGCTCCTGGGCAGCCATGGCTGTAGCGTAGATCTCAGCCTCGCAACTGGAGCCGAGAACAGAAGAAGAGCGTGTAGAGCGCCAAGAAACTGAGCCAGAGCCAAGGCTGAAGGTGTAACCCTGAGACGACCGCTGAGTGGCCTGGTCGTCTGCCCAAGAAGCGTCTGAGTGCCCTGTGAGAACAACTCGGTCTCGCCCTCCAAGCACAAGCCCCATGCCCGACGTACTGCACAAGTAGCGCAACACCCTCTTAGCGGCATCCATGTGCTCCTTCCTGTGACGGCCAGGAGCGACATAGCGTGCAAGGATGCTAAGAGGGTATGCAAGGTCAGGTCGAGTGCAGGTCATCAGGTACATGAGGCAGCCCACAAGCTCTGGATACGGGCCACTCGGCTCTACGGACTCATCCGAAGGCAGAGCTGAGAGCGAGTGACCGGTAGGCAGAGGAGTGGACTGAGGCGAGGAGTACGTGAAGCGGAAGCGCTGGAGAACCTGCTGCACCATGTGTGACTGAGTCAGGGTGATGGT
Source organism: Closterium sp. Yama58-4 (assembly GCA_947470075.1). Taxonomy (NCBI): domain Eukaryota; kingdom Viridiplantae; phylum Streptophyta; class Zygnematophyceae; order Desmidiales; family Closteriaceae; genus Closterium; species Closterium sp. Yama58-4. The sequence goes on from CANIUD010000649.1 coordinate 780,273, forward strand.
GCGCCGTGCTCTGTCCCGGGTGATCCGCAAGCCAAGATAGCTTGTCAGCTCACCCAGGTCTGTGCACGTGTGTCTCCTCTGCAGCTCCGACTTCACGTAGGCAAGTCCTGCAGTGTCAGCAGTGGCAAAGACCAAGTCGTCGACGTACACGAGGATGTAGAACGGCGGCAGCGAAGTGTCGGTGCGCAGGAACAGCGACGGGTCAGCTGTAGAAGGCGCGAACCCAAGAGCCGCAAGTGTAGTCCTCAGTGTGTCGTGCCACTCACGCGGAGCCTGGCGGAGACCGTAGACCGGCCGCTGAAGCCTCCACTGGGTACCAGGAGGAAACGACCCAGTGAAGCCAGGTGGGCGGCGCAGCCAGATCTCCTCGTGCAGGCTGCCCTGCAAGAAAGCAGTGCTGAAGTCAAGTGAGTGAAGCTCGTAGTCGCGGTGAGCGGCTATGTGCAGCAGCACCCGAAGAGTAGTCATCTTCGGGGTGGGGGAGAAGGTCTGGAAGAAGTCAACTCCCTCTCGCTGACTGAAGCCTCGAGCCACGTAACGCGCCTTGAAGACAGGCGGAGAACCCGGCGGCCGCTTCACCCTGAAAATCCACATGCCACTGACGATGTTCGCCCCAGGAGGGGGAACCTCGTCAACGTAGGTGCGTGTGGACTTCCAGGAAGCCATCTCGGCGTCCATGGCTGTCTGCCACTGAGAGGAGTAGGGACCCGCCATCGCCTCAGCGTAAGTGCGCGGGGTCGGGATGTCTGATGCATCCGGGTCTCCCTCAGGGGCAACTAGCAAGGACACGAGACGGGGCAAAGCAGCAGCAAGACACTGGAACTCCTCCTGTCTGTCCTCAAGGACGTCCGTGCCAAGAGCAGACTCACCCCCGACGGACGGAGGACAGACAGACTCAGACTCAGACTCAGCAACAAGGCTAGCAGCGTAGTCTAGACGACAGGCAGTAGCAAAGTCAACCAACTCAGCGACCAGAGCAGACGCAGCCGAGGACTCAAAGGTAGGGTCAGTGACAACAGTAACGAGGAGACGCATGACAGTAGGGTGCTCAGCACGATACCGGTCAGACTCAGGGTCCGGAACGTCAGGCAAAGAGGACGCAGGAGGAGACGGTAGAGGGACACGCTGAGGAGCAGTAGAGGGACGCAGAGTCATGTAGTGAGTGCCTGGGACAGGAGGAGGACGCTCACGACGGACACGACTACCAGTGCGAGCAGGACGAACAGGCGACGCAGGACGAGACTCAGGCTCACGACGCTCTGTAAGACCTCCTGTGGGACCAGTGTAAGGAGAGGGAGCAGGGAGAGGCGAGGTAGGCGGTAACTGTGACTGCGGCTGGACAGGCGGAGGACACTCTACGGAGGGAGGAGGACAAGGAGGAGGAGCCTGCCCAAGAACCTGCTGAAGGAGCGGTACGAAGTACGGTCGCGGCCGCGCAGCGTCTCCAGAAGCAGAGGAGACTCCAGCGGCCGGGTCCTCAGTACCAGTAGGAGCTCCAGCGTCCGGGTCCACAGCACCAGCAGCAGCTCCACCGGCCGGGTCCTCAGCACCAGTAGTAGCTCCAACGCCCGGGTCCTCAGCAGCAGCAGCAGCGCCACCGCTCGGGTCCTCAGCTCCAGCAGCAGCTCCACCGTCCGAGTCCTCAGCACCAGCAGCAGCTCCACCGTCCGGGTCCTCAGCACCAGCAGCAGTGCCACCGCCCGGGTCCTCAGCTCCAGCAGCAGCTCCAACGTCCGAGTCCTCAGCACCAGCAGCAGCTCCACCAGGCGGGTCCGCAGCACCAGCAGCAGCTCCAACGCCCGGGTCCTCAGCACCAGCAGCAGCGCCACCCCCAGGGTCCGCAGCACCAGGAGCACCACTCCGAAGACTGCAGCGCCGTGTGTACCACTCGCGGATCTGCTGAATGGGGGGGAGCTCCTGGGTAGGAGGGGAAGTACCGGGACGAGCTCCAGCAGCACCTCTCCGGAGGCGGCAGTACTCGAGGTACCTCTCCTGCAGCTGCTGGGAGGAGAGGGCTCCTCCAGGTGTAGCACGCTCAGGCTCAGCACCCCCAGACTCAGCACCCCCAGGCTCAGCACCTCCAGGCTCCGCACCTCCAGGCTCCGCACCTCCTGGCTCAGCACCCCCAGGCTCCGCACCCCCAGACTCAGCACTCCCAGGCTCAGCACCCCCAGACGCAGCACCCCCAGGCTCAGCACCCCTAGCAGGACGAGAGTCAACAGCTACCTCGACAGGCTCACCCGGGTCTACCTGGGACACACCTGAGGGAGCGGCACCCTGAGGGGGGAGGGGGTCTGGTACCTCAGCACCTGGAGCGAGGAAGAGAGGCGGGGGGGGGAGCGGGGCAGTGCGGTAGGGGAAGAGGCGGTAGTAGGGGACGGACTCGTCAAAAGTGACGTCCTGAGAGGCCAGGACACGACGCGAGGTGGGGTGGTAGAACTGCCAGCCAGGGGCGTCCGGGACAAAGCCAAGGAAGACGCAGGGGACAGCGCGACGGGAGAGCTTGTCCGCGGACGTGTCGCGGACAAAAGCTCGGGATCCCCAGACCCGAAAACGCGACGCATCGCCAGCCTCTCCCGTCCAACGCAGTGTCGGAGAAGTCTCGGGCAGGGAGACACGGGGCCAGAGGTTGAGCTGATGCGCAGCGTATTGGACTGCAAACGGCCACAGAAAATGGGGGGCAGCCGCATGGCTCAAGGAGGTACGAGCGACCTCCATGACCAGACCAATGCGGCGCTCAGCAACCCCATTCTGCTGTGGAGAGGCCGGAAGCGTGAACGACTGCTCAATGCCCTCCTGCTGACAGAAGGCCTCCAATAGGCCAGAGGAAAACTCCCCACCTCTGTCAGAGTGCAGACGCAGGACAGGGAAGTCGGAGCGGAAACGCTCACTGAGCTGGAGACGAGATCTGCGGATCCAAGGGATCAAGACATCAGGGACATCACCCTTGGCGCGCAAGGGGAAGACCGTGGTGTAGCGCGAGAAGTCGTCAACAACAATCAGGAAGTACCTCTCCTGACCCTGACCACGGACGCGGGCTGGGCCCCACACGTCCATGTGGAGCGTCTGCAAGGGAGCAGTCGTCGGGGGAAAGGAGGAGGAGTGAGGAGCGGCGCGCTGCCGTCCCTCGACACAGGGAATACAGGGAGGAGCAGGCGAGTCGGGAAGGGGAGGGAGCACCCTGGGAAGACCAGCAACAAGGTCCCGTTTGTGCATGGCCCGAAGGCGCTGCACAGACGGGTGACCAAGGCGGTGGTGCCAAAGGACAGTCTCATGCGCCAGAGAGCGACACGAGCAGGGGGCGGACAGCTGACCTGACGTAGACGCAGACGCAGACGCAGACGCAGACGCAGCTACCTGAGGGGACTCAGTGGTCAGTGTGTACAGGTCCGACCCCGGCTCTCGAGTGAAAGTAGCCAGGTGGCGACCCGTCCGAGCACACGTGCAGTGTGTCACGCGCTCGTAGGCAGGGGTGAACTGGATAACACCCGAGTCCTGGAGCGCACAACCCGCCACCAAGTTCGTAGAGAACGAGGGGAGGTAGAGACCTGACAGCATGCCGGACGGCACCGCAGGACAAGGAAGGACAGTGGAGGAGGTCGCAATGACCGGACCCCCAGAGGGGTCAGCAAGGGAGACAGCAACTGGCCGAGCGAGTGGCTCAAGGACAGTGCGGTCACGAAAGAAAGAGCGAGAAGCACCTGAGTCCAGGGTGAAGGTGTGCAGTGCTGCAGTCGACTCAGTACCAGGGGGCACAGACGCACTAGCACCTAGGGCAGCAGCCTCACCATCACCTGGGGTAGCAGACACGCGAGCACCTGGAGCAGCAGACGCACTAGCACCTAGAGCAGTAGGCTCACCAGCACCTGGAGTAGCAGACACGCGAGTACCGGGAGTGGTAGCCTCACCTGCACCGAGGGCAACAGACGTACTGGCACCGAGAGCGGCTGCCTCACTCACAGAGCGACTACCACTACGGCCACCCCGACTGCTCAAACCGGCGTACCACTCACGAGCCTGCTGGAGCAGAAGAGGGCACGGCTGCTGCACCTGTCCACTACCTGAGGCTCCCGAACGACGGACGCCAGAGCGACTACCACTACGGCCACCCTGACTGCTCAAACCGGCGTACCACTCACGAGCCTGCTGGACCAGAAGAGGGCACGGCTGCTGCACCTGTCCACTACCAGGGGCTCCCGAACGACGCACGCCAGAGCGACTACCACGCCGGCCACCCCGACTGCCCAAACCGGCGTACCACTCACGAGCCTGCTGGAGCAGAAGAGGGCACGTCTGCTGCACCGGTCTACTACCAGAGGCTCCCGAACGACGCACTCCAGAGCGACTACCACTACGGCCACCCCGACTGCCCAAGCCGGCGTACCACTCACGAGCCTGCTGGAGCTGCATCTGGCCACGTCAGGAGCAGCAGCAGTAGCGGCAGCAACAGCAGGAGCAGTAAAGGCAGTAGCAGCAGCAGTAACGGTAGCAGTGCTAGCACGGCAAAGCTCACCAGTGGTTGGTGCGGCGGGCGCAAGACAGTGGCGACAGCGTGGCCGCTGCAACAGCGGGGCGGGGCCAGGTCGTAGCAGGGAGCTCCGCGGCAGCTGCTGCAGGGTCGGCGGCGGCCGCTGCTGTAGGCTCGGCGGCGGCAGCTGCTGCAGGTCGAGTGGCGGCTGCTGCTGCAGGGTCGGTGGCGGCTGCAGCTGCAGGCGCGGCGGCGGCAGCTGCTGCAGGTCGAGCGGCGGCTGCTGCTGCAAGCTCGGCGGCGGCAGCTGCTGCAGGTCGAGCGGCGGCTGCTGCTGCAGGCTCGGCGGCGGCAGCTGCTGCAGGTCGGCGGCGGCTGCTGCTGCAGGCTCGGCGGCGGCAGCTGCTGCAGGTCGAGCGGCGGCTGCTGCTGCAGACGAAGTCGAAGCCGCGAAGGGGCCGCGATGCGTGGGTAAGGAGCTGCGATGGCGGCTGAAAGGGCCGCCACGAGCGGGTAGGGAGGTGACGACGCCACGGGAAAGGCGACGCGGCGGGCGGCGAGAGCCTGCAGCGGCGGGCAGCTCGCGGGCAGTGCGCGGAGCCGCACAAGGCTGCGACGGGTCGCGTGACAAACCCTAAGCCGCGCGCGGGCGGCTAGCTGGTCGCGCGCACGAAGAATCGGCCGCGCGCGGGCGGCTAGCGAGGCGCGCGCGCGAAAAATCGGCCGCGCACGGGCGGCTAGCGAGTCGCGCGCGTTAAAAACGAGCCGCGCGCGGGTGGCTAGCGGGCTGCGTGCGCGCGGTAGGTAGAGGCGCACGAGGGCGCGCGGTAGGTAGAGGCGCACGAGGGCGCTAAGGCGCACGAGGGCGTGCGGTAGGTAGAGGCGCACAAGGGCGCTAAGGCGCACGAGGGCGCTCGGTAGTGAGAGGCGCACGAGGGCGCACGAGGGCGCACGAGGGCGCACGATAGGTAGGTAGGTAGGTAGGTAGCGGTGGGCCCTAGGAGCGGTCCTAGCAAAGGACCTGCTCTGATACCATGTCAGAATGAACAGGCAGGAATGATGGACTAGCAAGGATTGTGAGTACAAATATAAAACCCTAATGTTGTGACCCCCCTATAGGCTAACCCACTACAGCCTACACAAATACAACATGTATAATGTTTGACAGCCTCGATGTTTTCATTGTGTTCCAACGTTCATCCATCTTCACACCCGTCGAAAATCGACGAAGCATATTCTAGGCATCCTTGGCGATGTACGTCTCTGCCGTACATAACAATCGACCCTCTCAGACGTCCCCAAGTAGACCCTGAAATTCGTAGGGAAGTCGTTCATAGGCTAAACCGCACTCTAAACAACTTGAAGAAGCACCCCCCAGTTATCTTGCTTGCCACCGTTCACCCAGCTTTCTCTTATGTTAGATGAGGTATTGCTCGTTATTGGCTACGATTTTTATTACATTTGGTTAAGGCGCAAACGCAATCATAGTCGGAGAATTGTTTCTTGTATCAAATGCTCAGGCATGTCATTTCACTGCCCATTGTGTCTATCGCGCTTTAAATCTACAACTTTAGGAATTTCGTCTTTGCCGCTTCGTCTTCATCAGGTAGAATGCCGAGTTAGGAGAAACACCAAAACAACCACAACTTCTTCAATTCTGACATTTTTGGCTGGGTAAGCCGAATACTTGTTTATGTCGGAGCCGCAACAGTGTCTCGTAACTCCCACATGCCACTTCGAGTTTTCTTTCACGCCCAATTGTCGATCAGCACAATACCTGTGCTTTTTAACCAACACATGGCTAAACATAGGGCCCCACGTTATTTGTACGGTGCCACCAAGAACTTATGATTTTCATATTGCCTTTGAAGCTACCTGGTGTGGGGTATGTGAGTCGACATTAGAATTTCATTCAGTAGTGGGCCCTATCTGGCTACCGTCACTTAGTTGTGAAACCCGGTATCAGCAAAAGTATTTTTCTAATTGGAGGTCCTTGTGCCTCATGAAGACAAAACCCGTTTCTTTCGTCAGACCCTCATTTGACGCAACTTCGTATGTTGTAGCCACTAGAACCCCCCAAAATAATGGGTTCAGACACTGCTCGAAACCGTTGTGTTGCTAGTGTACTGCCCTGTCTGCGGTGCAACTACCCTGAAGGGACCCGTGCGGCCTGAAGTACAGTGTCGGCTGCTGCTCTTGCGCTGACTTTTTTTTGCAGGAAAAAAGGTAACCCTAACGCGAACAGTCTAGTCAAAGGCGTGTGATACGAACTTTTCTGTGGTCTAAAAAAATGACTTTCATCCCACACTGTGCCGCTCCTGCCAAAAACGCCAACGACACACCCTTTTTAACCAACACCGCAACACCCGGACGGGACGACGGTAGACCCCGCTTTTTTGGGTAGTCGTCATGCCGTCTCTCCTCGACGTTGCATTATCTAACGCAAATCACCATGCGCTTGGCTTGCTCGGTCAATCGTCGTTTTCCAGGTGCTGCTACTCCAAGATCTTTGTGCACAGTGGTGACGATCACCACTTGCCGAAGACCTCGAACAACCTTGTGCGCAACATGACAAAGACGCTCGTCGCCATTTACCGCATGCAGCAACTCCGAATATTGCGCAAAACTAACGACGATGCAGTGACGCCAACTCGCACCACGTTCGTCTCCGACAATCTCGAAAGTGCACTGAAAACAATCTTGTCAATGTCAACTGCCACACAAAATAAGTGCTAAAGCTGAGAAAAACGCATGCATATAACTCACGTAGTTAAAGCGGCCACAACCATAGCTGTCCGCCACTTGGGGGGAGGGAGGTCACAATCAATTCCACGGAGAGAGGAAAGGCCATGTGTCATATGTCGGCCTGCAGGGCAGCGGACGCCCAGCGTCGTGCGCAGGCGCTTGGGTTGACGACTCGGACAGCGAACCTCCGCCACCACGGGATATCAGTGAAGAGGTGTGGGCCGCAGTTCCCACATGGGACTGGGAGTCGTTTTTCGGGATCGAATTGGTGCCAGGGAGAATCATGCGTCGCATCCCACAGCGCGCAAGACTGGGGGTGCTTGATGCACTAGCTTGTATCCTGAAGCGGCTCCAGTCAAAGGCAGCAGACGAGGAGGCATCCTTGGTGTTTTTGGCCTTCCCTCGTCTTTTCTTGGGGATTCCAACCGGGCAAGGCCAGGGGCAGAGGGCGGCAATTAGGGAGCGGTTGGAGAAGTTTTGGGCTGGGGAGTGGCAGCAGCTGTTTGAGTTGGCGGTGGCGGCGATGCAACCTGCGGCTCGCCCCTTGTCCTTCACCCCACCCGAGCATGATCCTGATGCAGTGCGCCTGTCCCGCTGCCGTACAAGGTGCTAAGTGGGAGAATGGAGTCGGGGTTTGGCGTGCCTTACGGCTGGTAGCATCGCTCAGCCCTCTCAGCACATGGTGGGCGTGCTACAAGCGAAACACCCATCGTGCTAGACCGCCATTCCTGGGTGGGTGCAGGAGGAGACAGTCGAGCCTTCCCTTATCCCACAGCTCTCAGTGGAGGTACTCAGTCAGGCGATCCACTCAGCGGCTAGGGCGTCCGCACCAGGACCGTCGGGGTGGGTGACGGAGCACCTGCGCGACACTTTTCTCTCTGAGCCCGCGTACCTGCCCCATTTGCGAGAGGCCTTCACCCAGTGGACCAAGGGAGAGGTAGCGGAGCGCGTGCGACCCTGGCTCGCTACGTCCAACCTGGTGGGCCTGTCGAAGCCGAATGGTGACGTTCGCCCGGTGGCTATAGGCGAGGTGCTCCCCCGCATACTATCTCGGGCCATATGCATCGTGCTTCGTCCGAAGATGATGTCGCACTTTGCTCCGTGTAACCAGTTTGGAGTCGGGTCCAGGTCGGGAGTGGAAGTCCTCGCACATGCCTTTCGCTCCGCCATCTCTACTCACCCGTCGTGGTGCGCGCTGCAAATTGACGTGGCGAACGCTTTCAACTCCTTCCCTCGGCAGGAAATGTTTGAAGGTCTTCGACAGTCGCCTTTCAAGGGATTGATTCCATTTCTGCGTGTCTTCTACGGCACTCCTAGCGACCTCTATCTCCGTGCGGGCCCTTTTGTCGAAGCTTTGGCCTCCGAGCGGGGCTCGAGGCAAGGGGACCCATTGGGTCCGTTTCTGTTCGCGTTCACACAGCAGCTGGTTATGGAACCAACCAAAATGGAGTACGCCGACTTACTCTTCCTCAGCTATGCTGATGATACGTATATCCTGGGGCCTAGGGAGCGGGTTTTAGCAGCCTATGAGGCCTTGCGGGAACGATTGGACGGGCTGGGTTTGGAGGTGCAGCCGCATAAGTGTAAGCTATGGGAGCGAGGGAGGAACCAGGATGGGGAGGAGAGAAATGAGACCGTCCCGCCCGGCATGCAGCAGACATGGACGGGGCTCACTGTGGTAGGGGTCCCCATTGGGGAGGAGGACTGGGAGGTGGCTAGCCTGCGTCGCCGGCTGACGGAGCTGCATGCACCTGTCCCTTGGCTTCCTCTGCTTGACCACCCACAGATTGCGTCCCATTTGCTGGCGATCGCAGTGTCAGCGCGCCCGATTTACCTCACACGGACGATGCCTCCACGACCTGAGGTTGTGGAGGCTTTTCGGGACTGGGACACGAAGCTGGAAGATTGTTTCGAGGAGCTGTTTCCAGATAGTACCTGGGATCACGATTCGGGGAAGTCTCAGATGGCTCGTTTACAGCTGCACCTTCCTGCCAGACTCGGAGGGTTTGGCATTCGATCTGCGGCTGACCTTAGTCCTCTGTCGTATGCATGTGGCTGGTGCCAAGCAGTGAGCGATGTGGCTCGGTTGGGGGTGGCAGGTGAGGAGCGGATGTTTGAGGAGTTTTTCCGCACGCCCGAGGCTACGACCTTGTTGGACCCCTGGTTTGCGAGAGCAGTGGATCTGCTTCCACAGTCGGTCCGGCAGGAGATGCCACCCCTTGCCTTGTGCACTGCTGACCCCCCTGTGCTGCTCTTCTCCACACAACACCGTCGCCTAGCGGTTGAGAGCCTTCAATCTCTTCGAGGCATGGCCCACAACGATGCCACCTTGGCCCGTTTGACATCCCTTCAGGGCCCGGGGGCTGGGGCGTGGGTTTCTGCCGTTCCTTCGCACGAGGAGGCTATGTTCACCGCAGCCGAGTGGAGCATCTGCGCGTCCATGCGCTTAGGCCTCCCTATACAGCAGCTGATAGTGGCCGGCAAGTGCGCGTGTGGGTTTGAGTTTGCTGATCCCTCTGACCCGCATCATGCCCTTCGCTGCAAGTATCAGTATGCACCTTCTCGTGTTCACGATGCGGTTAAGTTTGTGGTGGCGAAGATAGCTAAGGGTGCGGGTGGGATTGTGACCATGGAAGACGACACGTTGCTCCCAGGGAAGAGGGTTGATGTGGCGGTTCGGAAACTGAGGGAGGGGGAGGAGCACGCGCTGGAGGTTAGTGTGGTAGACCCTATCTCGCTATCCGCGCAGCACCATGGACAGATTGGGCGCAAGGTGGGTTTTGCCGCGAGAGAGAGAGAAAAGCGGAAGGCGGCGGACTACAAATCGCTTCTACAGCGGCATAGGGGAGTGCAGTTCACACCTCTCATTGCTGAGACATGGGGATGCTTGGGGGGGAGTTTTGGACGGTGGCTTAAGAAGCAGGGTGACGCGCAGATCGAGATAGCAAAGACGAAAGGGGCGGCGCGAGCTACGGGAAAGGGTTTCTCGGCTTATTTGCTCGGTTCACTCAAAGCGGCCGTGGGTGTGGCTTTGCAGCGGGCTCAGGCGCGTGTGATCTTGTTACGCGCGGCGTCGATGATGAGAGGTCCAGAGGCTGTTTGGGTGGAGCGGGAGGATGTTGAGGAGGAGATGGGATGGGATGCTCCGTGGGCGGATGCACCCTACTTGGTAGACATGCGGGTTTAGAGGGTGGGTTTAGGGGGGGTTTTGGTTCGATGGGAGTGCAGTTGGGGTGTTTTGATGGGATGGTTTGATGGGGTTTCAATTGTGTGTGCTATTGGGGTTTTCTTGATGTTGTGTCTTGTGTTTTTTTTTTTTCTTTCCTTTTTCCCGGTTTTTCTTCCTCCTACCATTTTCTCCCTATTCCCTTCCTTCTTTCTTCTTCTTTCCTTTTTTCTCCTCACGTTATTCCTCCTTTCCTCTTCTCTTCCTGTTCCCACTCAATTTCCTTGCGTAATTGTGCTACTTGTAATACCCTGAAAGAAACATATTCGCCCCCCCCAAAAAAAAAAATAATAATAATCAATTTCAACCGTCGAGGGCAAGGATCCGGCGATGCCACGGAGCGCCTACTCGTTCTCCTAGACGGCTAGTGTGCAACTTCTGGAACCCCACAACATCCTCCATATCCCTCCTCCCTCAGAGTTGTATTATCAGAATGCGCGGAAGTATACTACAAGATTACGGAAGTTGCGATACAATTAAAGTGATGTGCAATTATAGGGCGAATAGACCTCGGACGTGCGAGGGTTGGAAGTCTCATGATTGGTGCAGGGCGACTTTGGAGAGGTTCGGGCCGAAAGTGTTGGCTGAAACCAAACTGACGTGAAGCGCTCGGGATGTCCTTGCTAAGGGTTGTCTATGGTAACGGGATTTTATTCATTACATAAGCCAAAGAGACAATATGGAATCCATAAAATAAGGCTCGAGGTCAGCACGGTAAAATTTCATGAATCATGAACATGAAATAGTGCTGGCAAAAGCCTGAAGATAGGCGTTTAAAAAATGTGTATGACCAAATGTGAATTCATGAGCTATTGTCTTCGCCACGCAATTAGGCGACAATTGTTTCGGAGAATATGGGAGGGCCGAACGATCTAGTGTGTGACAAAGCACTGCGCTCACCCCACCAATAGTGGGCACACTCGCATTCCAATTTTCTTTGGGTTGCAATGGTGAGCGCGGAAGCTCTCACGCGATACCAGCAAGGCAATACACTGAACACAATTTCTACAATTTCTTATTAACTAACATTGTTGGATGTTTGTGGGGCTTCACTCCAAGATTAAAAATCGTACAAACTTCTGAATTTTGTGAGACGGGCATTGAAATTTGGAAGCGTTTTGTCAAACATAGAAGGACGTACACTAATTGTGCTTTGATTTCAAGCCCACTACATTCATTGGTAAGGTTGGAAGGAAGGAATGAGATCAGGAGGATCGATAGGAAGAAGAGGGGGGCCACGTAGGAAGGAAGGAGAGTCTCCAGGCGAGAAGGAACGAGAAGCAGTGCTAATGTGTTGAAGAGGGGGGGCAGGCAGGAAGGAAGGAGAGAGTCCAGGCGAGAAGGAACAAGAAGCAGTGCTAAGGTGTTATTATTGCACAGCGGTCACACAATGATAACACTTCTGGCGTGAGATGCATGTCATGAGGGCGAGTGACAACAATGGAGGGAAGAAAGGAGGGCGGGAGGTACGGAGGGTGGGAAGTAAGGAGGGTGGGAGGTAAGGAGGGTGGGAGGTAAGGAGGGCGGGAGGTAAGGAGGGTGGGAGGTAAGTAGGGTGGGAGGAGGGCGGTGGGAGGGTAAGTGAAGGCAACAGCAAGGTAAGGTCCAACAAAGAGCACAGCAGGCTCATGCCGCGCTCCTTGGTGTAGTCGTACTAGTCAACAAGCCTAACAAAGCACAGCATATTACTGACCACAATGTTGTTTTCTAATTTGTAGATTAGCACTTGTATATGGGACTAGGAATGGGCATGGGGATGCAACTATGGATAGCATGAGCACGGGACTAT